>CM061753.1:213419714-214019714 GCA_030979885.1 Lolium multiflorum | reverse complement strand
GCCACCCTCATCCTTACGAAGAGAATAAACATCATCAATGGTGATAGAGTTGGATGAGGTACCAATAGTGCACAAGGAGGAGATGTGGCCCTTCTCACGACATATGTAGCAAGTTCTTTTCTTCTCCTTCTTCTCACTAGGTTTCTCCACAATGGGAGCATTGGCTTGTTTCTTCTTGGGAAGTGGTATTTCTTCAACTTGAGGTTGAATATGAGTTTGAGCTTGAGGCCGCTTCCCTTTTTGCTTCTTCTTCAAAGGGCAAGATCTAACATGGTGCCCTTCAATATTGCACTTGAAGCAAACAATCTTGGCCGGGTCTTTGACTTGTACTTGGCCCTTCTTCTTGTTGTTGTTCTTGGACTTGTTCTTGTTGTTGGATTTGAATCCAAGTCCACTCTTGTCATTGGGGGATTGTTGCATACTCAACATCGTGTCAAGTTTGCATTTCCCTTCATGACCCTTTACCAAGTCATTCTTCAAAGAAGTGACTTGGGCCTTGAGCTCTTTGATTTCCTCTACATGGTTAGTAACAACACAAGTACTAGAGGAAGTAGAATCTTCATTGTTAGAGCAACAAGGCAAGGAAGATAATTCATCACAAGATTTAGCAATATTATGAGTGGATGAATTACTAGGACTAGCACATGGCAATATAACATTTTGAGTAGTAGTGCTAGTACCCACATGAGGCTCACAAGGTGTTGCCTTAGATATGATAGCCTCATGAGCTAACTTTAGCCTATCATGAGAGGCTAGAAGATCCTCATGGGAGCTAGCAAGCTTTCCATGATTTTCTTCCAATTTCCCATAATTGCTAGTTAGCAAATCAAGTTGAGCCCTTAGCTCAACATTCTCCTTCAAGATAGATGCTTCACAAGAAGTAGAGTTAGTAGCACAAGCATCATCACAAGACATATCAAGAAGAGAGGGTAACATAGCATGCTCTTTTAAATATGAAGCTTGTAGTTGCTCATATGACTTGGTGAGGATAGAGTGTTCGCTCTCCAAGGCCTTGTGGGCCTTGTCTAGATCATCTAGATCCTTAACAAGTTTATCATGACCAACACCAACTTTGGACTTTTCATTTTTAAGCAATTTTAATTTAGCTTTAGCATGGTCTCTTTCTTTAGTGAGTTTAGCAAATATTTCATTTTGAGACACCTCAAGGGTTTCAAGTTGCTCCTCTAGAGAGGCTACGGTATCTTGTTCTTCTTCAAGATCATTCTTTAAGGATGCTACATCATTGGCATACTCTCGTTCAAGAGCACCCTTTTTATCAATGGTGTTCTCATGCATCCAAATAAGTTTTTGGCTCTCAATAGCGGTAGTCAAGATTTCAAAGAAGTGAGTGCTAGCAATTTTATCTTTGCAAATAACCTTGAATACGCTCTCACCCTTATCGCGTAGAGAGACAACCCAATCATCTTCTTCATATTCATCCTCATCCTTATCACCACGAGACATATTAGGTTCCATGGTAGGAGGTACCGTGGAACCCTTGGCCATAAGGCATATATGAGGACCGTGAGATAAAGATGAGGAGTTACTTGAGGCTCCTTTCAAGATCTTGTCTTGACCAATAGAATCTTTGGTTTCCTCTACATTGTTAGACACACAACAACTAGAGGAAATAGAATCATTTTTATCATGGCCACAAGACAATGCAAGCATATCATCATTAGATTTTTTCAAGCAACTTACACATGATATGCAAGGACTATCAACACAAGCATGTAAATCATTTCTAGTGCTAGATGTGTTTAAGTCCAAAGATGAAGCATTGCAATGAGATAGAGATGAAGAATCATCAATAGTAAGCTCAATATCAATATTGCAATTTTCATCACCACTCACCATATCATTACCTTGTGTCTTACCACACTTTGGTGAAGTGGATGAAGATGAGAACTCATCACGGCCGGAAGTGGAAGCAATACAATCATCCTCAATAATATTGGACACATCATATTTATCTTGAAGCTTTGTCCATAATTCATGAGCGCTCCCAAAAGGCATGATTGAAGAAGTAACTACATTGCTCACAACAATGGAAAACACATGAGAAGCAAGAGCATCGAGACAAGAGTTTTTCTCCTCCTCAAGAGATAAATTTTGAGGATCCTTAGGAGAAGAAAAACCCATGTCAAGAAATCGCTCCATGTCCGGGGACATACGCCGCAAAATATTAAGCACATAAATTTTCCATAGATCATAATTTGTGCCATCAAATATAAACAAGTTATTGTGCGCTAATCCCCTAACCGACATCTTTACTCTCAAGGCGGTGAAGCCTAAGAATGAGAGACCTTGCTCTGATACCAATTGAAAGGACACGGATGTCGCCTAGAGGGGGGGTGAATAGGCGATTTAAAACTTTTACGAGATGGGCTTAACAAATGCGGAATAAAACTAGTGTTTACTTTGTCAAGCCCAAAGCCTATATACTATGGTTCACCTATGTGCACCAACAACTTATTCTAAGCAATGGTTCACCTATGTGCACCAACAACTTATGCTAAGCAAGACAAGCAACTTATGTGATAGCAAGATATATATATAACTTCAAGCACGATGGCTATCACAAGGTAAAGTGCATAAGTAAAGAGCTCGGGTATAGAGATAACCGAGGCACGCGGGAGACGATGATTTATCCCGGAGTTCACACTCTTGCGAGTGCTAATCTCCGGTGGAGAGGTGCGGTGGCTTAGTGCTCCCGAACGCCACAAGAGGCTCACCTTGAGGTGTGGTTGCTCGATGCACACCAACGCCACAAAGGCCTCACCCCAAGATGCGGTACTCACACCACACACCGAACGCCACGAAGGCGCCTCACCTAAATCTCCGGTGACCCTCGCCACAAAGGCCTAGGTCACGGTTCCACTAAGGGATTTCCTTCGAGGCGGAAACCGGGCCTTACACAAAGATTGGGGCACACATCCACAACTTAATTGGAGGCTCCCAACAAATCGCCACAAAGGCGTAGAATCCGTCTAGGGTTCCAAGAACCCAAGAGTAACAACCTTCTTGCTTTCACCACCACGAATCACCGTGGAGAACTCAAACCGATGCACCAAATGCAATGGCAAGAACACCACAAAGATGCTCAAGTCCTTCTCTCTCGAATTCCAACAAAGCTACAAAAGCTATTGGGGGAATAAGAGAGGAAGAACAAAGGAATTCACAAAGAACACCAAGATCAAGATCTAGAGAGTTCCACTCACAAAGAGATGGATTTGATTGGTAGAAGTGTAGATCTAGATCTCCTCTCTCTTTTCCCTCAAATGGGGGCAAGAATCATGGAGGGATTGAGAGATAGTGCAAGCTTCTCTAGTTCAACAATGGAGGAGAGAGAGAGAGAGAAGCCACAGCCCAAGGAGGAAGAAGGGGGGTATTTATACCCCCCAAGAAAATCGAGCCGTTGGGCAAAACCAGGGCCGGATAATCCGGCCTAAGTAAGGGCCGGATAATCCCCCCCCCCGATAATCCGGCCTCTGGACAAAACCTGGTAAAAATGCCAAAAGTCCGGCCCCTGTCCGAGCTGCTTTTCTTCCGGTCCTTGTTTTTCCTTCGGGCCGGATTATCCGCCCCCCAGAAAACTGCAGAAACACCAAAACTAAAACGGGCATAACTTTAGCATCCGGACTCCGATTTTGATGATCTTGGGCTTGTTTTGAAGCTAGGAACAAGCTCTACAAGATCATGCAGGAAACCATCATAGTCCAACAAGGGAGGATAGAAACAAATGATGAAAGGTTTGACCTATCTAAAAAAGACATACCGGTAAAACCTCCAATCTCGAAAATGCAACAAGTTGCCCATGGAAAAACCATTCTCAATGAACTAGAGCTTGTCATGAGAATAAGCACAAGCTCTAAAACATCACATGGATAAGATCCAAATAAAACCAAGAAAGATGATGAACCAAACTCGAAAACGCAACAAGTGATCTATGTGAAATCCGTTTTCGATGAACTAGAGCTTGTCATGAGAATAAGCACAAGCTCTAAAACATCACATGGATAAGGTCCAAATAACAACCAAGAAAGATGATGCAAGGATGCAAAGGTTTGAGCTCTCTCCGAATGATACGATCGAGTTACTCACTCGAGAGCCCTCTTGATAGTACGGCAACTAAACTATAAACCGGTCTCCAACTACACTATGAGACCGGTGAGAAAGAAACCCTATCAAGAGCAAACCTTATACTTGCGCATTCCACTTGAGCTCGATGACGACGATCTTGACCTCAACAAGATGGAACGCCTTTCTTGCTTGTGTTTGCTTGACGAAGTCTTGTGGATTGCTCCCCCATAATCCACCATGGGAGAGCTTCTTCTTCGGCGCATCTTCACATAACCATGATCACCATATGGATGGCAAGACTCAAGCAAAGGACCTCTTCGAGATGGCTCATCTTGAACTTGCACTTCATGGCAAGCTTCAAGCTTATGAACTCTTCGAGTTGGCTCATCTTGAACTTGCACTTCATTTCTTCATTCTTCATCATGTTGATGTCTTGAAGTAACTCTAGGGCTCACTTCATCTTCATCTTCAAGACATACTTGACACTTGATATCCTTCATCAATTTCTTCTTATTGCAACCTAATACAAACATGTTGATGTCTTGAAGTAACTTGAGGGCTCACTTCATCTTCATCTTCAAGACATACTTGACACTTGATATCCTTCATCAAATTCTTCTTATTGCAACCTTGAAGCCAACATATGGTTCAAGAATTGCCTATAGACAACTCCTACAAATATAACTCAATGCAAACATTAGTCCATAGGGATTGTCATTAATTACCAAAACCACACATGGGGGCTCCATGCACTTTCACCTGTCGGATTCCACGAGTAGGGCAGGAGTTCCCTAACACCAGCCCACATAAAGCGAGCTAGATGACATCTGGAGAAGATATGGTCACCATCCTCCAGCTCACCGCAAAGAGCGCACCTTCCGTCAGTTGGGCCTTTCCTTCGAGCCACCTGGTCCGCCGAAGGTAGTCTCCCCCTAATCAGCTGCCAAAGAAAGACCCTGATCTTTGGGGGAACCTTGGTTCTCCACACCTCTCTAAAATATGTGACCGTCGCCCCTTGAGCCAACCGAAGGTACATCGAGTGAGTCGAGTACACCCCAGATGATTCGAGCGCCCGAGGATCTGGTCCTCTTCTGTATGGATCGGATGGAGATCAAAAATCCTACAGAGATTCTCCCACTCCACCGTCTCCTCCAGACCAAACGTCCTCCGGCGAATATGCCATCCCTCGGCCGACCTCACTGCTGCCACCGTAGCAAAGTGATTGTCGCAGCAAGCAAACAATTTAGGAAACAACTGGTGTAGGGGGCCTGCCATCCACCATCCAGCCAGAAATATGTTCGCCTCCCATTCCGGACCCTGTGGCGAGCTCCCAGCTTAAAATGCCACTTCAGCTTATGAATGGAGTTCCAACTGAGATCCCTTAGTTTTAACCCAGGGGAGAAAAGATCACGATCTCCCAAATATTTAGCCTTGAGGAGGTCCACCCAAAGGCCCTCCTCATTTTGATACCTCCGATCCACCGAAGCATCGGGCAATGTTCATCGATTTCGTGTTGAGGATCCCCACCCCCCGCCTCCTTAGGCCTACACACCGTGGCCCAATCCACCATATGATATTCCTCTTGTTCCCTGATCCTTCCCAAAAGAACCGACACCTAGACTTATCCATCTCCCCATGAGTGGAGTCATAGAGGAGATAAAGTCCCATCGCGAACATCGGTAGGCTTGAAAGACAGGAATTAGTCAATTCAAGACGTCCAGCCGATGCCAGGAACAGTCCCTGCCAAGGATCCACCCTGTGGCTTACCTTCTCCGTTAGGAAAATCCAATGCGCCACCCAGATGCGCTTGTCGCTCACCGATAGACCTAGGTAGCGGAAAGTGTAAGCTCCCAGCTTACAGTTTAGAGCGTCTGCAACCCTCTGCTGCTCCTCAGCCGTGACCCCTATCACAAGTGCCTCACTCTTAGTGAAGTTGATCTTCAAGCCCGACATGTTCTCGAAACAAAGTAGGAGGATTTTGAGATTTGCAACTCCCATCCGTGTGGGTTCAATCATGATCATCGTGTCATCCGCGTACTGAAGGTGAGTCACTACCCCTGGAATGAGGTGCGGAACCACCCCGTATATGTCCTGCCGCGTTAGCCCCGTGACAGGATTGTCGCCAGCGAGTCAACCATAAAATCGAAAAGGATAGGGGAGAGCGGGTCCCCTTGTCGGACTCCCCTAGCATTCCGAAAGAAGGGTCCAACCTCCCCATTAACGTTCACCGCTGTATGTCCCCCTCACACAAGCTGCATAAGGTGGTGAACCACAAATGCTGAGAATCCCTTTCTCAGCAAGACCTCCCTCAGGAAATCCCAGCTCACACGGTCATATGCCTTCTCGAAATCCAATTTACGAAGGAGACCATGCAAGTTCTTAGTCCTTAGTTCA
Organism: Lolium multiflorum; assembly: GCA_030979885.1. Lineage (NCBI taxonomy): Eukaryota > Viridiplantae > Streptophyta > Magnoliopsida > Poales > Poaceae > Lolium > Lolium multiflorum. The sequence goes on along the minus strand of CM061753.1, from coordinate 214,013,237 downwards.
TGCGAATCTCATGTAGCGCCAGCACACCCTCGTGCAGGCTTCTGCCCTTAATAAAGGCCGTCTGGCTGCGATCTATCGTCCTATTTGCTATAGGGGCTAGTCTAATCGCGTAAGCCTTAGCGACAAACTTGAAAATAACATTGATCAGCGCAATCGGTCTAAACTGCTTCATGCAATCAGCCCCTTTGACTTTCGGAATGAGGGAGATGATCCCGAAATTGAGCCTGGCAATGTCAACCCTCGCTAGGGCAAAGTCGTTCAAGATCCGCAAGATTGGACCTTTCAAAATGTTCCATAACTTCTTGAAGAAGAGAACAGGGAGACCATCCGGGCCAGGTGCCGAGTCAGGCTTCATTGACTCAAGCACCTCATCGAGCTCCTCGGGGTGAAGGTGAGCTCAAGTCCAGTGTCTTCCTCAGCCAAAATCCCGTCAGCTTCCTCCCAAAGATTGGGGGCCAGGGAGAAGGCCCTGTCCTCCCCTTCAGACCCCATCAAGGCAGAATAGAACTGGTAGATGTGTCCCATCATCTCTTTCTGGTCCGTAACTTCCCCATTGTCCAAACAAAGACGAGGGATCAAGCATTTCCTATGCCTCCGTTGGCGATGGCATGAAAATAAGCAGTGCAGGAGTCCCCTTGAGAGTCCACTGAACGCGGCTACGTTGCCGCCAATACTCCTCCTGCATCTCATCCAGGTGAATGAGCTAGTCCTCGAGATGGTATCGGAGGTCCCATCCCTCCTCGTCCAGTCCCGTGGCGTCAGCCGTGGCATCCAAAGCCGCCACCTGTTGCAGCAGCCCTTGCCGAAACTCCCTCCTTTCCTTCCCCAGATTGCCCCCCAACCTTTGAGGAACTTTCGTAGGCCCCTCGCAATGCAGTACCAACGGTCGATGCTACACCGGTGGGGCCCTCCCCCACCAAAAGTCCGACCATTTTCTGTTTGAGCATGTCCTCGAAGCCCGCCACCCCGAACCACCAGGTCTGGAAGAAGAGGCGCGCTTGCCTCTTAATGCCCAGCGACCCATCATCCAACAGCAAGGGGTTATGGTCAGAACCAATCCTTGTGATCGTAGAAAACATGCAAAAGGGGAAGATTGTCTCCCAAGACGGTGACACGAACACCCTGTCTAGCACCGAACGAATCGGATTCAGTTGGTTGTTCGTCCACGTGAATCACGCCCCTGCACGGTTCAGCTCCCTAAGTGCCATAGCCGCAATCGCATCATTGAATCGCGAATCCCGGGCCATTTACCGTCTCATTACTCTTGTCCTGTTGCCGCCTAATAAGATTAAAGTCACCCCCACCACCACAGTAGTGAGAAAGAGGTGACCTCCCTCTCGAGTTCCCCCAAAAATCCTCCATCCTGGAATTATCCGCAGGGCCATACACAAGAATGAAACACCATTTCCTGTTGATGTTGCGCTGGAGGATGTCCGCACTAATGAAGAATTCCCCTTCCTCCAAGTGCCAACCTCGAAATCTTCATCCCTGAAGCCAAGAAGCATCTCCCCGGATTGCACATTGGCGGGAAGCCAATTCCACCCAAATTGGCCCCAACACTCTAAGCTACGAAGCTCGGCCGCGGAGAAATCCTGCCTAATGGTCTCCTGGAGCCCAAGGATGTCCACTCGTTCCTGCCTCATGTAGTCTTTGAGCTGGGTGCGACGCCCTAGTCGACCAAAACCCCTCAGATTGTAGATAAGGGACCTCATTTCGAAGATGTCCTCTTGGTTCGTCCCTTACGGACGTTCAACCGGGGCCTCCGACTCTTCACACACTTGCGCACCGGTCTGCTCGTGCAAGGAGGCGTGTTCCCCCATCCGCCGCCTCCGTGTGTCCAGCCCGTGACAGTTCCCATGAACCCGCCGCCGACTCACCCACCGGGTGTGTGTCGTGGGTGGTGCTGCAGCCGAGGGCGACCCTCCGTCGGCACAGCCGGGATACGCGGGGCGGCCTCCCTGGCTGCCAACCGCGCTTCCTCCTCCAAATCGAGCCGCCACCTAGTCGCCGCCAACGCTTCCTAAACCTTCTCCTTAGCCCGGATTAACGAGATGGCCTCCGACGGGACTCCCACCCTCGGATGGAACAACAAGCAGCTATCCCTAACCACGGAGGAAATATGTGCATCGGAAAGGATATCCAAGGCTGAAGAGTCGCTACCTTTGCGCTTGGCCTTGGTCGTCTCCAGGTTCAGGCAAGCACAGATCGTGGAAAGAAATTAAGTAAAGGTCTATGTCTCAGTTGACTGAGATTTTCTTAAGTCTCAATCACTCCAGAAAAGTGCAACTACAGTTAGTGCGCAACTCGGTCCAGTTGCACATTTCAAGAAAAATTGCACTTTTTTAAGAAAGTGCAACTCAAGACTTTTTGTAAGTCGATTGACTTAAGAAATCTCAATGACTGACATGCAAAACCGTAAGAAAAGTGTTGAGATGCAGGTTGCTGTCCGTGCTCGGTACGGGTGCTGTTATGAAAATGCGCAAGTTGGTATATCGAACAATACGATTCAACATTCAAGTACGATGTTCCGTACGCAAGTTTTTGGTACGTGACAGACAGCAACGAGTTGCCCGTAGTTTCCCGTATTGAGCCATACACTCTGGTCCTATTTTTTTTTTCTCTCTGTTTTTACGAATGGATACTTTAGACTGCAAACAAACGAATACGGCGGATGTAATGTGGTTCATCACGTCCTAAAAGAGGAGCCGCTTTTGGCTTATTATCAGGCCAAGGGTCAAGTTGCGTATATGTGCCCCGCAAAAAAAAGGTGCCTATATGTGAAACTACTATCTTGCCCCAGGTCTAGTGTATACGACAATGTCACCGTTTACAGATTAGTTGTGCCAAGCACCAACGTCTTAAAATATCTTCTTACTCCATAATTGCACATGTTTAATCTGTTTTTTGTTCTGAATTTGTTCCTGCTACACCTAGTGAGGCGTTTTGGCCAAATTTTTAAGAAATCCGAGGTAGTATTCAAAACAAGTTTATAAAAAATCTAATATATACATATACACAATTTTTTTTTGAAATAACACATTAAATTTGGTCTAGGCAGAAAAAACAACATCACAACTCTAAAACGGCACCATAAAATAAAAAAAATGCTCCCTGTGTTTGTGTGGAAATTAATATGACATACTTAGAATTTATGACATCTGCATGTACATATTTTCATGGATTTTTGGATATGTCAAAAGGAAATTTTTTTTTCAAAAATAACTACCTTGCACCCATGATCCGGTAAAATTATCTGTTGCTATTCCCGTGTTACAAAATTGTTCTTTTTAAATTCTAGGAAGTGTTCAATAATTTCTGGGTCTAGATTATGATTTTTTTGTGCACTCCTAGAATATTTATAAATAAGATAAACTTTTTCTGAACTAAATATACGAAAAATGACTTTAAGCTGTACAGCTCAGGCCCTGCTATTTATTCACGTATTGTTTTTTACATCAAAAGTCATATATTTTGAAACTCTAGCATATGCACAAGATATCTCATGACTTGGATACATTATATATTTCAAATAGACATATGGATTTTTTTTTTGAGAAACGATGAGTATACCGGCAACCAGTTGCTAACTTTATTATTTTAAACTCCTTTAACAAATTTTCCACGTACTAACTCCACAGGACCACTTTTCAGGCTCATGAAGGTCGATTGCATGCAGCATGAAAACATTTTGTATGAGTTCAAAGAATTATTATATAAAATTCATTTTATGAATTTTGTTTTATTTCCGAATTCCTTATTTGAATCTAGTTTACGGGTTTTTTCAAAAATCATTATAAATTCTCTTCAATTAATTTTATGCTCCGCAATATAATAAAAAACTTTTGTATAATTTAAAGATTTTACAAAAGAAATGCGGATATTTATATGACCTTAAATTTAAGGATATACTAAATTCAAGTTAAGTGCTGAATAGTTCAAAATTATCAAGGAATCATAGCATAGTGTACATTACGGTGATAAATAAATATTTGGAGCACGTATATGTCAAATTGGACTTAAAATGGGTAAATACATTTTATAGTTTTTTTTTTTTTTTTTTTGAACGAGTAAATACATTTTATAGTTAATATAGTTACAGGAGTCATTTTTTGAATGCTCATATGGGCCTAACGACTGTGGCCACCATGTATAGATTGGGAAAAGTAGATAAATAGGCTAGGTAGGTAAAAATAAGGGCATGTTTGATTTAAAGAAATAACATAAGAATTCTCTATGATTTTAATCTTTCGGAATTTTTTCTATGTGCACTGTTCGTTTATTAGGAGTGGAATACTTAGAAATGCATAGAAAATTTTCATATACAATTGTATGTCACTATGTTTTTGAGGAAAAATTTCCATCAACTCAAACCCTATATTACATTTCTTGAATTTTCTGCGAGTCAAACGCTACTTGAAGAAATATCATGTAGGACTTTCTTTTGCAGGGAAATTATGTAGGATTTAACTAGACGTGATATTCTAGCCTTGGTGTTTCATGTTTGTTGTGTTCTAAGAATCATACGAATCAAACAGGCCCTTACGGTGACAAGAAAGTAATGCTTCACGTGAGAGAAATGTGAAGCAAATCGTGAAATTTACTCGAGGTATCGTAGATCCATATGTATCACCCGCTCACATTCAATTTGAGCTTCGGTGTCCCTTTCCCTCTTGTGGCGTGGTACTGTACTACTGTTCGTTTTCCATATGATGGTGTCCCGTGCCCGAAGCAGAACCAGACTCTCTGCAGCACCAACCGTCGCTACAGAGAACATAGGCCACGCCGACGGATCGCGCGCGGCCAGCTAACAGACAATCTAGATGCATGCCGGCGGCGCGCCGGGCAGCACCGATGGCGCGGCCAGTGACCTGCGACCTTAAAAGTCACGACCCCTCTCAAATTTTCTTGTCATGGTATCCGGGAACGTATGTATGCATAGGACCGGCGTTACCACACAGCGAGACGAACCAGCCGACAACAATATAGGAGATCACCGTGGGCGACTTTGGGATCTCTCTACATCTTCTTTTTCCATGATGGCTGTTTGCTACTTAACGATCGACAACGATGATCGAATTTAGATGGATCTGGTTTGCCTGGCGAGATTTGTTTCTGGTATGGGTAAGAGGCTAGACACTGTGCCCTGGTCTAGACAGTTTGGTGTTGAATAGTGTGGTCAAGTTGCATGTACAAGTTGACGAGTCTTTCTCTGCAACAACTTATTGACCACATACAAGAGGATTTTATAGCTGTGCACATTCAGGGATTCAGAAGCTAATAGGCTTTGTTTCTTTTAAGAAAAAAGAAACATACAAGAGGATGTGACTACGTAAGTGTCTAAAAGTTTTAGCGGAACACTTCTGCTCCGGTGCTCCTTCCCTAGAAAAAGAATCTCGGAGCGTCAAACGCAATAAGGGTGGGGATCTTTCCATGCCTGTTCGTAAGTAGGGGCAAGACCATAATTTTAATATACACTAGTGGAGAACAGGCCATTTGTGGCGGGTCGTAAGGGCCTTTTGTCGCGGGCGGCCAGCCGCGACAACGAAGGCGCGACAAAAGGCCAACCTTTTGTCGCGGGTCGCTTACCACCCGCGACATATAGTCCACCACGTGGCAGGCGCGGGGCGCGCAGGGGACAACCCCTTTTGTCGCGCGGTATTACCACCCGCGACAAACGGTGCTCTACGTGGCGCGCGTTAACGCCGTCGCTTTAGGGTTTGAGGGTGCAGACCCCCCCGCCACCGCCCCCCTTTTATTTCATTTTTTCATTCGAAAATAAAAGTTGCATATATTTGTATGCTACTAGAATCGAAGTTGTACACGTTAATTCATATAGATCGATCAAACAAAAGTCGATTCCCCTTACATATTCGTAGATTCCCCTTACATATATACATGGAGCTCACGACTACCGGGACTAAAGACCGTCTATTTGGAGGGAGAGGGAGAGCGCCTATTTGGACTAAACAAGCCGTTGTTGTCTATTACTTCTCTAACCAAAAGTCCCGCCACTTCCTCCGCAATTCCTAGTAGGTGTTCCTTTGGTTGGAGTGTGTCCCGCATGAAGTCGACCTATATAGGAAAATGAGATGAGTATGACTATATCAATCTTGATAACGAAATATTGACGATAATAAATAAAGTTGTGAATGTTATTGCTTACGTTGAATTTATTATTGTTCTGCTTCTCAGTGGTTAACATGCGAATGGACTCGCAAACGTAGTATCCACATAGATTCGTCCCTTGTGGCTGCTGGGCGCATGGTACAGGAGTAAATGTTAGCCTCTCTGCCCAACCTATCCAAAGCCCTGCCAGGCAAAAGAATGATTGAATGAGTGGATAATTAATTGATATCTCACGAAAGATATAGCGTGGCGATGAAGGAAATTACACTTGGAGCAACTTCTGCAAGTCGCGGAACCCGTCCAGGCCTCTACTCATTGGGTCCCTTACTTCAACTATTCCCTTATCAACTTGAATGTCTAGTAGAATCCAGTGGAAGCTGCACATGTTTATGTATATACGTCAGGAATTACACTTAACATCGAGTAAGAAAAATTGAATGTGCATAAAAGATCATTAAGACTCTCACTCGTAGTTGTAAGGAAACAGTATTGAATCACAGAAATGTTGCTCCCCCAAAAACCTTAGTAGGTTTCCCCCCGTTTCTTCGCCTTTATGCTTTACCGTTTGAACATGTACTTTATCTGGGTCAACAAACCCAATATTGATAATATTATTACTTTTGCATTCACTGATCTTCAGTCTGCATAAGAGAACACATAAGATATAATGAGTATATGCAATGAAAACGAACATGAACTGAATGAAAATGAACTTATATGTAGTTAACAACTTACAAGCAATAGCAGCTCATGAGAGATTTGTCGAGGGCTTCTAAATTGAATAACTGCCAGAGTTCATTCATCTCAATATGGATCTCCTCCTTTCGGTAGTAATATTCAAATGGGATCTTCGCCACGATGTAAGTTATGTTCTCCTTGCACGCATCAAGGTACCACTGATGCAAATTCCGCATATGCGTTGGCAGTTTATGCAGCCGCTCTCTGCTGACCAAGTCGGCCCCGTAGACAAATTTAGGAGCTATATCAGCAGTGGGTAGTGCAGCATCTGCGGCACCAGCAATCCTCCACGGTACAGCCAACTTGAGCCGCTAGCTTTGCAGCTTCTTCCATATTGAAACCACCACCATGTTCCTGGTACACCTTGGGAACATCAAACACTTTGAGTGGTGGGATCGATTGTTTGGCCTGTTCTCCGAGCTGGGAAACTTCCTTTCTTTTTTTGCCTTTTGTCGTTTGCTTGGGCGCCTTGAGGGGTGCACTTGTTGAACTTGATTTCTTCCCGGCTACACTTCTAGCTGATGATTTGCTCGTGCTAGCACTATCCTTCTCCTTAGCCTTGTCATCCTTCTTCTCCTTAACCTTGTCATCAATTACCCTCGAAAAGGTGCGTGTATAGTCATCCTTCTTCTCGTGTAAGTCATATTGCGATGGTGTGTTCAGAAAAGAAAGAGCATATGCTTTTTGCTTCTCGGTGTATGGCTCTAGCGCTGGAGGTTTTGGCTTATGAAAATGATCAAACGTGTGTTTCGCAAAACCTTTGGTACTTTTGGGAGGGGCGACATCTTGCGGACAGGACTCTTGAAACGCTTCTGGCTGGGTGCATTCCGAGTCTTAGTGGGCGGAGGCGGCGGCGCTGGAGATGGAGATGGACTACGGATGTCGTGGTCGACGTCGTACCCATGGGGTGATGGTGGCGACATGTGATCAGTAGGAGGAGGTGATGGTGGCCTGCGATCACCTGGAGGAGGTGATGGTGACCTGGGACGACTGGTACTAGGGGCTACCCAGCCTGGCAGCCTGATGTTCTTCTTTTCCCAGAGAATGATTTCTCCCAGCACCTCTCGGAGTGTAACCCCCCCATCACCTCCAGGGATATCGAGCTGCAATGTCTCCCACGACGGTACAACTGAATCCACCCCGACACGAGCATAGCCAGCTGGAATCTCATTGCCATGCCATGTTGCCGGCTCACCTTCAGCTCCAAATGCAGGTAAGACATAGCCGACCGCCACCTTAACAGATAAGTTCCTGAACACGTCATGGAGATCACAAGGTGTTTGCTCCTTGATTCCATCCACGGGGTCGCCAGGACCGCCATCTATCATCTTTAAAGGCGGTGCCTCCGAGTCGGCCACGCTGCTGTCTCGCCGCTGAGATATGCCGGCGGTATTATCTGGCTGGCGATGTCCTTTTAGTTCATTTATCTCCCGCTGCTGCTGCTGAATCTCCCGCTGCTGCTGGTCAAGTTGGCGTTGGAACTCGGCCATCCGGTCATTCTGCACCTCCAGCTCACGTTTTTTTGCTCTCGCTCGGCTTCTATAAGTCTCCGCGTCATCCGGAAACCCAAGCGACCATGGAACACTAGGGCCGAAGCCTCTTGTTCGTCCTCCCTTCTCAGAATTACCGAGGACAAGCGCCAGCAAGTCTTTCTCTCTATCGGGAGCAAACCTTAGTTTTCCCGCATTAATATCTGTCGTCACTTGAATCCATTTTTCCCTGGGTACCCTAACCTTGCTGTCACTTTCAACAAGGTTCCCTGTCTTCATGTCATACTCACAGCCATGCCCAAGGAACCAATTTCGAGCCCTAAAGTCCCATCCTTCTCGGATGGGTTCTGGAGTGATCCCATTCCGCTCCATCTCAGCCTCTTGTGCATCCCACTTAGGCATGGCTACTTCGTAGCCCCCTCGCCCCGTATGATGGTGATATTTCTTTTCGCTTGCATTCTTCTTGTTTTTCTTTGACAGGTTCACAGCCTCCTCTGATTCTTTGTACTTCACAAATTCTTCCCAGTTATGCTCCTGCTTCGCTAGATAGTTTTCGAATACTGGAGGCTTCTTCTCGGCCTTATAAGTTGCCCATAACCGGTTCTTATACGCCCGGAAAAGTTCCCCCATCTTCTTAAGAGCCCACTTCTTCACTAGCGCCCTCTGCTTAGCATCTCAGACTCCGATCCCAAGTCTGGCAAAGTGAAATGTGCCATGAGGTCGTCAAAAAGTGTGTCTTTGTACCTATCGGCAACATGACTTTCGGACACATTCTTCGTCTTGTTCCATTCTCTAATAGTGATCGGGAGATAATCCCTAAACAGAACTCCGCACTGATTTTTAAATATCGTTCTGACAACTGGGGTGCCATCGGTTGGCCTTCCGGTGATATAGCTTCAATTGTGAAGTGGTCTTTTTTGGTCAACTTCTTTGCCGGGCCTCGTTTCTCCAACTTATCTTCGGAGGCCTAAGAGAATAAAAATTAATTAATTTATATACATATGTACATATAGAATTCCATTAATGCCTCTACTGATCGTATACCTCGTCATGACCGGAGCCGTCGGCTTCTCCATCACCGGAGCCGTCGGCTTCTCCATCACCGGAGTCGCGGGCTTCTCCATCACCGGAGTCGCGGTCTTCTCGGTCGGCTTCTGGACCATCGCGGATTATGTTCTCGAAAAGGTCTTCCTGTTCCAAGTCCCGATGGATTTTGAATGGATCCATTGTTTCTGCAAAAAATTAAATCGATAAGTACATGTTCTAACCCTAACACGAGAGGGAGAGGGTGTCGGCGACACGTGTTTGCGAGAGGGAGAGGGTGTCGGCGACGCGTTTTTGCGAGAGGGGGAGGGTGTCGCGACGGGTTTTTGCGAGGGGGAGGGTGTTGTTTGCGAGAGGGGGAGGGTATCGGTGTTGGTTGTTTACGAGAGGGAGAGGGGTGTCGGCGGGTGTTTGCGAGAGGGAGAGGGCCGGTGTCGGCGTCAGTTGTTTACGAGAGGGAGAGGGGTGTCGGCGGGTGTTTGCGTCGGTTGTTTACTAGCTAACTAATACAAAATTTAAACTAATACAAAATTTAAACTAACTAACTACAAAATTTGAACTAACTAACTACAAAAATTTAAACTAAATTTTAAACTAGCTAATTACTAATATAAAATTTTAATTAATACAAAATTTAAAATAACTAACTACAAAATTTGAATTAACTAACTACAAAAATTTAAACTAACTAACTAATACTAAATTTAAACTAGCTAATTACTAATACAAAATTTAAACTAATACATAGAAAACTTACAAAAAACTAAAACAAAATTTAAAATAACTAACTACATATATTAAATTTAAACTAGCTAACTTAATTAACTAATTAACTAATAATATTACAAAAAAGATTAAAAAAAAAGATGGTGGGGGGCGCGCTACCTCGCATGATGGGCCGGCGCGTAGGGAGGCGCACGCAGAGGAGGCGGCGCGGCAGAGCGGTGGATCGAGGATGGCGCGCAGCCTCCGACGTGGCAGACGGTGGCGCAGCGTGGCAGAGGGCTCCGAGGAGGCGCGCAGAGGGCTCCCGCGGAGGCGCGTGGCGGCGGCGCGCAGAGGACTCCCGCGGAGGCGCGCCGCGGCGGAGGAGCTGCGTGGCGGCGGCGGCGTATTTGGGCAGCCCTCGCGGCGTCGTCGCTAGGTTCGTCCTCCAGCGTCGCGGGTTGTCGCCCGCGACGCGCGGCGCTTTTATACCTACCCACTTTGTCGCGGGTGGAGACACCACGCGATAAAGACTTTTTATCGCGGGTCGTGCCACCACCCGCGATAAAAGGGGTATTATCGCGCCGTGGCACGACCCGCGACAAAAGGGGTGAGGGCTGATCCGCAGTCGCATCCAACGGCCCCTGAATCCAACGGCATGGAGCCGTTGACGCGGATCAGCTGGAGCCTTTTTCTTTTCTGTTTTATAAATTAAACCTTTATTTATCTATTTTAACTTAATAAAAACTATTATTTCAATAACTTTTAAATGGTAACTCAAATAGAAAAGTTTTATATATGAAAATTGATCAGAAAAATCCAATGAACATGAATATGACATCCATATAACTATTTGCATCTCGCATCATATCAAACATTGATAGTCGTGTATGTTTCACCCTAATGATATGCGGAGTGACACCGACTAAGGTTTCCCCGTGCCACGTGTCGCCGCCGCTTCCACGTGCCTCGCCCCGTCGCTGCCGGCGTGCGACGTGTGTAGCCGTGGCTTACACGTGCCATGCCCCGCGTGCGCTATATAGAGCGACGCGTGCGGGCGCAACCACACGTCGCCACTGCCTCCGCTCTTTCATCTTCGGGATGCCTCCCCGTCGTCTAGGGTCGTCCGGTTTCCGTGGCGTTCGAGTGCGTCCGAGAGGTAGGTTCTACACCGAGATACGCGCCGGTGGCTTCCGCCTCACCCTCGGCACGTACAACACGCCGGAGCTGGCGGCGCGCGCTTACGACGCGGCGGCGTGGCGCTTTCGGCGGCCACGGCGCGACATGAACTTCCCGGATGTTGAATCGCTAGAGGAGGCGGAGTTCCTCGCGCCAGCGCCGTGCCTCGTCGATGACGAGGACCGTCGCCGGCACCGCCAGGTGCAGCGCAGGATCGCCATCGCCGAGCACGATGAGCAGTTGATGCGCCAGTGGAGGGCGCAGTTCCCCAACGACGTCGACAACACCGACGCGTTCTTCGCTGACCTCAGGGCACAACGCAGGTCCAACAGGCGCCACCGTCGGGCCGTCGCCGAGTTCGAGCTCGAGAACCCGAATACAACTTGGACCGAAAACGACCCTCGGTGGGATGACATTTGGACGGAGACAACCTCCGACGACGAGTAGAGACTAGACTAGTCATTTATCTATTTTATTGTAATTTCAATAAAGTCGTTGTCGGTTCTTTTAGTTTAAATTTAGTTTATAAAGTCGTTGTCGGTTGTTTTTGTTCAATAAAGTGGTTGTTACGAAATTTATTACGATTGAACTAGAATTAAAGTACAGAGCTCAACTAAAAATTAAGATACATGGCCAGATTCAAATGTTGGAGCCATTCAATCATAGTCGTGCCTAGCCCTATAATAGTCGCCACTGTAGTCATCATAGTCGCCGACGTCATCGTCGCTAGCATCGGGGTCGCGGTTGTCGAACCTCGGCGGGTGAGCACGCGTGGGCTGGGATTGAGGGTAGCGCAGGCGGGGGCCACGATAGGCCATGACGCTCTGGAGAGTCCGGCCGCGCCACCACAGCCGACGGCCGGCCTCGTTGAAGTTCGAAGGAGGCGGGCCGTCCTCCTCGTACCTGGCAACCGCCCTCTCACGCCGATTGATGAAGAAGCTGTCCCAAGTCGGGCTGTAGTCGGGATGCCACTGGGGATTCCTCCGCTGCTCTGGCGTGAGCTCGAAGTAGTAGTGGTTCCTGATGGCCATTGATACGTCTCCAACGTATCGATAATTTCTTATGTTCCATGCTACTTTATTGATGATACCTACATGTTTTATGCACATTATATGTCGTATTTACGCATTTTCTGGAACTAACCTATTAACAAGATGCCGGGCTTTCTGCTGTTTTTGGTTTCAGTAATCCTAGTAACGAAATATTCTCAATTGGACGAAATCAACGCCAGGTTCCTATTTTGCCCGAAGCATCCGAACACCCGAGAGCGCGAGGGGCCCTGTGGGCCCCGATGATAGGGTGGTGCGGCCAGGCCCGCGCCACCCCATGGTGTGGTCGCCCTTCGCCCCTCCGACGCTGCCCTTTCGCTATATAAAGCCCCCGCATCGAAAACCCTTACGGAGGAAGCCACGGTACGCGAAACCTTCCGAGCCGCCGCCATCGCGGCCAAGATCGGGGGACAGGAGTCTCTCCTAAGACTCCTGCCGACGGGGAAGTGCCCCCGAAGGCTTCTCCATCGACACCGCTGCCATCTCCACCGCCATCTTCATCACCGCTCTCCCATGAGGAGGGAGTAGTTCTCCATTGAGGCTCGGCGATGTACCGGTAGCTATGTGGTCTCTCCTATGTACTTCAATACAATGATCTCATGAGCTGCCTTACATGATTGAGATTCATATGAGTTTTGTATCACTATTCATCTATGTGCTACTCTAGTGATGTTATTAAAGTACTCTATTCCTCCTCCACGTGTGTAAAGGTGACAGTGTGTGCACCGTGTGAGTACTTGGCGTAGGCTATGATCATGATCTCTTGTAGATTGCGAAGTTAACTATTGCTATGATATATTGATGTGATCTATTCCTCCTACATATGCATGAAGGTGACAGTGTGCATGCTATGCTAGTACTTGGTTTAGTCTTTTGATCTATCTTACACTATAAGGTTACTAAAATATGAACATTAATTGTGGAGCTTGTTAACTCCGGCATTGAGGGTTCGTGTAATCCTACGCAATGTGTTCATCATCCAACAAAAGTGTAGAGTATGCATTTATCTATTCTGTTATGTGATCAATATTGAGAGTGTCCACTAGTGAAAGTCTATTCCCTAGGCCTTGTTCCTAAATATGCTATCGCTGCTTGTTACCGTTTTACGTTACTACTGCTGAGTTACTACTGCTTGCTTACTTCCCGCAATATTACTACCATCAACTGCATGCCAGTAAGCTATTTTCTGGCGCCGTACTATGCTCATATTCATTCATACCACTTGTATTTCACTATCTCTTCGCCGAACTAGTGCACCTATTAGGTGTGTTGGGGACACAAGAGACTTCTTGCTTTGTGGTTGCAGGGTTGCATGAGAGGGATATCTTTGACCTCTTCCTCCCGAGTTCGATAAACCTTGGGTAATCCACTTAAGGGAAACTTGCGCTTATCTACAAACCTCTGCTCTTGGAGGCCCAACACGTTCAAGAATAGAAGCACCCGTAGACATCAAGTACTTTTCGGCGCCGTTGCCGGAGGGAAGGTAAACGGCACTCACACATTGGCAAGCCCAGCAACTAAGCACTTTCCTCCCTCGTCAACTACGCGCCAAGTACTTTTCTCGCGCCGTTGCCGGGAGGAAAGGTAAAAGGAACTCATACTCCGGCCCACAGTACTTTTCTGGCGCCATTGTGTGTGTACTCGAAGCTATTTCTTTAGACTCTGCAATTGCGACATTTGGTTTCTTGTTTACACTAGTTAGGCATAATGGACAACAATGACCTTTTTATTCTATTTCCTGATTTAAGACATGGATGGTTTGATGCTAAAATTAAAAACCCATGGAACATATTAATATGAATGCTTTGAACACTATTGTTGCTAATGCTATGGAAAATTCTAAGCTTGGGGAAGCTGGCTTTGATGAGCATGATATTTTTAGTCCCCCATGCATTGAGGAGAAAATTTACTTTGATGATACTTTGCCTCCTATTTATGATGATTATAATGATAGTAGTCTTTTGTTACCACCTGTTATGGAGGATAAATTTGATTATGATTACAATATACCTCCTATATTTGATAGCTACTTTGTTGAATTTGCTCCCACTACAATTAATAAGAATGACTATGCTTATGTTGGGAGTAGTAATAATTTTATGCATGAGACTCATGATAAGAATGCTTTATGTGATAGTTATATTGTTGAGTTTGCTCATGATGCTACTGAAAGTTATTATGAGAGAGGAAAATATGGTTGTAAAAATTTTCATGTTACTAAAACACCTCTCTATGTGCTGAAATTTTTGAAGCTACACTTGTTTTATCTTCCTATGCTTGTTACTTTGCTCTTCATGAACTTGTTTATTTACAAGATTCCTATGCATAGGAAGCATGCTAGACTTAAATGTGTTTTGAATTTTCCTCTTGATGCTCTCTTTTGCTTCAACTTCTATTTCTTGCGAGTGCATCATTAAAACTGCTGAGCCCATCTTAATGGCTATAAAGAAAGAACTTCTTGGGAGATAACCCATGTGTTTATTTTACTACAGTACTTTGTTTTATATTTGTGTCTTGGAAGTTGTTTACTACTGTATCAACCTCTCCTTATCATGTTTTTGTGCCAAGTAAAGTTTCTATGTTAAAGTTGATGTTATATTTGGGATCGCTGCGCAGAAATAGCATTGCTGTCTGTCACGAATCTGGGCACAGTTCTCTGTAGAAAATTCGAAAAAATCTGCCAATTTACGAGCGTGATCCTCAGATATGTACGCAACTTTCATTAGTTTTGAGTTTTTCCATTTGAGCAAGTCTCGTGCCAGCTTAAAATTCGTCTTTACGGACTGTTCTGCTTTTGACAGATTCTGCCTTTTATTTCGCATTGCCGCTTTTGTTAAGTTGAATGAGTTTCTTTGTTCCATTAACTTTCAGAAGTTTTGTGCAATGTCCAGAAGTGTTAAGAATGATTGTGTCACCTCTGAACATGTGAATTTTTGATTATGCACTAACCCTCTAATGAGTTTGCTTGAAGTTTGGTGTGAAGGAAGTTTTCAAGGGTCAATAGAAGAGGGTGATATAATGTGATCGAGAAGAGTGAAAGGTCTAAGCTTGGGGATGCCCCCGTGGTTCATCCCTGCATATTTTAAGAAGACTCAAAAGCTTGGGGATGCCCAAGGCACCCCCTTCTTCATCGACAAAGTATCAGGTTCCTTCTCTTGAAACTATATTTTTATTCGGGCACATCTTATGTACTTTACTTGGAGCGTCTGTGTGTGCTTTTATTTTTGTTTTGTTATCTTAGTTCTCTGAATAAGTTCATCCTTGTGTGGAGAGAGACACGCTCCGCTGTTGCATATGGACAAATATGTCCTTAGGCTTTACTCATAATGTTTAAGGCGAAGTTTCTTCTTCGTTAAATTGTTATATGGTTGGAATTGGAAAAATGCTACATGTAGTAATTGGTAAAATGTCTTGGATAATGTGATACTTGGCAATTGTTGTGCTCATGTTTAAGCTCTTGCATCATATACTTTGCACCTATTAGTGAAGAAATACATAGAGCATGCTAAAATTTGGTTTGCATAATTGGTCTCTAAGGTCTAGATAATTTCTAGTATTGAGTTTGAACAACAAGGAAGACGGTGTAGAGTCTTATAATGTTTACAATATGTCTTTTATGTGAGTTTTGCTGCACCGGTTCATCCTTGTGTTTGTTTCAAATAAACCTTGCTAGCCTAAGCCTTGTATCGAGAGGGAATACTTCTCATCCAAATCCTTGAGTCAACCACTATGCCATTTGTGTCCACCATACCTGCCTACTACATGGTATTTCTCGCCATTCCAAAGTAAATTGCTTGAGTGCTACCTTTAAACAATTCAAAAGTTATTACCTCTTATTTGTGTCAATGTTTTATAGCTCATGAGGAAGTATGTGGTGTTTATCTTTCAATCTTGTTGGGCAACTTTCACCAATGGACTAGTGGCTTCATCCGCTTATCCAATAATTTTGCAAAAAGAGCTGGCAATGGGATTCCCAGTCCCAAATTAATTAACAAAAATAGACACTCATCCATGGTATGTGATTGTTGGACGGCACCCGAAGGATTCGGTTAGCCATGGCTTGAGAAAGCAAAGGTGGGGAGGAGTGTCATCATAATAAAACTAAAATAAAAAGGCACTCCTTCATGGTATGAGATTGTTGGCAGGCACCCGAGGATTCGGTTAGCCATGGTTTTTGAAAGAAAGGTTGGAAGGAGTGCCACCCAAAAATAAAATAAAATGGGAGCCGCTCTTTGAAGGTTTGTCTGGCAAGGGGGTTAGAGTACCCGCTACTATTCGTTGACAACAACAAACACCTCTCAAAACTTTATTTTTATGCTCTCTTGATGTTTTCAAAATCAAAGCTCTAGCACAAATATAGCAATCGATGCTTTCCTCTTTGAAGGACCTTTCTTTTACTTTTATGTTGAGTCAGTTTACCTATCTCCCTCCACCTTAAGAAGCAAACACTTGTGTCAACTGTGCATTGATTCCTACATACTTGCATATTGCACTTGTTATATCACTTTATGTTGACAATATCCATGAGATATACATGTTATAAGTTGAAAGCAACCGCTGAAACTTAATCTTCCTTTGTGTTGCTTCAATGTCTATACTTTAAATTATTGCTTTATGAGTTAACTTTTATGCAAGACTTATTGATGCCTGTCTTGAAGTACTATTAATGAAAAGTCATTGCTTTATGATTCAGTTGTTTACTCATGTCACTACCATTGTTTTGATCGCTGCATTCATTACATATGTTTACAATAGTATGATCAAGATTATGATGGCATGTCACTTAAGAAATTATCTTTGTTATCGTTTTACCTGCTCGGGACGAGCAGAACTAAGCTTGGGGATGCTGATACGTCTCCAACGTATCGATAATTTCTTATGTTCCATGCTACTTTATTGATGATACCTACATGTTTTATGCACATTATATGTCGTATTTACGCATTTTCGGAACTAACCTATTAACAAGATGCCGAAGTGCCAGTTCCTGTTTTCTGCTGTTTTTGGTTTCAGAAATCCTAGTAACGAAATATTCTCGAATTGGACGAAATCAACGCCCAGGTTCCTATTTTGCCCGAAGCATCCGAACACCCGAGAGTCGCCAGAGGGGGGCCCTGGGCCCAGATGATAGGGTGGCGCGGCCAGGGCTGGGCCCGCGCCACCCTATGGTGTGGTCGCCCCTTCGCCCTCCGACGCTGCCCTTTCGCCTATATAAAGCCCCGCATCGAAAACCCTTACGAGGAAGCCACGGTACGCGAAACCTTCCAGAGCCGCCGCCATCGCGAAGCCAAGATCCGGGGGACAGGAGTCTCTGTTCCGGCACTCCGGACGGGGAAGTGCCCCCGAAGGCTTCTCCATCGACACCGCTGCCATCTCCACCGCCATCTTCATCACCGCCGCTGCTGCTCCCATGAGGAGGGAGTAGTTCTCCATTGAGGCTCGGGGCTGTACCGGTAGCTATGTGGTTAATCTCTCTCCTATGTACTTCAATACAATGATCTCATGAGCTGCCTTACATGATTGAGATTCATATGAGTTTTGTATCACTATTCATCTATGTGCTACTCTAGTGATGTTATTAAAGTACTCTATTCCTCCTCCACGTGTGTAAAGGTGACAGTGTGTGCACCGTGAGTACTTGGCGTAGGCTATGATCATGATCTCTTGTAGATTGCGAAGTTAACTATTGCTATGATATATTGATGTGATCTATTCCTCCTACATATGCATGAAGGTGACAGTGTGCATGCTATGCTAGTACTTGGTTTAGTCTTTTGATCTATCTTACACTATAAGGTTACTAAAATATGAACATTAATTGTGGATCTTGTTAACTCCGGCATTGAGGGTTCGTGTAATCCTACGCAATGTGTTCATCATCCAACAAAAGTGTAGAGTATGCATTTATCTATTCTGTTATGTGATCAATGTTGAGAGTGTCCACTAGTGAAAGTCTATTCCCTAGGCCTTGTTCCTAAATACTGCTATCGCTGCTTGTTACTGTTTTACTGTGCTACCGCTGAGTTACTACTGCTTGTTTACTTCCCGCAATATTACTACCATCAACTGCATGCCAGCAAGCTATTTTCTGGCGCCGTACTACTGCTCATATTCATTCATACCACTTGTATTTCACTATCTCTTCGCCGAACTAGTGCACCTATTAGGTGTGTTGGGGACACAAGAGACTTCTTGCTTTGTGGTTGAAGGGTTGCATGAGAGGGATATCTTTGACCTCTTCCTCCCTGAGTTCGATAAACCTTGGGTAATCCACTTAAGTGAAACTTGCTGCTGTTCTACAAACCTCTGCTCTTGGAGGCCCAACACTGTCTACAAGAATAGAAGCACCCGTAGACATCAGCCATCTCGTGTGGCACACCTAGAGGGATAGGAGGGACCGGTACGCCTCCGACGCTCAGCAACCAGCCGGTCGGGACGCGGTAGCCTGGCGGGCAGGGGTAGTTCGAGGCGCAAAGCGCCTCCGCCTCCCGGGGTGTTAGACATACGATGGAAGCCATGGGAGAGAGTGATGAGGTTTGCAGATATGAGTCTAGATGTGATATGTAAATGGAGGCCAATCCTACATATATATAGTGAAAAAAGGCGGTAACGCGGGAAGAAAATAGGCGGGAACGCAGTGGCGCGGGAAACTTTCATCCCGGGTGGAGGCTCAAACCGGGACAAAAGATAGGGGGCCTTGATACGTCGCAAACGTATCTATAATTTCTTATGTTCCATGCTACTTTTATTACAATACTTGAATGTTTTATACATACTTTACATCATTATTATACATTTTCGGCACTAACCTATTAACAAGATGCCGAAGTGCCGGTTCTTTTGCTGTTTTTGGTTTTAGAAATCCTAGTAAGGAAATATTCTTGAATTGGACGAAATCAACGCCCAGGGGCCTATTTTTACACAAAGCTTCCAGAAGACCGAAAGGGAGACGAAGTGGGGCCACGAGGTGGCGACACACCAGGGCGGCGCGGCCCCCCCCGCGCGGCCTGTTGTGTGGCCCCGTGACGCCCCTTGACCGCCTACAAAACCCCGTCACCCGAGAGCCACGATACGGAAACATTACCGAGAGGCCGCCGCCGCCAATCCCATCTCGGGGATTCAGGAGATCGCCTCCGCACCCTGCCGGAGAGGGGAATCATCACCGGAGGGCTCTACATCATCATGCCGGATTGATGCGTGAGTAGTTCATCCTTGGACTATGGGTCCATAGCAGTAGCTAGATGGTTGTCTTCTCCGCTTGTGCTATCATTGTTATAGATCTTGTGAGCTGCCTAACATGATCAAGATCATCTATTTGTAATGCTATATGTTGTGTTTGTGAGATCCGATGAATAGAGAATACTATGTTAAGTTGATTATCAATCTATCATATATGTGTTGTTTATGTTCTTGCATGCTCTCCGTTGCTAGTAGAGGCTCTGGCCAAGTTGATACTTGTAACTCCAAGAGGGAGTAATTATGCTCGATAGTGGGTTCATGCCTCCATTGAATCTGGGACAGTGACAGAAAGTTCTAAGGTTGTGGATGTGCTGTTGCTACTAGGGATAAAACATTGATGCTTTGTCTAAGGATATTTGTGTTGATTACATTACGCACCATACTTAATGCAATTATCTGTTGTTTACAACTTAATACGGGGTTCGGATGATAACCTGAAGGTGGATTATTTAGGCATAGATGCATGCTGGATAGCGGTCTATGTACTTTGTCGTAATGCCCTGATTAAATCACATAGTAATCATCGTTGATATGTATTGAATCTTTATTTGTCAATTGCTCGCCTGTAATTTGTTCACCCAGCATGCTAGTTATCTTATTGGAGAGACACCACTAGTGTACTGTGGACCCCGGTCCATTCTTTTACATCTGAATACATTCTACTGCTTTACTGTTTTTTGCAAACAAACACCATCTTCCACTCGATACGCTTAATCCTTTGTTTTCAGCAAGCCGGTGAGATTGACAACCTCACTGTTACGTTGGGACAAAGTACTTTGATTGTGTTGTGCAGTTTCCACGTTGGCGCCGGTTTCACTGGTGTTGCGCCGCACTACATTCCTCCACCAACAACCTTCACGTGCTTCTTGGCTCCTACCGGTTCGATAACCTTGGTTTCTTTCTGAGGGAAAACTTGTCACTCTGCGCATCATACCTTCCTCTTGGCGTTCCCAACGGACGTGTACATCTACGCGCATCAAGGATTGTTTTCTGGCGCCGTTGCCGGGGAGATCAAGACACGCTGCAAGGGGAGTCTCCACTTCCAATCTCTTTACTTTGTTTTTGTCTTGCTTTATTTTATTTACTACTTTTTTTGCTGCACTTAAACAAAACACAAAAAAATTAGTTGCTAGCTTTACTTTATTTATTGTCTTGTTCTCTATATCAAAAACACAAAAATTAGTTACTTGTCTTTACTTTATTTGCTTAGTTTATTTTACTACTGCTATAATGGGTACTCCTGAAAATACTAAGTTGTGTGACTTCACTAGCACAAATAATAATGATTTTATATGTACTCCTATTGCTCCACCTGCTACTACAGCAGAATTCTATGAAATTAAACCTGCTTTACTGAATCTTGTTATGAGAGAGCAATTTTCTGGTGTTAGTACTGATGATGCTGCTGCCCATCTTAATAATTTTGTTGAACTTTGTGAAATGCAAAAGTATAAGGATATACATGGTGATATTATAAAATTGAAATTGTTTCCTTTCTCATTAAGAGGAAGAGCTAAAGATTGGTTGCTATCTTTGCCTAAGAATAGTATTGATTCATGGACTAAATGTAAAGATGCTTTTATTAGTAAATATTATTCTCCTGCTAAGATTATATCTTTGATAAGTAGCATAATGAACTTTAAACAATTTGATAATGAACATGTTGCTCAAGCATGGGAGAGAATGAAATATTTGGTAAAGAATTGCCCAACCCATGGACTGACTACTTGGATGATCATCCAAACCTTTTATGCAGGATTAAATTTTTCCTCAAGGAACCTATTGGATTCAGCTGCTGGAGGTACTTTTATGTCCATCACCCTGGGCGCCGCAACTAAATTACTTGATGATATGATGATCAATTACTCTGAATGGCACACTGAAAGAACTACTCAAGGTAAGAAGGTAAATTCTGTTGAAGAAACCTCTTCTTTGGGTGATAAGATTGATGCTATTATGTCTATGCTTGAAAATGGTAGATCTCATATTGATCCTAATAATATTCCTTTAGCTTCATTGGTTGCTCAAGAAGAAAATGTTGATGTGAATTTCATTAAGAACAATAATTTCAACAACAATGCTTATAGGAATAATTATGGTAACAACAACTATAGGCCATATCCTTCTAATAATGGTTATGGTAATTCTTATGGTAATCTATTATATATTAAAAGTAACTTACGGGCTAACCAGAAAAAAGAGAATTACGTGAGAAATTACCACAATAATTAGAAACATCTGGCCCTTTATTTAATAAACTAAAAATCTATAACCGTTAGATTAAACTTAAGTGGAAATTACCCACCATTGCCATTACAACAACAAATAACGTAAGAGGTACAACCCTGTCACCGTTTTCTTCTATTTTCTTTTTTTGTCCACAATGTGGCCGCCACATCACACCTAAACCTATGAGTCTCAACTTCAGATCCTGTGCTCTATGCCATGGTGCACGTAAAGCTAAGATGGATTCATGTGCATGCATCGCCAAAGAACAAGGTAAATCCATGCATGCCTTACAATTTAGAGGGCTACATCAATTCACGTGTTCAGGTATTGGTGCGGACAAGATCCGAGGTGACTTCACCTGTGTCCGCGAGAAGAAAATCGATCATGATCAAGGAGGCACAGACAAGATCGGAGGTGACTACACCAGCGCCCACGAGAAGAAAATCGATCCTGAACAAGGAGGCGTGGACAAGATCAGAGGTGACGCCACGACGGCGGCGAGGAAAACCCTATCCCCAAAATTGATCCTGATCAAGGAGGCGTGGACAAGATCGGAGGTGACGCCACGACGGCAGCGAGGAGAAATCCTATCCCCGTACGGCTGGTGCTGCCTCCTCCGCATAGCTTGCCATGATGCATGTGAGTTTTAGCATGGACACATATATCGTCAAAGATGAAGCAATCCATGCATGCATTGCGATCTGGACAGCTACACTTCTTAAGTAACCTTGATGTAGATGCGGACAAGATCGGAGATGACACCACCGGAGGCCGCGAGGAGAAAACCGATCTTTTGGTCATAGATGCAACACTAGTAGAAAAAAGGGCTTCCGTCCAGCCCCATTAGTCCCGGAATTATTCGAACCGCGACTAAAGGGGGCTTTAGTCGCGGTTCGGGAGGCGACCCGCGACTAATGCTCCAACCGCGACGAAAGGGTACCCCTTTAGTCGCGGTTGGTAACACCAACCGGGACTAAAGGGCTATGGAGGGAAGCGGCCGGCAGAAAAAACTTTAGTCGCGGTTGGGGACACCAACCGCGACTAAAGGTTTAGTCGCGGTTGGTGTCCCCAACCGCGACTAAAGGTTTTCCGCATTTTTCACTCCCCACGCACCCCCCCCCCCCCGTGGATCGCCTTTTTTGCTTTGTAAAATACAAAAGAAAATGATAGAAAATTCAAAAAAAAATTGTTTTCAGATTCTTGTATGTTATGCAACCTACTATTCGGAGAAATTAAGAAATTCGAATTTTCACTTTTTTTGCAAAAAAAGTTTAAAAAATGGTAAAACCGCAATAACTTTTGCATACGATGTCGGAAAAAAACGTATAATATATCAAAAAAATCCTGGGAAAAAGTTACATCCGAATTCACCAGGGTTTACCCGGTTAGCCAATTTTTAGATTCTCAAAATTCCAAATGGAAATATGAAAGCAGGAAGATTTTAGTTTTTGCCAGAAATTCCGTATTTTATATTTTTTTAAAATTTTAAATTAATAATTGCATCTTGCATAAAGATTACTATTACTTAACCATAAAGTTAGCCAATTTTTAGATTTTCAAATTTTCAGGTTTTAGGTTTGGCAAAAAAATAATTAAAAAAATAAAAAATTAATTATAATATAAATTTAAAAAGTTAATATTTATTTATTTATTCAAGATTATTATTACATCATTACTTTTGTTTATTAAAATAATTATTTGGCATTCAAACAATAAAGAAGTGTGACATCGACCAACATGTTAATAGGATTGATATGATACTAGTATCAACAACATGCGCGCGAAGCACTTGGAAGGAGGATGGGAAAGGAACTTGGAAGTTAAGCGTGCTAGTGATGGAGTAGTGGGAGGATGGGTGACCGAGCGGGAAGTGCGACCACATGTAAGAAATTTGACTAGAGATTAAGTGTAGTTAGTGACTAAACTTGGCCAATAACTGAAATACTAAAAATTCTGAAAAAAAAAGAAAAAAAGGGAATGAAAAATAATTAGAAAACCAAATGGATTAAAAAAAATTAACGAAATAGCCTTTAGTCGCGGTTCGTGTTACAAACCGGGACTAAAGGTCCTTCACCCTGGCGCACGCCAGCCGCCCACGTGGACGGGCCTTTAGTCGCGGTTCGTAAGCAACCGCGACTAAAGAGGGGAGGCCTTTAGTCGCTTCCTTAGTCGCGGTTGCGCAACCGCGACTAATGGCAGTTGCGGGCCGCGACTAAAGCCCTTTTTTCTACCAGTGCGAGAACAAGATCGGAGTCGGAGGTGATGCCGCCGGCGGTCGCGATGAAAAAAACAATCCTGGCTCGAGCCCAACTCTAGTTTCGAGCCGTTCCTGCATGTTGCTGCAATCCATGGCTCTTTGGTCCCGGCGCCGGTACATCCGTGGGGACAAGCAGACTTGTCAGGCGTTCTACATCGAGGGCACATGTGTCCGTTGTCTAGCTCTGAACATCAAACACGGAATCAGATTGATCTATGAACGGAGACCCTTCAAGAAGCAACTACTCCCGTACACCCACCTCATCCTCTGAGTCTCTGGCTTCCTCTCTCCAATCCCTAGATGTCGAGCAGTTTTGGTGCATCTTCGGCTTCCTTCGTCCTTCTGCAGGAACGCTGACATTCCTCACCTCTTCCTGTCCACGGCAGATCACAACATCTTCCCTAGATGTGTTAAAGACAAGCAGAAAGCGGACAGCCATGGTCTACGAAAACTGGACTCACAGCTGCGTCCAACGTTGAGCTCGCCGTGCCGACCACTGCATGCTGACACATGCTACATTGCTACATAATGTTGGATGTGGGCACCTCCTTGGCAGGTACAGTACTATCTTTTTGGCTTTTTTCCCCGTTGAGCATGCTAGAAAAGGTTGAGTGTGGATATTATTGCAAAACATATCCTCCTCTTCTTCTAATGAGGATTTTGGTCGATTTTATTGCAGGTCAATGGAATTACAACGGGATGAGGAGGGTTCATATTATCCTTGATTATCCTTGATTATCAGGACAAGTCATGTGAATTGTCAAAAGAAGGAGCTGGCAATGCCCAACTAATAATTACGCTATTTAATCTGATTAGCTAGATTTGTTTGCATGCTGCGAGTTTGGTCCTTGCAGTTTTTTATTCCATAAGATTTGGCTGTATATATCTGTTCATGGCACCATGGTGTACTATACAGTTTATAGCACGATTTAAGCCGTCAGTATACCTTGGTGGAAATTTGCAGCAATAGCAAGGATATGCATCAGGTATTGAACAATGCTTCTCTATACTAGGGTAAACTATGAAAAGCAAAGTGATTAAGGAAATGCTTTGGACCTATCTATTGTTCAGCATGTTTAAAGACACTTCACTATTGGACAGAAATATTATCTTTTTTCAAAGAAATGAGTTTATTTACCGAGTCCTGTTATCATCTTGAAGCTGACATATTTTAATTTTCCTCTTAGTTGCTGATCGATTGGGGGTCTGAGTATAATTGTTTGTTATGATCTCCTCACGCCGACTACTCTTTGCAAAATACTTCAGTGCCGCCTATGATATTATGGTATGTGAGTGATTCTATTGTATCACCTGATATATAATGTTGAGTAACATATTGTATAGATATAGGTCCCCGTGTTTTCTCAGGGTTGTACCTGTAATTGTACATGTGTCCGCCTATATATATATGAGCAGCCGGCCCTATTGGTGCTGTGCAATCTCCAATAACCTTTCTACATGGTATCAGAGACCCTTCGGGTCCTGCCCTAGCCGCCGCCCTCCTCTCCCCTTGGGGCGTCGCCGGCCACCCTCCCTCCAACCCTAGCCGCCGCCCCTCCTCCTCCCTAGGGCGCCGCCGGCCATCACCACCACCACCGCTTCCGCCACCACTCCCAACCCTAGCCGCCGCCCTTCTCATCTAGGGCGCCGCCGGCCCTCCAACCCTAGCCGCCGCCCTTCTCATCTAGGGCGCCGCCGGCCCTCACCACCGTCATGGAGCGCTTCGACTCTTCCGGCTCCGGTTTCTCCTCCGGCTCCAGCAGCAGCAACCCCTTCGCCGGCCCCTCCGTCGCCGTCATCCGCGACATCCCCATCGCCGAGCGCGTGCCGCTGAAGCTCTCCACCACCGCCGCCAACTTCTTCCCGTGGAAGACGTACTTTGGGCTGCTCTTCCGCGAGTATGATCTCCTTGATCACGTCGACGGCACCATCGACCTCCTCGCCATGCCGCACGACCCCGAGTGGCTCGCCATCGACGCCACCATCATCCGCTGGTTCTACCAGACCGTCTCCAACGACATCTTTCGCACCGTCGTCCGCGACGGCGACTCCGCCCACACGGTCTGGGCTAAAATCACCGGCCTCTTCACCGACAACAAAATCCAGCGGGTCACCTTCCTCCAGCAGGAGTTCTTCGGCACCCACCAGAACGACTTGTCTCTCGATGACTACGCCCTCAAGCTGAAGAGTCTCTCCGATGAGCTCCGTGACTTGGAGTTCCCGATCGATGACAAGATCATGCTCTCCACCCTGTCGGCGGGTCTCGGCGAGGATCTCAGCAACGCCGCCTCCAACCTCACGCTCCTCAAAACGCCCACCTTCGAGCAGGCCGTGGCATACCTGCGCCTCGAGGAGCGCCGCCTCAAGCACCTCCGGGCTCGGGCGGCCCACACCGCCTTCGCCGCTGGCTTCTCCCGCGGCGCCCAGACTCCCGCGCCCCGCGCCCCTGCGCCTCGCCCCATGGGTCCGCCGCCGGGTTTCCCCGCCGCCGCCCTGCCACCCGGTCAGACCGGACCGTGGACCGGCCAGTCCGGTCACCAGGCCGGCCAGACCGGCCCCTGGACTGGGCACGCTGGCGCACCGGCCGGCCAGACCGGCCCCTGGACCGGGCAGCCGGCCCCTACTGGCGGTAGCCGCCGTGGCCGTCGTCGCCGTGGCGGTGGCAACGGTGGTGGCACCGGTGGCGCCAATGCTGCCGCACCCGCGCCTCGTCCCCCGCAGTACACCGCCCCTCCGCCATGGACTGCCGGTCACAATCCGTGGACCGGGGTCGTTCACGCCTACTCCATGCCCGTGCCGCGCGCCCCCTACCCGGGCATCATGGGGCCGCGTCCAGCCTCCCACCAGGCGTTCTACGCGGCGCCCCAGCCTGCCCCGGCCTACGCCGCCCCTCCGGGCGCGACCCCGTGGGATCCCGCGCTCCTGACCGCCCTCCAGAGCGCCCCCTCTGCTGGGGCGTATGGTGGCGGTGGCGACTGGTTCATGGACACCGGCGCCTCCGCGCATATGGCCGCGCATCCCGGTAACCTCTCCTTTTCCACGCCCGCTTCCACTTCTTCTCGCATCATCGTTGGCAACGGTCATGCTCTTCCTATTACTCACACTGGTTCTGTCTCTTTTCCTTCCACCTCCACTCCTCTCTCTCTCCATAATGTTCTTGTCTCTCCTGACTTGATTAAAAATCTTGTTTCTGTTAAGTCTTTCTGTCGTGATAACCCTGTGACTGTGGAATTTGACGCTTTTGGTTTCTCTGTCAAGGATGGTCGTACCCGGATGCTCCTCCACCGATGTGATAGCCCCGGCGATCTCTACCCCGTTGGCGCGGCCTCCACCACCACCGGCCGCCCACTCGCCCTCTCCGCCGGTGTCGACCTTTGGCACGCCCGTCTTGGTCATCCTAGCTCCGCCACTCTGCGTCAAATAATGCAAGGCTTCTCCTTTACTTGTAATAAAACGGATGCCCACACTTGTGAAGCATGTCGTCTAGGCAAACATGTTCGCCTTCCGTTTAGTTCGTCCTCCACAGTCGCGTCTTTTCCCTTTCAACTTATTCATAGTGATGTATGGACCTCGCCGGTCCCGAGTAACTCTGGCTATAATTATTATCTTGTGATTCTTGATGATTACTCGCATTTTGTATGGACTTTTCCACTTCGCCGTAAGTCAGATGTTGCCACCACCCTCACCGCCTTCTTCGCCTTCGTCTCCACTCAGTTTGGTCGCCCCATTCACGCTTTACAAACCGACAACGGCAAGGAGTTCGACAACATCACCATTCGCTCACTTCTCGCCACCCACGGCGCCATCTTCCGCCTCACGTGTCCATACACTTCTTCACAGAATGGCCGTGCCGAACGGATGCTTCGTACCCTCAACGACTGCGTCCGCACCCTTCTGTTCCATGCCTCCATGCCCCCGCGATTCTGGCCGGATGCCCTTGCCACGGCGACTCTCCTCGTCAACATCCGCCCGTGTCGTGTGCGTTGGTTCTACACGCCGCATCATCTCCTTTACGGTGCGCCGCCCACCTACGATGACCTCCGCATCTTCGGCTGCCGGTGTTATCCTAACACTGCTGCCACCGCCGCGCATAAGCTTGCGCCGCGCTCCCTCCCTTGTGTGTTCCTCGGCTACCCCGCCAACACCAAGGGCTACCGCTGTTACGACCCGGTCTCCCATCGTGTCCTCACTTCCCGGCACGTGTACTTTGACGAGTTGGTTTTTCCGTTTCAGCAGGGACTCATGGCGACCCCTCCGACGACGCCCCCGGCGCCCGCTGGCCCCCCTGCGGCCGCGTGCCGCCGACTGACCGCGGTGGCCCCCCCAGCGCCGGCCCCGCCTGGTCCCTCGGTCCCCGTCGCCCGCGGCGCCCGTCGCCCGGCCGCCGCGACGCCTCGCGCCTGTCGCCCGTGCGCCCGTCGCCCGCGCGCGACGCCCGTCGCCCGACGCGCCATCGCCAGCCGCTCGCGCCCCTTCGACCGCACCCGCGACGTCCGAGGCGTCCCCGGCGCCCCCGTCGCCCGCGGTCGCCGCCGCGGCGGCCGCCCCTTCGTCGTCTGCCTCGCCACCCGTCGCTGCGGCTCCTGAGCCCATGCTCACCCGCGCCCGCGCTGGTGTGCGGCGACCGTCTACTCGCTACCCCGCCGACCAGTATGTCTGCGCGGCGTCTCCGTCTACCGCGTCTGCCTTCTGGGCCAGCGGCAACAGCATATTGCCGCACGACGGCGGCGCCCCCTTCACCAGCCGACCCGGCCAAGCGCCCGGTCAGACCGGCCCACCCGGCCTGCCGCCCGGTCCGACCGGCTCGCCACCGGCCCGGCGACCGTTCCTTCGCCAGTGCCCACCTCGGCTCGCGCTGCCTTGCGCGACCCGCATTGGCGCGCTGCCATGCAGGAGGAGTATGACGCGCTGCAGCGCAATAGGACCTGGGAGCTCGTTCCCCGGCCCCCTCGCGCCAACGTCATCTCCGGCAAATGGGTCTTCAAGCACAAGCTCGGCTCCGACGGTACTCTCGAGCGCTACAAGGCGCGCTGGGTGGTGCGCGGCTTTCGGCAGCGCGCTGGCATCGACTTCACGGATACGTTTGCCCCGGTTGTCAAACCGGGCACGATCCGCACAGTGCTGCACCTCGCCGCGTCTCGTGCGTGGCCCGTGCATCAGATGGACGTCTCCAACGCCTTCCTTCATGGCCATCTGCAGGAACAGGTGTACTGTCAGCAACCCATCGGCTTCGTCGACACCGAGCGCCCCGATGACGTGTGCTTGCTCTCTCGGTCCCTGTATGGACTGAAGCAGGCGCCCCGCGCCTGGTACCAGCGCATCGCCGGCTTCCTGCATCAGCTGGGCTTCCGCTCCACGCGCTCCGATGCGTCCCTGTTTGTCTACCGGACCGGACACGACATGGCATACCTGCTGTTGTACGTCGACGACATCATCCTGACGGCCTCCACCGCTGGTCTTCTTCGACAGCTCACCGACCGTCTTCGCGCCGAGTTCGCGTTGAAGGACCTTGGCCCGCTTCACTACTTCCTCGGCATCGAGGTTGTCCGACGTGCGGACGGGTTCTTCCTCCATCAGCGGAAGTATGCCCACGAGCTTCTCGAGCGTGCAGGGATGCTTAACTGCAACCCTGCGCCTACTCCTGTCGACACGAAGGCCAAGCTCTCCGCCAGTGATGGGTCGCTGGCATCCGACGCGCCGCTCTATCGCTCCATTGTCGGTGCTCTTCAGTACTTGACACTGACGCGACCGGAGCTCCAGTACGCCGTGCAGCAGGTGTGCTTGCATATGCATGCTCCTCGGGATGCTCATTGGGCCGCGGTGAAGCGGATTCTCCGCTACGTCTGTGGTACCATGGGCTACGGCTTGACGTTGCATGCTTCGCCCTCGACGTCGACTGACCTTGTCGCCTACTCCGACGCGGACTGGGCGGGTTGCCCGGATACGCGCCGCTCCACCAGCGGCTACTGCGTCTACCTCGGCTCGTCGCTTGTCTCTTGGTCCTCCAAGAGGCAGCCCACCGTGTCCCGCTCCAGTGCTGAGGCCGAGTACCGCGCCGTGGCTAACGCTGTGGCTGAGTGCACATGGCTTCGTCAGCTTCTGTCCGAGCTCTCTTGTCCTGTTGACAAGGCTACGGTGGTTTTCTGCGACAACGTATCGGCTGTCTACCTCTCCGCCAACCCCGTTCATCATCGGCGCACCAAGCACATCGAGTTGGACATCCACTTTGTTCGTGAGCAAGTTGCCCTCGGTCGCGTTCGAGTTCTTCACGTACCGACGTCTCAGCAATTTGCCGATATCATGACGAAGGGATTGCCATCCACGACTTTTCCTGAGTTTCGCTCCAGTCTGTGTGTCGGTGCCGACCCTTCGACTGCGGGGGGTGTTGAGTAACATATTGTATAGATATAGGTCCCCGTGTTTTCTCAGGGTTGTACCTGTAATTGTACATGTGTCCGCCTATATATATATGAGCAGCCGGCCCTATTGGTGCTGTGCAATCTCCAATAACCTTTCTACATATAACATTTCTTTCTCTCAGGACAACTGTTATTTTCCTTTGTAGTGGTACATATATCTTCATAGTGAAGCTTATTTACATAATAAAATTTACCGTGCTTAGTCGATGTCATGAATACTAAAGCTTCCTTATGAAGCTTTCAGATTATTTTAGTTGTGTAATTATTCATCAATAACATAATGGTT
Source organism: Lolium multiflorum (assembly GCA_030979885.1). Lineage (NCBI taxonomy): Eukaryota > Viridiplantae > Streptophyta > Magnoliopsida > Poales > Poaceae > Lolium > Lolium multiflorum. The sequence goes on along the minus strand of CM061753.1, from coordinate 213,982,476 downwards.
CTTGATGAACAGCAGGAGAACAAATGCCTTCTACCAAATTAGATTTGTGTCAGGAACATGGGAGGCGTAGACATCTGCTATAGCCAATCCAAAATAGAATAATATCAAAGAAAGGAACAAAAAGCAAAACACATCCTTAATTGGTAAAATGGCATTGGAGGTGCTCCACGACCTTATCATCCATAGAAGCACGTTGATTTTTTTTTTTTTTTGCCGATTTAGCTCCTTTAAAATGTGCTAACATCCATGGATGGTGCCCTCAAGCACGCTAGCATCTGTGGAGCTGGAGCAGATCTACCAATCAACCAAGAATAAATATTAATCCAGTAGCAATTCTGAGACTACTTTCAGCTAGATTGATTGCAAATAAGGTCTAAATTCCCCTCAATAAAGGGTAGCCGGGGAAATACATAGGACTTTTTTTCGTAAAGGTCAGTAGGTCTACTATGGCATGATCATTTTCTATGTTGTTTTCAAGTAGTACTTCATATTTTCAACATGTGTACTGAGGTAATAGGTGGTATGTTTGGTGAATATAATCTCCTGATCATTGCTTTATATTCTTTATTAAGGTACACTATTAACTTGAGGAAATAATTTGCTCCCTACCGATTAATAGTTTGGCCAGTTATTCACGTCAAATTGGAATACTTACCCTGTCATTTCAAAATGTAGGCTATGCAATCCGAGCGACATTGTTTGTCTACGTGGATTTGTACCCCTAGATGGATCGATGTCATGAATACTAAAGCTTCCTTATGAAGCTTTCAGATTATTTTAGTTGTGTAATTATTCATCAATAACATAATGGTGCTTGATGAACAGCAGGAGAACAAATGCCTTCTACCAAATTAGATTTGTGTCAGGAACATGGGAGGCGTAGACATCTGCTATAGCCAATCCAAAATAGAATAATATCAAAGAAAGGAACAAAAGCAAAACACCTCCTTAATTGGTAAAATGGCATTGGAGGTGCTCCACGACCTTATCATCCATTGAAGCACGTTGATTTTTTTTTGCCGATTTAGCTCATTTAAAATGTGCTAACTTCCATGGATGGTGCCCTCAAGCACGCTAGCAAGCATATGTGGAGCTGGAGCAGATCTACCAATCAACCAAGAATAAATATTAATCCAGTAGCAATTCTGAGACTACTTTCAGCTAGATTGATTGCAAATAAGGTCTAAATTCCCCTCAATAAAGGGTAGCCGGGGAAATACATAGGACTTTTTTTCGTAAAGGTCAGTAGGTCTACTATGGCATGATCATTTTCTATGTTGTTTTTCAAGTAGTACTTCATATTTTCAACATGTGTACTGAGGTAATAGGTGGTAAGTTTGGTGAATATAATCTCCTGATCATTGCTTTATATTCTTTATTAAGGTACACTATTAACTTGAGGAAATAATTTGCTCCCTACCGATTAATAGTTTGGCCAGTTATTCACGTCAAATTGGAATACTTACCCTGTCATTTCAAAATATAGGCTATGCAATCCGAGCGGCATTGTTTGTCTACGGGGATTTGTACCCCTAGATGGACGTCCAGTCGGTATATGAAATGAAAAAAAAATTGGCCACAACAATTGTGCATTTTTTTATTCATTTTTTGTATAGATTATTTCCTCCGGTCATAACATTTTTTTTGTATAGATATATAACATGCACCATATAATTTCTCCTAAAAAAAATCTTAGGTTTACTTTCAAAATATAAGACGTCTTAATTAACCAAACATGTACATTGTTTGCTTTTTCATCCGTAAGAGTTCATTTGGCCGGCACTTCTGCTCATACTTTTGGTTTGCTAATTAAATGTTATATTGTGAAGTTACGCACAGTATGCAAACAAGAAACTCAGAAAATATTCACGATTGTTTGAAGTGTACGATGGATATTGGAATGGCAGCCACCCACACAACAGATGAAATAGATTTATACATTATTTGCATAAATTGTTGGCCTATATACTTTGAGATATACATGTAATAAAATTTGAATAATTAAATGTCTTCATGCTCATCTCGAATAAAAATATATCCTTTTGTAAAATCTATACCCAAGAAACACAATGTGAAGAAAAATGTATTTAGATGTTTTTATTCTGGAATTTTTTATTAAGCATAATATGTTTTACTGCATTAAACATACGGTGCCATGTCAACTAATCATCGTCATGTTTATGACATTAGACGACCTGTTCAAGACAGATACATAAGTTACCGGCAAAAAATTGTTTTAGTATTGGTGTACAAACAATATGATCACATTTCTTTTTTTGATACTTAGTGGTAAAGGGATATCCACAGACTTTTAAATAAGATGCTAGGAGATATTTTGAAGACTTGACTAATGTCCAAACAACTTTCAAGGACCGGAAAGAGTTGAACACAAAAAATACAATCGTATCATTTTTAGTCACATAATATGGATATCTACAAAACCATTAAATTATCATTCAAAAACATCATAGTTGGTGCCCTCGCATTTGCGAGGGCCACTTTGCTAGTTCTTACAATAATAATAAGAGTGTACCCTCTGGTCTTGAAGTGATGCTTAAAGAATTTATTAGTACACAAACTGCTTTCAATAAAACTGTTGAAGAAAAGCTTGGTAAAATTGATATTCTTGCTTCTAAGGTTGATAGTCTTGCTCTTGATGTTGATCTTTTAAAATTGAAAGTTATGCCTGAGGAAGTTCAAGATGCTAGGTTTGCTAAAACAAATGCCATCCAAGTTCGAATTAATGATAATATTAGATTGTTGGCTGAATTGCATGCTAGGTGGGATAGAGAAGAAAAAGAAAAACTTGCTAAAGAGAATAATGTAGCTAAAGTATGGACTATTACCACCACTAGTAATGTTGATTCTTCACATGTTGCTGCACCTCCTACTATCAATGGTAAAATAATTGGTGTTGGCAATGTTTCTCCTAGTGCAAAGCGTACAAAATTGCCTGAAACTGCTGTTTGTGATAAAACTGCTGAAATTTTTCAAAATATTGGTGACAATGATTCCATTGCTGTAGAACATGATGGTTTAGATTTTGATGATTGTCATATTACTGAAGTTATAAAGTTCTTACAAAAACTTGCTAAAAGTCCCAATGCTAGTGCTATAAATTTAGCCTTTACAAAACATATTACAAATGCTCTCATTAAAGCTAGGGAAGAGAAATTAAAACTTGAAGCTTCTATTCCTAGGAAGTTAGAAGATGGTTGGGAGCCCATCATTAAAATTAAATTCAATGACTTTGAATGTAATGCTTTATGTGATCTTGGTGCAAGTATTTCTGTTATGCCTAAAAAGATTTATGATATGCTTGACTTGCCACCATTGAAGAATTGTTATTTAGATGTTAATCTTGCTGATAATGTTAAAAAGAAACCTTTGGGGAGGATTGATAATGTTCGCATTACGGTTAACAATAACCTTGTCCCCGTTGATTTTGTTGTCTTGGATATCGAATGCAATGCATCTTGTCCTATTGTGTTGGGAAGATCTTTTCTTCGAACCGTTGGTGCTGTTATTGATATGAGGGAAGGTAATATTAAATATCAATTTCCTCTCAAGAAAGGTATGGAACACTTCCGTAGAAAGAGAATGAAGTTGCCTTTTGATTCTATTATTAGAACAAGTTATGATATTGATGCTTCTTCTCTTGATGTTACTTGATTTGCACTTTCTGCGCCTAGCTGAAAGGCGTTAAAGAAAAACACTTCTTGGGAGACAACCCATGTTTCATTTTATTTACTGTATTGTTGAGTCTTGGAAGTTGTTTACTACTGTAGCAACCTCTCCTTATCATGTTTTTGTGCCAAGTAAAGTTTCTATGTTAAAGTTGATGCTATATTTGGGATCGCTGCGCAGAAACAGCATTGCTGTCTGTCACGAATTGTTGCATAAGTCTCTGTAAAAAAATCGAAAAAATCTGCAAATTTACGAGCGTGATCCTCAGATACGTACGCAACTTTCATTTGTTTTGAGTTTTTCTATTTGAGCAAGTTAAGTGCCCCTTCCGATGCATCTTTACGGACTGTTCTGTTTTTGACAGATTCTGCCTTTTATTTATTGCCGCTTTTGCTATGTTGAATGAGTTTCTTTGTTCCATTAACTTTCAGAAGCTTTGTGCAATGTCCAGAAGTGTTAAGAATGATTGTGTCACCTCTGAATATGTGAATTTGTGGTTATGCACTAACCCTCTAATGAGTTTGCTTGGAGTTTGTGTGAAGGAAGTTTTCAAGGGTCAAGAGAAGAGGATGATATACTATGATCAAGAAGAGTGAAATGTCTAAGCTTGGGGATGCCCCGGTGGTTCATCCCTGCATATTTTAAGAAGACTCAAGCATCTAAGCTTGGGATGCCCAAGGCATCCCCTTCTTCATCGACAACATTATCAGGTCACTTCTAGTGAAACTATATTTTTATTCCGTCACATTCTTATGTTCTTTACTTGAAGCGTCGGTTTGCTTTTATTTTTATTTTGTTTTGAATAAAGTTGGATCCTGCCATTCTTATATTGGAGATATTACGCTCCGCTTTTTCATATGGAACACTTGTGTTCTTAATTGTGCTTTAATGTTCATGGCGAAGGCTTATTGCTTCGTTAAATTGCTATTTGGTTGGAATCGGAAAATGCTGCATATGGTTTGGTAATTTGGCAATTGTTTGAGCTCTCATAGATCATGTTTAAGCTCTTGCATCATGTAGTTTAATCTATTAATGAAGAACTACTGTAGAGCTTGTTTAATTTGGTTTGCATGATTGATCTCTCTAAGTCTAGATATTTTCGGGTAAAGTGTTTGAACAACAAGGAAGACAGTGTAGAGCATTATAATGCTTGCAATATGTTCTTGTGTGAGTTTTGCTGTACCTGTTTATACTTGTGTTTGCTTCAAACAACCTTGCTAGCCCAAACCTTGTACTGAGAGGAAATGCTTCTCGTGCATCAAAACACCTTGAGCCAAACTCCATGCCATTTGTGTCCACCATATCTACCTACTATGTGGTATTTTTCTGCCATTCCAAAGTAAATTACTTGAGTGCTACCTTTAAAATTTCATTCCTTTACCTTTACAATATATAGCTCATGGGACAAATAGCTTAAAAACTATTGTGGTGATGAATATGTAGTTATGTGTCTTAATTCTTATAAGTTGCTTGTTGAGCGGTAACCATGTTTTCTGGGGACGCCATCAACTTTATCTTTGTTGGATATCATGTGAGATGCTATGCATGTTCGTCTTGTCTGAAGTAAGTGGACTTCACGATCAAATGGTTTGAGTATGCATATGTTAGAGAAGAACATTGGGCCGCTAACTAAAGCCATGTATCATGGTGGAAGTTTCAGTTTGGACATACAACCTCAATCTCTTATGAGAATATTAACTGTTGTTGAATGCTTAAGCATTAAAAAGAGGAGTCCATTATATGTTGTCTATGTTGTCCCGGTATGGATGTCTAAGTTGAGAATAATCAAAAGCGAGAAATCCAATGCGTGATTTCTCCTTAGACACTTGTACAGGCGGCATAGAGGTACCCCTTTGTGACACTTGATTGAAACATATGTTATGCGATGAGAATCCGTGTTTCCGAGCTAAGTAGGACAAGGTGCGAGCACTATTAGTACTCTATGCATGAGACATGCAACTTGTAGGAAGTATTATGCATAGCACATATGAATTATTACTACCGTTGACAAAATTGTTTCTATGTTTTCAAAACAAAAGCTCTAGCACAAAAATAGTAATCCATGCTTCCCTCTGCGAAGGGCCAATCTTTTACTTATTGTTGAGTCAGTTTACCCACTTCTTTCTATCTCAGAAGCAAACACTTGTGTTAACTGTGTGCATTGATTCTTACATGTTTACTTATTGCACCTGTTATATTACTCTATGTTGACAAATATCCATGAGATATACATGTTACAAGTTGAAAGCAACTGCTGATACTTAATCATCCTTTGTGTTGCTTCAATGCATTCTACTTTGAATTTATTGCTTATGAGTTAGCTCTTATGCAAGTCTTATTGATACTTGTCTTGAAAGTACTATTCATGAAAAGTTTTGCTATATGATTCATTTGTTTAGTAATTATCTTTGTTAGCAATCTTTTGTTCAGATCACTCCATTCATCTCATATGCTTTACAATAATGTTGATCAAGATTATGTTGGTAGCATGTCACTTCAGAAATTATTTTGTTATCGTTTACCTACTCGAGGACGAGTAGGAACTAAGCTTGGGGATGCTTGATACGTCGCAAACGTATCTATAATTTCTTATGTTCCATGCTACTTTTATTACAATACTTGAATGTTTTATACATACTTTACAGCATTATTATACATTTTCCGGCACTAACCTATTAACAAGATGCCGAAGTGCCGTGTGTGTTTTTGGTTTCAGAAATCCTAGTAAGGAAATATTCTCTAATTGGACGAAATCAACGCCCAGGCCTATTTTTACACGAAGCTTCCGAAGACCGAAAGGGAGACGAAGTGGGGCCACGAGGTGGCGACACACCAGGCGGCGCGGCCTGGCCCCGGCCGCGGCCCCGTTGTGTGGGCCCTCGTGACGCCTTTGACCTACCCTTCCGCCTACAAATAGCCTCCGTCGCGAAACCCCCGTACCGAGACCGACGATACGGAAAACATTACGAGAGGCCGCCAATCCCATCTCCGGGGATTCAGAGATCGCCCCGGCACCCGGAGAGGGGAATTATCACCGGAGGGCTCTACATCATCATGCCCGCCTCCGGATTGATGCGTGAGTAGTTCATCCTTGGACTATGGGTCCCTAGCAGTAGCTAGATGGTTGTCTTATCCGCTTGTGCTATCATTGTTATAGATCTAGTGAGCTGCCTAACATGATCAAGATCATCTATTTGTAATGCTACATGTTGTGTTTGGCGAGATCCGATGAATAGAGAATACTATGTTAAGTTGATTATCAATCTATCATATATGTGTTGTTTATGTTCTTGCATGCTCTCCGTTGCTAGTAGAGGTTCTGGCCAAGTTGATACTTGTAACTCCAAGAGGGAGTAATTATGCTCGATAGTGGGTTCATGCCTCCATTGAATCTGGGACAGTGACAGAAAGTTCTAAGGTTATGGATGTGCTGTTGCTACTAGGGATAAAACATTGATGCTTTGTCTAAGGATATTTGTGTTGATTACATTATGCACCATACTTAATGCAATTATCTATTGTTTACAACTTAATACCGGAAGGGGTTCGGATGATAACCTGAAGGTGGATTATTTAGGCATAGATGCATGCTGGATAGCGGTCTATGTACTTTGTCGTAATGCCCTGATTAAATCACATAGTAATCATCGTTGATATGTATTGAATCTTTATTTGTCAATTGCTCGCCTGTAATTTGTTCACCCAGCATGCTAGTTATCTTATTGGAGAGACACCACTAGTGAACTGTGGACCCCGGTCCATTCTTTTACATCTGAATACATTCTACTGCAAACAAACACCATCTTCCACTCGATACGCTTAATCCTTTGTTTTCAGCAAGCCGGTGAGATTGACAACCTCACTGTTACGTTGGGACAAAGTACTTTGATTGTGTTGTGCAGGTTCCACGTTGGCGCCGGTTTCACTGGTGTTGCGCCGCACTACATTCCTCCACCAACAACCTTCACGTGCTTCTTGGCTCCTAGTGGTTCGATAACCTTGGTTTCTTTCTGAGGGAAAACTTGTCACTGTGCGCATCATATCTTCCTCTTGGGGTTCCCAACGGACGTGTACATCTACGCGCATCAGGCCTTAACTGGGGGAGGCTTATCTAGGAGGGCCTTATCTGGGGGGCTGAACCGGGCAACCTGTCGCGACCCCGGAGGTCAGGGCTAGACAAACCCAGATATCACATCTGGCATAAGCCTAACCTAGATCTCTAGGGCCTACAGGGTGAGAATCGGTAACACAACAGTGACTCTACGACTGAAAGCAAATATATTACAACTCTTAACAGAGTTAAGATCCAAATTTATTACACGCAGAGGTCACTGACCACAATTCAACAAGCAACGGAAAGCAAATTATGTTATCTAGATAACAAGACTGCAAAGGGCCTAAGAGGCCATAACATAAGGCGACGTCCCAGCCCATAAGTCTCAGGCTGCCGCCTGAGGAACTCCGAACTACTCGTCGACGTCAAGGTAGAAGCCACCATCTGTTGGAAGGACTTCGTCTGAAACAAAGCATGCAAGGCTGAGTACAGGGACTCAGCAAGACTTAGTACAACCTGTTAGCAAAGCGGGTATGCGAGGCTTTATGTGGAGCTTATTTTGCGGAAAGCCAGTTTTCCTTTGTAAACAGGAGGGAGCAGAAGCTCGTCTATTCAGACCATTTTAAAAAGGGGATAAGAGAGCGTTAACAACTCTAGCTCTAAAATCATCATGTTGAATCCACCGAATCTTCATCATCACCTGAACCTATCACCTAGGATCACCCCCTCGACACCCTGAGAGGGGATCCTTATCACACATTGACAACAAGTTTTACGATTAGGTTCAAGTTGTCTATGATCACAGAATCCATCACCAAGTCGTCCATAACCGTGGACACGGCTTTTCGAAAAGATTTACCCTGCAGGGGTGTACAATTTTATCCACACGCGCCGACCGACTCTTAGTGCCACTAGATTAACACACTTCCTTGGTGTGCCGGCAGAGGGTGGTCGACCAAAACCTTTCCCTTACTTCGCCTATTCCATGAGTCAAACTAACTGGGGAGCTCCGTCATCGTAGGTAGCCACTCTCCGAGGCGGTCCCGGTCATTGTGGGCAGGGGATCCAGTTCAATGCCTACATCATCCTTCACCCCGGCCACGCCCTGTATGATGCACTTTGAAAACCTTTTCCACCTTTTCCCCATGCGTATGGCAAATGGAACTCGCAAACTAATTGACTCATGGGTAAGCTAGGTAAGTTCGGGCCAAGGGGTTCCCATGGGCCCCGTGTGGCTGTACGCTCAGTCTTGGTTCCGAAGGCGAGAACTCAGGTCCTAGTATCGGCGAGAACGAGTCAAATCACCACATCCCCATGTGGCGGCCCATCCAAGCCTTTAACATATTTATTAACAACATCACTGATCTTACCACGTCATCCTGTCAAACTAGGTTCATTCGTAGCTCTGATTCATCAACCGGATGGATCAGACTTCAACAGCTAAGCATGGCTAAGCATAACACATATATGGCTCTAGCGATGCGAACAAGCTCAGACCTAGTTTTGCTGGGAGCGGTGGATCAGGAACTCTGGGCTACAAGGATGGAATATGCACACATAGGATATCTACAACTGCCGATAAAACATATTTGAAGCGGATGCAATATGTAAGAACCAGAAGTAAAGCATTTCGAAACCATATATGAACCAGGTTAGGGCTTGCCTTGTCCCTCGTTGTTCTGGTGCTGCTCTTCGGTGGCGTTGATCTCACGCTCGCGTTCGGTCCCTATCGAGAAGAACCAAATACCGGAAAGGAAGAGCACAATCAAGACATGGATCAATGCAATGCACATACAATATGATGACATGTCATATTAAAGGGGTTTGGGTAACCCTAGGTGCATCGACATAAATTAAAGGGGGTTCGGCATCGATCCCGACATATAAGAGGGGTCAAATTAGGGTTTCTACTAAGGCTCATATTTAATTGGTTCAAAGATGTATGAAACATGGATAAACAACTAGGATTTGTTTTTCTGATCATTTTGATATATTATTTGTATTTTTCTGATTTAAAATGAATTAGTTATGAATTTTCCAAGTTTAATTCATTTTAAATCAATTTCTGAAAATTCTATCAAAATAATAAAAGTTGGACCCACATGTCATAATTTTATTCTTTTCTAAACATTTATGAAATTATTAAAATTCTGACCAGGGGACCCACATGTCATATTATTTTCTATTTAAAGAAATACAGAAATTAATATCAGAAATACGAAAATAGGGAAATGATTAATGACGTCACTGACGTCATCATGACGTTGAGGCCATTGCTCACCGAGCTCGGTCGGGTTGCAATCGCCGATTCGGGCGCGATTGAGGGCGCGCGAGAGGGGGAAACGGGGCAGGGCGATGCGGCGGACCTAATGGTGGCGGCGCCGCCCGCTATCACTAGTAGGAAAACCATTATAGGTAGAAATGACATCTGTGGCGCACCTAAAAAATATGCTCCACAAAAATTATTTCTGTGCCGCACCAAAAAAATGCGCCACAGAAAGTCGATATTCTGTGGCGCATGGATGGACTGGTGCGCCACAGAATGTTACTGCGCATTTCTGTGGCGCACGCGGGGTGCGCCACAGAAAGAGAATTCTGTGGCGCACATGCCACCATGCGCCACAGAAGTTCAAAATTCTGTGGCGCATGGTGGCATGTGCGCCACAGAAGTTTAAAATTCTGTGGCGCATGGTGGCATGTGCGCCACAGAAGTTTATATTTCTGTGGCGCACCAAAAATATGCGCCACAGAATTCTGTTTTTTCTCCCCACGCAACTCCACCCCCCCCCGTGGATCGCCTTTTTTACCTTTGTACAAAATAAAAGAAATAGATAGAAATTTCAAAAAATAAAATCCTTCGAGATTTCCATATATTATGTCATCTAGCACCACTGAAATTTAACAAACATGAATTTCGACTTTTTTTGCAAAATTGCGTGGGAAAATCATCAAACTGGATTTCTGGTTGCATACGAACTCGAAAAAAACGCACAATATATCAAAATGTTCCCACGAAAATTCTACATTCGAATTCACCCGGGCATGCCCGGTTGGACAATTTTTAGAATCGCCAAATTCGAAAAGAGTAAAAAGTTACGGGCAGTTAAATATTTTTTCCTGCAAAATACAAAAAAAAGAAAAAAAAATTCTGTGGCGCATCTTGTCCCCCATGCGCCACAGAAGTTTGGCCGAAATTTTGAAATTCGAAGGCGCCACCACCACCTCCTACTACTCCACTTCTCCTCCACCACCTCCTCTCACTTCTCCATCTCTCCTCACTTCTCCTCCTCCTCCACCACCACCACCACCACCACCACCTCATCCCTTCTTCTCCACCACCTCCACCACCACCACCTCCTCCTCCATTCTTCTCCGGCGACCACCACCACCTCCTCCGGCGACCGGCGACCACCACCACCACCTCCGGCGACCGGCGACACCACCACCACCTCCTCCTCCTCCGGCCACCACCATCATCACCACCACCACCACCTCCTCCTCCTCCTCCTCCTCCTCCTCCGGCCAACACCACCACCACCACCACCTCCTCCTCCACCATCTCCTCCACCACCACCACCACCACCACCACCACCACCACCACCACCACCACCGGCCGGCCTCCTCCTCCTCCACCCACCACCACCGGCCGGCCTCCTCCTCCTCCTCCACCCACCACCCACCACCACCCACCACCACCACCACCTCCGGCCCCCTCCTCCTCCTCCTCCACCCACCACCCACCCACCACCACCACCACCACCACCTTCCGGCGAGATTCGAAAAAAATCGGCGAAATTCCGGTGGCACAGATCTAGATCTAGATCTAGATCTAGATCTAGATCTGGCCGCCACTTTTTTTGAAATTCGAAAAAAAATTCTGTGGCGCATATTGGCTTGGTGCGCCACAGAAGTTTGACAGACAATTCTGTGGCGCATATTGGCATGGTGCGCCACAGAAGTTTCAAAATTCGTGGCGCACGTACATATGCGCCACAGAAGTTTCAATACTAGTCGCGTGGTAATTGTGGCGACCTGGATATGCGCCACAGAATTTGATTTTGGTGCGCCACAGATAGCCTTTTTTCCACTAGTGTATTGGCCGCCGGAGCTCGGCCGGCGGCGAGCTCGAGCGGAGGCCGGGGCAGGTGGCGCGTGGGGGCGGAGCTAGAGGGGGAGAGAGAGCGAGGCGAGGGCACCAGGAGGGAGAGGGGCTCACCGCGAGCGTCGTGGAGGTCGGCGACCCGGGGTCGCGGGCGGCGAATCGACCGGAGGCCGCCGGTTCTCGCAAGGTTAGGGTTGGCTCTAGGGGGCGCGGGAGAGAGCGGGGGAGGGGGAGACTGGGGCTAGGGTTCCAGGTGCGGCGACGTGCTATATGAAGGCCGCCAGGCGGCGGAGCTCATCCTGGCCACCGGCGCCATCGAGCGGCCGGCGTGCGAAGCAGCAGCCGGCTCGGGGACGAAGACCATTTTGCGAAACCCCCCGGGGAAAACTGGGCTGCTTTGGTTGCTTGTCGGGCTGTGTTGGGCCGAGCCAGAGAGAAAAGAGAGGGAAGGAGAGATGGGCTGCGCCCATGAGAGAGAAGAGAGAGGGGTTTCTCCCTTTATTTATTTTTTTGGTTTTGTTTCTCCAATTCAAAATCCAAATTCAACTCTGTTTTGAATTTTGTTTGAAACTCAAATTTTGCAGAGAAGATATTAAACACACATGGACTTGTTGAAACAACAATGCCATGTTGTCTAATTTTGAAAATCTTGAGAGATTTTGAATGGAGAAGAAACAGAGAGGGAATTGCATAATTGAAAATTATTAAACTTTGATGCAAAAATTTACTCAAATGCAAACTACATGCATGAGATGCACATGATCACTCATTTATTTATAAACACAAGGTTGGGATGTTACAACTCTACCCCCTTACAAGAATCTCGTCCTCGAGATTCCTAGATTTTAGAAAAGAAGGAAGGGTACTCAGATCGTAAACGATCTTCTCGTTCCCAGGTTGCTTCTTGCTCAGAATGATTGGACCACTGAACTTTCAGGAACTTGATGCTCTGACGTCGAGTTTTACGCTCGGCTTCATCAAGGATACGAACAGGATGTTCTCGATAAGTTAGATCCTCTTGAAGGTCAAGAGTCTCGTGATCAACACCACGGATAGGATCTTTGAAGCAACGCTTGAGTTGGGACACATGGAAGACATCATGAACTTCAGGAAAGTTGGAAGGTAACTCCAACTTGTAAGAAACATTACCACGCTTGGCAAGGACGCGGAAAGGACCAACATAGCGAGGTGCTAGTTTGCCTTTGATACCGAAGCGACGGACACCCTTGAGAGGAGTGACTCGAAGATAAGCTTGATCACCAATTTCATACTTCACTTCTTGATGATGGCGATCATAATAGCTCTTTTGGCGTGACTGAGCAGTTTTCAGACGCTCGCGAATGATGCGAACTTGATCTTCTGCTTCATTGATTATATCTGGTCCAAAGAACTTTCTTTCTCCAGTTTCGGACCAGTTCAAAGGAGTTCTACACCTTCTGCCATACAAAGCTTCAAAAGGTGCCATGCCCAGGCTAGATTGGAAGCTGTTGTTATAGGTGAACTCGGCAAATGGAAGGCACTTTTCCCAATCTTTACCGAAGGATATAACACAGGCCCTGAGCATGTCTTCAAGAATTTGATTCACTCTTTCGGTTTGACCACCGGTTTGAGGATGATAGGCTGTGCTGAAGGAAAGACGAGTTCCCATAGCTTGTTGAAAGCTAGACCAGAACTTTGAGGTAAACAGACTCCCACGATCAGAAATGATCTTCTTAGGAACACCATGGAGACTGACTATCCGTGAGATATACAGATCTGCTAGTTGACTAGCTTTTATGTCTTCTCGGATAGGAAGGAAGTGAGCAACCTTGGATAGACGATCAATGACTACCCATATAGCATCTCTTCCATTTTTGGTCTTGGGGAGACCGGTAATGAAATCCATGCCAATTTCATCCCATTTCCACTCTGGAATTGATAGAGGTTGGAGAGTGCCAGCAGGTCTTTGATGTTCAGCCTTCACACGACGACAAACGTCGCATTCAGCAACGAACTTAGCGATTTCTTGCTTCATCCCGGACCACCAGAATCTTTGGCGAAGATCCCGATACATTTTGGTACTACCAGGATGGATGGAGAGGGGTGACTCGTGAGCTTCTTTAAGGATTAGCTCTTTGAGATCCGATTTATCCGGCACAACTAGACGCTTGCCGAAATAAACGGTACCTTGATCATCGATGGAGAAACATTTAGCAACTCCGCTAGCAATGTTCTTCTTGATCTCGGTAATGCCAGAATCTTGCTTCTGAGCCTTATTGATCTGGTCTTCAAGAGAGGGCTTCACCTCTAGATTAGCAAGGAATCCACTAGGAACAATCTCAAGGTTGAGTTTTGCAAGTTCCTCATAAAGAGAAGGTTGCGCTTGCTTAACCATCAGATTGTTGCAATAGGACTTCCGACTTAGCGCGTCAGCAACGACATTGGCTTTGCCGGGTTTATAGTTGAGACCCAAGTCATAATCTTTTATGACTTCCAACCATCTTCTCTGTCTGTTATTCAGATCCGGCTGGGTGAAAAGATACTTCAGACTTTGATGATCCGAGTACAACTCGCAACGATTACCATAAAGGTAGGGTCGCCATTGCTTAAGAGCATGGATCACAGCTGCAAGCTCGAGATCATGAGTAGGATAATTAAGCTCATGTGGTTTCAACTGTCGAGAGGCATAGGCCACCACATGGCCATCTTGCATCAACACACATCCGAGCCCTTGGAGAGAGGCATCGCAATAGACAACGAAGTCTTTGCTTGTGTCCGGAAGGACGAGCACAGGAGCAGTAGTCAGCTTGGTTTTCAAAACCTGGAAACTTTCTTCAGCCTTTTCTGACCATTCGAACTTCTTGTCTTTCTTGAGAAGATCGGTCATTGGCTTTGCAATCTTGGAGAAATTTTCAATGAATCGGCGGTAATAACCCGCCAGACCGAGAAAACTTCGAATCTCCTTAGCTGACTTAGGTGTCTTCCAGTCAAGAACGGCTTGAACTTTATCTGGAATGACTGCAACACCTTTTTCAGAGATAACATGACCCAGGAATATGAGCTCTTTTAACCAGAACTCACATTTAGAAAACTTGGCGTAGAGACGGTGCTCACGAAGTTTGGTTAGCACCAGACGAAGATGTTCATCATGTTCATCTTCGGTTTTGGAGTAGATCAGAATATCGTCGATGTAGACCACGACGAACTTGTCAAGATACTCCATGAAAACAGAGTTCATGAGCCGCATAAAAGTGGCAGGAGCATTTGTAAGACCAAAGGACATGACAGTGTACTCGTAAAGACCATAACGAGTTGTGAACGCTGTCTTTGGAATGTCCTCCTTTCGGATTTTGATTTGATGGTACCCTGATCTCAAATCCATCTTGGAGAAGACTGTGGCACCGGACAACTGATCAAAAAGATCATTGATTATAGGAAGAGGGTATTTGTTCTTGATGGTCACTGCGTTGAGCGGACGGTAATCAATAACCAGCCGCGGAATGTTTGTATCTCTCTTCTTGACAAAGAGGGTAGGGCATCCCCAGGAAGAAGTACTAGGTTGGATGAAGTTCTTCTCTTCTAACTCCGCTAACTGCTTCTTCAGTTCAACCAACTCTTCCGGAGGCATACGATATGGTCTCCGGGAAACAGGAGCAGTTCCGGGAACCAACTCAATGACAAAGTCCACACTTCGATCAGGTGGCATGCCAGGTAACTCTTCAGGGAAAACATCTGGAAAGTCACGGACCACCCAGACATCAGAGATTTCTGGTTTAGGTAGGACTTCAACGGCATACAACTCGGCTTCAGGGGTAAACCTTGCCGATGGAGGTATTGCGGATGGAGCCCAATACAGAATGCTTTTACCAGAAAGATCGGTCAGAACAATAGACCTAGCTGCGCAATCAATGACAGCCTTATGTTTTACTAGCCAATCCATGCCCAAGATGACATCAATGTCAGTTGACTTGAGGGCAATGAGAGAGGTGGGAAACAACAGATGCCCTATACTGATTATGACCTCACGGGTAATCCAAATGGTTTGCCAACGAGACCCGGGAGTTGTGATCTCTAGAGGGGAGGGCATTGTCTCGAAGGGTATATCATGCTTTTGTGCAAACTCTTGAGATATGAATGTATGCGATGCTCCGGAATCAAACAGAACTGTAGCTAGGATTGAGTTTATATAGAGCGTACCCATTAGGACGCTTGGATCCTCTTCAGCCTCATCAGCAGAGACATGGGTCAGACGAGCACGACCAGAGGAGGGATCAACGGAATGGATCTTGGGTTAAAGGCCAGCATCATGTACTTAGATTCACACTAAGAGAACCCAGCACAATCCGGGACCTTCGGTTCAAGTCCAAGGGGAAAACACAAACAAAGGGGTAACTACTATCTGAGTGACACGGAGGGCACTGCAAGGTAGTAATCACAAAGTAAAAAGATCATGAGAAACGGATTCCTTGGAGAGGATTCAAAGGAATGATAACATTGAATAATGAAAGGAACAAGATTCAGATCAACTGATGTAACTTTAGGAACACTGAGTTAAGCAACCAAGTACGGAGTACTTTTTAGAGAAAACAACCCAAACCCGTAGATCCTATAAGTTTGGAAATATCAGGGTAGAGGTAAAACCTTTGAAATCAAAACAAGGTAAGATGACTCAGCATTAGAGTGACACCAGGTAAGGAGTAAAAAGAATCCTATTCAGATGTTTTTGCAAATACTTTTAACTTTCAAATAGTTTTCACAACTACTAGACTCAACATCGACCAGTCGAAAGGGTTTCCTATAGGCAGTCCTGCTCTGATACCAAAACCTGTCGCACCCCGGAGGTCAGGGCTAGACAAACCCAGATATCACATCTGGCATAAGCCTAACCTAGATCTCTAGGGCCTACAGGGTGAGAATCGGTAACACAACAGTGACTCTACGACTGAAAGCAAATATATTACAACTCTTAACAGAGTTAAGATCCAAATTTATTACACGCAGAGGTCACTGACCACAATTCAACAAGCAACGGAAAGCAAATTATGTTATCTAGATAACAAGACTGCAAAGGGCCTAAGAGGCCATAACATAAGGCGACGTCCCAGCCCATAAGTCTCAGGCTGCCGCCTGAGGAACTCCGAACTACTCGTCGACGTCAAGGTAGAAGCCACCATCTGTTGGAAGGACTTCGTCTGAAACAAAGCATGCAAGGCTGAGTACAGGGACTCAGCAAGACTTAGTACAACCTGTTAGCAAAGCGGGTATGCGAGGCTTTATGTGGAGCTTATTTTGCGGAAAGCCAGTTTTCCTTTGTAAACAGGAGGGAGCAGAAGCTCGTCTATTCAGACCATTTTAAAAAGGGGATAAGAGAGCGTTAACAACTCTAGCTCTAAAATCATCATGTTGAATCCACCGAATCTTCATCATCACCTGAACCTATCACCTAGGATCACCCCCTCGACACCCTGAGAGGGGATCCTTATCACACATTGACAACAAGTTTTACGATTAGGTTCAAGTTGTCTATGATCACAGAATCCATCACCAAGTCGTCCATAACCGTGGACACGGCTTTTCGAAAAGATTTACCCTGCAGGGGTGTACAATTTTATCCACACGCGCCGACCGACTCTTAGTGCCACTAGATTAACACACTTCCTTGGTGTGCCGGCAGAGGGTGGTCGACCAAAACCTTTCCCTTACTTCGCCTATTCCATGAGTCAAACTAACTGGGGAGCTCCGTCATCGTAGGTAGCCACTCTCCGAGGCGGTCCCGGTCATTGTGCGCAGGGGATCCAGTTCAATGCCTACAGCATCCTTCACCCCGGCCACGCCCTGTATGATGCACTTTGAAAACCTTTTCCACCTTTTCCCCATGCGTATGGCAAATGGAACTCGCAAACTAATTGACTCATGGGTAAGCTAGGTAAGTTCGGGCCAAGGGGTTCCCATGGGCCCCGTGTGGCTGTACGCTCAGTCTTGGTTCCGAAGGCGAGAACTCAGGTCCTAGTATCGGCGAGAACGAGTCAAATCACCACATCCCCATGTGGCGGCCCATCCAAGCCTTTAACATATTTATTAACAACATCACTGATCTTACCACGTCATCCTGTCAAACTAGGTTCATTCGTAGCTCTGATTCATCAACCGGATGGATCAGACTTCAACAGCTAAGCTTGGCTAAGCATAACACATATATGGCTCTAGCGATGCGATCAAGCTCAGACCTAGTTTTGCTGGGAGCGGTGGATCAGGAACTCTGGGCTACAAGGATGGAATATGCACACATAGGATATCTACAACTGCCGATAAAACATATTTGAAGCAGATGCAATATGTAAGAACCAGAAGTAAAGCATTTCGAAATCATATATGAACCAGGTTAGGGCTTGCCTTGTCCCTCGTTGTTCTGGTGCTGCTCTTCGGTGGCGTTGATCTCACACTCGCGTTCGGTCCCTATCGAGAAGAACCAAATACCGGAAAGGAAGAGCACAATCAAGACATGGATCAATGCAATGCACATACAATATGATGACATGTCATATTAAAGGGGTTTGGGTAACCCTAGGTGCATCGACATAAATTAAAGGGGGTTCGGCATCGATCCCGACATATAAGAGGGGTCAAATTAGGGTTTCTACTAAGGCTCATATTTAATTGGTTCAAAGATGTATGAAACATGGATAAACAACTAGGATTTGTTTTTCTGATCATTTTGATATATTATTTGTATTTTTCTGATTTAAAATGAATTAGTTATGAATTTTCCAAGTTTAATTCATTTTAAATCAATTTCTGAAAATTATATAAAAATAATAAAAGTTGGACCCACATGTCATAATTTTATTCTTTTCTAAACATTTATGAAATTATTAAAATTCTGACCAGGGGACCCACATGTCATATTATTTTCTATTTAAAGAAATACAGAAATTAATATCAGAAAATACAGAAAATAGGAAAAATGATTAATGACGTCACGCTGACGTCATCATGACGTCGCGAGGCCATTGCTCACTGGGAGCTCTGGTCGGGTTGCAATCGGCCGATTCGGGCGCGATTGAGGGCGCGCGAGAGGGGGAAACGGGGCAGGGCGATGCGGCGGACCTAATGGTGGCGGCGCCGCCCGCTATTGGCCGCCGGAGCTCGGCCGGCGGCGAGCTCCGAGCGAGGCCGGCGGGCGTGGGGGCGGAGCTAGAGGGGGAGAGAGAGCGAGGCGAGGGCACCAGGAGGGAGAGGGGCTCACCGCGAGCGTCGTGGAGGGGTCGGCGACGGCCGGGGGGGCTCGCCGGCGGCGAATCGACCGGAGGCCGGCCGGTTCCTGCAAGGTTAGGGTTGGCTCTAGGGGGCGCGGGAGAGAGCGGGGGAGGGAGACTGGGGCTAGGGTTCCAGGGCGCGGCGACGTGCTATATGAAGGCCGCCAGGGGCGGCGGAGCTCATCCTGGCCACCGGCGCCATCGAGCGGCCGGGCGTGCGACAGGCAGCAGCTTCGGTCGGCGGGGACGAAGACCATTTTGCGAAAAACCCCCTGGGGGAAAATCTGGGCTGCTTTGGTTGCTTGCTGGGCTGTGTTGGGCCGAGCCAGAGAGAAAAGAGAGGGAAGGAGAGATGGGCTGCGCCCATGAGAGAGAAGAGAGAGGGGTTCTCCCTATTTATTTTTTGGTTTTGTTTCTCCAATTCAAAATCCAAATTCAACTCTGTTTTGAATTTTGTTTGAAACTCAAATTTTGCAGAGAAGATATTAAACACACATGGACTTGTTGAATAACAACAATGCCATGTTGTCTAATTTTGAAAATCTTGAGAGATTTTGAATGGAGAAGAAACAGAGAGGGATTTGCATAATTGAAAATTATTAAACTTTGATGCAAAAATTTACTCAAATGCAAACTACATGCATGAGATGCACATGATCACTCATTTATTTATAAACACAAGGTTGGGATGTTACAACTCTACCCCCCTAAAGAATCTCGGCAGGAGGATGTCCTTTTTAGTCACGGTTGGTGGGTGCAACCGACTAAAGCTGTCGGCAGGATAAGGACGCGTGGGTGCTCGATGAGATAAAGCATGTAGCGCACGACGCCCTGTCGAAGGAACAAGACAAAGTAGAAGCGGTGTCGTGCCTATAAAAGGAGCATCGATACGCCTTGCCAAGCAGATCAACAAGCCAAGCAGAGTTTCGTTCCCATGGATGAAGGAAAGGGTTGGGAAATCTCCCGTGGCGCAGCTTCTCGAAGATGTCGTTGGTGCACACGCCCTACGACATCTTCGGAAGCTGCTCCTCGGAAAAATTTCCCTGCAAGCCCGTGAAAGACTCCATCTCCTCTAACAGTCTTGGGGAAAGGGTTGGGAAATCTCCCGTGGCGCTTCTCGAAGATTTCGTTGGTGCACACGCCCTACGGCATCTTCGGAAGCTGCTCCTCGGAAAAATTTCCCTGCAAGCCCGTGAAAGACTCCATCTCCTCTAACAGTGTTGGGGAAAGGGTTCTCATTATTACATAAATGTAGAGATTGTCTTGGGAAATATATATGAAGAATACATTATTACATCGCCATCTATTGTTGTGATCTTCTACGCCGTAGCCATGGAGAATCTTCATCATTTAGCAAGATGCTTGGGTCAATTTTCACCGTGAAGGGCGGAATTTCTTTAAACTTATTATAATCTTCTGACATGTCTGTCTTGTCATCCACTCCCACGATGTTTCTTTTCCCCGAAAGAACTATGTGGCGCTTTGGCTCCTCGGTTGATGTATTCTTTTGTTGATTTCTTTTTCTCGATTTGCTAGACATGTCCTTCACGTAGAAAACTTGAGCCACCTCGTTGGCTAGGACGAATGGCTCGTCCATGTACGCAAGATTGTTGAGATCCACTGTTGTCATACCGTACTTATCGTCTACCTGTACACCGTTGAGCTTCACCCATTTGCACCGGAACAAAGGGACCTTAAAAGTGGGTCCATAGTCAAGTTCCCATATCTCCTCTATGTACCCATAATATGTGGTGGTCTGCCCATTCTCGTCTTTTGCATCGAAGCGGACACCACTGTTTTGGTTGGTGCTCTTTTTATCTTGGTCGATCGTGTAAAATGTATTCCCATTTATCTCGTACCCTTGGAATGTACATATGTTTGAAGATGGTAACTTGGCCAACAAGTACAGCTGCTCTACAACAGTGGTATTCATGAGATGTCTTTGCAACCAACTGCCGAAGGTATTCATGTGTTGACGTGTAATCAAGGACTCGGGCTGGCCCGGGTTTATTTCTCGTAAAACATTCTTGTGTTTCTCGATGTACGGAGCCACCAAGCTGGAATTGTATAGAACTGTGTAGTGTGCTTGATTGAAAGAAATCTTGTCCCTCCACACCTTTGCTTTCCTTCCTAGTGTGCCTTTTCCAGTCAGCCTCCCCTCATACCGAGATTCAGGAACACCAATCGGCTTAAGGTCAGGAAGAAAGTCAACACAAAACTCAATGACCTCCTCAGTTCCGTAGCCCTTTGAGATACTTCCTTCCGGCCTAGCGCGGTTATGAACATATTTCTTTAAGACTCCCATGAACCTCTCGAAGGGGAACATATTGTGTAGAAATACAGGACCAAGAATTATAATCTCTTCAACTAGGTGAACAAGGAGGTGCGTCATAATATTGAAGAAGGATGGTGGGAACAACAACTCGAAGCTGACAAGACATTCGACCACATCAGCCTGTAACCCTGACAAAGTTTCTGGATCCATTACCTTCTGAGAAATTGCGTTGAGGAATGCACATATCTTCACAATGGCTAGTCGAACATTTTCTGGTAAAAGTCCCCTCAATGCAACCGGAAGCAATTGTGTCATAAGCACGTGGCAGTCATGGGACTTTAGGTTCTAGAATTTTTTCTCCTTCATATTTACTATTCCCTTTATATTCGATGAGAAACCAGACGGAACCTTGATACTGAATAGGGCTTCAAAAAATATTTCCTTCTCTTGTTTGGTAAGAGCATAGCTGGCAGGCCCTTCAAACTTCCCTGGATGATTGCCGTCTCGTCCTTTATGATGTTTCTGGTCCTCACGTGCTTCTGTTGTATCTTTTGACTTCCCATACACGCCCAGAAAACCTAGAATATTCACACAAAGATTCTTGGTCAGGTGCATCACGTCGATTGCAGAGCGGACTTCCAGGACTTTCCAATATTCTAGCTCCCAAAATATAGATTTCTTCTTCCACATGGGCGCGTGTCCGTCGGCGTCTTTCGGAACAGGTCGACTGCCTGGACCCTTTCCAAAGATAACATTTAAATCCTTGACCATGTCAAATATATCAGCACCACTACGGGGGACAGGCTTCGGACGGTGGTCTGCCTCGCCATCGAAATGCTTGCCTTTTTTCCTTAAGGGATGCTTGCGCGGAAGGAAACGACGATTGAACGGGTACACAACTTTTCTGCTTTTTCCCAAATATTTACTTTCAGTCTCATCTAAACAGTGTGTGCATGCATTGTATCCTTTGTTCGTCTGTCCTGAAATGTTACTAAGAGCAGGCCAATCATTGATGGTTACGAATAGCAACACTCGTAGGTCAAATTCTTGCTCGGTGTGCTCATCCCACACACGTACACCTGGTTTGGCCCACAACTCCAAAAGTTCATCGACTAATGGCCTTAGGTACACATCAATGTCGTTGTCGGGTTGCTTTGGGCCTTGGATAAGCACTGGCATCATAATGAACTTCCGCTTCATGCACAACCAAGGAGGAAGGTTGTAGATACATAGAGTCACGGGCCAGGTGCTGTGACTGCAGCTCTGCTCCCCAAAAGGATTCATGCCATTTGTACTTAGACCAAACCATAAGTTCCTTGCCTCACCTGCAAAATCCGGGAACTCTCTCCCGATGTTTCTCCACTGCCGACCATTAGCGGGGTGCCTCAACATCGCGTCTTTCTTACGTTCTTCCATGTGCCATCGCAACAACTTGGCATGCTCTTTGTTTCTGAACAAACGTTTCAACCGTGGTATTATGGGAGCATACCACATCACCTTCGCAGAACCCTCTTCCTGGGTGGCTCGCCCTCAACATCATACGTCTCCAACGTATCGATAATTTCTTATGTTCCATGCTACTTTATTGATGATACCTACATGTTTTATGCACATTATATGTCGTATTTACGCATTTTCCGGAACTAACCTATTAACAAGATGCCAAGAGCCAGTTGTTGTTTTCTCTGTTTTTGGTTTCAGAAATCCTAGTAAGGAAATATTCTCGGAATTGGACGAAATCACCGCCCAGGGTCCTATTTTTGCACGAAGCTTCCAGAAGACCGGAGGGGAGTCGAAGTGGGGCCATGTCAACACCCGGATTCTTAAGTCCAGGTGCCTATTATGCCATTCCTCGCAATCCCAGGAATATTGTTTTTGCGAGACATAATAGCTTGATATCACAACACATCATTTATTACAACACATAATCGTCTTACAACAAAGGATCACCTGATCCAGTCTTAATACAACATAGTGGATCTAGAGATCCTATTACAAACACATAGCGGAAGCGAAGTAAAGGTCGTGGTCCATCTGTTCCACAGGCAACTCTTGACGTCAGGAGCGGTCCTAGTTGTCGTAGACGTCTGCTGACCATCTTCTTCGTACAACTGTTCACCTTCATAATCTGGCCATTTGAATAGCCAGGGACAAAGCCATGAGTACTTTTAAAGTACTCGCAAACTAATACTAGAGTAATCACTATTAATTGTGGTAAGGGGATACTAAGCTCTAGGTTTATTTGCATAAAGCCAAGTTTATTTCATAAACATTTAGAAAAGAAGCTTGAATCAAATAGACTAACTCAAGTGGGAACATTAGTGTCATTCCCACAACTCTGTTGTGGTCCAACTCAAAGTCACCATTCACCGGTCAACTTCAAGTCACCAGTCATATGTCACATTTTTGAAAATGGTTTGATGACGGAACAGTATGGCCTTTCCAATCGTCCGTAACCGTGGACACGGCTATTCGAATAGTTCTACACTCTGCAGAGGTCGTACACTTGTGCCACAATATTTGCAATAATCCGTCAGGGTTAGCTGGCCCTGATTTATCATACTCCGTATGCGGACTACCAACCATAACCTTTCACTTATATACTCTAGTACAGGCACCTCTCCCCATGAGCTTGGCCTCCCGGTGAAAACCAACTGTTAACCCGGGAACTGCACAGGGCTTGGGCCGGACAATTCACCTCGTTCACGTCATTCCGCAATATCTCATATTGCTTCGGAGGCAGCCCTTGGCATAACCCCTATGACGCTTGTTTAGAGGGAACCCATACTAAAGCACATAAATTTCTAGTTAAGCCCGTACCCATTTTGGGTATTGTGGGGGTACTTTCAAAATTGGAATGGTATCGCATCCGAACCCAACCATCAGTTTTATATCAAAAATCACCATCTTCTCTTGGTCATATTCACCTTCAAAGTCATTCAATGGAATGAACCATCATTCCAAGGTTTCCACTTCATTTCAAAGTCACATGTTCCCATCTAGAGTAGTCCAATTTTAATTGATTAGCAATAGCAACTATATGAGGGGTGCTATCTAGCCTTGAATGGTGTCAATCTAAACCAAGTATTGTTCTACTCTGGACCAATTGAATCATAAATCAAAAAGTACTTTGAAATAGATAAGCCAAAGTAAAAGTAAGTAAAATCCTGGGATAGGTAATACATAAAAGTAAAGTGTGATGGTGCCTTTGCTCTTGTAGAGCTAAGCATTTGGGTTTAGCAAGGGTTAGCTTGCAATTAATATCAGCTTGCATGGGTAATAGCTTGCAAGAGTATTATCTTGCTTGTAGGGGTAATATTAATATCAGCTTGCAAGAATACTAGCTTGCCTTGATTGGTGAAGTGATCAAAGTATTCTTCTTCTTCCTCTTGGTAGAATACCTCCTCCTCTTGATAGTCTCCGGTACTAGCGTCTATAAACGAATACGAGGATACAATCACCAAACAATACTTAAGTACTCTTAATTAGCCTTAGTGGCTCACACAATGATCTAGCATCACTATTTAACATTTATCACAAGATTATGCTAGGGTTTTCTTATTTAGTAATAGGAAAATAATTTCCTCTTATTGAAAATGAGGTGAGGGTTTCTCTTTATTTTGTGAGAAAATAATTTCCTCTCATTGAATCTTCTTAATATTTAATTTCTCTTATGAATAATATATGACCTAGGTTGACTAAAGTCAACCTCTTCATACTTATCATTTGAGAAAATGATTTAAATGAGGTTCCATACCTCATGCAATTTTAATACTAACATGGTAGTGATTTAATGCCATCAAATAATTTAATATGAGGTTACTTAGACCATGATCACTACCTCATATTGAATTACTTGAGAACAAGATTTAAATGAGAGGAATATCTCTCATATGATTTAACACATAAGTGTAACAAATTTAAAGGACTATTATTGAGGTGATTTAATATTCTCAAAACAACCAGGGATGATCCCATGTTGACCAAGGTCAACACTTCACACTTAGTGTTTGAGAAAGGTGAGTTAAATGAGATTCATCATCTCATGTGATTTAATTAATTTAAATATTATTTAGATTTAAGATTTATAAGGGAGCAAGTATGAGCCTAGCCAATTAAGGGTCCACACATTAATTCATATATTTGAGAAAGATGATTTAAAATGAGGTGAGCACCTCATACTATTTTAGTAACACCTTGTAATGTTTTAATATTATTAATTAATTAGAAGTGAATTTTAATTGACCATGGGATCTACTTCATATTAATTTGGTTGAGGTAAGATTTAAATGAGACCAAAGTCTATTATATGATTTAATAAATAGGTTTGAAATATTTAAATACTACTTATGAGAAGGATTAAGTATTTTCAAATATAAACCTATGGGTCATTAATTATGTGTTATTAATTCTTATTGAACTATTTGGACTAATGGTTTATATGAGAGGCTATACCTCATATAAGTTAAACTATCATCTAAATGATTAACTTCTCTAATTAACCAAGCATGAGACTTATTTGATCAAGGTCAGTACCTCTATTTGAATTACTTAGGATCACAAATTAAATGAGAGATAAGCCCTCATACTATTTAAATAATTCTATGTGTATGTATTAAATGTTCTAGAAATGGTTCCATAGCCATTATTTAACTCTAGTCCATGATCATGCAAAACAACCATGCTATATTTTTGCATAAACAATTATATTATGTCAAATGTGATTTATTAGAGTTGGAATCAACTTAAAATCCTTTATAGATAATTTCTAATATTTATTTGAAGTCAGAAAAGGCCCTGTCTTGTTATTTTTATCATTTAAATTTTATTTCGAATTTGGACATGAGGCCAGTGACATTGTTTAGATAATTTCATGAGCTTTCTAAATATATAAAATTTGCTAGATTTGGTTTGGTAGATTTCAAACTATTAAATTTTGAAGTTGGCAGCAGTATTAGATTTGAACCAAATAGATTTAATCATATTCGAATTACTGGGCTTGGCGGGAAAACAAAATGGGCTAAACTGACTAAACGAACTGGGCCGGCCCAACTAACGTTTCACCGCCGCGGGCCTGCTGACAGGGTGGGGTCTGTGCGTCAGTGACTATTAAACACCGAATCGGTACGTGCTAACCTGGCCCGTTGGATTAGATCGAGGATCTACGGTGGAGCTTCGTCGTCGTCGACGGGGGAGAAGGGCGTGCTGCGCCGGCGAGGTAGGGGGTCGGAGAGCGCAGGAGGTCGCCGGCGGTCGAGGGCGGTGGTCGAGGCGTCGTTGGCGAGGGCGAATAGGCCCCTGGTACCGTGGCGGAGCTTGGGGAGGCGCGGATCGTCGACGGTGAGGAGCTACTGTGGCGGCGGGTTCCGGTCAAATTCCGGCGAGAGGCAGGCTAATTGAGGAGGGGAAGGTGTTGAGGAGGATCAGAGGGATGAGAGCAACGTGTTGGTGTGAAGGATTTGAGCGCGGGAGCTCTCCTTTTATAGGGGGTTGAGGTGCTGCGGGTGCCCGTGGGAGGTCGTCCATGGCGCCGGCGTCTGGAGCGGCGAAGGGGCAAGCTAGGGGTCGCGCTAGGTTGCTGGGGTCATGGGGAGTACGACGCGCGTGAAGGGGCAGCGAGGGGAGGACGATGGCAGGCTGGCGACGTTCGAGTGTCCTCAGTACGGGTGCGGCAGAGCTCGGATCATTGCGATGGCTAGGGGGTTCCCGCGAGTCTATGTGGTTGTCTAGCAGGGTTCGGGTGTGGTGTAGGGCGCGCGTGCACGAGGAGAGGGGGAGAGAAGGACGAGAGCGTCCAGGAGGCAGAGCCCTGGCGGGCACCGTGGCATGCCAGTGCACGCTCTGGCGTGCACTGGACGCGGTGATCATGTCTGGCCCGAGCTGTGGAGGCTTCTTCTTGTCCCAGAACCTTGTCTAGCTTACTCAGTAAAGTGAGAGAGGCTGGTTTGACAAGGTAGGAGGAAGAGGTGAGGTACAGGGTAGGGTTTGGGCATGGGTATGTCCAACATGGCCGGCATGGTGGGGTTTTTGATCATGGCTTCACTTTAATCGACTAAACCAGTACAGGTCTTGATGCAGGGGAGGTACTAGAGCAACAATGATCAAAGGAAGAAAGGGGTTTAGGCAAGAATCCTCTGGATAATAGCATGTTTCACATTTCCAGATTTGTGCACACAAGGTGCTCGACACAATGGCCGCATGAAGATTTTTGTGGAATTTTGCAGTTCTTTTTGGTGGATCTCATTTATATAATTTATGTGTTGGATTGGTGGTGGTTTGGTTCAATTTGGTGAAGATTTGCAACAATTCAAAAAGTGGGTCATCTTCACATAGATTCAAAGTCTCCACTTGTCCCTGTCTTTCTGGTCAACCTAGTCAACATTAGCAGAGATGGTCAACATGAAAGTTGTTGACCTTGACATGGTCTTGGATGACATGGTCATAGTTGACCAAGTTTAGTTTAATAAATGAGAAATACAGAGGGGTAAAGTGGGGAACATTTTATAAAATGGCCATATGACCATTATCACATGTATGTTGATTTTGAGTTTTGCTTTGATTTGATTTTGGTTTCTTTGATGCAATTGTGTTTATTTATCATATATAAACATTCTACAAGCAAGGGATCAAGCAATGGTGCCCTTGGTTGAAGTTTTGCAATTTGGCATAATGTGTATGTGAGTGAAATTTGGGAATTTTCTTCCTATTTGATTTCCCTCTATTTGATTTGACTTTGGTTGACTCTAATGTGGTTCTTATGAGTTTAGAAACATTTTAAGAGCATTGAAACTAAATCAAAGGGTCTTGTTCAAAGATTTGCACATTTGGCCTTAATACATAAGAGATGAAGTGTCAAATTTTAATAAACTTGTCAATGGTTAATCTTGCTTTACTTGGACATGGGTTAGGGTCCATTTATTGTTATATTAGGTTTAGAGATGGTTTCACACCATTTGGTCAAGGTTTGAAGTCATAGGTCAAAGTTTAGTGAATTGGCTATGTGTCACATAGGCTCCTATGCATATGGGGTATTTTATTTTTAATTTGACTTGGTTTGATTCACAATGGTGTTGTGAATTGTTGAAATGATATATGGAGGTGATCCAACCATTCATAACAAGTCCTAGGGTTAATTTTCTTAAATTCCCTTATTTACTATTTTACTCCCATATGCCTCTATGGCATTCTTAGTTTCTTTTTATTTTCTTTAGTTTCAACTTGGAAAAGATTTAAGAAGTACTATACAAGGTTTATAAAGCTTTTCCAATCCTTTAAGTAAAGTGAAAAGGTCTAGGGTAAAGATTTATAGAAATAGCAATAGGCATCTATGCCTTTTTCTCTTAATTTCCTTTTATTTTATCTTAATTAGTATATGAGAAGAGGGAGGGTTTAGGGTTTAAGATTATTTCAAATACTAATAACAAGCAATCATGGCAATAGCACAAGAATTAGCAAGATTACTAGGTACCAAACTTAATTTAATAAAAGTTTTTGTTGGTTCCAAAATTTGGAGCTAGGGAAATTGTTTATTTTGTTTTGAATTTCTAGGATGTTACAAACCCTTCCCCCTTAAACAAATCTCGTCCCGAGATTTTAAGAGGAGTTAGGTTCCTAAGAGAGATTGAGCATTTTGATTTAACAGGAAGGCATACTTGTCGGGTCTGGGTGCTTCCCGAGCTTCATGGTCATGTGGTAGAAACCGTTGTTGTTATTCTGGTTCCTTCTACCTGCGAAGCGGCGCTGTTGCTGGGCAGGTGCAGCGGTGTTGGCGGCAATCTTGGCAAGCTTCTTGGGGCATTCTTTGGAAAAGTGGCCTACAACTCCACATTCGTAGCAGTTTACCGTTGATTTGTCCTTCGGGGTGACGGGGATGGCATTACTTCCAGTTCTCGGGCCAGTGTTGGTGTTGGTGTTGTTCCCATTGTTGTGGTGGCTGTTGGGGTTGCGGTTGTTATTGTTGTTGCCTCCGGGCTTCGGGGGTCCTCCGTTGTTGTTGCGTAGTTGGGGCGATAAGTCTGAGCAGGTGGCCTGTTGTTTCTGGGGGTGAATCCTCCAGAGGAGTTATTGCGGTGCTTCTGGGTATGGTGGGGTCCACTCTGGTTCATCATTTTGCGTTTGCGGTTCTCATTGGCCTGATGCAGCTTTCCTTCCATCTGTATGGCTGAGTCTACGAGGGCTTCGAGGTCAGCGAACGGGATATTCACTAACACAGTTTGCATCTTGTCATGCAGTCCGTTCAGGAATCTTTCCTTTCTCTTCTCATTTGTGTCGGTCTCGTCCGGGGCGTACCTTGACAGAGTGAGAAACCTGTCGCGGTATTCCACCACGGACATTCTTCCTTGTTTGAGTTCACGGAACTCGTCTCTCATTTTCTTTATTAAACCTTGGGGCACATGGTACTTGCTGAACTTCAGCTTGAAGTCTTCCCATGTCATCATCTGTCCCGCATTCATTGCACGAGCACTAGTCCACCAGGCTCTTGCAGGTCCTGACAGGTAGTGGGTGGCAAACAGTACTTTTTCTGCGGCTTCAACTCCCGCAACTTCAAGGTTGTTTTCTATTGTCTGGAGCCAGTCATCAGCATCCAAGGGCTCTTCGGTTTTGCTAAACATTGGAGGGTTGGTGTTCTGGAAATTTTTCAGTTTTGACCCTGGGTGATCGTGGTTTCCATGGCCTTGATTATTCTGAGCTATCTGTTGCAGTGCAGCAAGGTTTGCTTGACGTTCAGCTCTTTCGGCTTCCCGGTCTGCCATCATTGTCTGCAGTAGTTGCATCATGGCATCCTGGGTGGCATTGCGGTTTGGTGGGGCCATCTGATTATGTAGATATATCATGAGGTAAGAGGGAAATTTTCTATGTCTTATTTTGAGTAAGTTTTAAAATTAACTTAAGATATTTTCAGGATGTATATAACACATATTTTATTTATTCACAACAAACATCACACATTACGAGCTAAAGCACTAAGGGTTTTAAGAACCCTTTTTCCACAAACTACGATACATGGTGCGGGATACAACTCACACCTACGTAAGTGAAGCTAGTGAAACTATTCCTCATGGTCTTCATCCATATCGATGGGAATGATCCCATCCTCTGCAGCCTCCAGAAACTCGTAGTCCTCCTCATCGGTGAACTCGTCATCCTCAAAGTCGTTGTCGTCACTCAGGAAGTCATCGCCTCCTTGGATGTCTTCTCCATCCTCCTCCATCTCCTGGATCTGGTCTTGCTGTGTCCGGACAGTTACTTCCAAGGTGCGAATCTTTTCGCGAAGACGGGTGATAGTAGCGATATTCTTGGCGCACTGCAGGCGGAGTGACCTGCGGTCCTTGGCGAGTAGCCTGATGGCGTCAGCATGATGAGCCAAAGCCATCTGGGCACGGTGGGAGTGGACACGTGTCAACTCCAGGTCCTTCCGGGTCTCATGAAGCATAAAGTCCAAATGCTGCACATGAATCTTGAGCACCGGGTGCGAAGAAAGTGCCATGGGTTCCCCCATAGTGTCGTGCCTCGCGAAGTGGGCGAAGCGGCTTCCCCGGAGTGCGGCGATGTTCTGTCCGCACACCCGAGCAAGTCCCTCCTGAAGGGCGTGAGCAAGACCGTCCACCCAGCTGTATGCCTTGAAGGAGAAAAGGATCCTCTCCGAGATGGGAGGTTCCGAGCTTCCCTTCAAGTCAGCGGTGATCATCCACTGCTGTTCCCCAGCCGGGGTGTTGTGGATCCGGACTCCGTGGAACCGGGGAGGTGGGCGTTCGAGCTTCTCGGACACTAGGTACAAGTCGCGCTCAAACACCAGACTTCCTCCGTTTTCCAGATCGTAGGTCTCCGTCTGGACGTAAGGCTCCATCTGAAAGTGAAATGGATGAGTAAGTTAGAGATGTGAACAAGTGTGGCAAAATTTTTAAATGGATTTATAAGGAGGTGCATGGCTTATGATTTTTCAGAAGAGCTGATAGAGAAGAAAATGAATAAGTTTTTCACAAATACTTACTTCATTTGTTTTAGAAACTTAAAATTTTCCGAACGTCCATTCTAACTAGGGTCTCCTAAGGTGAAACAATGGCTCTGATACCAACTTGTCAACACCCGGATTCTTAAGTCCAGGTGCCTATTATGCCATTCCTCGCAATCCCAGGAATATTGTTTTTGCGAGACATAATAGCTTGATATCACAACACATCATTTATTACAACACATAATCGTCTTACAACAAAGGATCACATGATCCAGTCTTAATACAACATAGTGGATCTAGAGATCCTATTACAAACACATAGCGGAAGCGAAGTAAAGGTCATGGTCCATCTGTTCCACAGGCAACTGTTGACGTCAGGAGCGGTCCTAGTTGTCGTAGACGTTCGCGACCATCTTCTTCGTACAACTGTTCACCTTCATAATCTGGCCATTTGAATAGCCAGGGACAAAGCCATGAGTACTTTTAAAGTACTCGCAAACTAATACTAGTGTAATCACTATTAATTGTGGTAAGGGGATACTAAGCTCTAGGTTTATTTGCATAAAGCCAAGTTTATTTCATAAACATTTAGTAAAGATGCTTGAATCAAATAGACTAACTCAAGTGGGAACATTAGTGTCATTCCCACAACTCTGTTGTGGTCCAACTCAAAGTCACCATTCACCGGTCAACTTCAAGTCACCAGTCATATGTTACATTTTTGAAAATGGTTTGATGACGGAACAGTATGGCCTTTCCAATCGTCCGTAACCGTGGACACGGCTATTCGAATAGTTCTACACTCTGCAGAGGTCGTACACTTGTGCCACAATATTTGCAATAATCCGTCAGGGTTAACTGGCCCTGATTTATCATACTCCGTATGCGGACTACCAACCATAACCTTTCACTTATATACTCTAGTACAGACACCTCTCCCCATGAGCTTGGCCTCCCGGTGAAAACCAACTGTTAACCCGGGAACTGCACAGGGCTTGGGCCGGACAATTCACCTCGTTCACGTCATTCCGCAATATCTCATATTGCTTCGGAGGCAGCCCTTGGCATAACCCCTATGACGCTTGTTTAGAGGGAACCCATACTAAAGCACATAAATTTCTAGTTAAGCCCGTACCCATTTTGGGTATTGTGGGGGTACTTTCAAAATTGGAATGGTATCGCATCCGAACCCAACCATCAGTTTTATATCAAAAATCACCATCTTCTCTTGGTCATATTCACCTTCAAAGTCATTCAATGGAATGAACCATCATTCCAAGGTTTCCACTTCATTTCAAAGTCACATGTTCCCATCTAGAGTAGTCCAATTTTAATTGATTAGCAATAGCAACTATATGAGGGGTGCTATCTAGCCTTGAATGGTGTCAATCTAAACCAAGTATTGTTCTACTCTGGACCAATTGAATCATAAATCAAAAAGTACTTTGAAATAGATAAGCCAAAGTAAAAGTAAGTAAAATCCTGGGATAGGTAATACATAAAAGTAAAGTGTGATGGTGCCTTTGCTCTTGTAGAGCTAAGCATTTGGGTTTAGCAAGGGTTAGCTTGCAATTAATATCAGCTTGCATGGGTAATAGCTTGCAAGAGTATTATCTTGCTTGTAGGGGTAATATTAATATCAGCTTGCAAGAATACTAGCTTGCCTTGATTGGTGAAGTGATCAAAGTATTCTTCTTCTTCCTCTTGGTAGAATACCTCCTCCTCTTGATAGTCTCCGGTACTAGCGTCTATAAACGAATACAAGGATACAATCACCAAACAATACTTAAGTACTCTTAATTAGCCTTAGTGGCTCACACAATGATCTAGCATCACTATTTAACATTTATCACAAGATTACGCTAGGGTTTTCCTTATTTAGTAATAGGAAAAATAATTTCTTCTTATTGAAAATGAGGTGAGGGTTTCTCTTTATTTTGTGAGAAAATAATTTCCTCTCATTGAATCTTCTTAATATTTAATTTCTCTTATGAATAATATATGACCTAGGTTGACTAAAGTCAACCTCTTCATACTTATCATTTGAGAAAATGATTTAAATGAGGTTCCATACCTCATGCAATTTTAATACTAACATGGTAGTGATTTAATGCCATCAAATAATTTAATATGAGGTTACTTAGACCATGATCACTACCTCATATTGAATTACTTGAGAATAAGATTTAAATGAGAGGAATATCTCTCATATGATTTAACACATAAGTGTAACAAATTTAAAGGACTATTATTGAGGTGATTTAATATTCTCAAAACAACCAGGGATGATCCCATGTTGACCAAGGTCAACACTTCACACTTAGTATTTGAGAAAGTGAGTTAAATGAGATTCATCATCTCATGTGATTTAATTAATTTAAATATTATTTAGATTTAAGATTTATAAGGGAGCAAGTATGAGCCTAGCCAATTAAGGGTCCACACATTAATTCATATATTTGAGAAAGATGATTTAAAATGAGGTGAGCACCTCATACTATTTTAGTAACACCTTGTAATGTTTTAATATTATTAATTAATTAGAAGTGAATTTTAATTGACCATGGGATCTACTTCATATTAGATTTGGTTGAGGTAAGATTTAAATGAGACCAGAGTCTATTATATGATTTTATAAATAGGTTTGAAATATTTAAATACTACTTATGAGAAGGATTAAGTATTTTCAAATATAAACCTATGGGTCATTAATTATGTGTTATTAATTCTTATTGAACTATTTGGACTAATGGTTTATATGAGAGGCTATACCTCATATAAGTTAAACTATCATCTAAATGATTAACTTCTCTAATTAACCAAGCATGAGACTTATTTGATCAAGGTCAGTACCTCTATTTGAATTACTTAGGATCACAAATTAAATGAGAGATAAGCCCTCATACTATTTAAATAATTCTATGTGTATGTATTAAATGTTCTAGAAATGGTTCCATAGCCATTATTTAACTCTAGTCCATGATCATGCAAAACAACCATGCTATATTTTTGCATAAACAATTATATTATGTCAAATGTGATTTATTAGAGTTGGAATCAACTTAAAATCCTTTATAGATAATTTCTAATATTTATTTGAAGTCAGAAAAGGCCCTGTCTTGTTATTTTTATCATTTAAATTTTATTTCGAATTTGGACATGAGGCCAGTGACATTGTTTAGATAATTTCATGAGCTTTCTAAATATATAAAATTTGCTAGATTTGGTTTGGTAGATTTCAAACTATTAAATTTTGAAGTTGGCAGCAGTATTAGATTTGAACCAAATAGATTTAATCATATTCGAATTACTGGGCTTGGCGGGAAAACAAAATGGGCTAAACTGACTAACAGAGTGGGCGGCCCAGCTAACACAGCCCGCGCGGGCCGCTGACGAGGTGGGGCCTGTGCGTCAGTGACTATTAAACACCGAATCGGTACGTGCTAACCTGGCCCGTTGGATTAGATCGAGGATCTACGGTGGAGCTTCGTCGTCGTCGACGGGGGAGGGGCGTGCTGCGCCGGCGAGGTAGGGGGTCGGAGAGCGCAGGAGGTCGCCGGCGGTCGAGGGCGGTGGTCGAGGCGTCGTTGGCGAGGGCGAATAGGCCCCTGGTACCGTGGCGGAGCTTGGGGAGGCGCGGATCGTCGACGGTGAGGAGCTACTGTGGCGGCGGGTTCCGGTCAAATTCCGGCGAGAGGCAGGCTAATTGAGGAGGGGAAGGTGTTGAGGAGGATCAGAGGGATGAGAGCAACGTGTTGGTGTGAAGGATTTGAGCGCGGGAGCTCTCCTTTTATAGGGGGTTGAGGTGCTGCGGGTGCCCGTGGGAGGTCGTCCATGGCGCCGGCGTCTGGAGCGGCGAAGGGGCAAGCTAGGGGTCGCGCTAGGTTGCTGGGGTCATGGGGAGTACGACGCGCGTGAAGGGGCAGCGAGGGGAGGACGATGGCAGGCTGGCGACGTTCGAGTGTCCTCAGTACGGGTGCGGCAGAGCTCGGATCATTGCGATGGCTAGGGGTTCCGCGAGTCTATGTGGTTGTCTAGCGGGGTTCGTGTGGTGTAGGGCGCGCGTGCACGAGGAGGGGGAGAGAAGGACGGGCGCTCCAGGCGAGGCAGAGCCCTGGCGGGCACCGTGGTATGCCAGTGCACGCTCTGGCGTGCACTGGACGCGGTGATCATGTCTGGCCCGAGCTGTGGAGGCTTCTTCTTGTCCCAGAACCTTGTCTAGCTTACTCAGTAAAGTGAGAGAGGCTGGTTTGACAAGGTAGGAGGAAGAGGTGAGGTACAGGGTAGGGTTTGGCATGGGTATGTCCAACATGGCCGGCATGGTGGGGTTTTTGATCATGGCTTCACTTTAATCGACTAAACCAGTACAGGTCTTGATGCAGGGGAGGTACTAGAGCAACAATGATCAAAGGGAGAAAGGGGTTTAGGCAAGAATCCTCTGGATAATAGCATGTTTCACATTTCCAGATTTGTGCACACAAGGTGCTCGACACAATGGCCGCATGAAGATTTTTGTGGAATTTTGCAGTTCTTTTTGGTGGATCTCATTTATATAATTTATGTGTTGGATTGGTGGTGGTTTGGTTCAATTTGGTGAAGATTTGCAACAATTCAAAAAGTGGGTCATCTTCACATAGATTCAAAGTCTCCACTTGTCCCTGTCTTTCTGGT
Organism: Lolium multiflorum; assembly: GCA_030979885.1. Taxonomy (NCBI): domain Eukaryota; kingdom Viridiplantae; phylum Streptophyta; class Magnoliopsida; order Poales; family Poaceae; genus Lolium; species Lolium multiflorum. Next base: position 213,946,497 of record CM061753.1, on the reverse strand, counting down.
CAACCTAGTCAACATTAGCAGAGATGGTCAACATGAAAGTTGTTGACCTTGACATGGTCTTGGATGACATGGTCATAGTTGACCAAGTTTAGTTTAATAAATGAGAAATACAGAGGGGTAAAGTGGGGAACATTTTATAAAATGGCCATATGACCATTATCACATGTATGTTGATTTTGAGTTTTGCTTTGATTTGATTTTGGTTTCTTTGATGCAATTGTGTTTATTTATCATATATAAACATTCTACAAGCAAGGGATCAAGCAATGGTGCCCTTGGTTGAAGTTTTGCAATTTGGCATAATGTGTATGTGAGTGAAATTTGGGAATTTTCTTCCTATTTGATTTCTCTCTATTTGATTTGACTTTGGTTGACTCTAATGTGGTTCTTATGAGTTTAGAAACATTTTAAGAGCATTGAAACTAAATCAAAGGGTCTTGTTCAAAGATTTGCACATTTGGCCTTAATACATAAGAGATGAAGTGTCAAATTTTAATAAACTTGTCAATGGTTAATCTTGCTTTACTTGGACATGGGTTAGGGTCCATTTAGTGTTATATTAGGTTTAGAGATGGTTTCACACCATTTGGTCAAGGTTTGAAGTCATAGGTCAAAGTTTAGTGAATTGGCTATGTGTCACATAGGCTCCTATGCATATGGGGTATTTTATTTTTAATTTGACTTGGTTTGATTCACAATGGTGTTGTGAATTGTTGAAATGATATATGGAGGTGATCCAACCATTCATAACAAGTCCTAGGGTTAATTTTCTTAAATTCCCTTATTTACTATTTTACTCCCATATGCCTCTATGGCATTCTTAGTTTCTTTTTATTTTCTTTAGTTTCAACTTGGAAATGATTTAAGAAGTACTATACAAGGTTTATAAAGCTTTTCCAATCCTTTAAGTAAAGTGAAAAGGTCTAGGGTAAAGATTTATAGAAATAGCAATAGGCATCTATGCCTTTTTCTCATTTAATTTCCTTTTATTTTATCTTAATTAGTATATGAGAAGAGGGGTGAGGTTTTAGGGTTTAAGATTATTTCAAATACTAATAACAAGCAATCATGGCAATAGCACAAGAATTAGCAAGATTACTAGGTACCAAACTTAATTTAATAAAAGTTTTTGTTGGTTCCAAAATTTGGAGCTAGGGAAATTGTTTATTTTGTTTTGAATTTCTAGGATGTTACAGGCCACGAGGTGGCGACACCACAGGGCGGCGCGGCCCAGGCCCGGCCGCGCCGACCTATGGTGGGCCCTCGTGTGGCCCCCCACGTTGCCCTTCCGCCTACAAATAGCCTCCGTCGCGAAACCCCCAGTACCGAGAGCCACGATACGGAAAACCTTCCAGAGACGCCGCCGCCGCGAATCCCATCTCGGGGATTCAGGAGATCCGGCACCCTGCCGGAGAGGGGATTCATCTCCCGGAGGACTCTACATCGCCATGATCGCCTCCGGAGTGATGAGTGAGTAGTTCACCCTGGACTATGGGTCCATAGCAGTAGCTAGATGGTCGTCTTCTCCTAATTGTGCTTCATTGTTGGATCTTGTGAGCTGCCTAACATGATCAAGATCATCTATCTGTAATACTATATGTCGTGTTTGTCGGGATCCGATGGATAGAGAATGCTATGTTATGATGATTATCAATCTATTGTTTATGTGTTGTTTATGATCTTGCATGCTCTCCGTTATTAGTAGAGGCTCTGGCCAAGTTTTTACTCTTAACTCCAAGAGGGAGTATTTATGCTCGATAGTGGGTTCATGCCTTCATTGACACCTGGGACAGTGACAGAAAGTTCTAAGGTTGTGATGTGCTGTTGCCACTAGGGATAAAACATTGATTCTATGTCTAAGGATGTAGTTGTCGATTACATTACGCACCATACTTAATGCAATTGTCTGTTGCTTTGCAACTTAATACTGAATGGGGTTCGGATGATAACCTGAAGGTGGACTTTTTAGGCATAGATGCAGTTGGATGGCGGTCGATGTACTTTGTCGTAATGCCCGGATTGAATCTCACTATATTTATCATATCATGTATATGAATTGTTATGCCCTTCTCTATTTGTCAATTGCCCGACTGTAATTTGTTCACCCAACATGCTTTTATCTTATGGGAGAGACACCTCTAGTGAACTGTGGACCCCGGTCCTATTCTTTACATCGCATACAATCTACTGCAATACTTGTTTTACTGTTTTCTTGCAAACAATCATCTTCCACACAATATGGTTAATCCTTTGTTACAGCAAGCCGGTGAGATTGACAACCTCACTGTTTCGTTGGGGCAAAGTACTTGGGTTGTGTTGTGCAGGTTCCACGTTGGCGCCGGAATCCCTGTTGTTGCGCCGCATCACATTTCGCCACCATCAACCTTCAACGTGCTTCTTGGCTCCTCCTGGTTCGATTAAACCTTGGTTTTTTCTGAGGGAAAACTTGCTACTGTGCGCATCATACCTTCCTCTTGGGGTTCCCAACGAACGTGTGAGTTACACGCCATCAAGCTCTTTTTCTGGCGCCGTTGCCGGGGAGATCAAGACACGCTGCAAGGGAGTCTCCACTTCTCAATCTCTTTACTTTGTTTTTGTCTTGCTTTATTTTATTTACTACTTTGTTTGCTGCACCTAAACAAAACACACAAAAATTAGTTGCTAGTTTTACTTTATTTACCGTCTTGCTCTCTATATCAAAAACACACAAAAAATTAGTTACTTGCATTTACTTTATCTAGTTTGTTTTATTTTCCGTTGCTAAAATGAATACCCCTGAAAATACTAAGTTGTGTGATTTCACAAATGCAAATAATAATGATTTCCTATGCACACCTATTGCTGCACCTGCTACTACAGCAGAATTCTTTGAAATTAAACCTGCTTTACTGACCTGGTTATGAGAGATCAATTTTCTGGTGTTAGTTCTGATGATGCTGCTGCCCATCTTAATAATTTTGTTGAACTTTGTGAAATGCAAAAGTATAAGGATGTAGATGGTGATATTATTAAATTGAAAGTGTTTCCTTTCTCATTAAGAGGAAGAGCTAAAGATTGGTTGCTATCTTTGCCTAAGAATAGTATTGATTCATGGACTAAATGTAAGGATGCTTTTATTGGTAGATATTATCCTCCCGCTAAAATTATATCTTTGAGAAGTAGCATAATGAATTTTAAGCAATTAGATACTGAACATGTTGCTCAAGCATGGGAGAGAATGAAAACTTTGGTAAAGAATTGCCCAACCCATGGACTGACTACTTGGATGATTATCCAAACCTTCTATGCAGGACTAAATTTTTCTTCACGGAATTTATTGGATTCAGCTGCTGGAGGTACCTTTATGTCCATCACTTTGGGGGCGGCTACAAAACTTCTTGATGATATGATGATAAATTACTCTGAATGGCACACGGAAAGAGCTCCACAAGGTAAGAAGGTAAATTCTGTTGAAGAAACCTCTTCCTTGAGTGATAAGATTGATGTGATTATGTCTATGCTTGTGAATGGTAGATCTAATGTTGATCCAAATAATGTTCCTTTAGCTTCATTAGTTGCTCAAGAAGAAAATGTTGATGTGAATTTCATTAAAAACAATAATTTCAACAACAATGCTTACAGGAACAACTCTGGTAATAACTATAGGCCATATCCTTCTGCTAATGGTAATGGTTATGGTAATTCTTATGGGAATTCTTACAACAATAATAGGAGTGTACCCTCTGGTCTTGAAGCTATGCTTAAAGAATTTATTAGTACACAAACTGCTTTTAACAAATCTGTTGAGGAAAAGCTTGATAAAATTGATATTATTGCTTCTAGAGTTGATAGACTTGCCTCTGACGTTAATCTTTTAAAATTGAAAGTTATGCCTAATAATTATATTGATAATAAGATTACTACTACAGCAAATGCCATCCAAGTTAGAATTAATGAGAATATAAGATTAATGGCTGAACTGCGTGCTAGGTGGGATAGAGAAGAAAATGAAAAACTAGCTAAAGAGAATAATGTAGCTAAAGTTTGGACTATTACCACCACTAGTAATGTTAATTCTTCACATGTTGCTGCACCTCCTACTATCAATGGTAAAATAATTTGTGTTGGCAATGTTTCTACTCCTAGTGCAAAGCGAACAAAACTGCCTGAAATTGCTAAAACTGCTGAAACTGCTTGTGATAAAACTGCTAAAATTTTTTCCAACCTTGGGAACAATGATCCCATTGCTGTAGCTCATAATGATTTAGATTTTGATGATTGCCACATCTCTGAAGTTATAAAGTTCTTGCAAAAACTTGCTAAAAGTCTTAATGCTAGTGCTATAAATTTAGCCTTTACAAAACATATTACAAATGCTCTCATAAAAGCTAGAGAAGAGAAACTAAAACTTGAAACTTCTATTCCTAGAAAGTTAGAAGATGGTTGGGAGCCCATCATTAAAATGAAATTCAATGACTTTGAATGTAATGCTTTATGTGATCTTGGTGCAAGTATTTCTGTTATGCCTAAAAAGATTTATGATATGCTTGACTTGCAACCATTGAAGAATTGTTATTTGGATGTTAATCTTGCCGACAATGTTAAAAAGAAACCTTTGGGGAGGATTGATAATGTGCACATTACGGTTAACAATAACCTTGTCCCCGTTGATTTTGTTGTCTTGGATATCGAATGCAATGCATCTTGTCCTATTGTGTTGGGAAGACCTTTTCTTCGAACCGTTGGTGTTGTTATTGATATGAGGGAAGGTAATATTAAATATCAATTTCCTCTCAAGAAAGGTATGGAACACTTCCCTAGAAAGAGAATGAAGTTGCCTTTTTATTCTATTATTAGAACAAGTTATGATGTTGATGCTTCTACCCTTGATGTTACTTGATTTGCACTTTCTGCGCCTAGCTGAAAGGCGTTAAAGAAAAGCGCTTATGGGAGACAACCCATGCTTTTACTACAGCAATTTTTTGTTTTGTTGAGTCTTGGAAGTTGTTTACTACTGTAGCAACCTCTCCTTATCATGTTTTTGTGCCAAGTAAAGTTTCTATGTCAAAGTTGATGTTATATTTGGGATCGCTGCGCAGAAACAGCATTGCTGTCTGTCACGAATCTGGGCATAAGTCTCTGTAGAAAATTCGAAAAAATCTGCCAATTTACGAGCGTGATCCTCAGATATGTACGCAACTTTCATTAGTTTTGAGTTTTTCCATTTGAGCAAGTCTGGTGCCATTTTAAAATTCGTCTTTACGGACTGTTCTGTTTTTGACAGATTCTGCCTTTTATTTCGCATTGCCTCTTTTGCTATGTTGGATGAATTTCTTTGATCCATTAATGTCCAGTAGCTTTATGCAATGTACAGAAGTGTAAAGAATTATTGTGTCACCTCTGAATGTGTGAATTATTAATTGTGCACTAACCCTCTAATGAGTTTGCTTGAAGTTTGGTGTGATGGAAGTTTTCAAGGGTCAAGAGAGGAGTATGATATACTATGATCAAGAGTAGTGAAAGCTCTAAGCTTGGGGATGCCCCGTGGTTCACCCTGCATATTTTAAGAAGACTCAAGCGTCTAAGCTTGGGGATGCCCAAGGCATCCCCTCTTCATCGACAACATCATCGGGTTCCTCCCCCGAAACTATATTTTTATTCAATCACATCTTGTGTTCTTTACTTGGAGCGTCGGTTTGTTTTTGTTTTTGTTTTTGTTTGAATAAAATGGATCCTAGCATTCACTTTGTGGAGAGAGACACGCTCCGCTGTTGCATATGGACAAATATGTCCTTAGGCTTTACTCATAATGTTCAAGGCGAAGTTTCTTCTTCGTTAAATTGTTATATGGTTGGAATTGGAAAATGCTACATGTAGTAATTGCTAAAATGTCTTGGATAATGTGATACTTGGCAATTGTTGTGTTCATGTTTAAGCTCTTGCATCATATACTTTGCACCCATTAATGAAGAAATACATAGAGCTTGCTAAAATTTGATTTGCATATTTGGTCTCTAAGGTCTAGATAATATCTAGTATTGAGTTTTGAACAACAAGGAAGACGGTGTAGAGTCTTATAATGTTTACAATATGTCTTTTATCTGAGTTTTGCTGCACCGGTTCATCCTTGAGTTTGCTTCAAATAACCTTGCTAGCCTAAACCTTGTATCGAGAGGAATACTTCTCATGCATCCAAAATCCTTGAGCCAACCACTATGCCATTTGTGTCCACCATATCTACCTACTACATGGTATTTCTCCGCCATTCCAAAGTAAATTGCTTGAGTGCTACCTTTAAAATTCCATCATTCACCTTTGCAATATATAGCTCATGGGACAAAATAGCCTTAAAAACTATCGTAGTATTGAATATGTACTTATGCACTTTATCTTTTATTAAGTTGCTTGTTGTGCGATAACCATGCTTCTGGGGAACGCCATCAACTATTGTTGAATATCATGTGAGTTGCTATGCATGTCCGTCTTGTCTGAAGGATCTATCACCTTAATGATTGGAGCATGCAAATTGTTAGAGAAGAACATTGGGCCGCTAACTAAAGCCATGAATCATGGTTGAAGTTTCAGTTTGGACATATATCCTCAATCTCATATGAGAATAATAATTGTTGCTACATGCTTATGCATTAAAGAGGAGTCCATTATCTGTTGTCCATGTTGTCCCGGTATGGATGTCTAAGTTGAGAATAATCAAAAGCGAGAAATCTAAAATGCGAGCTTTCTCCTTAGACCTTTGTACAGGCGGCATGGAGGTACCCCTTTGTGACACTTGGTTGAAACATGGCATGCAAAGATCCGTAGTCCAAGCTAAGTAGGACAAGGTGCGGGCACTATTAGTATACTATGCATGAGGCTTGCAACTTGTAAGATATAATTTACATAACTCATATGCTTTATTACTACCGTTGACAAAATTGTTTCATGTTTTCAAAATAAAAGCTCTAGCACAAATACAGCAATCGATGCTTTCCTCTTTGAAGGACCATTCTTTTACTTTTATTGTTGAGTCGGTTTACCTACCTCCCTCCACCTTAAGAAGCAAACACTTGTGTGAACTGTGCATTGATTCCTACATACTTGCATATTGCACTTGTTATATTACTTTGTGTTGACAATATCCATGAGATATACATGTTATAAGTTGAAAGCAACCGCTGAAACTTAATCTTCCTTTGTGTTGCTTCAATACCTTTACTTTAATTTATTGCTTTATGAGTTAACTCTTATGCAAGACTTATGATGCTTGTCTTGAAGTACTATTCATGAAAAGTCTTTGCTTTATGATTCACTTGTTTACTCATGTCATTACCATTGTTTTGATCGCTGCATTCATTACATATGTTTACAAATAGTATGATCAAGATTATGATGGCATGTCACTTCAGAAATTATCTTTGTTATCGTTTTACCTGCTCGGGACGAGCAGAACTAAGCTTGGGGATGCTGATACGTCTCCAACGTATCGATAATTTCTTATGTTCCATGCTACTTTATTGATGATACCTACATGTTTTATGCACATTATATGTCGTATTTACGCATTTTCCGAACTAACCTATTAACAAGATGCCGAAGAGCCATTTGCTGTTTTCTGCTGTTTTGGTTTCAGAAATCCTAGTAAGGAAATATTCTCGAAATTGGACGAAATCACGCCCAGGGTCCTATTTTTGCACGAAGCTTCCAGAAGACCGAGGAGTCGAAGTGGGGCCACGAGGTGGCGACACCACAGGCGGCGCGGCCTGGCCCGGCCGCGCCGACCTATGGTGTGGCCCCTCGTGTGGCCCCCACGTTGCCCTTCCGCCTACAAATAGCCTCCGTCGAAACCCCAGTCGAGAGCCACGATACGGAAAACCTTCCAGAGACGCCGCCGCCGCGAATCCCATCTCGGGGATTCAGGAGATCGCCTCCGCACCCTGCCGGAGAGGGGATTCATCTCCCGAGGACTCTACATCGCCATGATCGCCTCCGAGTGATGAGTGAGTAGTTCACCCTGGACTATGGGTCCATAGCATTAGCTAGATGGTCGTCTTCTCCTAATTGTGCTTCATTGTTGGATCTTGTGAGCTGCCTAACATGATCTAGATCATCTATCTGTAATACTATATGTTTTGTTTGTCGGGATCCGATGGATAGAGAATGCTATGTTATGATGATTATCAATCTATTGTTTATGTGTTGTTTATGATCTTGCATGCTCTCCGTTATTAGTAGAGGCTCTGGCCAAGTTTTTACTCTTAACTCCAAGAGGGAGTATTTATGCTCGATAGTGGGTTCATGCCTTCATTGACACCTGGGACAGTGACAGAAAGTTCTAAGGTTGTGATGTGCTGTTGCCACTAGGGATAAAACATTGATTCTATGTCTAAGGATGTAGTTGTCGATTACATTACGCACCATACTTAATGCAATTGTCTGTTGCTTTGCAACTTAATACTGAATGGGGTTCGGATGATAACCTGAAGGTGGACTTTTTAGGCATAGATGCAGTTGGATGGCGGTCTATGTACTTTGTCGTAATGCCCGGATTAAATCTCACTATATTTATCATATCATGTATATGCATTGTTATGCCCTTCTCTATTTGTCAATTGCCCGACTGTAATTTGTTCACCCAACATGCTTTTATCTTATGGGAGAGACACCTCTAGTGAACTGTGGACCCCGGTCCTATTCTTTACATCGCATACAATCTACTGCAATACTTGTTTTACTGTTTTCTTGCAAACAATCATCTTCCACACAATACGGTTAATCCTTTGTTACAGCAAGCCGGTGAGATTGACAACCTCACTGTTTCGTTGGGGCAAAGTACTTGGGTTGTGTTGTGCAGGTTCCACGTTGGCGCCGGAATCCCTGTTGTTGCGCCGCATCACATTTCGCCACCATCAACCTTCAACGTGCTTCTTGGCTCCTCCTGGTTCGATTAAACCTTGGTTTCTTTCTGAGGGAAAACTTGCTACTGTGCGCATCATACCTTCCTCTTGGGGTTCCCAACGAACGTGTGAGTTACACGCCATCTCACCAGGGTAGAGGATACAGTCATTAATGCATGCATGTATCTTCTGCACATCTAATCCTAGAGGGCAGACAAGCTTCTTTGCTTCATATGTACTGACGGGCAATTCGTTATTTCTTGGAAACAGCTTCTTTAATATTATCATCAATTTTTCAAATCCCGAGTCAGTCACACCGACCTCTGCCTTCCATTTCAGCAATTCCAATATGCTACCCAGCTTTCTCTGCCCATCTTCACAACCTGGGTACAACAATTTGTGGTGGTCCTCTAACATCTTGTCGAACTGCAACCTCTCCTTATCCGTGCCACAATATCTTCTTGCATCAGAAATGGCCCGACGAAGATCATCATCAACAGGATCATCTGCTGCATGTTCTTCACCTCCTTCTTCTTCATTGTCTTCCATTGCGGTATCATCGCATTCAGAGAACATAGATCGGTACTGGTCATCGTTATCTTCTTCTTCATCGCCGTCTTCCATCATAACCCCTTCTTCTCCGTGCTTGGTCCAAACATTATAGCTGGACATGAATCCAAACCGAAGCAGGTGGCTCTTAATGTCTCTTGAGTAAGAGTAATCCTTCTCGTTCTTACATTTCAGACATGGACAACACATAAAACCTTGCTTCGACTTGTTGGCCTCGGCCACAAGCAGGAAAGAATTCACGCCCTCTCTGAAAGCGGGAGCACATCGGTTACCGTACATCCATGGATGACTCATCTGCATCATAAGTACAATTATGTATCAGATGCAATCACCTTGCTAAAATTAGTATTGTACGAATTATGTATACGAGAAAATAGTTGCTAACCTTTTAGGATCAAAATGAGAAGAAATCTTATCAAATAAAATCAAGTGACATCCCTCACAAGCATTTCATCAAACACCTCTTGTGCACATGAAGAAAAAAAGAGGTAGCATAACCCCCACCTTTCACCACCAAGGAAAAAAATATAGGGAGGTGGGGGTGGCTGTGTGTATATATAGGCATGGCCCTTTTGTCGCGGGCCGTATTACGACCCGCGACAAAAGGGATGCTGACAGGAGGCGCCAAAGCTCAGACCCCTTTTGTCGCGGCTTGTGATACGGCCCGCGAAAAAAGGGCGCGACAAAAGGCCCGACTCGCTCCAAATGGTTTCGGGGCGACGTGGCCACGCCATTTGTCGCGGCCGCGGCAAAAGGCTTCCACGAAAGCCCTGTTTTCCACTAGTTATAGGTCCACCATACGTACAACCCTGTACAGACCCGTATGGCCCGCGCTGTGTTGTACCTCTTTTTTGTACATATCTACGGTTTCAAAATAAGGCATGCACGACGTGGGGCGGTACTTAGGATGATGAGATCGTTAACTGGCAATGTAACCTTTTTTTCTTCTTCTTACCCGACGTACACATACTGTATCAACACATACGGGTATACATGAGCTGGATATGGGTTTCAGCGCAGGAAAAGAAACAACTATGACGCTTCAAATTGTTTAGGGGGAGCACCCGAGCATCCCTCTTAGCGGAAATGGAGACAACTAGACAAGGGGATGAAAGAATCTAAAAACCTCAGCAGTTGAAAAGAAAAATCTCTATGGTCCAGCTGTACTACTCAACTTTGTGGCCACAACTATGATGTTACACATTTTCTCCGAAAAGGGGAATGGTGCACTGGTCTCTACATTGAGTGAGTAAAAGTTCAACCCGGAAAGGAAAACATGTGGTTGTGTGCCCCACGATAGTAGCTTCACCAGGCAACCACTAAGCCTATGATAGAAGGCAGAAACAAAATGAAAATACACAGCTCCTAGGCTAAGCCTTCAAAAGGAAACGCCACACGTGTCTGGATGATGGCAAGTCCAACCATAGGTTGATCTTGGGATTTTCATTCCAAAGTTGAGCTTCGATCCGCCACCTTTAGCAAGTACATGACATCGATGCAAATCGACATATCATTTTGTTTCCATTGGAGTGTGCATACTTGTCATTCAAGCTGCCTCTACCATCGTCTCTTCTCAAGCTACCGACACCTCGAAAGCCAGATACTGATGGAGGAGATACCAGAAGACCGAGATGTCCCATACCGCGTCGTCTATCATCACTGTGTTGGGAATATGCCATAGAGGCATACCATGGATGGTGTAATTCCAAATTCATAAATTGATTAAGTTATGCTTATACGAACATTTTATATGAACCATTGATTGAGTGATTACATTGTGGAACTATGTCTCAATGTTGTTCATCCTAGATTGTCCTTGGTCGTCGAGGTTGTGCTAGGAACAAAACTTAGAAAGGCAGTTGATGAGTCAGTTCCACTTGTCATGAGCACGGTGATGACAATCTGACTTACACTAAATCAACTGAAGTGTTTAGCTAGTCGGACTAACCCATATTGAGATACAATGAGCAAGTCATCATTTGTTTATGTTAATCAATGGAATCCTTAGTCATGAGGTTATTGCATGGGCCGAGTTATGGATATACCAACTTAGGTTATATCAAACGAGTTGTTCCATAACCGACCTCTTCGGTCTGCGGTTAACACTTCAATAATTGCGCATGGCACTCCGGCGTGTTCACCGAATCGGACGGGGTCGGGGACTGCACTACCCTGATGCGCTACACCAAGTTCTGCACCAACACATCTAGGGATAATCCTAGTGGCCTTCTACCGCAGCTAGATCTTGGGTATACCACATAGAAAAGTTTATGTTTGTCTCTATGTGGCCCAAGGCTGGTATGAAATCGACAACGACTAATTTTAATCCCAATCCATGCACATGCGACCTGCAAGTGGAAATAGAGTGGATGTATTTGTTGTTTCGCTGGTCGATCAATAAAATAGAATATTTTGTACAAGATTTATTACATCAATCGTACACGAGGAATATGGATGATCTGGATCAGATGATCAACGAGACTGGTTAGATCCGAACAGGATCAGATCTTGGTAAAAGTGTTTACCCGTCTACCAGTCTTAGCGCCTTAGATGTCATTTTAAGTTTCACTCCACCCGGTAGAAATTGTTTCTATTCATAACTTATCTTTGCAGGGTTGTTGTGAATGTATGACTTATGGTCATGTGATGTGTGTAACCCATACGTGGTATGCAACAGTATGTCAACCGGCTTAGCTAAAGTGATGATAATTTATTGTATAGCGACATGCGGGTTAACTTATGTATCAAATTGGATTACTACCTAGTATAGCTCTTGGATAAGCCTGATTACCTGGACTAAGGTGGCATGTGACAAGAGTTGGGCATGAGTGATGGCACCATATTCACTAGGATATCAATTCGTTGAGACTCTAAGCGCAAAATGATGTAGCAAGAGTGTTTTTCCGATAAGGGTGACTCAACTTTTTATATCAAACTCTTAGAGAGAGAGTAGAATTATACCTATTTTTGTTCCTTTTCCAGCAAACTACGAAACAAAGTTGTATTTCCTTGCATCCCTAACTCCACCATGTGGTTGTATTTCCCGAAAAGTTGTAACCAGTTTTCATATTACAATTAAAAATAAATATATAACGTGTAGTAAATAAAATAAATATGCCGCAAGAATAGTAAACTAAATGCAAGATGAATGGCAATCTAAATGCTATGTAAAAGTAAAGTGGTATAATGATGGTAGTGATGTAAACTTTATGAAAGATCTAAGTGCAAGTATGATAGATGTTTTTGTATTTTCAGATTATTTAAGTTTTGAAAATGTAAAGGCGTGTAAATGCAAGTAAAAGGTGTTTCTTATGATTAAAAATGGACCGCATTCATAGTTTCACTTCTCTACTCTCTCATAAATATGGTGGAATCAAAATGGCTTCAACGAAGGCATAATATTGATGTAGCTTCATAATGTTTTTGATAAGTGTTCATATGAGCATCACGTCCTATGGTTGAGATGATGCAACATATCCCACTAATGATCCTCTAGTAAGAGAAGACTGCACAAACCTGATTTAAGATGAAAAGAGTATTGCATTTGCTTCTAGAAAATGATGTTGAATATCAAATATTCCATCTCAAAGATATGAGATCAACATTGGTGGTCACTAGGTGATAGTAACACATGCATTAATTTATTCCTAGTGGGGCAGTAAGAAAGGTAAAGACCATAGTAGGACCCAAACTGTCCAGTGACTGTCCAGTTCCATACTATCATATGTAACTCCAACTAATGTGCATGTTCCACCTAATGGAGTTTCATACTAGTTGGATTAAAACTGTACTCAATAACGGGGTACATAATATACATATACTCATACATGAAAATTGCAATCTCAAATACCAATCTAATTAAAAACCAAAGATCCACCACAAAGGGGTTACATATAGATAGTCAAAATCAAGAGGGCACCTGATGTGACTCTAGAATCATTGATAGAATAAGAGAGAGATAGATCAAGCTACTTCCACAAACTCCTACTCCGGGGGTGGATGTAACATCTCAAAAATTCAAAGCAAAGAAGAAAATCAACTTTCCCTTATTCCAAATTTTGGAGCCAACAAAAACTTGGTTTGAATTAAAGTGTGGTGCATAGTGTCATGCATGAATGCTCTGGATATTGCCATGATTGTTGTTTAGAATGGTGTGAAATACCTTTGAACCCAAAACAATAACATTTGAATCAAAAGAAAAGCAAAACAAATAAAAAGAATAATAAAAACCAAGTCACATATGATAATGGTCACTTGTGACAATGTTATCAAGATGCCTACTTGGAGCCTTTGTAGTAAACAATTTCTAAACTAAACTTTCCCATCTCTTTGCACCTCATCCAAGAACACATCAAGGTGATCACATTGGTGTTGCCCAACCTTTCTGAGTCTTTCTCAAATGCTTATAATAAGCAACCAAAGTGACAACATTGAAACAGATTCTAGATCACCTCAAATTTGATTTTCATCAAATCAACTTCACCTTGCAAACCAATGCCACCAAGAGTTGCCAAATATTATTAGAATCACACCCATAAAATATTTTGGCAAAATTCAATTAAAAGTTTCTTGCGGCCATTGTGTCGAACACTTGGTGTGCATGATTCAGATATGAGCATACACTCTAAAAACCAGTGGGTTTAAGCCTAAACCAGCACTCCCATTGTCAACCTCAGCTACCTCTACACTCCTCTGGACAATGCCATGCTTTGGCACCAATGATCACTGATGATCATGGCAATGCCACTCCTCCATGCCACCCCTCTCTCCTCTCTACCCTTGCTCACCTCATCATGTCCTGGAGGTTGACCTTCCTCCACTAAACACGCTGGTACTAGCCCTTGGCCCAGGAGAGACCAGCACAGCCCAGGCCAGGACGTGCCCATGTCATCCAGTGACGCCAGGATCGGCATGGCCACGCCCACAGGCACGCCAGAGCACGCGCTCGCCCCGTCGACTCCGTCCTCCCCTTGACCCCTGTTTCTGCCCTGAGCATCGTCACGGCACCAGCAACCTCCCAGACACGCCATTTGGCTCGGAGCGCCCTGTAGCCGTCGTCACCGTCGACGACCTCCGCCGGACCTGTGACAGACACCGACATCGCCCGAGCCATCCCGTCCACATCCTGTTGCGCCATGACGTCCACAAGGTCCGCCAGGCCACGCTGCACCGTCCTAGCTCCTCGCCCACGCCTCTGCACCGCTGTAGCACCGTCGACACCGTCGCCATGTCCGTGAGCCTCGGCCCTCTCCCGAGCCAATAAAAGGAGCACGCCTCGTCCCTCATTCTCCACACCATTCTCTTCCCTCCTCTCACTGAGCCTCCTCGAGCACTGCCCCTTCCAATTTCACCACCACCATCCCAATTGCTGGCCGGAGAACCGCCGGAGCCGTCGCAGAAGGAGCGGACGATTGGAGCCACCCCAGGAGCTGTTGCCCGTACCAGGAGCCTCGCTGTCATCTTCCACGACCTCTGCCAGCCTCGCCGACGCTCGCCGGACCTCCGGTGAGCCTCCGACCCCCTAGGTTCGCCCCCAGTAGGGTTTGATCTCACCGTCGACGACGACGAGCCTCGGCCGTTCGATCTCTTTCTAATCCCACGGCCCTCCTCTCTCGTACCGTTTCGGCGTTTAAATAGACGCTGACAGTGGGACCCACTGTCAGGCCGCCCGCGTGTGCGAGATGCGCTGCTGGGTCGGCCCTTTTCTTTTTTTCTCTGGCCCGTTTAGCTTTCCCGCCTAGCCCACGAATTCAAATTTGATTTAATTCTTTTAACCTAAATTCAAATATTGATGCCCTGTTCAAAATTAAAAAGAAAAATATCTACTGAGCCAAAATTCATGAAATAAATATTTCTGGAAAGCTTATGAATTTATATAACCTAATAAATTGGTTTCAACATCAGAAGAATTGTAGAACACCTGTAGTAAAAATAACAAGACAATACCTTTTCAATATTCAAACATTTATTAGAAATCAACCATAAATTATTTTGAGATGATTCCACCTCTCAAAATTCACAGTTCAAACACTCTACATGAATATGTAAAAATATGACATTAGTGTTTACCATGATCATGGGCTAGAGCAAAATAATGGCTATGTGGCCATTTCTAGTCCATTTAAATTACCCTAATTTATTAATTAAATAGTATGAGAGGTATCCTCTCATAAATCATCTCAAGTAATTCAATATGAGGTAATGACCTTAGTCTATAGAACCTCATATTTTATTACTTGAGAATATTAAATCTTTTCCAAAGTAGTGTTTAAATTGCATGAGATGTAGTATCTCATTTAAATCATTTTCCCAAATGGATAAATATGAAGTGGTGACTTTGGTCAACATGATCTCAAACTTTATTATTTGAGGATATTAAATCTTAGTAATGTTCAATGAGAGGAAATTACTTTTCAAAGAAAATAAATAGAAACCCTAGTAAATATTTCAATGAGAGGAAATTATTTTTCAAAAAGAAAACAAAGCCAACCACAATATTAAAAATGGTGTGATGCTAGGTCATCTTGTGTGAGCCATTTGAGTGTTAAGTCTAGTACTTAAGTATTGTTTGGTGATTGTATACCTCGTATCCGTTTATAGACGCTAGTACCGAAGGCTACGAGGAGGAGGAGGTCTTCTACGAAGAAGAGGAGGAACACTTTGATCATTGTACCAACCAAGGCAAGCTCTACTAATGCAAGCTCTACTAATGCAAGCTCTACTAGAGCAAGACACCATTGCAATATTATTTTATGTTTAAGGATTTTCTTTTCCAAGCCCAAGTTTTTATTTTGCAATCTTTTACTTTGGTTATCAAGGCTTAGTTTTATAGTTAACTTTGGTCTAAATATGGAGTATTACAAGAGCATCAAACCTAGCCTAGAGAGCTACAAGTTAGTTAGCACACCTCATGACTAGTTGCTAGTGCTAAAAACTAAAATTTACTGCTCTAGATGGGAACTTGTGAACCAAATGACTTTGAAAACCTTAGAATGATGAGTCATTCTACTGAAAGTTTTGAAGGTGAATATGACCTTTGAATGACAAGGTGAATTTGACAAAAACTGATGGTTGGGTTCGGATGCGATACCATTCCAATTTTAGAGTACCCCCACAATACCTGATCATGGGTAGGGCTTAACTGGAAATTTATGCACTTTTGTATGGGTTCCCTCTGAACAAGCGTCATAGGGGTTATGCCGAGGCTGCCTCCGTGAAAAGTGAAATGATGTGAAAAGCAGGTGAATGTCTTACCCAAGCCCTGAGCAGTTCCCAGGATGACAGTTGCCATCACTGGGAGGCCAAGCTCATAGGGGAGGTGCCTATACTAGGGTAAGTGAAAGGTTAATGGTTGATGATCCGCATACTGAGTATGATTATTCAGGGCTATCCCTGACGGATGTAATCAAAAGTTGTGGCACAAGTGTACAACCTCTGCAGAGTGTTAAACT
Organism: Lolium multiflorum; assembly: GCA_030979885.1. Classification (NCBI taxonomy): domain Eukaryota; kingdom Viridiplantae; phylum Streptophyta; class Magnoliopsida; order Poales; family Poaceae; genus Lolium; species Lolium multiflorum. The sequence continues at coordinate 213,929,606 of CM061753.1, read as the reverse complement.
ATTCGAATAGCCGTGTCCACGGTCATGGACGGTTGGATGGCCATACTGTTCCGTTGTCAGATGTTTTCTAAAAATGACTTGTGACTTGAAAGGTGAATTTGACTTGATCACAACAGAGTTGTGGGAATGACACTAATGTTCCCACTTGAGTTTGGTTAGGCAAATAAAGAGTCTTTACTACTAAGTGCTTATGAAATAAAAATGGCTTTATGCAAATAAACCTAGAGCTTAGAACCCCTACTATAGCTGATAGTGTCTACATTAGTATTAATTTGCGAGTACTTTATAAAGTACTCATGGCTTTGTCCCTGGCTATTCAAATGGCCAGACTATGAAGAAGAGCACCAGTACCAGGAAGATGGACAGCAGGATGTCTATGATAACTAGGATCACCTCCCGACGTCAAGCGTTGCCTGTGGAACAGATGGACCGCTACTACGTTTCTTCCGCTATGTGTTTTGTATGTTGATCTGTAGATCAACAGTTGTTTTAGTATTGGATCATGAGATCCCTTGTTGTAACACGATTATGGTTTGTAATAAATAATGTTCTGTGATATCGACTGTTATGTCTCGCAAAAACAATCTTCCTGGGATTGCGATGTATGGCATAATAGGCATCTGGAATTAAAAATCCGGGTGTCACTACAAGAAAAGTTGCCATGGCCGACGAAGTTGAAGTCGCGCCGTGGTTGCTGGTGTACCATGGCCGACGATTTTGGTCCCTCCGTGGTGCATGTCAAAACTTTTTTTCTCGTTTTTGAGGCCACCTAGCCCGACGAAAGCGGCCAAAACGTGGCGTATGGTGGCCCGGGACGTGGTGCATCTCGAAATCTCGGGTTCGCCGGCCGAGTCAACGCAAATCCGCACCGCCGAGGGATGTAGGGCCCAGATGGCAGCCTCTCTGGCATTGTTTTTTTTCTACATCGCGCCATCTCGTTCAACGTTCTCCGATCGAGCCGTTTACGATGCAGGATCATGGGTCCCGCATGTCATCCTCTATGAACCAAAATTCTTTCTATTCTTGGATTTTTTGACCCCCGATTTCTGGCTACTTCCTTTTTCTTTGATCCCTTGCCGCCTTGGAAATGTTGAGACCGCTGCTGCTAAATGGGACCCGCATGTCATCCTCTATGTGCAATCAACTTTCTTTTCTTGGAGTTTTTTTGGCACCTCAAATTTGGTCACTTGCCTTTTTCTTTCGCTCCCCCGCCTCTCAAACGGTGATACCGCTGCTGCTACCTGGGACCCGCATGTCATCCTCTATGTACTATAAAACTTTCTTTTCTTGAATTATTTTTGGCACCTCATATTTGGTCACTTACCTTTTTCTTTCGATCCCCTCCTCTCAAACGGTGATACCGCGTGCTAACTGGACCCGCATGTCATCCTCAATGTACTATAAAACTTTCTTTTCCTGGATTATTTTTGGCACCTCAAATTTGGTCACTTGCCTTTTTCTTTCGATCCCCTGCCGCCTCTCAAACGGTGATACCGCTGCGCTAACCGACCCGCATGTCATCCTCTATGTACTATAAAACTTTCTTTTCCTGGATTATTTTTGGCACCTCAAATTTGGTCACTTGCCTTTTTCTTTCGATCCCCTGCCGCCTCTCAAACGGTGATACCGCTGCTGCTAACTAGGACCCGCATGTCATCCTCTATGTACTATAAAACTTTCTTTTCTTGAATTATTTTTGGCACCTCATATTTGGTCACTTACCTTTTTCTTTCGATCCCCCGCCTCTCAAACGGTGATACCGCTGCTGCTAAATGGGACCCGCATGTCATCCCCTATGTACTATAAAACTTTCTTTTCTTGGATTTTTTTGGCACCTCATATTTCGTCACTTGACTTTTTCTTTCGATCACCGCTGCCTCTCAAATAGTGATACCGTGCTAAATGGGACCCGCATGTCATCCTCTATGTACTATAAAACTTTCTTTTCTTGGATTTTTTTGGCACCTCATATTTGGTCACTTGACTTTTTCTTTCGATCCCCTGCCTCTCAAACAGTGATACCGCTGCTGCTAAATGGGACCCGCATGTCATCCTCTATGTACTATAAAACTTTCTTTTCTTGGATTTTTTTTGGCACCTCATATTTGGTCACTTGACTTTTTCTTTCGATCCCCTGCTGCCTCTCAAACGGTGATACCGCTGCTGCTAAATGGGACCCGCATGTCATCCTCTATGTACTATAAAACTTTCTTTTCTTGAATTATTTTTGGCTCCTCATATTTGGGCACTTGCCTTTTTCTTTCGATCTCATGCCACGTTTGAAACGTTGAGGAACCTGCTGGCTCATGGGACCCGCATGTCATCCTCTATGTGCTATAAAAGTTTCCTTTGTTGGATTTTTTTCACCCTCTGATTTTTGGCTTGCCTTTTTCTTTTGATCCCCTGCCCCCTTTGAAACGTTGAGTAAGCTGTTGGCTCAAGGGACCCGCATGTCATCCTCTATGTCCATCAACTTTCTTTTCTTGGATTTTTTTCACCCCCTAATTACTAGCTACTTTCTTTTTCTTTTGATCTCAAGCCGCATTACAAACATTGAGACCGCTGCTGCAAAATGGGACCCACATGTCATCCTCTATGTACAATAAATCTTGGATTATTTTTGGCTCCTGATATTTGGTCACTTGCCTTTTTCTTTCGATCTCATGCCGCCTTTGAAACGTTGAGTAAGCTGCTGGCTCATGGGTCCCGCATGTCATCCTCTACGAACAATAAAAGTTTCCTTTCTTGGAGTTATTTTTTACCCCTAATTTCTGGCTATTTGCCTTTTTCTTTTGATCCCCTCCCCGTTGAAACGATGAGGACGCTGTTGGTAGGTCGGTCCCACATGTCATCCTCTATGAACAATAAAAGTTTCCTTTGGTGGATTTATTTTTGACCCCTAATTAATTTCTGGCTATTTCCTTTATTTTTCTTTTGATCCCCTGCCGCCTTGGAATTGTTGAGAATGCTGCTGCCTCATTTTTCTTTTGGTCCTGTGCCGCCTTGGAAACGTTGAGACCGCTGCTACAAAATGGGACCCGCATGTCATCCTCTATGTACAATAAAGTTTCTTTTCTTGGATTATTTTTGGCTCCTGATATTATGTCACTTGCCTTTTCTTTCGATCTCATGCCGACTTTGAAACGTTGAGGATGCTGCTGCCTCATGGGTCCCGCATGTCATCCTCTCAGAACGATAAATGTTTTCTTTTCTTGTATTTTTTTACCAACTGATTTTTGGCTTTTTTATTTTCGATCCCCTGCCGCCTTTGAAACGTTGACTCCGCTGCTGGCTCATGGGTCCCCGATGTCAGCCTCCCCGTACAAGAAACATGTGATATTTTATTTTGCAGACAATAAACGTTGTATTTCGCTCTAAGCTATTGCAAACGGATAAATTAAATCTTTATATCTACATAAACAAACTTATATGTTGAATCTCCTTGTTTTTTGTTTTTGCGAAGCATAGGACTTTCCTGTTTTTTTTTTGAGAAAAATCCGACCTTTCCTGTTTTGGAGTGGGCTGAAATTGTACGAGTCAAAAGGCCCAGCAGATAGTTCGAAGGCCCAGATGTCCAGATACAGCCCAATTAAAATCTTTCTTTTCTTGGATTTTTTCACACCCTGATTTCTGGCTACTTCATTTTTCTTTCGGTCCTGTGCCGCCTTGGAAGCGTTGAGACCGCTGCTACAAAATGGGACCCGCATGTCATCCTCTATGTACAATAAAGTTTCTTTTCTTGGATTATTTTTGGCTCCTGATATTATGTCACTTGACTTTTTCTTTCAATCTCATGCCGACTTTGAAACGTTGAGGAAGCTGCTGGCTCATGGGTCCCGCATGTCATCCTCTATGAACAATAAAAGTTTTCTTTGTTGGATTTATTTTTTTCCCCTAATTTCTTTGTCTTTTTCTTTTGATCCTGCTGATACGTCTCCAACGTATCGATAATTTCTTATGTTCCATGCTACTTTATTGATGATACCTACATGTTTTATGCACATTATATGTCATATTTATGCATTTTCTGGAACTAACCTATTAACAAGATGCCGAAGAGCCAGTTGCTGTTTTCTGCTGTTTTTGGTTTCAGAAATCCTAGTAAAGAAATATTCTCGGAATTGGACGAAACTTTCACCCAGGGTCCTATTTTTGCACGAAGCTTCCAGAAGACCGAAGACCTAACGAAGTGGGGCCACGAGGAGGCCAGGGGCCGGCGCGGCCCAAGCCCGGCCGCGCCGACCTATCCCCCCGGCCCCTCGTGGCCCCTCGCGTTGACCCTCCGCCTACTTAAAGCTTCCGTCGCGAAACCCCCACCGAGAGCCACGATACGGAAAACCCCAGAGACGCCGCCGCCGCGAATCCCATCTCGGGGATTCGGAGACGCTCTCCGCACCCCCGCCGAGAGGGGATTCATCTCCCGGAGGACTCTACACCGCCATGGTCGCTCCGGAGTGATGAGTGAGTAGTTCACCCCCGGACCATGGGTCCATAGCAGTAGCTAGATGGTCGTCTTCTCCTTGTTGTGCTTCATTGTTAGATCTTGTGAGCTGCCTAACATGATCAAGATCATCTATATGTAATTCTATATGTTGTGTTTGTCGGATCCGATGGATAGAGAGTACTATGATTATGGTGATTATCAATCTATTGTTCATGTGTTGTTTATGATCTTGCATGCTCTCCGTTATTAGTAGAGGCTCTGGCCAAGTTTTTACTCTTAACTCCAAGAGGGAGTATTTATGCTCGATAGTGGGTTCATGCCTCCATTGAATCTGGGACAGTGACAGAAAGTTCTAAGGTTGTGGATGTGCTGTTGCCACTAGGGATAAAACATTGATGCTATGTCTAAGGATGTAGTTGTTGATTACATTACGCACCATACTTAATGCAATTGTCTGTTGCTTTGCAACTTAATACTGGAGGGGGTTCGGATGATAACCTGAAGGTGGACTTTTTAGGCATAGATGCAGTTGGATGGCGGTCTATGTTCTTTGTCGTAATGCCCAATTAAATCTCACTATATTTACCATGTCATGTATATGCATTGTTATGCCTTTCTCTATTTGTCAATTGCCCGACTGTAATTTGTTCACCCAACATGCTTTTATCTTATGGGAGAGACACCTCTAGTGAACTGTGGACCCCGGTCCTATTCTTTACATAGCATACAATCTACTTGTTTTACTGTTTTCTTTGCAAACATCTTCCACTCGATACGTTTAATCCTTTGTTACAGCAAGCCGGTGAGATTGACAACCTCACTGTTTCGTTGGGACAAAGTACTTGGGTTGTGTTGTGCAGGTTCCTAGTTGGCGCCGGAATCCCTGGTGTTGCGCCGCATCACATTTCGCGACCATCAACCTTCAACGTGCTTCTTGGCTCCTCCTGGTTCGATTAAACCTTGGTTTCTTTCTGAGGGAAAACTTGCTACTGTGCGCATCATACCTTCCTCTTGGGGTTCCCAACGAACGTGTGAGTTACACGCCATCAAGCTCTTTTTCTGGCGCCGTTGCCGGGGAGATCAAGACACGCTGCAAGGGGAGTCTCCACTTCTCAATCTCTTTACTTTGTTATTGTCTTGCTTTATTTTATTTACTACTTTGTTTGCTGCACTAAATCAAAACACAAAAAAATTAGTTGCTAGTTTTACTTTATTTACTGTCTTGCTCTCTATATCAAAAACACAAAAAAAATTAGTTACTTGCATTTACTTTATCTAGTTTGTTTTATTTACAGTTGCTAAAATGGCCAACCATGAAAATACTAAATTGTGTGACTTCACAAATGCAAATAATAATGATTTCCTATGCACACCTATTGCTCCACCTGCTACTACAGCAGAATTCTTTGAAATTAAACCTGCTTTACTGAATTTGGTTATGAGAGAACAATTTTCTGGTGCTAGTTCTGATGATGCTGCTGCCCATCTCAATAATTTTGTTGAACTTTGTGAAATGCAAAAGTATAAAGATGTAGATGGTGATATTATTAAATTGAAAGTGTTTCCTTTCTCATTAAGAGGAAGAGCTAAAGATTGGTTGCTATCTTTGCCTAAGAATAGTATTGATTCATGGACTAAATGCAAGGATGCTTTTATTGGTAGATATTATCCTCCCGCTAAAATTATTTCTTTGAGAAGTAGCATAATGAATTTTAAACAATTAGATACTGAACATGTTGCTCAAGCATGGGAGAGAATGAAAACTTTGGTAAAGAATTGCCCAACCCATGGACTGACTACTTGGATGATCATCCAAACCTTCTATGCAGGACTAAATTTTTCTTCGCGGAATTTATTGGATTCAGCTGCTGGAGGTACCTTTATGTCCATCACATTGGGGGCGGCTACAAAACTTCTTGATGATATGATGATAAATTACTCTGAATGGCACACGGAAAGAGCTCCACAAGGTAAGAAGGTAAATTCTGTTGAAGAAACCTCTTCCTTGAGTGATAAGATTGATGTGATTATGTCTATGCTTGTGAATGGTAGATCTAATGTTGATCCAAATAATGTTCCTTTAGCTTCATTGGTTGCTCAAGAAGAAAATGTTGATGTGAATTTCATTAAAAATAATAATTTCAACAACAATGCTTATAGGAACAACTCGGTAATAACTATAGGCCATATCCTTCTGCTAATGGTAATGGTTATGGTAATTCTTATGGGAATTCTTACAACAATAATAGGAATGTACCCTCTGGTCTTGAAGCCATGCTTAAAGAATTTATTAGTACACAAACTGCTTTTAACAAATCTGTTGAGGAAAAGCTTGATAAAATTGATACTATTGCTTCTAGAGTTGATAGACTTGCCTCTGATGTAAATCTTTTAAAGTTGAAAGTTATGCCTAATAATGATATTGATAATAAGATTACTACTACAGCAAATGCCATCCAAGTTAGAATTAATGAGAATATAAGATTAATGGCTGAACTGCGTGCTAGGTGGGATAGAGAAGAAAATGAAAAACTAGCTAAAGAGAATAATGTAGCTAAAGTTTGGACTATTACCACCACTAGTAATGCTAATTCTCCACATGTTGCTGCACCTCCTACTATCAATGGTAAAATAATTGGTGTTGGCAATGTTTCTACTCCTAGTGCAAAGCGTACAAAACTGCCTGAAATTGCTAAAACTGCTGAAACTGCTTGTGATAAAACTGCTGAAATTTTTTCCAACCTTGGGAACAATGATCCCATTGCTGTAGCTCATAATGATTTAGATTTTGATGATTGCCACATCTCTGAAGTTATAAAGTTCTTACAAAAACTTGCTAAAAGTCCTAATGCTAGTGCTATAAATTTAGCCTTTACAAAACATATTACAAATGCTCTCATAAAAGCTAGAGAAGAGAAACTAAAACTTGAAACTTCTATTCCTAGAAAGTTAGAAGATGGTTGGGAGCCCATCATTAAAATGAAATTCAATGACTTTGAATGTAATGCCTTATGTGATCTTGGTGCAAGTATTTCTGTTATGCCTAAAAAGATTTATGATATGCTTGACTTGCCACCATTGAAGAATTGTTATTTGGATGTTAATCTTGCCGATAATGTTAAAAAGAAACCTTTGGGGAGGATTGATAATGTGCATATTACGGTTAACAATAACCTTGTCCCCGTTGATTTTGTTGTCTTGGATATCGAATGCAATGCATCTTGTCCAATTGTGTTGGGAAGACCTTTTCTTCGAACTTGGTGCTGTTATTGATATGAGGGAAGGTAATATTAAATATCAATTTCCTCTCAAGAAAGGTATGGAACACTTCCCTAGAAAGAGAATGAAGTTGCCTTTTGATTCTATTATTAGAACAAGCTATGATGTTGATGCTTCTACTCTCGATGTTACTTGATTTGCACTTTCTGCGCCTAGCTGAAAGGCGTTAAAGAAAAGCGCTTATGGGAGACAACCCATGTTTTTACCTACAGCAATTTTTTGTTTTGTTGAGTCTTGGAAGTTGTTCACTACTGTAGCAACCTCTCCTTATCATGTTTTTGTGCCAAGTAAAGTTTCTATGTCAAAGTTGATGTTATATTTGGGATCGCTGCGCAGAAACAGCATTGCTGTCTGTCATGAATCTGGGCACAATTCTCTGTAGAAAATTCGAAAAAATCTGCCAATTTACGAGCGTGATCCTCAGATATGTACGCAACTTTCATTAGTTTTGAGTTTTTCCATTTGAGCAAGTCTGGTGCCATTTCTAAATTCGTCTTTACGGACTGTTCTGTTTTTGACAGATTCTGCCTTTTATTTCGCATTGCCTCTTTTGCTATGTTGGATTTATTTCTTTGATCCACTAATGTCCAGTAGCATTATGCAATGTCCAGAAGTGAAAATAATGATTGTGTCACCTCTGAATGTGTGAATTATTAATTGTGCACTAACCCTCTAATGAGTTTGCTTGAAGTTTGGTGTGAAGGAAGTTTTCAAGGGTCAAGAGAGGAGTATGATATACTATGATCAAGAGGAGTGAAAGCTCTAAGCTTGGGGATGCCCCGTGGTTCACCCCTGCATATTTTAAGAAGACTCAAGCGTCTAAGCTTGGGGATGCCCAAGGCATCCCCTTCTTCATCGACAAAATCATCAGGTTCCTCCCCTGAAACTATATTTTTATTCAATCACATCTTGTATTCTTTACTTGGAGCGTCGGTGTGTTTTCGTTTTTGTTTTTGTTTGAATAAGATGGATCCTAGCATTCACTTTGTGGGAGAGAGACACGCTCCGCTGTTGCATATGGACACATGTGTCCTTAGGCTTTACTCATAATGTTCATGGCGAAGTTTCTTCTTCGTTAAATTGTTATATGGTTGGAATTGGAAAATGCTACATGTAGTAATTCTAAAATGTCTTGGATAATGTGATACTTGGCAATTGTTGTGCTCATGTTTAAGCTCTTGCATCATATGCTTTGCACCCATTAATGAAGAAATACATAGAGCTTGCTAAAATCTGATTTGCATATTTGGTTTCTCTAAGGTCTAGATAATATCTAGTATTGAGTTTTGAACAACAAGGAAGACAGTGTAGAGTCTTATAATGTTTACAATATGTCTTTTATGTGAGTTTTGCTGCACTTGTTCATCCTTGAGTTTGCTTCAAATAACCTTGCTAGCCTAAACCTTGTATCGAGAGGGAATACTTCTCATGCATCCAAAATCCTTGAGCCAACTACTATGCCATTTGTGTCCACCATACCTACCTACTACATGGTATTTCTCCGCCATTCCAAAGTAAATTGCTTGAGTGCTACCTTTAAAATTCCATCATTCACCTTTGCAATATATAGCTCATGGGACAAAATAGCCTTAAAAACTATCGTAGTATTGAATATGTACTTATGCACTTTATATTTTATTAAGTTGCTTGTTGTGCGATAACCATGCTTCTGGGGAACGCCATCAACTATTGTTGAATATCATGTGAGTTGCTATGCATGTCCGTCTTGTCTGAAGGTCTATCATTTTAGTGGTTGGAGCATGCAAAATTGTTAGAGAAGAACATTGGGCCGCTAACTAAAGCCATGAACCATGGTGGAAGTTTCAGTTTTGGACATATATCCTCAATCTCATATGAGAATAATAACTTTGCTACATGCTTATGCATTTAAGAGGAGTCCATTATCTGTTGTCCATGTTGTCCCGGTATGGATGTCTAAGTTGAGAATAATCAAAAGCGAGAAATCCGAAATGCGAGCATTCTCCTTGGACCTTTGTACAGGCGGCATGGAGGTACCCCTTTGTGACACTTGGTTGAAACATGGCATGCGAAGACCCGGTAGTCCAAGTTAAGTAGGACGAGGTGCGGGCACTATTAGTATACTATGCGTGAGGCTTGCAACTTGTAAGATATAATTTTCATAACTCATATGCTTTATTACTACCGTTGACAAAATTGTTTCATGTTTTCAAAATAAAAGCTCTAGCACAAATACAGCAATCGATGCTTTCCTCTTTGAAGGACCTTTCTTTTACTTTTATTGTTGAGTCAGTTTGCCTATCTCCTTCCACCTTAAGAAGCAAACACTTGTGTGAACTGTGCATTGATTCCTACATACTTGCATATTGCACTTGTTATACTACTTTATGTTGACAATATCCATGAGATATACATGTTACAAGTTGAAAGCAACCGCTGAAACTTAATCTTCTTATGTGTTGCTTCAACACCTTTACTTTGATTTATTGCTTTATGAGTTAACTCTTATGCAAGACTTATTGATGCTTGTCTTGAAGTACTATTCATGAAAAGTCTTTGCTTTATGATTCAGTTGTTTACTCATGTCATTACCTTTGCTTTGATCGCTGCATTCATTACATATGTTTACAAATAGTATGATCAAGATTATGATAGCATGTCACTTCAGAAATTATCTTTGTTATCATTTTACCTGCTCGGGACGAGCAGAACTAAGCTTGGGGATGCTGATACGTCTCCAACGTATCGATAATTTCTTATGTTCCATGCTACTTTATTGATGATACCTACATGTTTTATGCACATTATATGTCATATTTATGCATTTTCTGAACTAACCTATTAACAAGATGCCGAAGAGCCGGTTGCTGTTTTCTGCTGTTTTTGGTTTCAGAAATCCTAGTAAAGAAATATTCTCGGAATTGGACGAAACTTTCGCCCAGGGTCCTATTTTTGCACGAAGCTTCCAGAAGACCGAAGACCTAACGAAGTGGGGCCACGAGGAGGCCAGGGGGTGGCCGGCGCGGCCCAAGCCCTGGCCGCGCCGACCTATCCCCTGGGCCCCTCGTGTGGCCCCTCGCGTTGACCCTCCGCCTACTTAAAGCTTCCGTCGCGAAACCCCCAGCACCGAGAGCCACGATACGGAAAACCTTACAGACGCCGCCGCCGAATCCCATCTCGGGGATTCTGAGATCGCCTCCGGCACCCTGCCGGAGAGGGGATTCATCTCCCGGAGGACTCTACACCGCCATGGTCGCCTCCGGAGTGATGAGTGAGTAGTTCACCCCTGGACCATGGGTCCATAGCAGTAGCTAGATGGTCGTCTTCTCCTTGTTGTGCTTCATTGTTAGATCTTGTGAGCTGCCTAACATGATCAAGATCATCTATATGTAATTCTATATGTTGTGTTTGTCGGGATCCGATGGATAGAGAGTACTATGATTATGGTGATTATCAATCTATTGTTCATGTGTTGTTTATGATCTTGCATGCTCTCCGTTATTAGTAGAGGCTCTGGCCAAGTTTTTACTCTTAACTCCAAGAGGGAGTATTTATGCTCGATAGTGGGTTCATGCCTCCATTGAATCTGGGACAGTGACAGAAAGTTCTAAGGTTGTGGATGTGCTGTTGCCACTAGGGATAAAACATTGATGCTATGTCTAAGGATGTAGTTGTTGATTACATTACGCACCATACTTAATGCAATTGTCTGTTGCTTTGCAACTTAATACTGGAGGGGGTTCGGATGATAACCTGAAGGTGGACTTTTTAGGCATAGATGCAGTTGGATGGCGGTCTATGTTCTTTGTCGTAATGCCCAATTAAATCTCACTATATTTACCATGTCATGTATATGCATTGTTATGCCTTTCTCTATTTGTCAATTGCCCGACTGTAATTTGTTCACCCAACATGCTTTTATCTTATGGGAGAGACACCTCTAGTGAACTGTGGACCCCGGTCCTACTCTTTACATAGCATACAATCTACTTGTTTTACTGTTTTCTTTGCAAACATCTTCCACTCGATACGTTTAATCCTTTGTTACAGCAAGCCGGTGAGATTGACAACCTCACTGTTTCGTTGGGACAAAGTACTTGGGTTGTGTTGTGCAGGTTCCTAGTTGGCGCCGGAATCCCTGGTGTTGCGCCGTATCACATTTCGCGACCATCAACCTTCAACGTGCTTCTTGGCTCCTCCTGGTTCGATTAAACCTTGGTTTCTTTCTGAGGGAAAACTTGCTACTGTGCGCATCATACCTTCCTCTTGGGGTTCCCAACGAACGTGTGAGTTACCCCTGCCCCCTTTGAAACGATGACGACGCAGCTGGCAAGTCGGTCCCACATGTCATCCTCTATGAACAATAAAAGTTTCCTTTGATGGATTTATTTTTTACCCTAATTAATTTCTGGCTATTTCCTTTTTTATTTTGATCCCCTGCCGCCTTGAAATAGTTGAGGATGCTGCTGCCTCATGGGTCCCGCATGTCATACTCTCAGAAAGGTAAATGTTTCTTTTCTTGAATTTGTTTACCAACTGATTTTTGGCTTATTTTTTCTTTCGATCTCCTGCCACCTTTAAAACGTTGACGACGCTGCTGGCTCATGGGTCCCCAATGTCAGCCTCCCCATACTGCAAATCCTCTTTCTGCAAAGGTTGTATTTCTAGATAGATAAGGTGGATTCGAATCTGCCATGGTTCAGGCAGCTCAGGTAAGCCTTCTTGCACTAATTAATGGAAGTAGTGTATCGCAAGGTCAAGACATGTGGCTCAGTGTAATGAATCTATATGAATCATGTTGTGGGTTCAATCTGATAGTTCTCTAACAGGTCAGCCAAAATAGAAATTAAGTTTTTTTCTAAAAGGGAAATGCAAATTAAGATGAACACAAACATTAGTTATCATAATAGCTGATCATACATACATACTTGCTAAGAGCAAAAGCTTGCCAGAGTTTTACCACCCATACAATTAATTAGCAGTTCAGATAAGATAACCTTATATAAGTATAACTACAAATGCATTTGCTAAGGGCTCATGGGACAACAGAACTAGACAACCGCGAACTTTATGACCAGCATGTCACAGCGGCATCGAAAGATCTTGACCTTCAACTTTGATCCAATGCGAAGTTTGGCACCGTCAATGAACTTTTTCCACCTGGAAGTAACAGCCAAGCGGCCATCTGTGGGACTGACAGAGTACCGTCCCTCCACGGTGAGACCTTCACTCTCCATGACGAGGGATATCTTGCCCCTTCGGCCAGCATTGAGATCCTTGGAGATACTTTTAGGCAATTTCTGATTCAAAGCAAGAGATACCACCAAAAATTAGTCAATGGCACCAATGCACTGAACCATGTGAGACTTTGAGCAGAGAAGACATCAAGATAAGAGCAGTTATGCTGTCATATACTCACGAACATAGCCTTCAGATGCGTCCTGGTCACCACACGGGTGGCCACAGCAATGAGCTGAGACCTCGGTGATCTGGCTGGGGCAGGTGCATGAGCCTGGGCTGGTACACGAGCTGGTGCTGATGCAGGAGACTGCTGGGCAGGTGCAGTAAACGGTGCCTCTAGAGGAACCGGTGCTGATGCAGGAGACTGTTGGGCAGGTGCAGTAAACGGTGCAGCTAGAGGAACCAGTGCTGATGCAGGAGCCTGCTGGGCATGTGTAGTATATGGGGCCTCTACAGGAACCAATGCTGATGTAGGGGACTGCTGGGTAGATGCAGTAAACGGAGCTGGTACAGGAACCGGTGCTGATGCAGGAGAGTGGGAAGCCGGTGCCGGTGCTGGTGTGGTTGCCCTTTGTGACATCCGCTCCTGTTCCGTCAGGGGATCTGCAGCTTTGATCATGTTAAACCCAGCAAGCTAGAACAGAGGGAATGGTTTAGAACAACTGCTCAGAATGCAGTTATCAAAAGATATGAGTAGAAAAAAGTTACATATTATATATTTGGAAGTGTCTCCAACTCTGTAAGCAGTTACGTATATCTGCCCGTTTGAGTTTCTGATCCTCAGCTCGTCGCCCTTCTTCAGACCGTAGTCAAAAGCAAACTTTCTCCAATCATGTCCATACAAATATGTGATGGCCTGCGTCTTGTAGACATACACCTCATAGACCGTGTAGGTGTTCATCAATTTGCCATTGCCATGCATAGTGAAAGATCCTTCATGCGGACACATCTGGTTAATCATTGGACGAAGTTCACAAGGTACAGTCTGCATGTGAAAATTGATACAAATGTAAGAAGCAGGAAGACTAAAAACAAGACTTTACTATATGCCAATTCATGCTAAACCACTGAGAATACATACCTGTAACTCTGTGAAGGAGCTACTAGAAAGGTAGATAGAGCCATAGGAGGTGTTATATGCGGGGTATGTACATGGGCCCGCCATATTCCCGCAAGCTCGGCATCGGGATGGTGAAGGAAACATGGGAGGTACTACTGGTGCGTAGCGCTGAACGTAAGTGGAAGAATTAGGTTGTGTAAAGTGCATAGTTCAGAGCAATGCAAATGTTGACAAGCAAGTGCATAACACTATGTTACAAACTGAACAGTGAAAAATTAGTGTATGATGAATATAAGCATGCTAATTTGGTGTTTCCGAATTCCAAAAAGCATTAGACAGAGCCAGTGATAATATCAGACATAAATCATGGCATGTATATGTGGCTTAAGAAAATATACCCGAACCCTTGGATGGTTACGGCCCGGCTGATCCTTGGACTTGAGCTTATATAAGCATCCAGAAGGTGGGGCTGACAGTAACTTGGTGGCAGCCTCTGCAGATGCCTCATCAGCAGCAGTTGCAATCCTTTTGACCAATGAAGGCTTAGCAGTTTCAGTCTGCATATAAAAATTGAAGAGCAACAGACATCAGCAGTGATATATAAAATGAATCTATGAGACACTGATGCATATAGTGCTGGATGTAAGTGGAAGAATAGGTGTGTGTGTTTCTGAACTATTGGTAAGCATTAGACAAAGCCGGCAATAAACAGACAAAAATCAAATCATGTATGAGGATTAAGAAAATATACCTGCTTACTGAAAAGGGTACCACCCAGCTGGCCCGTGGCCTTGTGCTTGAGGAGGTTTTCAGAAGATGGTGGCAGCACCATCGTCTTCACAGCAGCCTCATCAGGATCATTTTTTATCCATTTGAGTAGAGGAACAGAAGTTTCATCCTGCATATGAATAGCAACAGAACTCATCATTGATATTTAATAAATCTATGAGATAGACTGATGCAAATAGTGCGGGTGTAAGTGGAAGAATAGGGTTGTGCATAGAGAACAGTTGACAACAATGCAAATGATTACAAAAGAAGCCAATGGAAATCAACAGTTTATATACTGGATGAGACAGACTGAAAAGTGAAAAATTAGTGTATGATGATTGTAAGCAAACGCAGTGTTTCTGAACTTTTGGTAAGCATTAGACAAAGCCAACAGTAATTAAACAGATAATAATGAAATCATGTATGTGGATTAAGAAAATATACCAGATTCATTAAAAGGTCACCACCCAGCTGGCCCATGGCCTCGTGCTTGTAGAGGTTTTCGGAAGATGGTGCCGGCACCATCGTCCTCACAGCAGCCTCATTAGCCCCATTTTGCATCCACTTGAGTAAAGGCGCAGCAGTTTCAGCCTGCATAAGAATGGGAACAGATCTCAGCAGTGATATTGAATGACTCTGAGACAGACTGATGCATATAGTGCTAGATGTAAGTGGAAGGGTATGGCCGTGTATGGACAACAGTTCACAACAATGCAAGGGTGTGTTCGGTTCTGAAACAGCGTGGAATGGAATGGAATGGTTCCATTTCAGAGGAATGGAATGGTTACATTTTTGTTCGGTTGGGAAAAATGGAGAGCAGAAGAGATCGAGGTTAAACTAACCAATTGTCTCAAAATTGTAATTAACAATTGCAAATGACATTTTAATCTCAAAGTCGTAATTAACAGCGCCTAATGGTGCTCTTTTAATCTAAAAATCGAAATTAACATCATTTTATGTTGGGTTAGGGGAACTGGAGTAGATGAACATTACTGTATGATGATTGTAAGCAAACGAATTTGGTGTTTCTAAACTTTTGGCTTCGAGATCTTATGGGTTTCAACTCTAGCCTACCCCAACTTGTTTGGGACTGAAAGGCTTGGTTGTTGTTGTTGTTGTTGTAAACTTTTGGCAAGCATAGAAAAAACCGACAATAAACAGAGAAAAATCAAGGCATGTTTTGTGGATTAAGAAAATATACCATATTCATTAAAAGATCACCACCCAGCTGGTGCGTGGCCTTGTGCTTGTAGAGGCATTTAGAAGATGGGGGCGGCATCAACATACTGGCAGCCTGATCAGCCGCAGTTTTGATCTTCCTTTTGAGTAAAGGCCCTAAAGTTTCAGTCTGCATATGAATAGCAAAACAAAAGGCAGACCTCAGCAGTGATATTGAATTACTGTATGAGATAGACTGATGCATATAGTGGATGCTCTTAGCCTTTTGCAGCGTGAACACTAGCTATGGACAGACAAAAAAACTAGTTAACTCAGCTTTGTCTAGATATGAATGTACTACCACCATCCAAAAGCTTAAGCCTTATTTATTTTTGAGAAATCAAAACAAGCAAAGTTTGACCAAAATTTTAGAACATTCTATCAACAAATATAATACTGTGTAGATACCGTAGGAAAATATATTTTATTATCTATTTAATGATATTAATTTTGTATTTTGCATGTTACTGATTTTTGGTAAAAGCTTAGTCAAACATGGTATAGTTTGACTTTCTAAAAATAATATAAGCCCAAAGCTTTGGGATGGAGGCAGTAGTATCTAGAGCTAAAACACATCTAGATACATCCGTATCTACAGATAGTTGAGTCAATTAATTTGGATCTGAGGGAGTATCAGATTCAGACTACATCATGGTAAGTTGGTTAAAAAAATTACCCCTGGGCGGTCCCTGCCCAGCTCGGCAGTGGCATTTCGCTTCTTGTGCTGCAGATCGGGCCATGCTCCTGCAGCAGGTGGGGCGCTATTCTCGTTCCCCATAGCCTCAGCACGGAACCTGGAGGTACCAACCTGATACAGAGAATATAGAGCATGGTGTCACAGAGGCTTTACGCACAAACAGCTGAAGACATGTGCTACTTTAAGCATATTCCAGAACAGGAACAGATTGAGGATGCAGAGACCAGAGAGACACTTAAAAGGTAAAGAGTGGATAAGCAAACGGAGTACCTGCTTCGCGGGGCTGGGGACGCAGCTCAGGCTCAGCCAACTGCCCACATGCGTGGTGGCCTTACGCTCCATTGCCCCCACCGCCGAGGTCTTGCCTTTCCTGTACAAGCTGACAAAAGATACAGTGAGGATCAGCAGAAACTACAAAGGTTGCAAATGTCGACAAATAAAGGAAGAACACCCCAATCCAAGCAAAGGTAGCCCCCGCCCCCCACCCCCATCAATCACTCCCAGCTCGAGGGTGACCAGAAAGACACCCCTTCGCCCAGAATAGGAAAGAGATGCGCAAGATATCGAGGAGAGGAAAAAAGAACCGATCTCGAGAAAGGAGAGAACATTACTAGTCCTACCTAATCCGCTTGGGCTAGATGCAGCTTGCCCCTCCAAGCTGGATGCCTGGACGGTGGAGGCGAAAGGAGGGGATCGAGCTAGCGGCTTGCATCCGTCGGCAATCGGCACTCGATCGGGAGAGAAGGGGTGCTACATAAAGGGGAGGGGTAACATATTTTATTACACAGTGAACTTACTGATGTGACTAGTCATTACATGTCTCACTGAAACTAGGGCCCATAGTGTGGCACCCCAAATTTACTTGAAGCTGCCCGGCGGGACGCATTGGCGCGTCAAGAAACCCCCGAATTGTAGCGGGGAAATGAAACATTTCACAAAAATTCGAAATTCAAGCACACCGCCACGCGCCAAGCACGCGGCTGTTCCTTCCTCTTCCTCGGTTCCTCCTCCCCTATCCGAAAAAACCCCAAATCCCAAGCTCAAACCAAAAAAAAAACAAAAAACAAATCCCCTGGCCGCCATGCATGTCCTCGTTAACCCGCTGGAGATCGTTCCCGGACGATGCGGACCACCCGCCCTGAGATCCAGAATTCCGTCCACCTCGAGGCACTGCGTGCTGTCTCGCAGCAGCGGCTTGAGGGCGCTGAAGAGGAAGTTCCGCCGGAAAGTGCTCATGGCAACCGTGCAAGCTCACCGGCGTGCTGTATCCCGAGAGGAACTGGTCAAAGCTTTGCTATTCGCCACACACAAAAAATTGCGGGCCAAGATCTGGTCAAAGCTTCGTCGATGGCTTGCCGCGAGAGGCTTGGAGTCCAGAGTCAATAAACTAGCTGCTCGAGGACTTGGGCGGTTTACACGGATTCATATTAACTGACTCAAGTTTGTTAGTCTAGTTAACAAATGCATCTAGATACATCCATATCTAGACAGAATTGAGTCCATTAATATGAATCAGAGGGGAGTACCTGAAAGTGTTTCATGCTACCAACTAATGCGCTGGCAGGAATCGCTGTAGAAGTAATTGTGCTACTACTTGTACGATGAACTGATTGTGTGGGTGTCGAATTTTGCAACGCGATCATCCACTGAATGCTTAATCTAGCGCCAAAGGCGTACAAATCATAACATACTACAGCACCAGAACATAAGAGTACGAATCATAAAGTAGCTCAACATTTTGCATCAGGGCTGGGTGGTCCTGAGACTACCGGGACGCCCCTGATGATCTCCGGGTGTGCATCCTCTTCAACGCAAAGCTGTGTACTCGGTCCACGGCCTCCTTCTGTAGGCTGGATAATCTCAGGTGCAGGACCTTCGTCTATGAGAGGCTCGTCATCAGTACCATCCACAGGTGCATCAGGGCTGGGTGGTCTTGAGACTACCCGGACGCCCGTGATGATCTCCGGGCGTGCATCCACTTCAACGCAAAGCTGTGTACTCGGTCCACGGCCTCCTTCTGTAGACTGGATAATCTCAGGTGCAGGACCTTCGTCTATGAAAGGCTCGTCATCAGTACCATCCACAGGTGCATCAAACTGAGATTCATCTTCAAATCTCCCATCAAACTGAGAGACCTCTTTAACTCTATGCTTCTGCAATTAGTACATCAACCGATTAGACAAACATCTAAGGGATGCAACCTGAACAAATGCCATTTTACATATTTACCTTCTCATCTGGCACAGCACATGTCCCAGAGCTGAAACCCGTTTCCTGAAGCAAGCGCTTTTTCTCTCCTTCCCGTCCATCCATCTGCAACAAGTTAAATTTGAGTACAGAACCTTGCACAGCAATGCAAACTATTGATTGAAACAGCGGCAACATCAATATAAATAATTAACTACATATGCCAGCACACATACAGTGTGAGCAAGATCTGCTTCTCCTGCTAAAGGATCATTATATGGTTCACCATGCTAAACCCGCCTAACATATGTGCGGTCCATCCCAAAAATGTGTAAATGATCTGCCACTACAGGGTGAGGCCTCTTCTCACCATTCATACATGTGCAGCGCGGGCAATACACGTCCAGGTTGTGACCATCATGAGCTCTAATAAACCCCATAAAGGGTTGAACACCATTTATATATGAAGGGGAACATAAGTGTCCATGCAGTATCCAAGTTCTGTCCATCTGTTTAATTATGAGATACAGTGGTTGGTGATTAATTTAAGGCGAAGTAGGAAATGTATATCCATCGAGTACAAAACTATACTACATGATTATGCATTTCAGCAATCATGTCGAGTACAAAACAAAAAATGCCCATCGACATTTTAGCAAACAGATCGTGTACAAAACTCTGCCATGGCATTTCAGCAAATTAACGGATCGAGTGCAGAACTGACTCTATATGCCCACGCAAATGAACAAATTGATCGATGACAAATCGAGCGGAAAACTATAAAGTGCCAATTAGTTCGAGCATACTGACGAATTTTTTTAGCAGCATCAAGAAAATATAAATCGTTAGGCTGTCTTGCCCGATACATGATTGAGCTAGAGATAGCAGCCCTACCGTGGATCAACTTGACCGCCGGTGCGTCTCGAGAAGAACGACGGGGAGGAGAAGCTTCTTCTTCGCACGGACGGGACGGGGAGGGGAAGCTCTTCGCACGGACGGGGATAAGTTGTGTACGGGTGGGTGGGGGGTCATGCGGCCGGGCCGCCGGGGTGATAATTAAGGTTGGTAGGTGGCGTTTAATGGAGTTGCGTGTGTAATTTGCCGTGCACAAGGTTGAGGAATAGGCGGTTCCCTTTGCCGCGCGCACAATTCAAACTATCCCGCCCATGTAGTTTAAATTCGCCATATTTTCGTTAAATCGACATAAAGTCATGTGAGTGGGGGAAAATTAGCAAAGTTGCTTGAAAAATAGTAAAACTCTGGAATTATCCTTTAAATATGCTCTACTTCGTGTGAAAATCGGGGTGTGGAAGCATGTTGAGCTGTTTTATTTGTACTTTCTTCATTAAAACTCCCATTTTATGCACTTTGGATGGAAAGAAATCATTTGTACATAAATTTTGACAACGCCATTTGCAAACACTAATTGTTTACATGCCAAGATGCACCCATCCACCAAATATATATGTGGCAAAAGTTTATCACAATCTAGCAGATATGCATAATTAGTGAGGGACCCCTTTTGATTTTGTGCAATTTCCACTAATTAGGTAGAGATCGAGAAGGGTTAATTAATTAGGCCATGTTAGGGGTTATGTGTTTTAATAGGTTGTGTGGATTCAAATACAACTTCTTTATTTGTGTGCTATGATTAATCAAAACTAGATCGATCGACTGCGCACACATTATTAGAGGCGCATGCCTTTGCGCACAAAGTGCATGTGTGTGTTGTTGGCCACCAACGAGAGAGAGAGAGAGAGAGAGAGAGAGAGAGAGAGAGAGATAGAGGTAGAGAGAGCTACATACGAGAGAGCGATTGAAATCCCCAAATTAAACACATATATATGCATGGCACATTTAATTTAATTAGAGGACCGCGAGGCACCCCTGGCCTGCTTGATGCATAATTAAGTGTCATTGGCCTATATATATAGGGTTTAATTAGGGTTTAGGGTTTAGGGTTAGGAGGTTAGGGTTTAGGGTTTAATGTTTATGGTGTTTAGGGTTTAGGGATTAGGGATTAGGGTTTATTTAGGGTTTAAGGTTTAGGGATCATCGATCGAGTGCGCACACACACATTATTAGAGGCACACGCGCCTTTGCGCATAAAGTGCATGCGTATATGTGTGTGTTTTTTGGCCACCAACGACATATAGATGATCGAGAGAGAGAGATTGAAATCCCCCAAGAATATGTTCAAATATATATTAAAATATATGCACGAATTAATGCATGCATGGTAGGCCATGCATGCACACTAATTATATATATATTATGAGGAAACTTAATCAAATGTGTTTTCATTCGAGAGAACTTGTCAAAATTCAAGTTAATTAATTTATCATCGATAATTATATAATTAATTAATGAATCTCAGGGAGATGTTATACAACATATGATCGATATATAGGCCATGTATATATTAATTGGTTTTAATCTACCGTTTTTGCTAGCTAGCTGCATGCTATATATAGAGCATGTTTTTATTAGATCGGGTTATAGCTAGTATAGTTTAGGGTTATGTGTTTTAATTAACTAGGGTTTGATTAGCTAGGGGTTAGTTATATATATATGGTTTAGGGTTAATGCATGTCACATTTAATTTAACTAGAGGACCGCGAGGCACCCCTGGCCTGCTTGATGCACAATTAAGTGTCGTTGGCCTATATATATAGGGTTTAATTAGGGTTTAGGGTTAGCTAGCTGGGTTTAGGGTTTAGTGTTTTGGGTGTTTAGCTAGGGTCTAGGGTTTAGGGTTTAGTGTTTACTGTGTTTAGAGGGTCTAGGGTTTAGTGTTTAGGGTGTTTAGGGTCTAGGGTTTAGGGTCTAGTGTTTAGGGTCTATGGTTTAGGGTTTAATTAGTGTTTAGGGTGTTTAGGGTTTAGGGTTTAGTGTTTACGGTGTTTAGGGTCTAGGGTTTAGGGTTTAGTGTTTAGGGTCTAGGGTTTAGGGTTTAATTAGTGTTTAGGGTGTTTATAGGGTTTAGGGTTTAGGGTTTAGGGTTTTAGGGTTTTAGGTTTTAGGGTTTAGGGTTTAGGGTTTAGGGTTTATGGTTTAGGGTTTATGGTGTTTAGGGTCTAGGGTTTAGGGTTTAGTACGTGTTTAGGGTGTTTAGGGTCTAGGGTTTAGTGTGTTTAGGGTGTTTAGGGTTTAGGGGATTAGGGATTAGGGTTTTAGGGTTGTTTAAGGTTTAGGGATCATCGATCGAGTGCGCACACACACATTATTAGAGGCACACGCGCCTTTGCGCATAAAGTGCATGCGTATATGTGTGTGTTTTTTGGCCACCAACGACATATAGATGATCGAGAGAGAGAGATTGAAATCCCCAAGAATATGTTCAAATATATATTAAAATATATGCACGAATTAATGCATGCATGGTAGGCCATGCATGCACACTAATTATATATATATTATGAGGAAACTTAATCAAATGTGTTTTCATTCGAGAGAACTTGTCAAAATTCAAGTTAATTAATTTATCATCGATAATTATATAATTAATTAATGAATCTCAGGGAGATGTTATACAACATATGATCGATATATAGGCCATGTATATATTAATTGGTTTTAATCTACCGTTTTTGCTAGCTAGCTGCATGCTATATATAGAGCATGTTTTTATTAGATCGGGTTATAGCTAGTATAGTTTAGGGTTATGTGTTTTAATTAACTAGGGTTTGATTAGCTAGGGGTTAGTTATATATATATGGTTTAGGGTTAATGCATGTCACATTTAATTTAACTAGAGGACCGCGAGGCACCCCTGGCCTGCTTGATGCACAATTAAGTGTCGTTGGCCTATATATATAGGGTTTAATTAGGGTTTAGGGTTAGCTAGCTGGGTTTAGGGTTTAGTGTTTTGGGTGTTTAGCTAGGGTCTAGGGTTTAGGGTTTAGTGTTTACTGTGTTTAGAGGGTCTAGGGTTTAGTGTTTAGGGTGTTTAGGGTCTAGGGTTTAGGGTCTAGTGTTTAGGGTCTATGGTTTAGGGTTTAATTAGTGTTTAGGGTGTTTAGGGTTTAGGGTTTAGTGTTTACGGTGTTTAGGGTCTAGGGTTTAGGGTTTAGTGTTTAGGGTCTAGGGTTTAGGTTTTAATTAGTGTTTAGGGTGTTTATAGGGTTTAGGGTTTAGTGTTTAGGGTTTAGGGTTTTAGGGTTTAGGGTTTAGGGTTTAGGGTTTAGGGTTTAGGGTTTATGGTTTAGGGTTTACGGTGTTTAGGGTCTAGGGTTTAGGGTTTAGTGTTTAGGGTGTTTAGGGTCTAGGGTTTAGTGTGTTTAGGGTGTTTAGGGTTTAGGGATTAGGGATTAGGGTTTTAGGGTTGTTTAAGGTTTAGGGATCATCGATCGAGTGCGCACACACATTATTAGAGGCACCCGCGCCTTTACGCATCAAGTGCATGCGTATATATGTGTGTTTTTTGGGCCACCAACGATATATAGATGATCGAGAGAGAGAGAGATTGAAATCCCCAAGAATATGTTCAAATATACATTAAAATATATGCACGAATGCATTGTAGGCCATGCATGCACACTAATTATATATATATTATGAGGCAACTTAATCAAATGTGTTTTCATTCGAGAGAACTTGTCAA
The DNA here is from genome assembly GCA_030979885.1 of Lolium multiflorum. NCBI lineage: Eukaryota > Viridiplantae > Streptophyta > Magnoliopsida > Poales > Poaceae > Lolium > Lolium multiflorum. The sequence continues at coordinate 213,906,127 of CM061753.1, read as the reverse complement.
AGTTCAAGTTAATTAATTTATCACGATAATTATATAATTAATTAATGATTCTCAGGGATATGTTATACAACATGATCGATATAGGCCATGTATATTTTAATTGGTGTTAATCTACGGTTTGCTAGCTAGCTGCTATATATAGAGCATGTTTTTATTAGATCGGGTTATAGCTAGCTAGTATAGTTTAGGGTTATGTGTGTTAATTAAGTAGGGTTGATTAGCTAGGGTTAGTTACATATATATGGTTTAGGGTTAATGCATGGCACATTTAATTTTATTAGAGGATCACGAGGCACCCATGACCCACTCGATCGATGCACAATTAAGTGTCGTTGGCCTATACATAGGGTTTAATTGGGGTTTAGGATTAGCTAGGGTTTAGGGTTAGGGTTAGGGTACGTTTAGGGTCTAGGGTTTAGGGTTTAGGGTTTAGGGATTTAGGGATTTAAGGTTTTAGGGTTGTTTAAGGTTAATTTAGGGATCATCGATCGAGTGCGCACACACATTATTAGAGGCACGCGCGCCTTTACGCATAAATTGCATGCATATATATGTGTGTTTTTTGGGCCACCAACGATATATAGATGATCGAGAGAGAGAGAGAGATTGAAATCCCCAAGAATATGTTCAAATATACATTAAAATATATGCACGAATGCATTGTAGGCCATGCATGCACACTAATTATATATATATTATGAGGCAACTTAATCAAATGTGTTTTCATTCGAGAGAACTTGTCAAAGTTCAAGTTAATTAATTTATCACGATAATTATATAATTAATTAATGAATCTCGGGGATATGTTATGCAACATGATCGATATAGGCCATGTATATTTTAATTGGTGTTAATCTATGGTTTGCTAGCTAGCTGCTATATATAGAGCATGTTTTTATTAGATCGGGTTATAGCTAGCTAGTATAGTTTAGGGTTATGTGTTTTAATTAAGTAGGGTTGATTAGCTAGGGTTAGTTACATATATATGGTTTAGGGTTAATGCACGGCACATTTAATTTTATTAGAGGATCACGAGGCACCCATGACCCGCTCGATCGATGCACAATTAAGTGTCGTTGGCCTATACAGAGGGTTTAATTGGGGTTTAGGATTAGCTAGGGTTTAGGGTTAGGGTTAGGGTTAGGGTTAGGGTATGTTTAGGGTTTAGTGTTTAGGGTGTTTAGGGTTTAGGGATTAGGGATTTTAAGGTTTTAGGGTTGTTTAAGGTTTAGGGATCATCGATCGAGTGCGCACACACATTATATTATTAGAGGCACCCGCGCCTTTACGCATAAATTGCATGCATATATATGTGTGTTTTTTGGGCCACCAACGATATATAGATGATCGAGAGAGAGAGAGAGAGATTGAAATCCCCAAGAATATGTTCAAATATACATTAAAATATATGCACGAATGCATTGTAGGCCATGCATGCACACTAATTATATATATATATATTATGAGGCAACTTAATCAAATGTGTTTTCATTCGAGAGAACTTGTCAAAGTTCAAGTTAATTAATTTATCACGATAATTATATAATTAATTAATGAATCTCAGGGATATGTTATACAACATGATCGATATAGGCCATGTATATTTTAATTGGTGTTAATCTACGGTTTGCTAGCTAGCTGCTATATATAGAGCATGTTTTTATTAGATCGGGTTATATCTAGTATAGTTTAGGGTTATGTGTTTTAATTAAGTAGGGTTGATTAGCTAGGGTTAGTTACATATATATGGTTTATGGTTAATGCATGGCACATTTAATTTTATTAGAGGATCGCGAGGCACCCATGACCCGCTCGATCGATGCACAATTAAGTGTCGTTGGCCTATACATAGGGTTTAATTGGGGTTTAGGATTAGCTAGGGTTTAGGGTTAGGGTTAGGGTTAGGGTTAGGGTTAGGGTACGTTTAGGGTCTAGGGTTTAGGGTTTAGTGTTTAGGGTGTTTAGGGTTTAGGGATTAGGGATTTAGGGTTTTAGGGTTGTTTAAGGTTTAGGGATCATCGATCGAGTGCGCACACACATTATTAGAGGCACCCGCGCCTTTACGCATAAATTGCATGCATATATATATATGTGTGTTTTTTGGCCACCAACGATATATAGATGATCGAGAGAGAGAGATTGAAATCCCCAAGAATATGTTCAAATATACATTAAAATATATGCACGAATGCATGGTAGGCCATGCATGCACACTAATTATATATATATATTATGAGGCAACTTAATCAAATGTGTTTTCATTCGAGAGAACTTGTCAAAATTAAAGTTAATTAATTTATCACGATAATTATATAATTAATTAATGAATCTCAGGGATATGTTATACAACATGATCGATATAGGCCATGTATATATTAATTGGTGTTAATCTACGGTTTGCTAGCTAGCTGCTATATATAGAGCATGTTTTTATTAGATCGGGTTATAGCTAGTATAGTTTAGGGTTATGTGTTTTCATTAAGTAGGGTTGATTAGCTATGGTTAGTTACATATATATGGTTTAGGGTTAATGCATGGCACATTTAATTTAATTAGAGGACCGCGAGGCACCCCTGGCCTGCTTGATGCACAATTAAGTGTCGTTGGCCTATATATAGGGTTTAATTAGGGTTTAGGGTTAGGGTTAGGGTTTAGGGTCTAGGGTTTAGTGTTTAGGGTGTTTAGGGTTTAGGGATTAGGGATTAGGGTTTCAGGGTTGTATAAGGTTTAGGGATCATCGATCGAGTGCGCACACACATTATTAGAGGCACCCGCGCCTTTGCGCATAAAGTGCATGCGTATAGTTTAGGGTTATTTGTTTTAATTAAGTAGGGTTTGATCAGCTAGGGTTAGTTACATATATATGGTTTAGGGTTAATGCATGGCACATTACATATAGTTTAAATCTCAAGAATGTTTATACATGATAGGCCATATGTGCAAAGGAATTTTTTTCCTCGTGAACTTGTCAAAATTCAAGTTTATCGGTGCCAATGGAAACTAGTCCAAAAAATTACATAGAGGACCAAAAGTACTAGACAATAACTAATAGAACCTGCAACTTTACAAAAAGGACCCCAAAACATATAGAAGAAAATCAATCGAGTCCTTCTCGACCGCACATCAGATCTCTGCTCCGCATCCTTTCCAGCAACTCCGTCGCCGGGGACGCACCACTTGGGACGGTGTCGCCGGTAGTCGCCAGGACGAAGGAGAAGAAGGGCCTCAGCAACGGCATATTGGCTCTGAGAAGGGTCGCTGAAAGTCCAAGATGTGCACGGGCAAGACGGATGACGCCGTCGTATGCCCCGAGCTTGTGAACTTTAGCAGCTTGACTTCCCCATTGGCCAGATCTGAAGCACTGACCAAAGCAAGCCTCACCGTTAGCGCCATCACATTGATGGCACCAGATCGGGGTTTGGCCGGCAAGATCCGCCAGATTCACCATAGGCCAGATCTGAAGCCGATGACGAGATCCCCGACTCCATTGCGCCATTCTGCTCATGGGAAACACTGGATCTAAGCTTACAACAACACTAACTCCCTCGGATCCAAATTAGCTGACTCAACTTTGCTTATCTAAATATGGATGTATCCACACATGTTTTTACTCTAGATACATACACGTCTAAGGAAAGTTGAATCAATTAATTTAGTTCGGAGGGTGTACAATATACAGAGAGAAGTCGGCCTCGTCTCCGGCCGGCGAGGCCGCCGGAGAGAAGGGGGAGAGGAGCCGGGGGAGTGGGAGAGACTCGAGAGAGAAAGAGAAGAGGAAGAAATGAGAGCTCCCTGGGGAAGAACATTATTTTTGTCGTTCTGCTCGTAGCTTGAAACTGAAAATTTCGGCCACGCGCCAAATCATCCCGCCGCATCCATTCGAAAATCCCGTGACCAGTTTTACCCTTTTAACCCTGGTCCGGAAGCTACAACCCACCGACCATGGAGGGCTCATTCGGTAACAATGAAATATCTTGCCTAGATCCCGAACCCTCCCCACAGGCCCACACCCACCCACCAACCATTCGCCCCATTAGCTCAAAAATACTCTCACACGCCAAAGCTCTGACTCTCTACAGTACTAGATCTGCTTCGCCGCCGGCATACTCCTCCACAGCGTAGCCTTGATCGTGTTGGCTGTCCACCCACCTGATCCGCTCCCCCGCCGCCCTCGTCACCGACGGATCTGCTTCACCGCCGACCTCGCCACCGACGGATCTGCTTCACCGCCGACCTCGCCACCGACGGATCTGCTTCACCGCCGACCTCGCCACCGACTACCTCGCCGCAGCGGCTGTATCAACTTCACCGAATACCTTGCCAGCCAACCAGATCTGCTTCACTAACGCCCGCTTCTACTGAAACATGGTCGATTCATCGTCTCCCGCGTTCGCCGCCGCTGGAATGCAAGTTGCCGCCCCCGTCCACCCCGCCGCAGCTTGGTTAGTACGCTGGCCCGTTAGATCGCGGTGTTTCTTTAGCCATGTTTTGTGTAGTTATTTGCAGATCTCATATGCCGTTAACTTTCTTGATGTGTTGCTTCGCATGAAGTTTGTTTAAATGTTGTACAGTACAAAAGCATTATCCGGTCGCTACCATCCTGTTCATTCTACTGACACCTGTGTGCATCCACATATTTATAGCCTTGTACCCATTCATTTGCTGCCAACTGTTTTTGTACTGCATGCTATTGTCGCACTGCTTTTATAGTCGTGCTATGGGCATTTCCAATCTGCTTGTTCTTATACCACGTCATTAGCTCACCGCTAGCTGTTTTCTCGTGTCTGCTATTCTCACACTGCTTTTATAATCATGCTATGTGCATTTCCAATCTGCTTGCTCTTATACCTCGTCTTTAGCTTATATAGTTATTGCTGCGTGCATGTCTGGTCTTTGTATTATCGTAGACTGACTTGTCAATGTTATTTTTCCTAGGGATTGATCATGCGAACCACTTATTAGAACATCCAACATTAACAGCGGGGACGCTAGGTAAGGTTGGAATCTGAGTTCGTGGTTGGTAATTTTGGCAGTTTACTTCCGTTATTATCTATAACCTATATGCATTGTTCCTTATGCAAGAGATTAACACTTGGAACCCTGCCATAGCAATGCCATTCATGCTTTACTATGTTTCTGCCTATTTGATATGCTTGTCTTGGAGAAACTTCGAGGGTGATTTGAACCTGACATTTGGTCATTCTTAATGCCAGTTTACTTTATGTGTAAAACCTTGGCATTACCCTACTCTAAATCTGAATGTCTGAAATTCGTATCTCATGCAAAGCAACATCTAGTTGGTTTTAATTTGATATCTGGTAACTATTGGCTTATTCATTTGGCAGCTCAAGTTTTTTGTTATTTGAAACCAGCTGACTTGGTCTTAAATGTGATATCTAAACACAGATTAAGGACAATGGAGCAGGAGGATTAGCATTTCACTTGATGGCTGAACCTAAAATGATAGGCATGTTGACCACGACTAGTGCACGCAAGAGAAGGACCTGCAGTGAGCCAGTATGTGCTTAGTACATGCATCTTATCTTATCTTGTGCTTATTTCTGCTACATGTTGTTATCTGATCTCTACATTGCGTAATACATGTTTGAATAGTTAATTGTTGTAACTATGTTTACAATGTTACCAGAATGCTGTTTTAATGAAGCAGTCATCATTAGAAGATAGTCGCCAAAAAAGGATCTGTAGCGACCCTGTGCAACATTATGATGTAAGTTTGTGCTTAGTACAAGTTCCATACATGTCTTATTTATGCAACTTGTTATTATCTTATATCTACATTGCATAATAAATGTTTGCATAGTTCATCGTTTAACTCTTTTTGCATTATTATCAGAATGCAGTTGTGATGAAGCAATCTTCATTACCAGTGAGGCCCACAAAAAGTTCTGATCTTTCTTCTGATGCATCTTCTCATAGCCGTCAACCTAGACCATTTCTTTCATCAGACAGTAAATATCTCAAGGCTGTACTTTATAAAAGACATGGTATTGCTGCTTTAAGATCTGTAGCTGATATGTTGACAAAGAGTACACAAGATTCAATCAAGGCGATTGCCAAATGTCAACGTGTTATTGATGATGCTAATAGAAGTCCTCAATGATTCTATGTAATTTTTTTATTTGGGCACATTAATTGCCTTGTAATTTTCCTATTTGTTTTATTTGTGTATGTAATTGTGTGTATCATTGAAATCAGATTTTAGGCTCATGAAATTTAATGCAAGTTGACTAGTCAAACAAGTAGGGCCCTACAACAGATTGGGCCGGCCCACTTACAGTAGTGTGGGACCCACTTTCATTTTGGGCCGGCCCACTTCTTTAGTAGGCCGGCCCGGTTACACGATAATGGGCTCCACATGTTAAATGGGCCGGCCCTTTAATAGGATGGTGGGACCCACCTGTGTTTTGGCCCGGCCCACTATCTCGGGCCGGCCCACTTTCTACATGGTGGACCCCACATACCAAATGGGCCGGCCCATTAACAGGAATGTGGGACCCACATGTGTTTTTGGCCCGGCCCACTATCTTGGTGGGCCAGCCCACTTGCTATATTGTGGACCCCACATACTAAATGGGCCGGCCCTTTAACAGAAGATGGGTCCCACCTGTGTTTTTGGCCCGGCCCACTATCTTGTTGGGCCGGCCACTTGATATATGGTGGACCCCACACACTAAATGGGCGGCCTTTAACAGAAAGTGGGACCCACCTGTGTTTTTGGCCCGCCCACTAGTTGGGCCGGCCCACTTGCTATACGGTGGACCCCACACACTAAATGGGCCGGCCTTTTAACAGGAACCCACCTGTGTTTTTGGCCCGGCCCACTTGCTTCTTGGCCGGCCCAGCTTGCGTGTAAGGACCCACATGTTAAATGGGCCGCCCATTTAACTTTTGACCAACATTAGAGGTTAGGCCCGGCCCACGTAACTAATGGACCAGCCCAGCTATATAGTTGACCGGTGAAACTATGTCATCTGGCCCGGCCCGCTTAAGACGTGGCAGGCCTCGTGTGGGCCTACCATCTACCACGGGGTTTCAGCGGTAACGCCGTTAACGGCGCTAACGGCGTCGCCACGTGTCGCTTGCATGACGTCGCAGTCAACGGGCTCCCGAAAACACTTCCGCAACGGTCCGATTTTCCGTGGCGGAAGGGCGCCCAAGCGCGACGGACCGAAAAAATCATCGTTGGACTTTGCCTGACGCAGTTTCGACAACGGAACCCATATCGTCGGGTTAGGCCCATAGGCGACGAAAAATGCCCCTTAGTTGACGATTTTGGGACGTTGTCTATCAGAACTTTTCTTGTAGTGTGTTGACAAGTTGGTATCAGAGCCATTGTTTGACCTTAGGAGGCCCTAGTTAGAATGGACGTCTGAAAAACTTAGTTTCAAAACAAAGGAAGTGAATATTTATGAAAACTTATTCTCACTCTTATCCTTGAGATCTTTTCAAAATGAGAAATCCATGCTCTACTTTTCCTTGTAATTCTACCTAAAATTTTGACACACTTGCTCACTTCTCTAACTTACTCATCCAATTCACTTACAGATGGAGCAGCTCAACCACACCAAGTTTTACCACCGGGCAACGGAGGAAGCCTGATCTTTGAGAGGGACTTGGAGGCCTTAGCTGAGTATGTCGAGCGCTCGCACCCGGAGTTCTTTGGAGCGCAAGTCAACGATCAGCCCGGAGGAGAACTGCAGTGGGTCATTGTTGCAGACCTGAGAGGAAAGATCGAGCCACCTATGTCCGAGAGAATCCAGTTTTCCGTGAGGGCGAACAACTGGCTGGATGGACTAGCTCGAGCCCTGCAGGAAGCACTTGCCCGTTGATGTCTACGCATGCTTCTATTCCTGTAGACAGTGTTGGGCCTCCAAGAGCAGAGGTTTGTAGAACAGTAGCAAGTTTCCCTTAAGTGAATCACCCAAGGTTTATCGAACTCAGGGAGGTAGAGGTCAAAGATATTCCTCTCAAGCAACCATGCAATTAAGATACAATAAGTCTCTTGTGTCCCCAACACACCTAATACACTTGTCAGATGTATAGGTGCACTAGTTCGGCGAAGAGATATTAAAACGCAGTGGTATAGATGGTGGTAAACGGTAATTGCGATCTGAAATAAATATTGCAGAAATAAAGATGCAGAAACAGTAAATAAGCGGTGTTTGCGTATTTGGAAACAAGGCCTAGGGATCATACTTTCACTAGTGGACACTCTCAACAATGATCACATAATTGGATAATTAGATAACTTCTCTTCACTTGTGCTACTCTGAATTACTCTCCTATTGGAATCACTAATCATCACGTAGTGGCTACAAAAGCTCCACTCAAAGTTCATCAAGTACTTGACAAACACCACTCATAGGGATATCCTCATCAAATCATAATCCAAGATAATACCGTTGCAATTTAGACCGAGTACTAACATAGCATACACACTGTCAACAATAGCTATGAAAGGGGGAATAGATCACATCAATACTATCATAGTAATAGTTAACTTCATAATCCACAAGAGATTACAATCATAGCCTACGCCAAGTACTACATGATGCACACACTGTCCTCTTTACATCATGGAGGAGGAATAGACTACTTTAATAACATCACTAGAGTAGCACATAGATTAATAGTGATACAAAGCTCATGATCACATAAAGATCACACCATGGGAGAGAGAGATGAACCACATAGCTACCGGTAGAGCCCTTAGCCTCGGGGGAGAACTACTCCCTCCTCATCATGGGAGACAACAACGGCGATGAAGATGGCGGTGGTGTCGATGGAGATGACTCCGGGGGCAATTCCCGTCCCGGGCGTGCCGGAACAGACTTCTGTCCCCGAACTTGTCTTCGCGATGGCGGCGGCTACGGAACTCTTCGTGGAATATGACTGGATATTTTAGGGTTTTCGCGACAGGGAGAATATATAGGGGAAGGGCGACCTCGGAGGGGTCCCGAGGGGCCCACACCATAGGGCGCCCCTTGGCCGCGCCGCCAGGTGGGGTGGCCACCTCATGGCCCCTCTCCATCTCTCCTTCGGTGTCCTGGAACCCTCAGTGGAAAATAAAGCCTTGGGCTTTGTTTCGTCCAATTCCGAGAATATTTCCGTGTAGGATTTCTGAAACCAAAAACAGCAGAAAACAGAATGTCACTTCGGCATCTTGTTAATAGGTTAGTTCCAAAATGCATAAAAATGATATAAAGTGTGAACAAAACATGTAGGTATTGTCATAAAACTAGCATGGAACATCAAAAATTATAGATACGTTGGAGACGTATCAAGCATCCCCAAGCGTAGTTAAACGATAAAAAGAATAAAAGAATAATTTCTAAAGTGACATGCTACCAACATAATCTTGATCAATACTATTTTAAAGCATATGAGATGAATGAAGTAACTCAAAGCAATGATCTATAGTTTGCTAACAAAAAGATGATGACTAAACAACTGAATCATATAGCAAAAACTTTTCATGAATAGTACTTTCAAGACAAGCATCAAAAAGTCTTGCATAAGAGTTAACTCATAAAGCAATAGATTCTTAATAAGAGGCTTTGAAGCAACACAAAGGAAGATTTAAGTTTCAGCAATTGCTTTCAACTTTCAACATGCATATCTCATGGATAATTGTCAACATAAAGCAATATAACAAGTGCAATAAGTAAGCATGTAAGAATCAATGCACACAGTTGACACAAGTGTTTGCTTCTAAGATAGAAAGAAGTAGGTAAACTGACTCAACATAAAGTAAAAGAAAGGCCCTTCGCAGAGGGAAGCAGGGATTACTCATGTGCTAGAGCTTTTTATTTTGAAAACATGGAAACAATTGTGTCAACGGTAGTAATAATTCATATGAGTTATGCATAAAACTTCCTATAAGTTGCAAGCCTCATGCATCGAATACTAATAGTGCCCGCACCTTGTCCTAATTAGCTCGTATTTCCATGGATTATCATTGCATTACATATGTTTCAACCAAGTGTCACAAAGGGGTACCTCTATGCCGCCTGTACAAAGGTCCAAGGAGATAAATCGCATTTGATTTCTCGATTTTGATAGATCTCAACTTGAGGACATCCATACCGGGACAACATAGAAAACAGATAATGGACTCCTCTTTTTAATGCTTTAAGCATTCAACAACAAATAATATTCTCATAAGAGATTCTGAGGATTAATGTCCAAGCTGAAACTTCCACCATGATACATGGCTTTGGTTGGCGGCCCAATGTTCTTCTCTAACAACATGCATACTCAAACCATTCAACTCATGGCAAATCTCCCTTACTTCAGACAAGACGAACATGCATAGCAACTCACATGATATTCAACAAAGGTGTGACAGGTTGATGGCGTCCCCAGAAACATGGTTACCGCTCAACAAGCAACTTATAAGAACTAAGATACATAGCAACATATTCATTACCACAATAGTTTTTTAGGCTATTTTCCCATGAGCTATGTATTGCAAAGACAAAGAATGAAATTTTAAAGGTAGCACGCAAGCAATTTACTTTGGAATGGCAGAAAAATACCACATATAGGTAGTTATGGTGGACACAAATGGAATAGGTTTTGGCTCAAGGTTTTTGGATGCACGAGAAGCATTTCCTCTCAGTACAAGGCTTTGGCTAGCAAGGTTGTTTGAAGCAAACACAAGTATGAACCGGTACAGCAAAACTTACACAAGAACATATTGCAAGCATTATAAGACTCTACACTGTCTTCCTTTTTGTTCAAACACTTTCACCAGAAAATATCTAGAGCTTAGAGAGACCAATCATGCAATCCAAATTTCAACAAGCTCTACGGTAGTTCTTCACTAATAGATTTAAACTACATGATGCAAGGGCTTAAACATGATCTACTTGAGAGCTCAAAACAATTGCCAAGTATAAAATTATTCAAGACAATATACCAATTACCACATGAAGCATTTTCTGTTTCCAACAAAATAACAATAAATGTTGAGGCTTTCAGCTTTCGCCATGAATATTAAAGTAAAACGAAGAACACAAGTGTTCAAATGAAAAAGCAGAGCGTGTCTCTCTCCCACACAAGCATGTTGAGATCCGAATTTATTCAGAGAATGAAAATAAAAAAATGAACATAAAAGCACAGATACGCTCTAAGTACATATGATGTGATGGAATTAAAATATAGTTTCACTAGAGGTGACCTGATAAGTTGTTGATGAAGAAGGGGATGCCTTGGGCATCCCCAAGCTTAGACGCTTGAGTCTTGTTGAAATATGCAGGGATGAACCACGGGGGCATCCCCAAGCTTAGACTTTTCACTCTTCTTGATCATACCATATCATCCTCCTCTCTTGATCCTTGAAAACTTCCTTCACACCAAACTTCTCATAAACTTCATTAGAGGGTTAGTGCATAATCAAAAATTCACATGTTCAGCAAGGACACAATCATTCCCAACACTTCTGGACATTACCCAAGGTTACTGAAATTTAATGGAGCAAAGAAATCCACTCAAACACAGTAAAAGAGGCAATGCGAAATAAAAGTCAGAATCTGTCAAAACAACAGTCCGTAAAGACGAATTTTTCGAGGCACTTAACTTGTTCAGATCAAAACTCAAAACTAATGAAAGGTGCGTACATATCTGAGGATCACGCATGAATTTTTGCAGATTTTTTTGATTCTTCTACAGAGAGAAAACGCAATTGTGATAGATAAGAAATCTGTTTCTGCGCAGAAATCCAAATCTAGCATCAACTTTCTATTAGAGACTTTACTTGGCACAAAAACAAAATAAACTTGGTAAGGAGAGGTTGCTACAGTAGTAACAACTTCCAAGACACAACAAAACAGTAGCAAAATAAAAACATGGGTTATCTCCCAAGAAGTGCTTTCTTTATAGCCTTTCAGCTAGGCGCAGAAGATTTTAATGATGCTCACATGAAAATAGAAAATGAAGCAAAAGGAGCATCAAGAAGCAAATTCAAAACACATTTAAGCCTAACCCGCTTCCTATGCATAGGAATCTTGTACACAAATAAATTCATGAAGAACAAAGTGACAAGCATAGGAAGATAAAACACGAGTAACTTCAAAATTCTCAACATAAAGAGGGGAAACTTAATATTATTAAGATGCATATAACCATGTTTCCCTCTCTCATAATAACTTTCAGTAGCATCATTGATGAAATCCACAATATAACCATCACTTAAAACATTCTTATCATGGTTCATATGCATAAAAGTATCATTATTTTTGGCATAAGAAAAACTCTTCTCATTAATAGTAATTGGAGCAAGATCATTATCAAGAATTTGAACATGGTAAACAAGTTGCATACTAAGGGAATGGTTTTTGGCAATCCCATCATAACTATGACAAGTTTCATAAGGATAATTATAACCTGTGTCATAGCCATCTCTATAACGATTATCTAAACCCGAAGATATAATATCATCATTTTCATTAAAAGTAAAGGTCTCAAATATAGGATCTTCAAGCACAACATCCCCAAGCTTAGAGCTTTCAATATCATCGTTTGAGGGAACATGGATAGTGCTAACATCATTACTTTCATAATCGGTACCAAAGAGATTTTCAGTATCAAAAGTAGTGTGCTCTTCCAAATCATGATCACTAATATAGGTAAAGGGCATAGGAAGATCATTGTACTCAGATTCATTATCATAATAATCATTAGGAGCAACATACTTACGGTTACCTATCGTTATCTCATACACGCGGGGATATGCCGTTACCTCTTTCTTTTTATTCCCCCTCTTCTTCTTCTTCTTCTTCTTCTTCTTCTTCTTCTTCTTCTTCTTCTTCTTCTTCTTCTTCTTCTTCTTCTTCTTCTTCTTCTCCTTCTTCTTCTTCTCCTCGTCCCTCCTTTAGGAGGAAGAGGCTTAAAAGGAAGCTTCTCCACATAACCTGGTTTATTATTAGAAACAATAGAAGAAACTTGGGAGGATACCTCTCTTTCATTAATAAGAACAAAACACATATTAGTCCTGTCATATTTTGGTAAAGTCCCATCCTTTATAACACTTTGTATGTAGGTGTTGGCATGGCAATTATTAACACAATAGAGATAACATCCATGCAACACACTATGCATATCAAGATCACTCATATCTAACAAAGAAATTTTTCTTGATAACTCTTCACACCCCAAAAATAAAGTAAGTTCATCATGCTGATTATCAGTGATCATGTTATCACAATATAGACTTGAAGTACTCATTAAATTCGAAATACTATCATCATGACCAGAACATTGAAAACTAAAATGACCCACTTCATGGCAAAGTTCACAAATAAAAGGATAGAGGGCACAAACTTTTTCACCAAGATCATCTAGAGCCCTAGACCACTTTCTAGTTTTTTCATTCCTGTGATGGATACAATATTCATCTTCGATTTGATTAATTCCACAAGGTCTATGCATTCCACAAAAATTAACATGCTTATAAGAAATAGTATTTTCAGAAGTTTGGGCATGTTTATTGCAATCATTAATAACAGTTTCATCCTTCATGCTGATGTCTTTAAAAGGTTCATGATACATGTACCAATTTTCTTTAGGAACATTAATATGAGAAGCAAAGGCTCTATAGCAATCGACCATAATTTGAGGATCAAGACCATATTTAGCACTAAGCTCTTGAAAATCAGCAGTTTGAGCGAAAGACTTAATGCAATCATACTCATAGTTTATACCTGATTCTTTACCTTTGTCATTCTCCCAATCTTCAGTATTGCTTTGAATTCTTTCAAGAAGATCCCATCTAGCTTCAACCTCCTTGCTTGTGAAAGATCCCTCCAAACAGGCATCTAGATAGTCCTTGTGGTGTCCTGAAAGCCTTGCATAAAAATTATTAATAATAACATTACGGGGGAGCTCATGAATGGGACATTTGAGCATTAGTGACTTCAATCTCCCCCATGCTTGGGAAATACTCTCTCCATCACGAGGATAAAAGTTATAAATGTAATTCCTATCAACATGCACTTCATGAGGAGGATAAAATTTAGAATAAAATAGAGGCACAATATCCTTCCAATCAAGAGAATGCCCATCCTTCAGCAGTTTATACCAATGCGCTGCTTTACCAGACAGCGACATAGAGAACAATTTCTTCCTAACTTCATCCATAGAAATACCTGCACACTTGAATAACCCGCATAATTCATGTAAAAACAGTAAATGATCTCCAGGATGGACAGTTCCATCCCCTTCATAGCGGTTATCCACAACACGTTCAATAATTTTCATAGGTATCTTGAAAGGAATATTTTCAGTAGGTGGATTTAAAATATCACAAGCATCATTAGAGTTATCGCATATGGGAGATAAAGTATTATCAGAGCAAATTTTCTCCCCTAAAGCTGGGAAGCTAAAAAGATCATAAAAACTAGCTTCCCCAAGCTTAGACTTTTCCATAGCATTAGCAGTAATTGCGTTCATACTAATAACATTGCTACTAGCATGCAAATAAGGTTCCATAGGTTTTTTAATTTTCGCATCAAACAATTCATGTCTTAACTCAGGAAAAAGATTAAAAAGCTCACTAAATTTGTTGTCCATTATGCCTAACTAGTGAAAAATAAAAACAAGAAACAAAAAGATGCAATTGCAGAATCTAAAGGAGATAGCTTCGAGCACTCACACACCGGCAATAGTGCTAGGAAATAGCTTAGTAGTCGGAGGATGTGAATACCTTTTACCTTACCTCCCCGGCAACGGCGCCAGAAAATAGCTTGATGTCTACGCACGCTTCTATTCCCGTAGACAGTGTTGGGCCTCCAAGAGAGGTTTGTAGAACAGCAGCAAGTTTCCCTTAAGTGAATCACCCAAGGTTTATCTAACTCAGGGAGGTAGAGGTCAAAGATATTCCTCTCAAGCAACCCTGCAATTAAGATACAAGAAGTCTCTTGTGTCCCCAACAAACCTAATACACTTGTCAGATGTATAGGTGCACTAGTTCGGCGAAGAGATATTAAAACACAGGTGGTATAGATTGTGGTAAACGGTAATTGCGATCTGAAATAAATATTGCAGGAAATAAAGATGCAGTAAAACAGTAAATAAGCGGTGTTTGCAGTATTTGGAAACAAGGCCTAGGGATCATACTTTCACTAGTGGACACTCTCAACAATGATCACATAATTGGATAATTAGATAACTTCTCTTCACTTGTGCTACTCTGAATTACTCTCCTATTGGAATCACTAATCATCACGTAGTGGCTACAAAAGCTCCACTCAAAGTTCATCAAGTACTTGACAAACACCACTCATAGGGATATCCTCATCAAATCATAATCCAAGATAATACCGTTGCAATTTAGACCGAGTACTAACATAGCATACACACTGTCAACAATAGCTATGAAAGGGGGAATAGATCACATCAATACTATCATAGTAATAGTTAACTTCATAATCCACAAGAGATTACAATCATAGCCTACACCAAGTACTACATGATGCACACACTGTCCTCTTTACATCATGGAGGAGGAATAGACTACTTTAATAACATCACTAGAGTAGCACATAGATTAGTAGTGATACAAAGCTCATGATCACATAAAGATCACACCATGGGAGAGAGAGATGAACCACATAGCTACCGGTAGAGCCCTTAGCCTCGGGGAGAACTACTCCTCCTCATCATGGGAGACAGCAACGGCGATGAACATGGCGGTGGTGTCGATGGAGATGACTCCGGGGGCAATTCCCCGTCCCGGCGACGTGCCGGAACATAGACTTATGTCCCCCCGAAACTTGTCTTCGCGATGGCGGCGGCTACGGAACTCTTCGTGGAATATGACTTGATATTTTAGGGTTCTCACGACGGGGAGGCGGAAGGGCGGCCTCGGAGGGGTCCCGAGGGGCCCACACCATAGGGGCGCCCACCCCCCTTGGCCGCGCCGCCAGGTGGGGTGGCCACCTCGTGGCCCCTCTCCGTCTCTCCTTCGGTGTCCTGGAACCCTCCATGGAAAATAAGGCCTTGGGCTTTTGTTTCGTCCAATTCCGAGAATATTTCCTGTAGGATTTCTGAAACCAAAACAGCAGAAAACAAGAACTGGCACTTCGGCATCTTGTTAATAGGTTAGTTCCGGAAAATGCATAAAAATGATATAAAGTGTGAACAAAACATGTAGGTATTGTCATAAAACTAGCATGGAACATCAGAAATTATAGATACGTTGGAGACGTATCACCCGTCTATGTGGGCAGAATGTGAACCAGATCCAGGGAACCCGCTTTGCCCACCTTGCAAGGCATGACTCAATGGGAGAGCCAATGGACCTGTCACCGCACCCAGAACTGAAGTACCATGTGGAGCACCTGGACTTCATGCTGCACGAGACTCGCAAGGAGTTGGACAACTCCAGCGCCTATGCCAACCAGACGCACCTCCACCAGTCGCAGCAAACCGAGACCATCAAGATCCTTGCTAAGGAGCGCAAGTCACTTCGCCAGCAGCGTGCCAAGAAGGACTACACCATTGCTCGCCTCCGCGCGAAGATAGCATCATTGGAGGAAACTGTCAATTGAAGGACCTGGAAGGAGAAGGTGAAGACATCCAAAGAGGTGGAACATCCTACCTGAGAGAGGATGATGACTTTGAGGAAGATGAAGACCTGGACTTCCACACTGATGTGGAAGGCTATGAGTTCATGGAAGCCGGAGTGGATGACTTCATTCCGATAGATGTTGACGAGGAGGAGTAGTATCACTAGAGCACTTGCGTAGGTGTGAGTTTGTATCAGATCCCTATGTATCGTAGAACGAGGAAATGGTTCTTAAAACCATTGGTGTGTTAGCTTGTAATGTTGTTTGGAATGAATGAAAGTGTTGTTTGATTTCAACCTGGCAAGTACTCAAGTTTTAAACTTTTGAAAATTTACCCAAACAAGCCACAAAAAATTCCCTCTTATCTTATGATCTATCTCAATGTTCAGATGGCCCCTCCAACCCGCAGCAACAACCAAGATGCAATGCTGCAGATTTTACAAATGATGGTGGCAGATAGAGAAGCCGAAAGAGCTGAGCGGCAAGACAACCTTGCCGTACTGCAGCAGATAGCCCATAACAACCAAGGACAGGGAAATCATGATCATTCTGGATCTAAGTTGAAGAATTTCCAGAATACTAATCCCCCAATGTTTAGTAAGACCGAAGATCCCTTAGATGCAGATGATTGGCTCTAATCAATGGAGAACAGCCTGGAAGTTGCCGGAGTTGAAGCTGCTGAAACGGTGTTGTTTGCCACCCATTACCTGTCAGGACCTGCCAGAGCCTGGTGGAACAGTGCCCGCGCAATGAATGCAGGACATATGATGACTTGGGAAGAATTCAAGCTCAAGTTCAGCAGATACCATGTGCCCCCGGGTTTGATCAAGAAGATGAGAGATGAGTTCAGAGAGCTCAAGCAAGGAAGAATGTCTGTGGTGGAATACCGTGATGATTCCTTACTGTCTAGGTACGCCCAAACGAGACGACACCAATGAAGAGAAGAAGGAATGATTCCTGGATGGACTGCATGATGAGATGCAGACAGTACTAGTGAATATTCCGTTTGCTGGCCTGGAAGCCCTAATGGATTCTGCCATCCAGATGGAAGGAAAGCTCCACCAAGCCAATGAGAACCGCAATTGTAGAATGATGAACCAGAGTGGGCCTAGCAATACATCAAGGTATCGCCCCAGCTCAAGTGGAGGATTGGCCTCAAGACTCAACAAGCCACCCGTGCCGCTGTCACGTCCGAATTTCCCAAATCGGAGTGGAGGACACCCAAGGCCAGGAGGCAACCACAACAACCAGGCCAACAACAACCACTTCAACTGTGCCCCGATGAGAGCCCCCGGCAACCACAACAACACCAACACTGCCCCAAGGACTGGAAGCAATGCTGTTCCCATTACCCCAAAGGACAAGTCAACTGTGACATGTTATGAATGTGGAGTTACTGGTCATTACTCCAATGAGTGCCCCAAGAAGCTATCCAAGACTGCCCCCAATGCTGCTGCACCTGCCCAGCAGAAACGCCGTGTCTCAACTAGAAGAAAGTTTGCCCCAGGCAACCCGAACAACCGCAACGGCCGCCTCTTTCACATGAATGCCGAAGAAGCCCAGGAAGCGCCAAATGTCGTCCTGGGTATGTTTTCTGTTAATTCAATACCTCCAAAAGTTTTGTTTGATTCTGGAGCATTGATGCGCGTAAATGTACACGTCCGTTGGGAACCCCAAGAGGAAGGTATGATGCGCACAGTGGCAAGTTTTCCTCAGAAAGAAACCAAGGTTGATCGAACCAGGAGGAGCCAAGAAGCACGTTGAAGGTTGATGGTCGCGAAATGTGATGCGGCGCAACAACAGGATTCCGGCGCCAACGCGGAACCTGCACAACACAACCCAAGTACTTTGTCCCAACGAAACAGTGAGGTTGTCAATCTCACCGGCTTGCTGTAACAAAGGATTAAACGTATCGAGTGGAAGATGTTTGTTTGCAAGAAAACAAAAACACAATTGCAGTAGATTGTATGCTATGTAAAGAATAGGACCGGGGTCCACAGCTCACTAGAGGTGTCTCTCCCATAAGATAAAAGCATGTTGGGTGAACAAATTACAGTCGGGCAATTGACAAATAGAGAAAGGCATAACAATGCATATACATGATATGATAAATATAGTGAGATTTAATTGGGCATTACGACAAAGTACATAGACCGCCATCCAACCGCATCTATGCCTAAAAAGTCCACCTTCAGGTTATCATCCGAACCCCTCCAGTATTAAGTTGCAAAGCAACAGACAATTGCATTAAGTATGGTGCGTAATGTAATCGACAACTACATCCTTAGACATAGAATCAATGTTTTATCCCTAGTGGCAACAGCACATCCACAACCTTAGAACTTTCTGTCACTGTCCCAGATTCAATGGAGGCATGAACCCACTATCGAGCATAAATACTCCCTCTTGGAGTTAAGAGTAAAAACTTGGCCAGAGCCTCTACTAGTAACGGAGAGCATGCAAGATCATAAACAACACATAAACAATAGATTGATAATCACCATAATCATAGTACTCTCTATCGGATCCCGACAAACACAACATATAGAATTACATATAGATGATCTTGATCATGTTAGGCAGCTCACAAGATCCAACAATGAAGCACAACAAGGAGAAGACGACCATCTAGCTACTACTATGGACCCATGGTCCAGGGGTGGACTACTCACTCATCACTCCGGAGGCGACCATGGCGGCGTAGAGTTCTCCGGGAGATGAATCCCCTCTCCGGCAGGGTGCCGGAGGCGATCTCCTGAATCCCCCGAGATGGGATTCGCGGCGGCGTCTCTGGAAGGTTTTCCGTATCGTGGCTCTCGTACTTTTCGCGACGGAGGCTTTAAGTAGGCGGAAGGTCAACGCGGGGGGCCACACGAGGGCCCAGGTAGGTCGGCGCGGCCCGGGCCGCGCCGCCCTAGCCTCTGCTGCCTCGTGGCCCCACTTCGTTATCTCTTCGGTCTTCCGGAAGCTTCGTGCAAAAATAGGACCCTGCGAAAGTTTCGTCCAATTCCGAGAATATTTCCTTACTAGGATTTCTGAAACCAAAAACAGCAACTGGCTCTTCGCATCTTGTTAATAGGTTAGTTCCAAAATGCATAAATATGACATATAATGTGCATAAAACATGTAGGTATCATCAATAAAGTAGCATGGAACATAAGAAAATTATCGATACGTTGAGACGTATCAGCATCCCCAAGCTTAGTTCTGCTCGTCCCGAGCAGGTAAAACGATAACAAAGATAATTTCTGAAGTGACATGCCATCATAATCTTGATCATACTATTTGTAAACATATGTAATGAATGCAGCGATCAAAACAATGGTAATGACATAAGTAAACAAGTGAATCATAAAGCAAAGACTTTTCATGAATAGTACTTCAAGACAAGCATCAATAAGTCTTGCATAAGAGTTAACTCATAAAGCAATAAATTAAAGTAAAGGTATTGAAGCAACACAAAGGAAGATTAAGTTTCAGCGGTTGCTTTCAACTTATAACATGTATATCTCATGGATATTGTCAACACAAAGTAATATAACAAGTGCAATATGCAAGTATGTAGGAATCAATGCACAGTTCACACAAGTGTTTGCTTCTAAAGGTGGAGGGAGATAGGTAAACTGACTCAACAATAAAAGTAAAAGAATGGTCCTTCAAAGAGGAAAGCATCGATTGCTGTATTTGTGCTAGAGCTTTTATTTTGAAAACATGAAACAATTTTGTCAACGGTAGTAATAAAGCATATGAGTTATGTAAATTATATCTTACAAGTTGCAAGCCTCATGCATAGTGTACTAATAGTGTCCGCACCTCGTCCTACTTAGCTTGGACTACCGGATCTTTGCATGCCATGTTTCAACCAAGTGTCACAAAGGGGTACCTCCATGCCGCCTGTACAAAGGTCTAAGGAGAATGCTCGCATTTCGGATTTCTCGCTTTTGATTATTCTCAACTTAGACATCCATACCGGGACAACATGGACAACAGATAATGGACTCCTCTTAAATGCATAAGCATGTAGCAACAATTATTATTCTCATATGAGATTGAGGATATATGTCCAAACTGAAACTTCCACCATGATTCATGGCTTTAGTTAGCGGCCCAATGTTCTTCTCTAACAATTTTGCATGCTCCAACCACTAAAATGATAGATCCTTCAGACAAGACGGACATGCATAGCAACTCACATGATATTCAACAATAGTTGATGGCGTTCCCCAGAAGCATGGTTATCGCACAACAAGCAACTTAATAAAATATAAAGTGCATAAGTACATATTCAATACTACGATAGTTTTTAAGGCTATTTTGTCCCATGAGCTATATATTGCAAAGGTGAATGATGGAATTTTAAAGGTAGCACTCAAGCAATTTACTTTGGAATGGCGGAGAAATACCATGTAGTAGGTAGGTATGGTGGACACAAATGGCATAGTAGTTGGCTCAAGGATTTTGGATGCATGAGAAGTATTCCCTCTCGATACAAGGTTTAGGCTAGCAAGGTTATTTGAAGCAAACTCAAGGATGAACCGGTGCAGCAAAACTCACATAAAAGACATATTGTAAACATTATAAGACTCTACACCGTCTTCCTTGTTGTTCAAAACTCAATACTAGATATTATCTAGACCTTAGAGAGACCAAATATGCAAATCAAATTTTAGCAAGCTCTATGTATTTCTTCATTAATGGGTGCAAAGCATATGATGCAAGAGCTTAAACATGAGCACAACAATTGCCAAGTATCACATTATCCAAGACATTTTAGAATTACTACATGTAGCATTTTCCAATTCCAACCATATAACAATTTAACGAAGGAGAAACTTCGCCTTGAACATTATGAGTAAAGCCTAAGGACACATGTGTCCATATGCAACAGCGGAGCGTGTCTCTCTCCCACAAAGTGAATGCTAGGATCCATCTTATTCAAACAAAAACAAAAACAAAAACAAACCGACGCTCCAAGTAAAGAACACAAGATGTGAAATAGAAATATAGTTTCAGGGGAGGAACCCGATGATGTTGTCGATGAAGAAGGGGATGCCTTGGGCATCCCCAAGCTTAGACGCTTGAGTCTTCTTAAAATATGCAGGGTGAACCACGGGGCATCCCCAAGCTTAGAGCTTTCACTCCTCTTGATCATAGTATATCATTCTCCTCTCTTGACCCTTGAAAACTTCCTTCACACCAAACTTCAAGCAAACTCATTAGAGGGTTAGTGCACAATTAATAATTCACATATTCAGAGGTGACACAATCATTATTTTCACTTCTGGACATTGCATAATGCTACTGGACATTAATGGATCAAAGAAATAAATCCAACATAGCAAAAGAGGCAATGCGAAATAAAAGGCAGAATCTGTCAAAACAGAACGCCGTAAAGACGAATTTAAAGCGGCACCAGACTTGCTCAAATGGAAAAACTCAAAACTAATGAAAGTTGCGTACATATCTGGATCACGCTCGTAAATTGGCAGATTTTTTCGAATTTTCTACAGAGAACTGTGCCCAGATTCGTGACAGACAGCAATGCTGTTTCTGCGCAGCGATCCCAAATATAACATCAACTTTAACATAGAAACTTTACTTGGCACAAAAACATGATAAGGAGAGGTTGCTACAGTAGTAAACAACTTCCAAGACTCAACAAAACAAAAATTGCTGTAGTAAAAACATGGGTTGTCTCCCATAAGCGCTTTTCAACGCCTTAGGCGCAGAAAGTGCAAATCAAGTAACATCGAGAGTAGAAGCATCAACATCATAACTTGTTCTAGTAATAGAATCAAAAGGCAACTTCATTCTCTTTCTAGGGAAGTGTTCCATACCTTTCTTGAGAGGAAATTGATATTTAATATTACCTTCCCTCATATCAATAACAGCACCAACAGTTCGAAGAAAAGGTCTTCCCAACACAATAGGACAAGATGCATTGCATTCGATATCCAAGACAACAAAATCAACGGGGACAAGGTTATTGTTAACCGTAATATGCACATTATCAATCCTCCCCAAAGGTTTCTTTTTAACATTATCGGCAAGATTAACATCCAAATAACAATTCTTCAATGGTGGCAAGTCAAGCATATCATAAATCTTTTTAGGCATAACAGAAATACTTGCACCAAGATCACATAAGGCATTACATTCAAAGTCATTGAATTTCATTTTAATGATGGGCTCCCAACCATCTTCTAGCTTTCTAGGAATAGAAGTTTCAAGTTTTAGTTTTTCTTCTCTAGCTTTTATGAGAGCATTTGTAATATGTTTTGTAAAGGCTAAATTTATAGCACTAGCATTAGGACTTTTAGCAAGTTTTTGTAAGAACTTTATAACTTCAGAGATTTGGCAATCATCAAAATCTAAATCATTATGAGCTACAACAATGGGATCATTGTTCCCAAGGTTGGAAAAAATTTCAGCAGTTTTATCACAAGCAGCAGTTTTAGCAATTTCAGGCAGTTTTGTACGCTTTGCACTAGGAGTAGAAACATTGCCAACACCAATTATTTTACCATTGATAGTAGGAGGTGCAGCAACATGTGAAGAATTAGCATTACAAGTGGTGGTAATAGTCCAAACTTTAGCTACATTATTCTCTTTAGCTAGTTTTTCATTTTCTTCTCTATCCCACCTAGCACGCAATTCAGCCATTAATCTTATATTCTCATTAATTCTAACTTGGATAGCATTTGCTGTAGTAGTAATCTTATTATCAATATCATTATTAGGCATAACTTTCAATTTTAAAAGATTAACATCAGAGGCAAGCCTATCAACTCTAGAAGCAATAGTATCAATTTTATCAAGCTTTTCCTCAACAGATTTGTTAAAAGCAGTTTGTGTACTAATAAATTCTTTAAGCATAGCTTCAAGACCAGAGGGTACATTCCTATTATTATTGTAAGAATTCCCATAAGAATTACCATAACCATTACCATTAGCAGAAGGATATGGCCTATAGTTATTACCAGAGTTGTTCCTATAAGCATTGTTGTTGAAATTATTATTTTTAATGAAATTCACATCAACATTTTCTTCTTGAGCAACCAATGAAGCTAAAGGAACATTATTTGGATCAACATTAGATCTACCATTCACAAGCATAGACATAATCACATCAATCTTATCACTCAAAGAAGAGGTTTCTTCAACAGAATTTACCTTCTTACCTTGTGGAGCTCTTTCCGTGTGCCATTCAGAGTAATTTATCATCATATCATCAAGAAGTTTTGTAGCCGCCCCCAATGTGATGGACATAAAGGTACCTCCAGCAGCTGAATCCAATAAATTCCGCGAAGAAAAATTTAGTCCTGCATAGAAGGTTTGGATGATCATCCAAGTAGTCAGTCCATGGGTTGGGCAATTCTTTACCAAAGTTTTCATTCTCTCCCATGCTTGAGCAACATGTTCAGTATCTAATTGCTTAAAATTCATTATGCTACTTCTCAAAGATATAATTTTAGCGGGAGGATAATATCTACCAATAAAAGCATCCTTGCATTTAGTCCATGAATCAATACTATTCTTAGGCAAAGATAGCAACCAATCTTTAGCTCTTCCTCTTAATGAGAAAGGAAACACTTTCAATTTAATAATATCACCATCTACATCTTTATACTTTTGCATTTCACAAAGTTCAACAAAATTATTGAGATGGGCAGCAGCATCATCAGAACTAACACCAGAAAATTGATCTCTCATGACTAGATTTAGTAAAGCAGGTTTAATTTCAAAAAATTCTGCTGTAGTAGCAGGTGGAGCAATAGGTGTGCATAGGAAATCATTATTATTTGCATTTGTGAAGTCACACAACTTAGTATTTTCAGGGGTATTCATCTTAGCAATAGTAAATAAAACAAACTAGATAAAGTAAATGCAAGTAACTAATTTTTTTGTGTTTTTGATATAGAGAGCAAGACAAAAAATAAAGTAAAACTAGCAACTAATTTTTTTGTATTTTGTTTAGGTGCAGCAAACAAAGTAGTAAATAAAATAAAGCAAGACAAAAACAAAGTAAAGAGATTGAGAAGTGGAGACTCCCCTTGCGTGTCTTGATCTCCCCAACGGCGCCAGAAAAGTGCTTGATGCGCGTAAATGTACACGTCCGTTGGGAACCCCAAGAGGAAGGTATGATGCGCACAAGGCAAGTTTTCCTCAGAAAGAAACCAAGGTTGATCGAACCAGGAGGAGCCAAGAAGCACGTTGAAGGTTGATGGTCGCGAAATTTGATGCGGCGCAACAACAGGGATTCCGACGCCAACGCGGAACCTGCACAACACAACCCAAGTACTTTGTCCCAACGAAACAGTGAGGTTGTCAATCTCACCGGCTTGCTGTAACAAAGGATTAAACGTATCGAGTGGAAGATGTTTGCAAGAAAACAGTAAAACACAATTGCAGTAGATTGTATGCTATGTAAAGAATAGGACCGGGGTCCACAGTTCACTAGAGGTGTCTCTCCCATAAGATAAAAGCATGTTGGGTGAACAAATTATAGTCGGGCAATTGACAAATAGAGAAAGGCATAACAATGCATATACATGATATGATAAATATAGTGAGATTTAATTGGGCATTACGACAAAGTACATAGACCGCCATCCAACTGCATCTATGCCTAAAAAGTCCACCTTCAGGTTATCATCCGAACCCCCTCGTATTAAGTTGCAAAGCAACAGACAATTGCATTAAGTATGGTGCGTAATGTAATCGACAACTACATCCTTAGACATAGAATCAATGTTTTATCCCTAGTGGCAACAGCACATCCACAACCTTAGAACTTTCTGTCACTGTCCCAGATTCAATGGAGGCATGAACCCACTATCGAGCATAAATACTCCCTCTTGGAGTTAAGAGTAAAAACTTGGCCAGAGCCTCTACTAGTAACGGAGAGCATGCAAGATCATAAACAACACATAAACAATAGATTGATAATCACCATAATCATAGTACTCTATATCGGATCCCGACAAACACAACATATATAATTACATATAGATGATCTTGATCATGTTAGGCAGCTCACAAGATGCAACAATGAAGCACAACAAGGAGAAGACGACCATCTAGCTACGCTATGGACCCATGGTCCAGGGTGGACTACTCACTCATCACTCCGAGGCGACCATGGCGGCGTAGAGTCCTCCCGGGAGATGAATCTCCCAGCAGGTGCCGGAGGCGATCTCCGAATCCCCGAGATGGGATTCGGCGGCGGCGTCTCCGGAAGGTTTTCCGTATCGTGGCTCTCGCACCGGGGGTTTCGCGACGAGGGCTTTAAGCAGGCGGAAGGTCAACGCGGGGGCCACACGAGGGCCCAGGGGGTAGGTCGGCGCGGCCAGGGCCTGGGCCGCGCCGCCTAGCCTCGGGGCTGCCTCGTGGCCCCACTTCGTTATCTCTTCGGTCTTCGGGAAGCTTCGTGCAAAAATAGGACCCTGGGCGAAAGTTTCGTCCAATTCCGAGAATATTTCCTTACTAGGATTTCTGAAACCAAAACAGCAGAAAACAACAACTGGCTCTTCGGCATCTTGTTAATAGGTTAGTTCCAAAATGCATAAATATGACATATAATGTGCATAAAACATGTAGGTATCATCAATAAAGTAGCATGGAACATAAGAAATTATCGATACGTTGGAGACGTATCAAGCATCGCACTCGTTTGTTACTGAAGATTTTGCATGCACTAGTAAGATTCAACCAATCAGTTTGAAGCATGTCATGATAGTTCAAATACCTGGTTCAACCACAAAAGCTAGAAAAATTTGCAAAGAAGTGCCTATCAGAATACATGAAATAGATTTTTATGCAAATTTGATAGTTCTGGGAACAAAAGGTTTGGAAGTAGTGCTGGGTATGGATTGGATGTCGAAACATCATGGATTGATTGACTGTGCCAAGAAGGCCATCACCATGACTAGTAGCACCGGTGTGTTAGTAGAACACGTGTCTGAAAGGCTGCCCAGAAATTCACCTGCAACCAGAGTTTAGCCAAGCCAACCTTGGATCAAATCAGGGTCGTCTGTAGATACCCCGATGTGTTTCGATGAGTTACCCGGTATGCCCCCTGATCGGGATATCGAGTTTATCATTGAGTTAATACCGAACAGGACCCATAGCTCAGAGACCCTATAGTATGAACCCAACGGAACTAGTAGAATCGAAGAATCAACGGATGATATGCTAAGCAAAGGTTTGATTCAACCAAGTGCTCGCCCGAGATCACCAGTTTTGTTTGTGGATAAGAAGGACAAGTGCCACTCGTTTATGTACGGATTACCATAAACTGAACAATGTCACCATCAAGAACAAATACCCTCTACCAAAGATAGAAGACCTGTTTGACCAGCGGACCGGTGCCAGAGTGTTCTCTAAGATTGATCTTAGGACTAGTTATCATCAGCTAAAGATTCGCGCACGGATATCCCCATGACTGCCTTCACCACCAGATATGGATTGTATGAGTACAATGTCATGTCATTTGGATTAACCAATGCCCCAGCTTATTTCATGAATCTCATGAATAAGATCTTTATGAACTTTTTGGACAAATTTGTCGTTGTCTTTATCGACGACATTCTAATCTACTCCCAGTCAGAAGAAGAGCATGAGCAACATCTGGAAATTATCCTAGAAACCCTTAGGGAGCATCAGTTGTACGCCAAGTTTAGCAAATGTGAGTTCTGGTTAAAAGAAGTGGGATTCCTGGGACATATTCTGTTTGTAGGAGGAATTGTCGTCGACCCCGCGAAGATCAAGACAATTGAAGAATGGAAAGCCCCAACCACTCAAACTGAAGTCCGTGCATTTCTTGGATTAGCGGGATATTACCGCAGGTTTGTTGAAGGATTTTCAAGCATAGCAAGACCCATGACTCAACTGTTGAAGAAAGACAAGAAGTTTGAATGGACTGATAAATGTGAAGGGAGTTTTCAGAAGCTCAAGGACAGATTAACCTCAGCCCCAATATTGATCATGCCTGACATTACCAAACCATTTGACGTCTATTGTTACGCCTCCAAGATTAGTCTTGGATGTGTGCTGATGCAAGAAGGCAAAGTGATATCATATCTGTCTAGGCAACTGAAGCAACATGAGAAGAATTACCCAACCCATGACTTAGAGTTAGCAGCAGTAGTTTTAGCCTTGAAGGTGTGGCGTCATTACCTCATGGGTAATCGCTGTGAGATCTATTCGGATCATAAGAGCCTGAAGTACATTTTCACCCAGAAGGAGCTGAATATGAGGCAGAGAAGATGGAAGAGTTAATTAAGGACTATGACATGGAAATTCACTACCACCCCGGCAAGGCCAATGTGGTAGCGGATGCTCTAAGTAGACTGCCGTGTCAGTTAAACTCCATGATCGCAGAAAAGCAACCTAGTTTGCATCGTAATTTGAGCGCTTAGGCTGTAGCTAGTTAGTGAAGGATTCCTCGCAAGCATAGAGTCTTACCTACCTTGATTAGTCGGATAAAGGAAGCACAAAGGAAACGCCGTATTGATGGAATCAAGCGCCGATAGCTGCAGAAAAGCACCAGGATTTACCGAAGATGAAGAAGGAGTTCTTTGGTACAATGGACGCCTGTGTGCCGCAGATTCGGAGTTGAAACAAGTCATTTTAAAGGAAGCCCATGATACCCTTTATTCCATTCATCCCGGTGGAACGAAGATGTACCAAGATTTGAAGGAACAATTCTGGTGGCACAGAATGAAGAGAGAGATTGGAAGTTACATAGCCAAGTGTGATATCTGTTGATGTGTACGCACGCTTCTTTTCCTGTAGATAGTGTTGGGCCTCCAAGAGCAGAGGTTTGTAGAGCAGCAGCAAGTTTCCCTTAAGTTGATCACCCAAGGTTTATCGAACTCAGGGAGGTAGAGGTCAAAGATATCCCTCTCAAGCAACCCTGCAATTAAGATACAAGAAGTCTCTTGTGTCCCCAACACACCTAATACACTTGTCAGATGTATAGGTGCACTAGTTCGGCGAAGAGATATTAAAACGCAGGTGGTATAGATGGTGGTAAACGGTAATTGTGATCTGAAATAAATATTGCAGGAAATAAAGATGCAGTAAAACAGTAAATAAGCGTGTTTGCAGTATTTGGAAACAAGGCCTAGGGATCATACTTTCACTAGTGGCCACTCTCAACATTGTAATCATAATTGAATATAAATATAAGCACTTCATCATACTACTCTGAAAACACTCTCTTGTTGGATAAAGAACTCAAATTCATTGGGCAAGTGTGCAAAAGCACACCTCAAAGGCGTATTCCCAAGTACTAATAAACACCCCACACTGTCAACGTGAGCATTCATAGGAGGTACTAACACACCACAATTCATAAGGGAGTTACACACGGTGCACACACTGTACCGTTACACCGAGGTCACAGTAACCCCAAAGTTCACATAATAAAACACTTGAGTAGCATATGACATCTAGATTGTAAAGCCTATGATCACATAAATGAATAAATAAATGCTACTCTCAAACACTCTCTTGTTGGATAACAAACACCATTCATTGTGTAGGGCTACAAAAGCTCCCTCAAGCCGGAGTAAACAAGCTCCACAACGTCATAAAGGAATCACACACGATGCACACACTGTCACCATTACACCGTGGAGAGTGAATCCGGAGTTCATATTTAAAGTAACCTCTAGAGTGCATAATAGACAAGAGTAACATCTACATATTCATAAAGATCACACCATGGGAGAGAGAGATGAACCACATAGCTACCGGTAGAGCCCTCGGGGGAGAACTACTCCCTCCTCATCATGGGAGTCAGCAGCGGCGATGAAGATGGCGGTGGTGTTGATGGAGATGGATTCCGGGGGCACCGTCCCGGCGGCGTGCCGAAACAGAGACTTCTGTCCCCCGAACTTGGCTTTGTGATGGCGGCGGCTCGGTGGAATATGACTTGATGATTTAGGGTTTTCGCGACGGAAGAATATATAGGGAAGGGCGGCCTCGGAGGGGTCCCGAGGGGCCCACACCATAGGGGGGCACGCCCCCCCTCTTGGCCGCGCCGCCAGGTGGGGTGGCCACCTCATGGCCCCTCTCCGTCTCTCCTTCGGTGTTCTGGAACGTTCCGTGGAAAATAAGGCCTTGGGCTTTGTTTCGTCCAATTCCGAGAATATTTCCTGTGTGGAATTTCTGAAACCAAAAACAGCAGAAAACAGGAACTGGCACTTCGACATCTTGTTAATAGGTTAGTTCCAGAAAATGCATAAAAATGATATAAAGTGTGAACAAAACATGTAGGTATTGTCATAAAACTAGCATGGAACATCAGCAATTATAGATACGTTGGAGACATATCATCTGTCAAAGAGTCAAAGTAGAACATCAACGACCCGCAGGATTACTGCAGCCATTACAAATTCCTGAATGGAAATGGGATTCTGTAGGAATGGATTTCATAACTGGATTACCCAAGTCAAGTAGAGGAAATGATTCTATTTGGGTAGTGGTCGATAGATTATCCAAGGTAGCCCATTTCATACCAGTCAAAACCACCTACCAAGGCCCTAAGCTAGCAGAGTTGTATATCTCAAGAATAGTTAGCCTGCATGGAACACCAAAGTCAATTGTATCAGACAGAGGATCCCAATTCACCTCAAGATTTTGGCAAAAGGTACAAGAAGGATTAGGAACCCGCTGAATTTCGATGCTTATCACCCTGTGATGGACAGACAGAAAGAGTCAACCAGATAGTAGAAGATATGTTGAGAGCCTGTGTGCTATAATATGGATCTAAATGGGAAGACAGTTTTCAAATGGCCCCTTTGAAGCATTGTATGGAAGGAAGTGTCGTACCCCTCTGAACTGGTCAGAAGTCGGAGATAGTCAAATCTTTGGACCAGATATTCTCCGAGAAGCTGAAGAGAAGGTTCACAAGATCCGCGAATACCTCAAGACTGCCCAATCTAGACAGAAGAGTTATGCTGACAAGAGACGCCGAGAAATGACCTTCAATATTGGAGACTTTGTGTATCTAAAAGTATCACCCCTCAAAGGAATGCAGAGATTCCAACTCAGAGGAAAGCTTGCACCTAGATATGTTGGACCCTTCAAAGTTTTGAGTCGCCGAGGAGAAGTATCATATCAGCTTGAACTGCCGGAGAAAATGTCAGCTGTGCATGACGTGTTTCACATCTCGTTACTTCGGAAATGTTTGGAAGTTCCTGAGAAGACAGAGGTTTTGAAAAACATCGATAACAGATCTGTGGATATCAAAAGGACTTGACCTATCGTGAAGTACCCATTCGTATTCTGGAGGAAGCATTTAGAACCACCCGCACCAGAAGTATCAAGTTTCTGAAGATTCAGTGGAGCAACCATACTGAAGAAGAAGCCACTTGGGAGCGAGAAGATTATATTAGGACTGAATTTCCCAATCTCTTTAGTTCCTAGTTTTCTTTAGATCTCGGACGAGATCTTTTGTAAGGAGGGAAGGTTTGTAACATCCCAAAAATTCAAAGCAAAGAAGAAAATCAAATTTCCCTTATTCCAAATTTTGGAGCCAACAAAAACTTGGTTTGAATTAAAGTGTGGTGCATAGTGTCATGCATGAATGCTCTGGATATTGCCATGATTGTTGTTTAGAATGGTGTGAAATACCTTTGAACCCAAAACAATAACATTTGAATCAAAATAAAGAAAAACAAATAAAAAGAATAATAAAAACCAAGTCACATATGATAATGGTCACTTGTGACAATGTTATCAAGATGCCTACTTTGAGCCTCTGTAGTAAACAATTTCTAAACTAAACTTTCCCATCTCTTTGCACCTCATCGAAGAACACATCAAGGTGATCACATTGGTGTTGCCCAACCTTGCTGAGTCTTTCTCAAATGCTTATAATAAGCAACCAAAGTGACAACATTGAGACATA
Source organism: Lolium multiflorum (assembly GCA_030979885.1). Classification (NCBI taxonomy): domain Eukaryota; kingdom Viridiplantae; phylum Streptophyta; class Magnoliopsida; order Poales; family Poaceae; genus Lolium; species Lolium multiflorum. Next base: position 213,874,618 of record CM061753.1, on the reverse strand, counting down.
TTCTATATCACCTCAAATTTGATTTTCATCAAATCAACTTCACCTTGCAAACCAATGCCACCAAGAGATGCCAAATATTATTAGAATCACACCCATAAAATATTTTGGCAAAATTCAATTAAAAGTTTCTTGCGGCCATTGTGTCGAACACTTGGTGTGCATGATTCAGATATGAGCATACACTCTAAAACCAGTGGGTTTAAGCCTAAACCAGCACTCCCATTGTCAACCTCAGCTCCCTCTACACCCCTCTGGACAATGCCATGCTTTGGCACCAATGATCACTGATGATCATGGCAATGCCAAGCCCATGCCGTGAGCTCATGCCACCCCTCTCTCCTCTCTACCCTGGCTCACCTCATCATGTCCTGGAGGTTGACCTTCCTCCACTGAACACGCTGGTACCAGCCCTTGGCCCAGGAGAGACCAGCACAGCCTAGGCCAGGACGTGCCCATGTCATCCAGTGACGCCAGGATCGGCATGGCCACGCCCACAGGCATGCTAGAGCACGCGCTCGCCCCGTCGACTCCATCCTCCCCTTGACCCCTGCTTCTGCCCTGAGCATCGTCACGACACCAGCAACCTCCCAGACACGACCATTTGGACCGGAGCGCCCTGTAGCCGTCGTCACCATCGACGACCTCCGTCGGACCTGTGACAGACACTGATGTCGCCCGAGCCATCCCGTCCACCTCCTGCTGCGCCATGACGTACAAGGACCGCCAGGCCACGCTACACCGTCCTAGCTCCTTTGCCCACGCCTTTGCGCCGCTGTAGCACCGTCGACACCGTTGCCATATCCGTGAGCCTCGGCCCTCTCCCAAGCCTATAAAAGGAGCACGCCCCGGCCCTCATTCTCCACACCATTCTCTTCCCCTCCTCTCACTGAGCCTCCTCGAGCACTGCCCCCTTCCAATTTCACCACCACCGTCCCAATTGCTAGCCGGAGAACCGCCGGAGCCGTCGCAGAAGGAGCGGATGATTGGAGCCACCCCAGGAGCTGCTGGTACCAGGAGCCTCGTCGTCATCTTCCACGACCTCTGCCAGCCTCGCCGACGCTCGCCGGACCTCCGGTGAGCCTCTGACCCCCTAGGTTCGCCGCCAGTAGGCTTTGATCTCGCCGTCGACGACGACGAGCCTCGGCTGTTCGATCTCTTTCTAAACCTACGGCCCTCCTCTCGCGTACCATTTCGGTGTTTAAATAGACGCTGACAGCTGGACCCACTATCAGGCCACCCGTGTGTGCGAGACGCGCTGCTGGGCCAGACTTTTCTTTTTTTCTCTGGCCCGTTTAGCTTTCCCGCCTAGCCCACGAATTCAAATTCGATTTAATTCTTTTAACCTAAATTCAAATACTGATGCCCTGTTCAAAATTAAATAGAAAAATATCTACTGAGCCAAAATTCATGAAATAAATATTTCTGGAATGCTTATGAATTTATCTAACCAAATAAAAAATGGGATTTCTATTTTCGTGCCCTCGGGTCCTTAGTTGTACTCAGTTTTCCCAGCTCCTTAGTTTTTCCTCAGTTTTCCCCAAGCCCTTGTCCGAAACCCGCAGAAGGAGCTCGGACGGAAGGAATCCGTTAAGTTGACCGTTCCGTGCTGACATGTGGGGTCGTGTCGTTTGTGGGGTCGCATCGTGTGGGACCGCGTCGTGTGGGGCTGGTAGGAAGGGACCGCGTGGGACAGGACGAGACCGTGTTTGTGTGGCCGTAGCGTGTGGGGCCGTAGCGTGTGGAGCCGTGTGGGTCCGGGACGGGGGCACGAGTGGTTTCTGTCTCTTTCGCCCAGATTAGCAGTTTTCAATGTACCTTTTTCCTCTCTCTCGCTCGATCTCATTCATATTTGATAGCCCAAATTGGTAGCAAATCTAGAGCAGCTTCTCCTTCTGTTTTTTAACGCCATTCATTTCTTTATGCCTTCGTTTTTACCCAATCAGGTAGGAAATCTAGGGCACAAATCCAGAGAGAAAATATAGGATAAGCTGCATACAACAACCAACATAGCATAGATATATTCACGACAGATCCAAAAGTAGTACCGATAGATACAACATAAGCTACATTTTACATGAATTTAAGCTGCTCTACAGATAGAGCAGTCACATACAGAGAGTGCAGTAGGCACGTTCAACGCCTCCAGGTAGCGCCTGTGACTCGCTTGGAGGTTGCGCAGGTGAATCCCAAGTGCTTTGTGTTTGGCCATGAACGCATGCACGTTCACGGTCGTTCCAACTCTAGCGCCACATCTGCCAATGGATTCAGCATGGTTCACCAGGGAGTTGAAGTCGGTGGCGCGGAGCTTCCTGTTGCAGAAGGGGCACTTGTAAATGCCTCGAGCAAAGGGGCCATCGTAATGGCCGGACTGCAGCCTCCTGAGGACGTGACGAGTCTTGGTGTGGAAGGACTCATCGTCGCTGTCGACGTCGCTGCTCTGCACCTGTCACGTAGCACCAAAGATCGTGCAAAAAACACGGAGTCAATTGCAACGATGATGGAACAGAGAGTGAACAAAAAATCATGCATGATAATATGGGCTCGGAAAAAAGAGGTAGCCTCAGTTACATTGGACACACTTATATCCAGGATTTGAGTCAGTAAACCAAAGATCATGCACAACAAATTTGTACACACCAATTGTTTACTGACCAAACCCTGAATCAATTTATGCCCAAATATTCATCATCATCGGCACAAATCTTAAACAAAAGCAAATCACAAACACTAATAACGCAAGATCTAACACAAAAGGATTGAACTAGGAACAGACGAACAGTAATAACGCAAGATCTAACACAAAAGGATTGAACTAGGAACAGACGAACCCTAATAACGCTAGATCTAACACAAAAGGATTGAAATGAGATAAGAACAAGGGAACAAAGGGTTACCTCCGGCTTGTCGTCGACGATGCTGGTGTCGTAGGGGTACTCCGGTGACATAGGCATCCCCAATGGGCCTGCCGAAGATGGTACCCGGGGTTTATTGAAGGCCCACAAGTCGAAGAATATGAAGTTCGGAAGCCCAGTTAGTATTAAGGAAAGTTAGAGTTGTATTAGGAAATATAGAGACTTGTAATTTTACGGGACGGGTTAGAAACCCTCCCGGACTCTGTAACTTGTGTATTACGAATCCCTCGGCTCCGCCTCCTATATAAGGGGGAGTCGAGGGACAAAGAGAGGATCGAATCCATTGTCAACATAACCCTAGTTTCATAATCGTCGAGTACTTTTCGGCTGAAACCTTCGAGATCTACTTGCCCTCTACTTCCAACCAAACCCTAGTCTACAATACGTAGGCATTGATAAGTTAATACCTTGTCAATTGGCGCCGTCTGTGGGATTATAGGCGACAAGGAGCTGATCTCGATGGCACGTTCAAGATCGTTGACTTCGTCGGTGGCAAGCAACGCGATGGATCGAGGTAAACATGTCGAAACTGATCTAGTCGATTTTGTTCCTCACCCGCCCTCCCGTTTGGATGCATATACGTATCTGGAGGAGCCTATGGAGGTGACGTTCGGACAATTCCGATTCTGCGTCGAGAAAGAAGGATCGTATCGTCTAGAAGTTCCGATCTCGTCGGGATTATCAGCGATCGACTCCGACTTTCCATCAAGCGACGAGGAGATTTTGTCGCCATGCTTCATCAACACCATGGCAAGCGAAAAGCTCGCCAAGATCTTCAGCCACATGTCCTTCGAGTCATCTGCGGACTCTGATATAAGCAGCGATTCGAGCGTCGACTGCTTCAATTTCATCGACAGATCTGTTGTTATTGGAAAGGTCTTCACCAATCTTTACGATGGTTTCACCAATCCTGACAAAAATCAAAATTCAAAATATCATCAGATCTACGCAATTGAGGAAACAAACCGAGCAGAGCCGGAGACGTCGGAGGCTTTCGACAATGTGGGAAACCCATATGTTGATCCCGCTGATCTCAGGAGAGGTCTAGGCACTAAATATGTTGGGCCTACTCCACGTCTAAGGGTTCAGCTCCCGCAGGAAGCGTGAGACAGAGCAGCAAGAGCCATGGATGGGTCAGAACCAATGACCACAACTGCTACGGCAGAAGAACTGCAAGCTTATCAATATAGACTCGCTCGCGTGAGTAGAGAGTTAGAAAAACAGATAGCTGAGCTGGAAGAAAAGAGGCAGCTTCTGCATCAAGCAGGCGCAGGGCAGATCTAAGTCGACAATCAGGAAATTCGGGAGATAGTCACAGAGAAGCTCGAAGGCGAGCAAGATCTCGGCTGCAAAATATACCTGAAGCAGAGAGGGAGAATTTAGTTCAAAACCTCGACATGTCTTTTATGTCAATCGACACAAGGGGAAATATTATCCCTAAAACACCGGAAGCTGGGTACATGGCAACGCAAGCTTTCATCCTTGCGTCCAGACCACCTCCTGGGGATCCGAGAGAAGCGTTGTATAACATGGCAATGGCAGGAGTTGGAGCCATGGGAACAGCGTTCGCAGCTACACCTCCCGAAGGAACTGCAAGACAAAATAGTCCGCGACCCACCGCAGCAGTGCAGGATCCACCGAGAGCAAGTGGAGCAAGAGATTCAGCGACTCAGGCAAGGGTGGATAGAGCGCGACAGGAAAGAAGGGAACATCGGCATTCACCAGAAGTTGCTGAAGAAGACATGTGTGGACTTCCGTGTTTCACGAGACGAGTTCGAAAAACTCGAGTCCCGTCAGGGTTTAAGTTGCCCGAAAATTTCAAAAAATTTGATGGTCTACAGGATCCTGAGGATTGGCTCGTTGATTACCTCGAGACGGCGAAGTTAATAGGCGGAACCAGTGCAACAGCCATGCAGAGCATCCAGGTGCATTTGAGCGGAGCCGCACGATCTTGGATAAAGAAACTTCCCCCAGGTTCCATCGACAGTTTGGACAGTTTTGAGGATGTCTTCGTGAAGAATTTCCGATCCACCTGCAAAAAACCCGCGTCATTGGAAGAGTTGAGGTCGTGTAGACAGAAACATGATGAGTCAATGAGAAAATACATACAGAGGTGGAACATCATCAAAAACTCGGCAGAGAACATATCTGACGAGAGAGCAATAGATGCGTTCGTGGCAGGAATTCGACGAGGAGATTTCGTCGAAGACTTGGGGAGAACCAACCCAAAGACAATATCAACATTGATGGAAATAGCAAACAGATGGGCAGATGGAGAAGATGCTATACATAACAAGCGACATAGATCGCCAGAAGAGGACCGCAGTCGAAATTTCCAAAATAGACGACGATTCTCTCGACAGTTCTATAGTAATGATGCTCCTGGCCAAATATCGGCTGGTTTCCGAGGAAACACTGGAGGGAACAGTCGAGATGATTATAAAAGAAGTAACGAGCAGCAAGGCGACAATAGAGGTGATTCCCGTAATAATAGACAAAATAGTGGACCAAGGTTCCAGAGACCATATGTGTCTCCCGAGGATATGATGAATGGGCCGTGTCAGATGCATTTTTATCTTGATAACAATGGGAAGAGACAGTCAGGGCATTTGCAGAAGGACTGTCGAAATTTTCAAGCAATGTTGAGGTTTGCAGGGCAAGCTAACGCTCACGCAAATAGAAACCCTCAGGGGCCAAGGAGTGAAATTCACCTTCCACCTCCTCCCGCAATTACGGACGAAAATCGACACCAGCTCAGAATAGCGGCAGCACCACACCCACCTCCATATGTCGATCCTAACTCCAATGGCGCGGTCTCGATGATTCAGAAAGCTAGGCCATCTAATAGGGCTCAGAAAGTAATCTCGCGGCAAGTGTTCATGGCAGAGAAGATGCCTCCACCAACGATTGAGTACCTAAATTGGTCGGGACAAGACATTGGCTTCACAATTGCGGATCACCCGCAACAAGTTCCTCGACCAAGGCAGTCAGCACTTATCTTACCAGCGGTGATCGCAGGATTCGACGTATCTCGAGTATTCATAGATGGAGGCAGCAGTCTAAACCTTATGTATGCGGATACACTAAGGAAATGAACATATCCTGGCAAATCTAAAACCAACTGACACACGTTTCCATGAAATTACACCAGAGAAGCCGAGTTATCCGTTGGGGAAGATCAATCTCGACGTTCAGTTTGGGACCCGAAAAACTACAGGATAGAAAGGCTGGAGTTTGAAGTTGTGGATTTCCCGTCGCAATATCACGCCTTATTGGGACGACCAGCATATGCCAGGTTTATGGAGGTACCACACTACACGTACCTGTTGTGGAGGTTACCTGGACCTAAGGGACCAATTACAGTCAAAGGAAGTTTCGCGTTAGCTGATAAATGCAACAAGGATTTTCATCGACTATCAAAAACTTTCGGGATGCAAGCAGAATATATGGCGTCAAGGCTCACAACTGATTATGATGTGTTGCCAGATGCAGGAAGGCCACTTAGGGAACCAACCTTCAACACTACTAAGGATTCCAAGGAGGTGCAGATTCACCCGACAGACCCAAAGAAAACGACGTCCATTGCAACAAACATGGACCTCGCATAGGAAAGCACGCTCGTCGAGTTCCTCCGTGAGCACTGGAAAATCTTCGCATGGTGTCCAGCTGACATGCCAGGAGTACCCAGGGAACTTGCCGAGCACCACCTAAACTTGGATCCAATAGCGAGACCAATCAAACAACCTTTGCGGCGTTTTTCGGAACCAAACCGCAAAGCCATGCTGTCAGAGATTGATCGACTCAGAGAAGCTGGTTTTATTAAGGAGATACATACAGAAGCCACGTGGGTAGCTAACCCAGTGCTGGTCCCAAAGAAAAACACGAAAGTCCTTCGCATGTGTGTCGACTTTACGTGTCTCAATAAACACTGTCCGGATCACTTTCCCTCCCAAGGATCGATCAAATCATCGACTCCACGGCAGGATGCGAACGTCTTTCCTTCCTGGACGCATATTTTGGTTATAACCAGATCAGATTAAAAGAGGATGATGAAGTCAAGACAGCGTTCATAACACCTTATGGTGTGTTCTGCTACAGAACAATGCCTTTTGGTCTGAAAAACGCGGGAGCAACATATCAACGGATGATGCAGAAGTGCTTGGCAACACAGATTGGAAAAAACGTACAAGTGTACATTGACGATGTTGTCATAACATCAAAAAAGGGGACAACATTGATCGAGGATTTGAAGGAAATTTCGATAACCTTGACAAGTTTTGCCTTAAGCTGAACCCGACGAAGTGTCCTTTCGGCGTCCCTGCAGGAGAACTTCTCGGGTTCCTAGTATCAGCAAGAGGGATCAAGGCTAATCCAGAGAAAATCCAAGCCATCGTAACGATGAGGAAGCCGACAAAGTTGAAAGAAATACAACAGTTGACTGGGCGAGTCGCAACATTAAGCAGATTCGTCGCCAGGCTAGGAGAGAAGGCATTGCCGTTCTACGCTTTGATTAAGCAAGGAGAGAAGTTTCAGTGGAACGAAGAGGCGGACAAAGCTTTCGAGGATCTCAAGCGCATCTCGACACCACCAATATTGGTGGCGCCAAAGAGAAGGAACCCTCTCCTATACATCGCAGCCACACCTGGGGTGGTCGGCCTCGTAGTCGAAAGGGAGGAAGAAGGAAAACTCCATGGAGTACAGAGGCCAATATATTTCGTCAGTGAAGTATTATCGCCTTCAAAACAGCGGTACCCGCAGAAAGCTAGCATATGGAGTGTTTACAATAGCAAGAAAGTTGCGACACTATTTTTCGGCGCATCCGATAATAGTGGTCAGTGAGGCGCCTTTATCAAATATATTAAACAACCCAGAAGCTACGGGCCGTGTCTCCCTTTGGGGAATAGAGCTTTCCCCTCGGGACATCACGTACGAAAAAAGAAAAGCAATAAAGTCACAAATTTTACCAGACTTCATCGCAGAGTGGATGGAGCTACAAAATACGGGACCCCCAGATCTATCGAGAACCTGGACTATGAAATTTGATGGATCCAAAAGATTAGAGGGAGCTAGAGCAGGCGTGATACTAATATCACATGAAGGCGACAAATTAAAGTATGTCTTACGGATGACGTTCCCAAACGCGTCTAACAATGAGGCAGGATACGAAGCTCTTATACACGGGATGAAGATGGCGAATGCTTGTGGCGCAACCCGACTAAAAATCTTTGGCGATTCACAATTGGTGGCTCAGCAGATCATGAATCAATGTGATGCAGTCAATGAAAGTATGATAGCATACAAGGAAGTGTATAACGAGCTAGAAAAACTGTTTGATGGATGCGAGGTAAATCACATCAGCAGGCTAAGTAATGATGAAGCCGATGTTCTTGCAAACATCGGGTCGTAGTGTCTCGCGATTCCACCATGCGTGTTTTGGGAGAAAATAGCCGAGAGATCTACAAAGCCGAGGAAACCAAAGAAGAAGGAGAAGGATGAGAAACCATCGGGGGCTACAAAAGTAGCATTAGAAGAAGAAGAGTAACATGACCTAGTAATGATGGTGCAAATTCCATGGATGCAGTGTACATATCATACATCCTAAGGAAAAGAATACCGGACGATCCAGTTGAAGCAAGGCGAGTTATTAGACGATCTAAAGCCTTTACTGTGGTCAAAGGAGAGTTATACAAGCGAAGTATTTCGGGAGTGTTACAAAGGTGCGTCACACCCGAAGAAGGACGGCTAATGTTGAAGGATGTACACGAAGGAATATGTGGTCATCATGCAAGCATCGAGCTATAGCAGCCAAGGTTTTCAGAGCAGGATTTTACTTGGTTGACAGCAATCGAGGATGCAAAGGAAATAGTTCGTACTTGCGACGCGTGCCAAAGATTTGCCGCAAAACCTCACTCTCCGGCAGCAGAATTGATGCCAATACCGTATCATGGCCTTTCGCGCGGTGGGGCCTCGATATGGTGGGAAAATTACACAAGCTTCGCCGGAGGATACGAGTACATGCTCGTCGCTGTCGACAAATTCACGAAGTGGATAGAAGCAAAGCCGATAAATTCACCAGACGGAGCATCTGCAATCAAGTTCGTGAAAAGCATTGTCTTTCGGTTTGGAGTACCTCATAGCATTGTCACGGACAATGGCAGTAATTTTACATCCAACGAATTCAAGGCATATTGTGCAGAGGTAGGCATCAAACTACACTTTGCATCAGTTGCACACCCGCAGACTAATGGTCAAGTCGAAAAGCCAATGGTATCATCTGCAATGGTATCAAGAAGCGTCTCTTGGCACCGTTGGAGAAAGCGCGACATACTTGGCCAGAGGAGTTGCCTAGTGTGTTGTGGAGTATTCGAACAACTCCAAATACAGCGACACAAGAAACTCCGTTTTTCCTGGTCCACGGAGCTGAAGCAGTAATGCCGATAGAAATAGAACACGATTCTCCAAGAGTAACGGAATACGACGAAGAGACATCAAGGAAAGCATTGGAGGATGATGTCGATGCACTGGATGAAGCTCGAGACGAAGTGTTATCGCGGGTCACTAAGTACCATCAAGATCTGAAAAACTATCATAGTCGACGATTGCGACCACGATCCTTCCAAGTAGGTGACTTAGTTCTTCGGCTGACACAAAAGCCATGAAAAACTCGAGTCGCCGTGGCTTGGCCCTTACATCGTCACAGTAACCGAAGGAGGAGCATACAGAATCAAGGACAAGAAGACGGAGTCGCCAGAGCCAAATCCTTGGAACGTGGCGCAGCTCGGTCGTTCTACGCCTAAGTCGAAATATAGTCTTCCTTGTAAGCATACAATGTAAACGCCCGCGAGTTTTCAGACGCACTCTTTTCCTTTTCGGGCACCGAGTGGGGCCGGAAAGGTTTTTAATGAGGCGGGCTCGCGGTGCTGCAATATAATAAAGATATTGATGACTTATATTTTCATCGTCGACAGGCCCGGGGGCTCATAAACAAAGTATATAATTTCCTGCGCAATATAGTTATTTATCTCGGCAGCAAAAATAGTTCGCCAAACAAGAGATAACTACAAGTTAACGATACATCCGGGGGATATCACCCGCAAATATAGTATACATTCAATAAAAGTTTATCTGCTTTGGTTTAAAAACCTCGCAAAACATAAAAAAAACAATATAGACATTAGCTACTGAAACACTCGGAGGCTTGATGAGAAAAAATAAAGAAAAATCTATATCCAGTGGCTTTACAATATAGATTGTGTTTACAACATACAAGATGAAACAACCAAGATAAATTCGACAAGTGAACAATTTTCAATTGATGCCCAGTATATCATCTATGTTTACTCGTTCAGCACGAGTACTATGTTCAGCATAGCTGCCCTTCACGAAGAACTCAGCGTCCATCCGAAGAAGTTCATCCATCATATCTTCGGCTACAGGGGTCACAGCATCATCAATTTTGCCGACGTCCCTCTTCCTTTTCGACATCTTGGCCAGGCACTTGGCGACAATTTGACTCATGTCTAACTTCGGATAGCATATTTGTATCATCATCATAGAAAATCTAGCGCCAGCAGACAATTGGGCCCGCACAAAGCCATGGATTCGAGGGGCATCCCGAAATTTCTCCATCAGAGCAGGAAGGGTTTCCGACATCTTGTTGCGCGCGGACATGGTGGTATAAACTAAGGATAAGGTCCTTGTGCAGAAGTCTAGAAAATCGCGGACCTGACTCGCGCGATCTTGAAACCGGACGATTTGTCGGGTGCGCTCAGGTGTAGCCCAAAAGAGGGATCCATGTTCCAACGCCAGGTTAACAAGAAAATTTGATCTTGCGTCAACACGCTGGTCTTCGGCAGTAGCGTCTAAAAAAGGACCTATTTGATGACAGCACACCAGTTAGAGAGAGAACAAGTGAACAACGGAAGAAGTTGCGGGTTAAGAAACTTACCCGCCATGTCCAAGCTTGCATCATTCAATAATTCAAGCATGAAATTTTCTCGAGACGTAGCTTGCGTAGCTTCAGCAACAGCAGCTTTTTGCAGCTATAGCTTCTGAAGCTTGTTGACGTGCAATTTGTTCCCTTTCGGTTGCTTTTCGGGACTGTTCCATTACTAAAAGTGCCTGTTTCTTCATGGATTGAAGCTGCTGGCGAAGATCTTCCAATTCTTGTGATGGACCCGCACCCGAGAAATTTTCAATGAATTCATCACTAAGTGGCGTTTTCTTCGAGAAGGATGAGGTAGGTAAAGCATCGGAAGGACGAGAAGTTGAAGTGTAGTTATCAAAAATCAACTGAAAACAAAAGTTTCGACATCAATCATCAAGTAAAAATAGATCTCCATTGATTTTCAAAGTGATTACATGGATATTACAAAAGGAAGGACCCTAATAAACTACTGGAGCTATGTTGCCGCCAAAACTACTATGGAGACAGCATCAAAAGAGAGGTAAAACAAAAGGGAAGACAAGGTGGTCTACTTGACCTCCGGCTTGGATGAACTAGGAGCGGGAGTTGGCTTGCATCCGTGGTAGGCGAGGATTTTCTTGGAGTTTGCCTTGGCAGCCTTAATCAACGACTGCCACCTCTTCGTTTCCATCTCCTTTGTGTCGCCAACTCTCTTGTTGGCTGTCAGCAACCAAGGCGATAGTACCTTCAACACCAACTTTCAACCCTTCTTGGCGAAGTTGGAGCCCAAGATCTTCTTGAGAATTGAAGCACTTAGCGAGAGCAGTAAAAGTCGCGGGTTCCTCCTTCTTCTTGAAGAAGTATGGAAAAAGCCGCGACAGACAGCAAGACCTTCACGCGCTTCATCTCCATGAATCTCAAGGAGGGAAAGCGCGTCAAGAAGGCGATCACCTTCAGGATTTTCCAGATCATAATCTTGCTGCGTTTTCCCTAAATGAATAAAAAGGAGGGTGTCAAGACAAAGCGAGCAAGGACAAATATGACGACTCGAAGAAATAGCAAGGATTTGATTACTTACTAACAAAACGTCGACTCTGCGACTCCAAGCGAGTAAGGATTTCTTTCTCACGAGCAGACTGGTGAGCTATGTTGTCGCTCAAAGAAGTTTCTGCGTCATGAAGTCTTTTTCGAAGACCTTAAATGGTGGCAGCATCTGCTTCAGCTTTCTTGCGAGCTTTTTCGCTTTGCTCCAACTTGGTAGCAAGAGCGTCAGCACGTTTGTTGGATTCCGCAAGATTTTCTGGCATAATAAACGACAGTAAAATGTTATGACAAAATAATGGAGTATATTCAGCAGAAGAGGCAGATAAAAATAGTACCTTCAAGCTTCTTGGCATGGTCACGGTACCCGACGAATTGGGTACCGAGACGGATAAATTCCTTCATCAAAGGCTGAAGAGAACATCAAAGGAAAAGAGAAATCAATCTAGGAAGTGAAAGTTCGATAGCACCTAGCAAGAAACAAAGGGGAGCCGAAAGTACTGAAATGCTCGGAACGTAAAGAGAAAGAGTGAAAAACTTACGTCATCCAATGAAGGAGTTGTGGAACTACCAGTCAACAGGATAGGCTCCTTGGCTGGTTCTACCCTAGCTCTCTTCGGTGAAGAGGCTCGGGGGCTCGCAACTGGAGTTGGATGCTCTGTGTCTTGTTGAGGAGGCGAAGTTTCGTCCCCATCAGGTTGAGCTTCAGAGACAACTAAAGTACGGGGCGTGCTCGTTCGAGCAGTCGCGTCAATAGGTGTATTTTCATTCTCGTCGCCACTACAATAAATAAGGCGACAAGATAAGAAACAATATAGACAAAATATCGAGAACAAACAACAAAGAGCAGCAAGAACTTACGAGTTGACAAGAGCATCGTCATAAGGATTGAAAGTTTTCCTTTCGGCGTCAGGAACAACTTCTTCGGCATTGGAGGTGCCGGAATCGACAACCTCGTCCCTTTTTCTCTTGTTCTTTGGAGAAGCAGCTGGGGGAGGAGAGTGTGTCGATGCGGTAGCCTCGGTTTCAACTTCCTTTTCAGAGGATGCCGCGGATTTTCGAGAACCCGCGATTTCACTCTCAGGGCGAGAAGTACCCTGGTTGTCGTCGGTGACAACAGCCCGTTCTTCGACTTCCCACCTTCGGGAAGGGGAGGAAGAGGTTTTATGGTTCTGGACAAGATAGGAAAATTATCGACATGGATTTATATCAGTAACAGCAGTCGAAGAAATAGCAGTACCAAAAGAGAAAAGAAAAAGAATGCATGAATAAACAAATGATAAAAATATATTACCTGCGGGAGCGCGTTGGTGGCGCTATATGGCGTCACACGGCAAGATGACGGGACGGTGTCTTTCTTGCTAAGCGACGAGATCTTTCGGACAAGCTTTTCTAAGTCCTTGACCGATAAATCTGTCGACAGGCGATCCACATCTTCATCGCCAGCATACATCCAAAGGGGGTTTTTGCGAGCTTGTAGAGGCTGCACCCTAATCCTAAGGAAGTACGCCGTGATTTGGATACCCGACAATTCTTGTCCACGGGTATTTTGAAGATCGCGGATGCGTGTCATCAGCGCCTCTGTCGCTGCTTTTTCTTCATCGCTAGCCTCTGCATCCCAGGACCGGCGGCGACAGATTTTTTCGTTGCCATCGAAAGGGGGAATGTTATCTTCCACCGAGTTATGGTTTTCTTCATGGATATATAACCATTTTTTGCACCACCCTTGAACTGAGTCAGGGAATTTGACGTCAAAGTACTCGACATCAGGGCGGACGCAGATAACAACGCCGCCTATGTTATAGGCAACGTTGGCAGAGCCATTACGGCGACAGAGAAAAATGCGTTTCCATAAAGACCAGTTAGGCTGGACTCCAAGGAAAGATTCGCAAAGGGTGATGAAGATCGAGATGTGGAGGATGGAGTTGGGAGTAAGATGGTGAAGTTGAAATCTGTAGACAAAAAGCAACCCACGCAGAAAATCATGAATGGGGGAAGAAAGACCGCGGATGAGGTGGTCAACGAAACTGACCCGATACTCCATAGGAGGGGATGGATAGCTTTCTTCGCTGGGGAAGCGCAGCGCGTCTTGCTTCTTGCTGATCCCAAGTTTCTTCAGCAAGTTGATATCTTGGGGGAGATTTTAGATCTCTCCCACTCAGTGCTCCCCAGATCCGCGGTTGCCATCTTGGACTCGGGAGTGCTGTGCCTGGTGAGTCTCGAGGTGGCATCAACAATGGCGCGGGAAAAGCGTGAGTGTGGTTGAGTTCAAGATGTGTTGGGCGCAATGGAGGATTTTTGCAGAGGAAAGCAGAGGTGCGGCGTGAGTGAAAGGGCGAACGAAGGAAGAAGATGACCCTAAATAGAGAATCGGCGAAACGACGGACCGTTGGATGGAAAAATTGTGATATGGATGTTGTACACGTGGAGAAGGGGTAAAAATGTATTTTTACTATGATGGAACAGAACAGGCGCTACAGTACGTGCGCCAGAAAAAGCGGAGGACGTGTGTCCCCCACTTGCACGACGTGTCAAATTGATGAGGGTTTTGGGCCCGCAAAACAGAGAAAGAGCGTTCCTCGCGTCTTCCCAATACAGAGGTCGTGGCCAACGTCAGCACTGATGTCATTTTACCAATGAAAAAGATCGGCTTTGATAATGCAAACATTGGCGATAAAGAATAATTTCGAGAGCCTTTGATCAAATACAAGTTTTTGATCAATTGCTTGGGGGATACTTTTAAAGAAGGAAATTTCGGGTATGACAAAATAGAAATGGCGAAAGCCTATGATCAAATACAAGCATTTGTTCATAGCCTCGGGGGCTACTCCCATCGGGAGCGCTGGTCGCGCAACCGATAGATATGAAAAGCTTGAGAAAGAATAATAATATAGCGACAGAAGGTTCTAATTTGTTGAGCCTACAACCAAGCACAAGTCCTTGGCTGTAGCCTCGGGGGCTACTCCCATCGGGAACGCTGTTCGTGTGCCCGATGAAATTATAAAAAAAAAAGAAAAAGAAGAAGTGAGCATATTTCGAGTTATACAAATAACTCTACATATACTCCCATCGGGAAGGCAAAATAAGTCATCCGTTGACTCAATAAAATGTGCTATTCCAACAGCCAAAAAAGCACTCGACAATATATTATGAGCGCCAAAGTCGCGAATAATCTCTGAATGCCGCAAAACTTTGCGAAGGTAAGACCCCAGATCCGTTCTGAGCGGTGTGGCACCGTCTCTAACGTCGGTTTGCTACTTTTTTCCGTATCAACAGATACGAAGAAAAATCCTAACGGACGCATTAGGTACCCGATAAAATATGACTGGGACTCGACAGAATGGTAAGACCTTAAGCGGCACCTGTCGAAGTTTACACCAGTATCCCGAGATCATGTCCGGGGACGTGATCTTGAAGTAGGTTTTTGCGGATTGCCACTAGAGCAGTTAACTAGTACCTGATCCGTCAGATGAACTAGCCCCAACTACCATTATCCCTGTACAATATATAATTGTGTGTCTAAAGATATGCAATAAAATCGACAAAGTTATTGGATGATTGTAAAGTTGGAGATTTTCCCTGATTCTTCGATTCAAGCAAAATCTCGGGGGCTACTGACATAGGCATCCCCAATGGGCCTGCCGAAGATGGTACCCGGGGTTTATTGAAGGCCCACAAGTCGAAGAATGTGAAGTTCGGAAGCCCAGTTAGTATTAAGGAAAGTTAGAGTTGTATTAGGAAATATAGAGACTTGTAATTTTACGGGACGGGTTAGAAACCCTCCCGGACTCTGTAACTTGTGTATTATGAATCCCTCGGCTCCGCCTCCTATATAAGGGGGAGTTGAGGGACAAAGAGAGGATCGAATCCATTGTCAACATAACCCTAGTTTCATAATCGTCAAGTACTTTTCGGCTGAAACCTTCGAGATCTACTTGTCCTCTAATTCCAAGCAAACCCTAGTCTACAATACGTAGGCATTGATAAGTTAATACCTTGTCATCCGGCGCGTCGTACGGCACTGGTTCGTACAGGTCCCATGCGACGGGGGCCTGGACGGTGGCGGTGGCCGATGCGCCGGCTGCTACGTTGGAAGCAGCGACAGGGGCCTGGACGGGGGCGGCGGTCGATGCGCCGGCTGCTACGTTGGAAGCAGCGGCGGGGGCGGCGGCCGATCGCCGGCGGCTGATGTGCCGACAATGGGCATCTCATTCTTCTCCATCGCCGGCGGTTTTCTTCGGGGTTTTTCTTCGGTTGTGGAGAAGATGATGGGACAGGAGAGGCGGTTGCAGTGAGCCAGTGAGAACGTGCGTCGAGGGAGAGAAAGAGGGGCTCTATAAAGACGAAGGTGGCGTGTACCGCAACACGCGTCCGCTATGCACGGCTGCAGCGTGCACCGCGACACGAGTCTAACCCTGGGACGTTTGGTGTACTCAGTTATAACCTCGGGCCTTATACAGAAATTTTATCTGTACTCAGTTTTCCCCTCGAGGACTTAGATTGGCAAGTGCAATATACTCAGTTTTACCCTCAAGTAGCTGGTCAACAGAGAGTCAACAAATGAGACTAACATAGCTAATTGAGTCATTTCATGCGAAAAAAAATCCAAAAAAATAAAAACATAGTGGCACCTACTCATGGAGTCTTCCTACGCAACCTGCCACCTAGAAAACCTTAACAAACATATATAAATCAAGTTTTACCACAAATTGCCACTTCTCAGAATCACTAGTGTAGCTATGAAGATGCATGGTTTTCCACTCAAACCCCTTTGCAAAACATCTTTCCCAAAAACATAGTTTGTCTAAATGATGCCATAATTGTCACAGTCATGTATATTTGAATTGCAAATAATTTGATGTAGCCCAATATGAATTATATTGTACAAAACACGCATTTTTCATTTTGTAATTCTTTTGTTTGAATCTCTTAGTGTATTTACTATTTATGTGCCCTTGGATTCTTAGTACTACTCAGTTTTTCCCTCAAGTACTGTCACAAATGCTCTCAGAAGCCCAAACTTATCCTAATTGGTTGAGCCGTTGTCACACGGATCGACTCCACGAACCGTTGATCCACTGATCTAACGGGCAGTATACCCCTCTCCGTCTCTTCGTGGCAACCTCTCTCTCTTCGTGGCCACCCCTCTCTCTCTGTCGGTGGAGAGTGCCCAACCCTCTATTTATGTGCAATAATGAGTTTGCCACTTAATATAGTTTGGGATATAGTATTGGTATAAACACGAGGCATACATATTTGCGGATTTCGGTGAATGCATTATTTGTCACCCCTCTAACAATTATCAACTATCTTTAGCTGTCCTTTTCTTTTAGGGAATATAGTTTGGGATATAGTATTGGTATTTTGAAACGGCCCAAAAGTGGTATAATTTTGGTATAAACATGAGGCTTACATATTTGCGGATTTCGGTGATTGCATTATTTGTAACCCCTCTAACAATTATCAAATATCTTTAGCTGTCCTTTTCTTTTAGGGAATATAGTTTGGGATATAGTATTGGTATTTTGAAACGGCCTAAAAGTGGTATAATTTTGGTATAAACATGAGGCATACATATTTGCGGATTTCGGTGATTGCATTATTTGTCACCCCTCTAACAATTATCAACTATCTTTAGCTTTCCTTTTCTTTTAGGGAATATAGTTGGTAATTTCGGTGAATGCACACACTAACTTTGAAAACAACTACAAGTACATGTAACTGAATAATGGATTTGTAACAAGGTATCCCTTGTAACAACTTCTAGCGCCTGGTGAGCAATGATAAGAATCCGATCGTAATTATACAACAAAAGAAACAACCAGCCATCAGATTAGCTTGCTTCTTCAACTCTATCAGCTGCCTTAACTGCTTGTTCATTTTCTTCAGTTCTCCCTTCACTTCCACCAGTCCTGCATTGGGAGCATTAGGCATAATCGGAACGGCTCCTCTCTCCGCCGCATTCTCTACAGCAAGTCCCCCTCCCAAATTGCGCTCCCCAATAGCGCCAATTGATTCCTGCAATTGAAGCCTCTGAACGTACACATCGATCCACTCGAAATGCCTGCATTTCTTCAAGATCTAAAAACAACAACGTGAACCCTAAATCCCAAATTCGAGGGAATAACAAGAAAATCGAGAGAAAACAGAGAAATTGAAGCGAGATCTAACCTTATCCCCCTCTCTATATGGCAAGCTCTCGCATGCAACTAACTCATGTCCACGGTTGCCGTTCTCGTCCGTCTTACAGATCGACCGCTTCAGAGGCTCCTGGCGTGGGCAGTCAGGGCATCTTGTCAAAGGCACGGGTCCATACTGCGGCCATGAAGAACGGGAGGTCGAAGAGAAACTAGACATCACCCGCCTGCTGGAGAAGGGCTGCCGCTGGCGGAGAAGAAGAACAATGGGGCGCGGGGAAAGAAAGTGGAAGCAATGGCACGGGCACGGGCGCGGGGTTGGCTCGGGCTCCCATTTTGCAACGGTCACCTGGGTAAGCTGTGGGTCCGGCCCGCTAACATGGACAAGTTGTGGGTCCCACGATGATCTGGATAAGTGGAGACGTGTCCTGCGGGGCACCAACAGCGACCCCACTTGCCAGCACCAACGTCAACTAAACGGGAATCCTCCGTCCGAGCTCCTTCTGCGGGTTACAGACAAGGGATTGGGGAAAACTGAGGAAAAACTAAGGAGATGGGGAAAACTGAGTACAACTAAGGACCCGAGGGCACGGAAATACTCCCATAAAAAAGTTTCAACATCAGAAGAATTGTAGAACACCTGTAGTAAAAATAACAAGACAATACCTTTTCAAAATTCAAACATTTATTAGAAATCAACCATAAATTATTTTGAGATGATTCCATCTCTCAAAATTCACATTTCAAGCACTCTACATGAATATGTAAAAATATGACATTAGTTTTTACCATGATCATGGGCTAGAGCAAAATAATGGCTATGTGGCCATTTCTAGTCCATTTAAATTACCCTAATTTATTAATTAAAAATTATGAGAGGTAGCATATCCTTTTAATCACTTTTCTTAAGTCAATATGAGGTAATGATCTTAGTCTATAGAACCTCATATTTTATTACTTGATAATATTAAATCTTTTCCAAAGTAGTGTTTAAATTGCATGAGATGTAGTATCTCATTTAAATCATTTTCCCAAATGGATAAATATGAAGTGGTGACTTTGGTCAACATGATCTCATACTTTATTATTTGAGGATATTAAATCTTAGTAATGTTCAATGAGAGGAAATTACTTTTCAAAGGAAATAAATAGAAACCCTAGTAAATATTTCAATGAGAGGAAATTATTTTTCAAAAAGAAAACAAATCCAACCACAATATTAAAAATGGTGTGATGCTAGGTCATCTTGTGTGAGCCATTTGAGTGTTAAGTCTAGTACTTAAGTATTGTTTGGTGATTGTATACCTCGTATCCGTTTATAGACGCTAGTACCAAAGGCTATGAGGAGGAGGAGGTCTTCTACGAAGAAGAGGAGGAACACTTTGATCACTGTACCTACAAAGGAAAGCTCTACTAATGCAAGCTCTACTAACGCAAGCTCTACTAGAGCAAGACACCATTGCAATATTATTTTATGTTTAAGGATTTTCTTTTCCAAACCCAAGTTTTTATTTTGCAATCTTTTACTTTGGTTATCAAGGCTTAGTTTTATAGTTAACTTTGGTCTAAATATGGAGTATTGCAAGAGCATCAAACCTAGCCTAGAGAGCTACAAGTTAGTTAGCACACCTCATGACTAGTTGCTAGTGCTAAAAACTAAAACTGATCAAACTAGATGGGAACATGTGAACCAAATGACTTTGAAAACCTTAGAATGATGAGTCATTCTATTGAAAGTTTTTGAAGGTGAATATGACCTTTGAATGACAAGGTGAATTTGACAAAAACTGATGGTTGGGTTCGGATGCGATACCATTCCAATTTTAGAGTACCCCCACAATACCTGATCATGGGTAGGGCTTAACTGGAAATTTATGCACTTTAGTATGGGTTCCCTCTGAACAAGCGTCATAGGGGTTATGCTGAGGCTGCCTCCGTGAAAAGTGAAATGACGTGAAAAAGAGGTGAATGTCTTACCCAAGCCCTGTGCAGTTCCCAGGATGGCAGATTGCCATCACTGGGATGCCAAGCTCATAGGGGAGGTGCCTATACTAGGGTAAGTGAAAGGTTAATGATTGATGATCCGCATACTGAGTATGATTATTCAGGGCTATCCCTGACGGATGTAATCAAAAGTTGTGGCACAAGTGTACAACCTCTGCAGAGTGTTAAACTATTTGAATAGCCGTGTCCACGGTCATGGACGGTTGGATGGCCATACTATTCCGTTGTCAGATGTTTTCTACAAATGACTGGTGACTTGAAAGGTGAATTTGACTTGATCACAAAAGAGTTGTGGGAATGACACTAATGTTCCCACTTGAGTTTGGTTAGGCAAATAAAGAGTCTTTACTACTAAGTGCTTATGAAATAAAATGGCTTTATGCAAATAAACCTAGAGCTTAGAACCCCTACTATAGATGATAGTGTTTACATTAGTATTAGTTTGCGAGTACTTTATAAAGTACTCATGGCTTTGTCCCTAACTATTCAAATGGCCAGACTATGAAGAAGAGCACCAGTACCATGAAGTTGGACAGCAGGATGTCTATGATAACTAGGATCACCTCCCGACGTCAAGCGTTGCATGTGGAACAGATGGACCGCTACTACGTTTCTTCCGCTATGTGTTTTGTATGTTGATCTGTAGATCAACTGTTGTTTTAATATTGGATCATGAGATCCCTTGTTGTAAGATGATTATGGTTTGTAATAAATAATGTTCTGTGATATCGACTGTTATGTCTCGCAAAAACAATCTTCCTGGGATTGCGATGTATGGCATAATAGGCATCTGGAATTAAAAATCCGGGTGTTGACAGTGGACTACTCCCTCTACAGCATGTAACCGAAGGATCTGTTGTTAGATAAGTTGGAGATGTGAGGGGCGGCGTTTACCCCTCAAATATTCGATGTTGTAGCCTTCATTTCGGTCTTTTGTTTTGTCGTTCGCCATACTTCGAGATCATGATCGAGACCCCTTTTATAGAAGGTTTTAAGTCCAGACGAAGATATCGGGCGAAGATGGACGACAACAGAGCCACGAGGGCCAAGTAAGCCTCACTCATGCGGCAGGGGTACCTGGCAGCATGGTGGGCGCCATCTTGGTCCTCCTCTGGCACTAGTTTAGGTCCAGGTGCTCTAGCCCTTTCTTTTCCGTAAAAATGGCGTGGTAAAAATCCCAGGTCAATTTGATTTCGCGATGGTCCATGAAAGTCAAAATATGAAATAAGGTTACTTCTGGATATTCTTGACCACTGTCCAGTGTTCCATTCCTAGATCACTTTGATATCTGCTGGTAAAACTAACAACATGTGCGATATCCGGTCTAGTACACAACATGGCATACATGATAGAGCCTACTGCTGAGGCATAGGGGATCTTGTTCATCCTCTCTCTCTTTCTTCTGCCGTAGCCGGACCTTAACTTTTACTCAAGACCTTACCTGGAAACATAGGCAAGAACCCTTTCTTGCTTTCATCCATCCTAAACTTCTTTAGAATCTTGTCCAGGTATGTACTTTGTGAAAGCCCTATTAGGCGTCTTGATCTATCTCTATAAATCTTGATGCGTAAAATGTACGCTGCTTCACCAAGGTCTTTCATTGAAAAACACTTACTCAAATAACCTTTAACACTGCTTAGTAGTTCTATATCATTCCCATTGTCATCTACATATAATATCAGGAATGCTACAGAGCTCCCACTCACTTTGTTTTAAATACAGGCCTCACCATGAGTCTGTATAAACCCGAAGTCTTTGATCACCTTATCAAAGCGTCGGTTCCAACTCCGGGATGCTTGCTTCAGTCCATAAATGGAACGCTGAAGTTTGCATACCTTGTCAGCATTTTTAGGATCGACAAAACCTTTGGGTTGTACCATATACGCTCTTCCTCAATGTCACCATTAAGGAACGCCGTTTTGACATCCATCTGCCAAATCTCATAATCGAAAAATGCAGCTATTGCTAACAAAATCCTCACAGACTTTAGCTTCGCTACAGGTGAGAAAGTCTCATCGTAGTCAACTTCTTGAATTTATCGGAACCCCTTTGCGACAAGTCAGGCTTTATAGACAGTAATATTACCATCATCATCTGTTTTTCTTTTGAAGATCCATTTATTCTCGACAGCCTTGCGACTATCAGGTAAGTCTACCAAAGTCCATACTTGGTTATCATACATGGATCCCATTTCGGATTTCATGGCCTCGTGTCATTTGTTGGAATCTGGGCTCATAATTGCTTCCTCATACGTTGCAGGGTCATCATCATTATTATCCACAATCATGACATTTAGACATGGATCATACCAATTAGGAGTGGTACGAGCCCTCGTCGATCTGCGAGGTTCAGTAGCTTCTTCGTTCAAAGTTTCATGATCATCATCATTTGCTTCCTCTCCTATCGGTGCAGGCTGCACAGGAACATCTTCCGGCACTGCGCTACTCTGATCTACGAGAGAAGGTTCAATAACCTCGTCGAGTTCTACTTTCCTTCCAGTCACTTCCTTAGTGAGAAACTCCTTCTCAAGAAAGGATCCGTTCTTGGCAACAAAGATTTTGCCTTCGAATCTATGATAGTAAGTGTACCCAATTGTTTCTTTAGGGTATCCTATGAAGACGCATTTCTCCGCTTTGGGTTCTAGCTTGTCAGGTTGTAACTTCTTTACATAAGCTTCGCAACCCCAAACTTTAAGGAACGACAGCTTACGTTTTTTACCAAACCATAATTCATACGATGTCGTTTCAACGGATTTAGATGGTGCCCTATTTAAACTGAATGACGCTGTCTCTAATGCATAACCCCAAAACGGTAACGACAAATCGGTAAGAGACATCATAGATCGAACCATGTCTAAGAGAGTTCGATTACGACGTTCGGACACACCATTGCGCTGTGGTGTTCCCGGCGGTGTCAACTATGAAAGTATTCCGCATTTCTTTAAATGCATGCCAAACTCATAACTCAGATATTCGCCTCCGCGATCAGAACGTAGGAACTTAATCTTCTTGTTACGTTGATTTTCTACTTCACTTTGGAATTCCTTAAACTTCTCGAAAGTTTGGACTTACGTTTCATAAAGTAAATATACCCATATCTACTCAGATCATCCGTGAAGGTTAGAACATAACGATAACCACCGCGCGATGCTACACTCATTGGTCCGCACACATCGGTATGTATGATTTCCAAGTCTGTAGCTCGCTCCGTTGTACCAGAGAATGGAGTCCTAGTCATTTTTCCATTAGACATGCTTCGCATCTATCAAGTGACTCAAAGTCAAGTGACTCAAGAAGTCCATCGGAATGGAGTTTCTTCATGCGCTTCACTCCAATATGACCAAGACGACAGTGCCACATATAAGTAGAATTATCATTCAATTTAATTGGCATAGCATCAATGTTATGAACATGTGTATCACTACTATCAAGATTTAACAAGTATAAACCATTCATCTTAGGCGCATGACCATAAAAGATATTATTCATATAAACAGAACAACCATTATTCTCTGACTTAAACGAATAACCGTCTTGCATTAAACAAGATCCAGATATAATGTTCATGCTCAACGCAGGCACCAAATAAAAATTATTAAGGTTTAAAACTAATCCTGAAGGTAGATGTAGAAGGAGCGTGCCGACGGCGATCACATCGACCTTGGATCTGTTTCCAACGCGCATCGTCAACTCGTCCCTCGCTAGGCTTCGTTTATTCCGCAATACCTGTTTCGAGTTACAAATGTGAGCAACCGAACCAGTATCAAATTACCAGTAAGATAGACATCAATAACATGTATATCAGATATACCTTTCTTCTTGATGAGGCTGCTCTTCAGATCAGCGAAGTATTTGGAGCAATTGCGCTTCCAGTGCCCCTTCTCCTTGCAGTGAAAGCACACAGTATCAGGCTTAGGGCCAGCCTTGGGCTTCTCAGGAGGCGCAACAGCTTTCTTGCTGCCCTTCTTGAAGTTGCCCTTATTGTTAGGCTTGCCCTGCTTCTTGAAACTGGTGATCTTGTTGACCATCAACACTTGGTTCTCTTTCTGTATCTCCACCTCAGCAGATTTCAGCATGGAGAAGAGTTCAGGTAACTCTTTGTTCATGTTCTGCATGTTGTAGTTCATCACGAAGTTCTTGTAACTAGGTGGCAGTGATTGGAGTACACGATGAATACCCAGCTGGTTAGGAATCACAATCCCCAAGTCACTGAGCTTCTTCGCGTGCCCAGACATCTTGAGCACATGCTCGCTAACGGATCTACCCTCTTCCATCATGCAGCCAAAGAAATGTTTCGAGGCCTCATAGCTTTCCACGGTCGCATGAGTTTCAAAGATAGCTTTGAGCTCACGGACTAGCTCACAAGGGTCGTGCTGCTCAAAACGCTTTTGGAGCTCTGCCTCTAGGCTGCACAGGATGGCACACTAAACTTGGGAGTACCGAGTTTTCCGAGTCTCGTAAACATTCTTTACTTCATCGGTTTCAGTTTCTGCAGGTGGGGGACCTAGCGGTGCATCGAGCACATATTGCAGGTTTCCACCAGTGAGGAAAATCCTCACATGATGGAACCAGTCAGTGAAGTTGCTTCCATTGCTTTTAAGCTTTTCTTTCTCTAGGAACTGGTTAAAATTGATGGTGGGGGCGCCATGATCTACAACATATTTGCAAAGAGTTTAGAGTAAGTTTATGATAAATTGAGTTAAATTTTAATTCTTAAATTAACTAGGTGAACTCCCACTCAAGAAAACATCCCTCGCATTGTCTTAGTGATTACACGAACCAAATCCACTACACAAGTCCGATCTTCACGAGAAAAGATGTAGTTTCAAAGGTGAACACTCAAAGTGTTCATCATATCATTCATATGACTCATGCTCTACCTTTTGGTATTCCGTGTTCCGAGACCATGTCTGTACATGTAGGCTCGTCAAGGCTACCTTAGTATCCGCGTGTGCAAATCTGGCTTGCACCCGTTGTACACACATGTAGAATCTATCACACCCGATCATCACGTGATGCTTCGAAACGACAAGTCTTAGCAACGGTGCATACTAAGGATGAACATTTTATTATCTTGATATTTAGTGAGAGGGATCATCTTATAATGCTACCGTCGCAATCTAAGCAAAATAAGATGCAAAAAGGATTAACATCACATGCAATTCATAATGTGTGATATGATATGGCCTTTCTTCTTGTGCTTTTGATCTTCATATCCAAAGCACGGACATGATCTCCATCATCACCAGCATGGCGTCAAGGTTAGGTGGTGCCGCTTCATGGTTGTCCATCACTTATAGCTACTATAACAACTACTTGAAATAAAGCTATTACATGATGAATGGACACGCATGTCTTTAACAAAAATTAAAGACAACCATTAGGCTCCTACCGGTTGCCATAATACAATAATGAACATCTCATACATCAAATATAATCATCATCACATCATGGCCATATCACATCACCAAACCCTGCAAAAACAAGTTAGACGCCTCTAATTTGGTTTGCATATTTTACGTGGTTTAGGGTTTTCGAGTAAGATCCAATCTACCTACGAACATGAACCACAACGGTGATACTAGTGTTGTTAATAGAAAGAGTAGATTGAATCTTAACTATGGTGAGAGAGACAGAGACCCGCAAAGCCACTTATGCAATACAAGTTGCATGTCAAGCGTGGAGCAAGTCTCATGAGACGCGGTCATGTAAAGTTAGCCCGGGCCGCTTCATCCCACCATCCCACAAGATGCAAAGTACACTAACTAAAAAACAACAAGAGCATCAACGCCCACAAAACCATTGTGTTCTACTCGTGCAACAGATCTATGCATAGACACGGCTCTGATACCACTGATGGGTTCGTTGCATGGAAAACAAAAAAATTCTACCGTGAACATGAACAAAAACCAAGATCCAATCTAGGAAGAAGCAAGATCTAATCTACCAAGATCGAAGCAACGAGATGTATGTGAGACTAACCCTCGAAGATTCTAAAGCCTACGAGATTAGATCTCGTTGTTGATGTAGTCGATCGTCCCGTGCTGCAATCCGGCACTTCCGTACTCGGTCGTGCGTACGGTGTCGATGAAGCCCGTCCTCTCCTCGTTCCAGCGGGCAGCGGAGGTGTGGTAGATCCCCTTGGAATCCCAGCAGCACGACGGCGTGGTGGTGGTGGTGGTGGAGAAAAGTTGCAGGCTTCGCCTAAGCCGGAGCAGCACTATGGAGGAGAGAGGGGGGCGGCCAGAGCTTGGGATGAAGGGGTGGCTGCTCCCCTGCCCCCTCCCTCTTTATATAGGGGGGAGGTCAGGGGTTTTCCTTGCCCATCTAGGGCTAGGGCCGGCGGCCAAGTGGGGGGAGAGGGAATTCTCCCCCCCCCCCCAAGTTGATCCCCCTAGGGTTTGGGGAAACCCTAAAGGGGTTGGCCGCCTGGGCCTTGGGGGGCATGTGCCCATTGCCCATTAGGCTATGGTGCATCCCCTCAGCCCTTGCTAGCCCTCCTAGGGTCGGGGGCCCACTGGTGGGACCCCTGGAACCATCTAGAACCTTCCCGGTCTTCCACCGGAAAAATCCCGAACTTTTCCGAAACCTAGAAATTAACTTCCCTTATATGAATCTTATTCTCCGGACCATTCCGGACCTCCTCGTGATGTCCGGATCCCATCCAAGACTCCGAACAAACTTCGGTCTCCATCATATTCCGAATCTAATTATGCGACATCGAACCTTAAGCGCGTCACCCTACGGTTCGTGAACTATGCGGACATGGTCGAGACTCCTCTCGACCAATAACCAATAGCGGACCTGGAGATCCATAATGGCTCCCACACATTCAGCGATAACTTAGTGATCGATTGAACCATTTACATACGATACTGATTCCCTTTGTCACGTGATACTTTACTTGTCCGAGGTTCGATCATCGGTATCTCCATACCTAGTTCAACCTCGTTTCCGACAAGTACTATTTACTCGTACCGTGGTATGTCAACTCTTGTGACCTAGTCACATTCTTGCAAGCTAATTAGACGACATTCCACCGAGAGGGCCCAGAGTATATCTATCCGTCATCGGGATGGACAAATCCCACTCTTGATCCATATGCCTCAACTCGCACTTTCCGAATACTTAATCCCATCTTTATAACCATCCATTTACGCAATGGCGTTTGATGTAATCAAAGCATCCTTCCGATGTAAGTGATTTGCATGATCTCATGGTCGAAGGACTAGGTAACTATGTATGAAAGCTTATAGCAAGTTGAACTTAATGACTTGATCTCATGCTACGCTTATTTGGGTGTGTGTCCATTATATCATTCATCCAATGACATAACCTTGTTATTAACAACATCCAATGTTCATGATCACGAAACCATGATCATCTATTAATCAACAAGCTAGTTATACAAGAGGCTTACTAGGGACTCCTTGTTGTTTACACAACACACATGTATCAATGTTTCGGTTAATACAATTATAGCATGGTATGCAAACATTTATCATAAACACAGAGATATAATAATAACCATTTTATTATTGCCTCTTGGGCATATTTCCAACAGGTTTACCATCTCTGAACTTTCAATAGTAACCTAATCCTTCGATAATGAGATCATGTTAATCATCAACACCGGAGGATTACTTTGATGACATCAAACTCTACTTTGTAACTGATTGGTTATAAAGGTGACATTGGGTATTCTGAAAGTATGAGTTGAAGCACATGGATCAAGAGTGGGATTTGTCCATCGAAATGACGGAGATATATCCTTTGGGCCCTCTCGGTGAGATGGAATCCAATTGGATTGCAAGCATGTTACTAGATCACAAGGTATGTCGTGTCACAGAACAAGTAAAGAGTAATTATCAGTAACGAGATTGAACTAGGTATGGACATACCAATGATCGAATCTCGAATAAGTAAAGTATCATGTGACAAAGGTAATTGGTAACGAATGTTTATGGTTCTTTCGATGACAAAGTTATCGTTTAATATGTGGGAGCCATTATGGATCTCCAGGTCTCGTCGTTGGTTATTGATCGGAGAGCTGTCTCGATCATGTCTGCATCATTCGCAAACCGTAGAGTGACACACTTAAGGTTCGATGTTGTTTTAAGTAGATATGGATATGAGATGGAGACTGAATATTGTTCGGAGTCTCGTATTGTATCGAGGACATCACAAGGAGGTTTGGACTAGTCCAGAGAATAAGATTCATATATGGGAAGTCAATTCGAGGTTTACCGAAAAAGTTCAGGATTTTTCGGTATTGTACCAGAGGTTCTAGAAGGTTCCTGAGGGTATCATAGTGGGGCCCACCTAGCTTGGACGACCAATATGGACCGGAGGGGTTGCATGGGCCCACATGGGCCAGGCACCCCAGCCCTCCAAGGCCCATGCGGACGGATTGCGTGGATAAGATCAAATCCCTTGAAAATAGGGACTTAACTTGGGGGGAAAGTTCCCCTTTTTTAGCCGCCCTCTCTCCCTCCTTCTTCCTGCGCAGGCTTGACGAAACTCTGCAGGTTTTCTTCTCCATCACCACCACCACGCCGTCGTGTTGCTGGGATTTTGAGGGGATCTACATCAACCACGAGATCTGATCTCATTAACACTTTGGATCTACGAGGGTTAGTTTCTCATCTATCAAGTTGTATAGATCTCATAGATTGGATCTTGGCTTTTCCATAGATTGGGTCTTGGTTTTATTCGTTCTTGCGATATTTTGTTTTTGTTTTTGTTTTTGATGCTACGAACGCGACAGTGGTATCAAAGCCGTGTCTATGCGTAGATTTGTTGCACGAGTAGAACACAATGATTTTGTGGGCGTTGATGCTTTTGTTGATGCGTCTCTCACGTGTATTTTGCATCTCGCGGGAAGGTGGGATGAAGTGGCTCGGGCTAACTTTACATGTCCTCGCACATGAGACATCCTCCACACTTGACGTGCAACTTGTATTGCACAAGTAGCTCAGCGGCTGTTTGTCTCTCCCACCATAGTTGAGATCCAATTTACAATTGGTGGTTTGATAACAATTTTATCAACATTGTGGTTCTTGTTCACGGGTAAGAACGGTTCTTATTCGAAATCCCCAAGCTAGGTAAAACATGCAAAAAAATAGAGGCGTCTAACTTGTTTTTGCAGGGGCATGTGATGTGATATGTCCATTATGTGATTGTGATTATATTTGATATATGAGATGATCCTTATTGCAATATGGCAACTGGAAGGAGCCTAATGGTTGTATTTATTGTTTCATGACATGTGTGTCAATCACCATGTAATAGCTTTATTTCATTACTATGAGTTAGTAGTTGTAATAGTTTCTATGGATGGTGGACAACCATGTAGCGACGTCATGGACCTTGGCGCAATGCTGGTGATGATGGAGATCAAGCTCATGTGCTTTCGAGATGGAGATCAAAGGCACAAGAAGAAAAGGCGGTATGATATCACATTATCCATGCATGTGATGTTTATACTTTTATGCATCTTATTTTGCTTAGATCATGGCGGTAGCATTATAAGATGATCCCTCACATTAATATCAAGATAATAAAGTGTTCACCCCTTGTATGCACCATTGCAAAAGTTCATCGTTTTGAAGCATCTCATGATGATCGGATGTGATAGACTCTACGTTCACATATATACAGCGGGTGTAAGTCATGTTGCACGCGCGAAAATACTTGGGTTTGCTTGACGAGCCTAGCATGTACAGACATGGCCTCGGAACACAGGAAACCGAAAGGTTGAACACGAGTCATATGGATGATATGATCACATGTTGATGTTCACCATTGAAACTGCATCATCTCACGTGATGATCGGACTTGGTGTAGTGAATTTGGATCGTGTGCCACTAAACAAATATGAGGAATGTTGAATTAATTCAGTGGGAGTTCAAAAGTTATTTGGTTAAAACTTGAAATAATTATCCTGAACATAGTCTAAATTGTATTTGAATTAAATTTTATAGAATTGGCATCCGTTTTCTACCTTGCGCTAGGCTTGTAATTGAGATAGAAACAATGTTAAATCTGACAAGTAACTTTACAGGCTGCTACAGTATTGTAAAGAATCAAGAAATGATTAAGTCCTATTGCAAACTTTTGGTAACCCTCAAATTTCTAATTCAAAGAGCAATAGTTTCAATTAGTATCCAAAATTATCCTGTCTTCGTGAAACTTGATTTTCAAATCTGTTTGAAAAGTAAGGAGCTGAAAAAGTTTGTTTTCAGAAAAAAGCGAGGTGTGAGACATATGTGATATCTAAGACCTTATTACAAGATGATATAATATAATTTAGGGAGACTACATAAACTCATAAGTTTTATGGGAATGTACGAAGGTTGAAGATGCTAGGCATCCCGATCCTCCAACTAGTTGGGCACTAACTTTATTAACGTATCTACATATGAGCCATAGTGGCTTCATCATGAAGTTGTCATGATTTGATGGATAAAAGTATGAGTTAAATTGTTAATCATATTAAAAGATTACTAATAGTGAAATTCGGAACACTTGTCATGTGATGATCAACTTCAAAGTACGAAACTCAAGGGTGTTGGTATTTGACTAACAGGCCTGGATGTTTATACCAGTGAAAATTGGCACAACTGTTGGTGTTGAGTGTTTTCTGAAATAAGAGGAAAACCGAAAAAGAAACTACAAAAGATTTTGGTAGAAATAAAGAAAAGACTAGAAAGTCTAACTTAGGTGTATATAGATGATATACATGTTATGATTATATTCTTTGTTGATCACGCAATGTAATTATTGGGTATTGTACAAGATTGGTTGGTATGGTATGTCATACAACACAATACAACAATACAATGGCCTAAGTTACTACCAAGGAATATGGTAATAATGCACGTCTAGAACAATATAAATTAAGTATTATTGTGTTCGTCATTGGCATTCTACCAAGCCCTTGAGATTTATTCTAAAGAACTAAATAACTGCTATTTTGCTCCGGTCCAATGAAAGCAATGAGTTGTTCAAATTATGACCATACTCCATGTACGATGGATAATTTATTATAAATCTTAATGGTGAAACACACATGCATAACTGTAGCACCCTACCTTTTAAATAAAGGCAAGATACCTGTGTATAGTGCTATTCCCGGGATCACTGATAGCACACACATTTCAAATGAAGTAATCATAGCAATAGTATCAAATTTACTACAACGTAGATACACATGAAAAATAAATAAAGTCTTACAACTTGCATAGTCACTTGGACTAGCTCAAATATAAATGTTCAAAGTAAACACAACGGAAATAAACTTCAATGAGCCTCCATCATCTTCATGCGCCACAGGCAGACATGTTGGAATGTAGACTCGAGATCCTACCTAATAATCCTCTTCAGACGAACCTGCACGTTTGAATATGCAGCCCCACGAATGGAGGTCAGTACAATGATGTACTGGCAAATGACACTTATTTGGTGGCAATTTTAGACATGACTAGATACATGATATTTGGCAAGTGGGGTTTAGGTTAGTTTGCATAAAGCCAATTTTATCCTACCCTTTTATTTTTAAAAAACAAAACTTTTGCAAAACCTGTAATTGTCATAAACAGCACCATGGTTACATCTCCCAGGTACTATTCGACAGTTGCTACTCAAATTTTAACTTATTCAGAAATAGGTGATGAGATTCTTCCGTACATTCCCTGCCTAGAAAGCTCAAATTGTCCATAACCGGGGACACGGCTAAGATCTTAGGTTTACTCTCGAGAGGCTGTGCACTTTCACCTTACGACCCACCCTTTCCAAGAGAAGAAATGAGACAAGATCTTTCAGAAGGAGGTTTCCACCATAACTAGCTAGACCCGTTCCCGTTGGGTTGCAAGCCCCATCATCATGTCTAGCAACAAGCTTGACCTCACAACTTACTTAATCCCGGCAGAGCCCATAATACCATAAGGCTGCACTGGAAGCTAACTAAAACATGGACGACATATTAATCTCTTTAATCTTGGGTGGCCATCCACAAGTGAAACTCACAGGCTTAAAACCATTACAGATAATAAACCCCCACACGATCCCCTGGTGAAAACCAGAGGTGCAGTCTAGGGCAACCACTATTCACTGCGCACTCTCAGGTACCCACCTGCCACTAGTCTCGCCAGGGTCGGAGCCCTGAGCAGCCGCCCACCACACAATCAATCCACCCAGGTGATTCATTATAGTTGTTAATTTTAATCCTCAATACTCACAATCCAATTAATCAAAACAGCAGTGGCATTTTGTTATTGCTAGGCATACTAAGGATACTAGCAATGGTTCAAGGGTGGCTACACACTACTAGGACATGATAGGCATAGCATAATTTTCAAAATCAAAATCCTACCATGCATACTAGTTTGAAAACACTAATGCTTAACAGAAATAAATAGGAGTTGAGCGTCACT
The DNA here is from genome assembly GCA_030979885.1 of Lolium multiflorum. Classification (NCBI taxonomy): domain Eukaryota; kingdom Viridiplantae; phylum Streptophyta; class Magnoliopsida; order Poales; family Poaceae; genus Lolium; species Lolium multiflorum. Next base: position 213,842,185 of record CM061753.1, on the reverse strand, counting down.
TGCCTTGATCAAAGCAACCCGTACAATCACAGCAATCACAAGCACCACCTTGATCTCCTCCACAATCTAATCAAACAAGCATAACAAGAATAAACAAACATTCGATATGACAAACATAGACATGTATGCATGCATGCTATGCAACAATTTAACTTCACAAAAGAGGTAGTGTGTAAGTGTTGCATTATGTGTTCTCTGATATGTGCAATGTTAATGAATTATTCTGGACATTTAATTTTATTTAGAAAAACCATTAATTGAGTATCTACTTAACACATACAATCTTATTAATTAGCTACTGTAAGCATTATGTGTTGTAAAAATATGAATTTGACCTCCCTGGATAGGTTACAGTAATACAAAAGCACAGCAATTGGAATTACTCGAAAATCATTTACAGAATTTGAATTATGATTGAATTACTGATTTGAATAGATTTTGTTAGAGCAAGTTTGTGCACGTATCAAATTTGTACAACTCCTATACCATACTGTAGTACATATTCTGAGGATTCCAGAAAGTACAAAAACTTAAAATTTGTCCCTGTAGATTAATTTATACAATTTTTATAGTGTAAACCAATCAATTACTCTATTTGAATTTACATGCGAAATCTAACACAGTACCTATACCATATTACTGCATAGTTGTATTCTACATACTGCAAGCTTTCCAACGATATAGAATTTGCAAAATTTGGCCCAGCGGTTGATTTTATATCGATTTTACAAGTTTGGCTACAAATCTGTGATTCAAATTCGATTTTAAAACGTATTTGACCAACACTGACCGGCGCGCTGACTGGAGCTGCCACGCGGCGCGCTCTGATTGGCCCGTACCGGTTCGGTACGGGATCTAACCTAAACCACTGGATCTAGATCTAACGGCTGGGCGAAAACAAAAAGAAAAATAAAAAAAAGAAGGCCGGGATTTACCTGGCCGGCGTCGATGGGGTGGCGGGGCGGCTCGGTATGCGATGGGTGCGGCGGCTGCGGCGATCTCTGGCGGCGGCGGGTGGCTACGGGGTGCGGCGGCGCACGGCGGTGAGCTTGGGCGACGGCGCGGCGGCGGTCTAGGGCGGCGGCGTGAGGCGGCTGGCGGCGGCGTACGCGGGGGTCGCGGGGTATTTATAGGCGTAGGGCACGGACGTCGAGGGCGGACGGCGGAGATTCATCCGCGCCGATCTAGGCAGAGCAACGGTGGAGGCAGAGTCCGGGTCGGCACGAGGTAGAAGAAGGCGCTGACGAGCGGGCCCCGCTGACGGGCGGGCCCCAAGCGAAACGAAAAAAAAGGGGCAGGCGGTTCGGCTCGCGGGCCGTTTCTGGCAGGCCAGTGGGCCGATGCGGTCGGGCTGGCCCGATTCGGCTAGTCCGAACCGTTTTCTCCTTTTTTTTTGTTCTTTTCGTTTTTCCTTTTTCTTTTTTACTGTTTTCTTCACAACTTTTGATTTAGGAACCCAAATAGGGTCAAACCAATTTCTAAAATTTTGTAAAGTTCAGGGCTTCGTTTTAACCAATAGAGAACAATGTTTTGACTCACTATTAGGGTGCCTATGGTTTACTCATGGTTGTGGAAATCGGCATGCATGATGAAATTGAAAGTGTTTGCTTGGTTGCTCTTATCTGATAGATTAAATACTAAAGATTTATTGAAGAGGAGACACTGGAATGTGACAGAGGATTACACTTGTCATTTATGTCATGCACATGTTTATGAGGATAGAGTGCACCTGTTTTTTGAATGCAAGTTTAGTGCAAGAGTTTGGAATTATCTGCAGATTTCTTGGAGTACTGCTGAGGTGGACATGCAAAGAATTCTGGCACTTGCTAAGAAGGACTTTGGTTTGCCTTTTTTCATGGAGGTTCTGATTACTGCTTGTTGGAACATTTGGTTAATCCGCAATGCAAAGGTTTTTAGACAAGAGCAGGAGACTTTTGCTAGGTGGAAAAGTCAGTTTGTGTATGACATGACTCTCTTGCAGTACAGAATTAAAGTTAAGCACAAGGACAGGCTGTTATCTTGGATTAGGTCCCTGCCTTAGGTCCCTTCTCCTTTGTGTACATAGGCTTTATTCTTTTCTTCTTTTGTTTCTTATTCTTTTGAACCAAGTTCTGTTTTTGTTCTTTTATTATAAATGAAAATTTTGCTGTGAGGCTTTTTGCCTCACAGTTCCGGGTCAAAAAAATGTTTTGACTCACTTTAGCCTGGTAGGGAAATAAAGTTCTTTGCAAATAGGATATGTTACTATGGTTGTGCCAGATTAGTGTTTATCATATTATGTGAAAATGAACAAATGCAAAGATGCTATGAATGAATGCAGGTTTTTGTATTTTGAAAAAAACTAGGGATGTTACAGACTAACCCCCTTAAGATGAAGCACGTCCTCGGGCTTCGGATTGGCTAGCAAATAGGTGTGGGTACTCCTCTCGAAGATTGTCTTCGCGTTCCCAAGTTGCCTCCTCCTCGGTATGGTGACTCCATTGGACCTTGCAGAACTTGATGGTCTTCGTGCGAGTATTCCTCTCAGCCCACTCCAAGATCTTAATGGGTTTCTCCTCATACGTCAAGTCACTTTCCAGTTGAACTTCCTCGAGCGGTACTGTATCCTTCAATGGCGTTTCCGACATCTCAGGGTGACATTTCTTCAACTGACTGACATGGAACACATTATGAACTGCTGAAAGGATCTCTGGCAATTCAATCTCATAAGCCACTTCTCCTTTGCGAGATAAGATCTTGAACGGTCCAATGAATCTTGGGGCTAACTTCCCTTTGATTCCAAATCTCTTGACACCTCGAAGGGGTGATACTCGGAGGTAAACTCTATCGCCTATTTCATATGAAACATCTCTACGCTTATTGTCAGCATAGCTCTTCTATCTAGACTGTGCTACCTTCAACCTATCCTTGATCAGTCTAACGTTTTCTTCGGCCTCTTGGATAATGTCTAGCCCAAAGAAACTCCTTTCTCCTACTCCACTCCACAACAATGGGGTGGTACACTTTCTCCCATACAAAGCTTCAAATGGGGACATCTCAATGCTAGCTTGGTAACTGTTGTTGTAAGAAAACTCCGCATATGGTAGGCTGTCATCCCAACTAGATCCATAATCTATAACACAAGCTCTCAGCATATCCTCTAGGATCTGATTCACTCTCTCAGTCTGACCGTCTGTCTGAGGGTGAAATGCCGTACTAAACTCCAATCTGGTTCCTAAGGACTCATGCAACTGCTTCCAGAAATGCGAGGTAAATTGGGTACCTCTATCAGACACGATACTCTTAGGAACTCCGTGAAGGCATACTATCCTCTTCATATAGATATCTGCTAACTTAGCGCTGGTGTAAGTGGTCTTCACGGGCACAAAGTGAGCTACCTTGGTCAAACGATCCACTATTACCCAAATCGAATCATACCCTGACTTTGTTCGGGGTAATCCAGTAATGAAGTCCATACCAATTTGGTCCCACTTCCAGTCTGGAACCTTCAGCGGTTGCAGTAACCTGGCTTCTGGTGCTCAGCCTTTACTCTGCTGCACACATCACACTTGGCTATATATTCTGCGATGTCTCGCTTCATATTGTTCCACCAAAATCTCTCTTTCAGATCCATGTACATCTTGGTATTACCAGGGTGAATGGAATATGGTGTCTCATGAGCTTCCTGAAATATCAGCTTCCTAAGTTCAGGGTCATTAGCTACACAAATACGCTTCCCAAACCAAACAATACCCTGCTCATCTTCACAAAAACCTTTTGCTTTATCCTCCTTCAAGTTTTCCTTTATCTTCTCTATATCTTCGTGATACGTCTCCAACGTATCTATAATTCTCCAACGTATCTATAATTTCTGATGTTCCATGCTTGTTTTATGACAATACCTACATGTTTTGTTCACACTTTATATCGTTTTGATGCGTTTTCCGGAACTAACCTATTGACGAGATGCCGAAGTGCCAGTTCCTGTTTTCGCTGTTTTTGGTTTCAGAAATCCTAGTAAGGAAATATTCTCGGAATCGGACGAAATCAACGCCGTACCTATTTTCACCGCTTCCGAACACCAGAGGGACCGGAGGGGGCACAGGGCCCCACACACTAAGGCGGCGCGTCCGAGGGGCGCCGGCTGTGTCCGGCCCCACCGGGTCCCCTCCGAGGCTCCCCTTTCGCCTATATAAGCTCCCTGACCTAAAACCCCGAGACGAATAAGCCACGGTACGCGAAACCTTCATCACCGCTGCTGTCTCCCATGAGGAGGGAGTAGTTCTCCATCGAGGAAAAATAGGATGCTAGGCGTTGATTTCGTCCGATTCGACCTATTTCCAAAAAACGAGGAATCTCAGTTAGTTCAAAACGCATCAAAACGATATAAAGTTATATCGTTTTGATGCGTTTCGGAACTAACCTATTGACGAGATGCCGAAGTGCCGTTCTGTTTTCTTTTTTGGTTTCAGAAATCCTAGTAAGGAAATATTCTCGATCGGACGAAATCAACGCCCGACCTATTTTCACCGGAAGCTTCCAACACCCGAGAGGGACTAGGGGGGGCCACGGGGCCCCACACACTAAGGTGGCGCGGCCGAGGGGGCGCGCCGTCTGTTGTCGGCCCCACCGGGGCCCCTCCGAGGCTCCCCTTTCGCCTATATAAGCTCCGACCTAAAACCCGAGACGAATAAGCCACGGTACGCGAAACCTTCCAGAGCCGCCGCCATCGCGAAGCCAAGATCGGGGGACAGAAGTCTCTGTTCCCACGCCGCGGGACGGAGAAGTGCCCCGGAAGGCTTCTCCATCAACACCACCGCCATCTTCATCACCGCTGCTGTCTCCCATGAGGAGGGAGTAGTTCTCCATCGAGGCGGGGCTGCCGGTAGCTATGTGGTTCATCTCTCTCCTATGTACTTCAATACAATAATCTCATGAGCTGCCTTGCATGATTGAGATTCATATGATGATGCTTGTAATCTAGATGTCATTATGCTAGTCAAGTGGATTTTACTTATGTGATCTCCGGAGACTCCTTGTCCCACGTGTGTAAAGGTGACAGTGTGTGCACCGTGTGGGTCTCTTAGGCTATATTTCACAGAATACTTATTCACTGTTATGAATGGCATAGTGAAGTGCTTATTTATATCCCTTTATGATTGCAATGTGTCTTGTATCACTATTTATCTATGTGCTACTCATGTGATGTTATTGAAGTAGTCTATTCCTCCTGCATGGTGTAATGGTGACAGTGTGTGCATCGTGTAGTTCTTGTCGTAGATTATGATCATAATCTCTTGTAGGTTATGGAGTTGATTATCGCTATGATAGTATTGATGTGATTTATGCCTCCTTCATAGTGTGATGGTGACAGTGAGCATGCTATGTTAGTACTTGGTCTATTTTGCAAAGATCTATTATACTCTAAGGTTACTTAAACATGAATATCGAATGTTGTGGCGCTTGTTAACTCCGGCTTGAGGGAGCTCTTGTAGCCCTACACAATTAGTGGTGTTCATCATCCAAGAAGAGTATATGTAGCACAAAAGGAAGAGAACTTATTTATTATGTGATCAATGTTGAGAGTGTCCACTAGTGAAAGTATGATCCCTAAGCCTTGTTTGCACCACAAAGAATTGCTTCCCACGCCAGCAAGCTATTTTCTGGCGCCGCTTGTTTACTGTTTTACTGCATCTTTACTTTCTGCAATATTACCACCATCTATACCACCTGTGTTTTACTATCTCTTCGCCGAACTAGTGCACCTATACATCGACAAGTGTATTAGGTGTGTTGGGGACACAAGAGACTTCTTGTATCGTGATTGCGGGGTTGCTTGAGAGGGATATCTTTGACCTCTTCCTCCCTGAGTTCGATAAACCTTGGGTGATCCACTTAAGGGAAAACTTGTTGCTGTTCTACAAACCTCTGCTCTTGGAGGCCCAACACTGTCTACAAGAATAGAAGCACCCGTAGACATCACTTCATCTCCCTTCTGGGTTTCTTTTATCCTATCCATCAGCGTAGGTTGTACTATTAAGGATGCTACAAATCCTTCCGGTACTACTTCCAAACTAAGGTCCTTCAATGCCTGGCACAGATCTTCAGGTAGATCCTCCGTCGATAGCCAATTCAGATAAGACTTACGACTTAGTGCATCGGCCACCACGTTTGCTTTACCTGGGTGGTATTGCAAACTCAGATCGTAATCCTTGATAAGTTCCAACCATCTTCTTTGCCTCATGTTCAATTCCTTCTGAGTGAAGATGTACTTCAAACTCTTGTGGTCGGTGAATACTTCACATCGTTTCCCCATCAAATAATGTCTCCAGATCTTCAGTGCATGGACCACTGAAGCTAACTCTATATCGTGTGTGGGATAATTGACTTCATGTTTCTTGAGTTGCCTTGAAGCATAAGCGGCTACCTTGCCTTCCTGCATCAACACACTTCCAAGCCCTTGATGAGAAGCGTCACAGTACACTTGGAACTCCTTCTCTAGATCTGGTAAACACAGGATCGGTGCAGACACCAATCTCTTCTTCAATTCCTGAAAACTGGCTTCACATGCATCAGTCCAAGCAAACTTCTTCTCTTTCTTCAGCAACTCAGTCATTGGTTTCGCAATCTTGGAGAAATTCTCAATGAATCTCCTATAGTAACCTGCTAATCCCAAGAAACTGCGAATTTCTCCGACATTCTTTTGTGGCTCCCATTCTGTCACAGCTGCTACCTTGGATGGATCAACAGCAATTCCTTCCTTGGAGATAATGTGTCCAAGAAATCCTACTTCACTGAGCCAGAACTCGCATTTACTAAACTTGGCATATAGTTGGTGTTCTCGGAGTTTCTCCAATATTAGGCGAAGGTGTTTCTCATGTTCCTCTTCGCTCTTCGAATAGATAAGTATGTCGTCAATGAAAACTACGACAAACTTGTCAAGGAATTCCATAAACACCTTGTTCATCATATTCATGAAGTATGAGGGAGCATTGGTTAAGCCGAAAGGCATCACCGTGTATTCATATGAACCATATCTAGTGACAAAGGCTGTCTTGGGGATGTCATGCTCTCTAATCTTGAGCTGAAAATATCCAGACCGAAGGTCGATCTTGGAAAACACACTAGCTCCAACCAACTGATCGAAAAGATCATTGATTCTGGGTAGGGGGTATTTGTTCTTGATGGTAACCTCATTCAACGAACGGTAATCCATAACCAAACGCTGGCTCTTGTCCTTCTTCTCAACAAACAGAACTAGCGCTCCCCACGGAGATGAACTCTCCCTAATGAAACCCTTTCCTAACTGCTCCTTCAGCTGTTTCTTGAGCTCCTTCAACTCATCAGTAGACATGGGGTAAGGTCTCTTTGCTATAGGGCCTGTGCCCGAAAGCAATTCTATAAGAAACTCCACATCTCTATCTGGGGGCATTCCGGGTAATTCCTCCGGAAAGACATCGGGGTATTCCTTGACTATGTGTACCTGGTCTAGGCTAACCCCCTTAAGATTTTCTAGCCTTATTTCTCCAAGGTCCAATCAGGATTTGAACCTAATTCTTTTTCCTCCAGGGGTTGTGAGAGTGATTGGTTTACTCACACAATCTATGACTCCTCTATGGGTTGTCATCCAGTCCATTCCCAAAATAACATCCAAACCTTGTGATTCTAGGATTACTAAGTGGGCGACGAATTTATAGGGGCCAATTTCTAACACTAAATCTCGGCATCCCGAATTAACTATCATCTCTCCACCAGGGGAACTCACTTTAATTGTTTTTCCTATAGTTTCAGTGGGTAGTCCATTTTTATTCACAAAAGCTCTTGATATGAATGAATGCGATGCACCAGTATCAAATAAAACCAATGTTGTAAATGAGTTGAGTGGGAACATAGCCATCACAGCGTCACGTTCATTCATCACTTCCTCCACATTGAGGTGGTTCGCCTATCCCTTCTGGAATGTATTTGACTTGGTAGCATCAACATGTTTATTCTCTGGGCAGTCAGTGGCAAAGTGTCCAGTCTTCTTACACTTGTAGCAGGTAATATGGGACAAGTCTTTTGAATTGTGTCGGTGTTGGCCATTATTTCCATTGGGGTGTCCGTTACCCCCATTGTGACGACCATTGTTTCCACTGTGATTCCCATTGGAATGATTTCCCCTGGATCCTCCATTAGACCTGTGACCATTGAAATTGTTGCCATTCCCCTTGCTGAAATGACTGGTATGCCTGTGTGAGTTGTGACTTCCATTCCCATCAGAAGAATGGTGCTTCTTGTGAAATGGCTCACTGTGGTTCTTGCTATTGCTGAACTTCCTCTTACGATTCTCTTCCTTCTTGATGTTATTGTCCAGAGTGATGGCTTGATCAAGTAGGGACTGGTAGCTGGGTGCATATGCCACGGACAATGGAATCTTCATTTCTCCCTTAAGTCCATTGAGGAACTTCTCCTTCCTCTTAGCATCAGTGTCAATCTCCTCTAGGGCATACCTTGCCAAAGCACAGAAGTCATCCATGTATTCCTTCAGAGTCCTTCCACCCTGCCTCAGACTACGGAATTCATCTCTCTTGAGATTCATAATGCCCGAGGAGATGTGGGCAGTACGAAATCCCTCCTTGAAGGTTTCCCAGTCTAAGCCATCTATAGGGTGGGTAAGTTGATACGTCTCCCACCACATTGCAGCAGGTCCTTCCAGCAGATGAGCGGTGAACCTAATCTTCTCAGCCTCGGTGCACTCACATGTGACTAAGTCCTTGCTGACAGAACGAAGCCAATCATTAGCTACTATTAGCTCAGTGGCACTGGAGAACTTGGCTGGTTTGAGCCTCAGGAATCTGGCAAGTCTGTCCACTGGGGGTGGTGGTGGAGGTGGTGGCGGTGGTGGTGGTGGTGGCGGTGGTGGATTGTTGTTGTTGTTCTGGGCGGTTTGAATGAACTGTGTCATCATCCGCATGAGCTGTGCCTGAGCTGTCATCATCTGTTGCAGTGCTTCCTGAGTTGGGTCCCTTCTTGGCGGCATCTGATATAGTTTAAGCACAGATAAGAACAAGATAGATAGATCTAGGAAGTAAAATTTCCTACCCATGCACAAACAATTCACACAACCAAACAAAAACATTGAAAAACAGAAATCCAAACTTTTACTTAAAACTTATCGAGGTTCGAAAATACGACTAAGATAGTTGGTACTGCCTTACATCAATAGTAGGACAATACAAAGAGCGTAATAAAAATCTAAAATCTAAAGGGGTCTTCTAACGTCTCTTGACCGCTTCAAAGCAAGATAAGGGGTACGACTCCGAGCTTGTCTTCCTCTTCTTCTTCTTCTCTTCCGCAACTGGCTCTACTTCACCATCAGAGTTAAACATGAGCCTCTCTTGAGGATCTTCTTCCTCCTTCCCAGCTGCGAGTTCTTCAATCGTTTCCTTCAGAAGCTTGTTCTCCATCTTCAGAGCGTCATTCTCCTTCTTCAACTCATCCTTCTCCTTGGTCTCAATGGCCCTGTTCTCCAGCATCAGCGTTATTGTCTTCTGGACTGTCTTCGCCCAGTTGTCGCTAATGATTATCTTCTCTTCCACCTTCACTGGATCCTCCAGAAGGGCGATGCGTGCTTCTAGCACCAGTCTGTCATCATCTACTCCCAACAGAGCTGCTTCCATCTGCATATTTCTGGCGTTGGCATATTGGAGCGTCTCCCTGGCTTCACCCACCAAGGCAGTTTGCCTCTTCAGCAGAATCTCGGAGTTAGCGGACACGAACTCCCTCTCGATCATATAATTGCGACATACCGAGAGATTCCGAGCACCCATGCGGCGGAGTGGTGTACCATTTTCTGCACGCTCACTGAATTGATAGTAAGGCGATGTCGGGGGAATCTTGCGATGGAACTTGTGGCGAATGCGGGCGATGGCGCCCTGGATGGCGATCTCCACAGAATTCGTCCAATCAGGGTAGACGTCAGAATATGTCATGCCCGGATCATCAAGGTCATCATCACTTCCCGGAATAAAGGTCTTGATCGACCAAGCCTCTATGTCATGTTCCTTGTACAGCTGCCTTCCCTGGATGACCGGAGGTGCTATCCCAACTAGTGATGACATATCAAACAATATGTCGCTGAGGTAGAAAGATTCGTCTCCAGCAACAAACGTCTCGTCGTAGTCGGCCATCTACAGTTTTATAGGAGAAGACAAGATTAGAAAGGAAATCCAAAAGAATAGATAAGTGCAGAATTAAATTTTCATAATTATCATTTTAAACAAGTTTGTATCCTATGGTTTTCCCAAATCCTAGGGTCTCGATCCTACAGGCAACACTATGCTCTGATACCATTTTGTAGCACCCTACCTTTTAAATAAAGGCAAGATACCTATGTATAGTGCTATTCCCGGGATCACTGATAGCACACACATTTCAAATGAAGTAATCATAGCAATAGTATCAAATTTACTACAACATAGATCCATAGGAAAAATAAATAAAGTCTTACAACTTGCATAGTAACTTGGACTAGATCAAATATAAATATTCAAAGTAAACACAACGGAAATAAACTTCAATGAGCCTTGATACGTCCAATTTGCATCACTATTTTGTATCATAATTTGCTGTTATTCATTGATATATTTCATATTGGGACACAATCCTTATGTTATTTCATCTATTTTGCATGTATCATCATCATTGGAGGATCAAGCACCGGAGCCAGGATTCTGCTGGAAAAAGCACCGTCAGAACGCAATATTTCGGAAGATCAACTGTGGAAGAAAATTTCACGTAAATTCCTATTTTTCAAGATGACGGAGGGAGCCAGAAGGGGAAGAAGAGGGGAGCCACTGTGGGCCCAGACCACGGGCCGGCGCGGCCCATGGCTGGCCGCGCCACCCTGTGGTGTGGGAGCCCCACAGCCCTTTCGCCTCCTTTTCTTCGCGTCTCCTTCGTCCCGAAAACCTAAGCCACGAGAGGACCTCACGAAGGGTTACAGCCGCCTCTGCGGGGCGGAGAACAGAGAGAAAAGAGCTCTCCGGCGGGCAGGAATCCGCCGGGGAAATTCCCTCCCGGAGGGGGAATCGACGCCATCGCCATCGTCATCGAGCGGGACATCATCTCCATCATCATCATCATCATCTCCACCATCTACACCGCCATCACCACCGCTGCACCTCGTCACCGCTGTAACAATTCGGGTTAAATCTTGATTGTATGATAGGGAAACTCTCCCGGCATTATTCTCAACTTGTTATAGATGCTATTGAGTGAAACCATTGAACCAAGGTTTATGTTCAGATTATTATTCATCATCATATCACCTCTGATTGTATTCCATATGATGTCTCGTGAGTAGTTCGTTTAGTTCTTGAGGACATGGGTGAAGTCTAAATGCTAGTAGTGAATTATGGTTGAGTAATATTCAATGTTATGATATTTAAGTTGTGGTGTCATTCTTCTAGTGGTGTCGTGTGAACGTCGACTACACGACACTTCACCATTTATGGGCCTAGGGGAGTGCATCTTGTATTCGGTTGCTAATTGCGGGGTTGCCGGAGTGACAGAAACCTGAGCCCCCGTTAGTATATCAATGCAAGAGGGATCGCAGGATCTCGAGTTTAAGGCTGTGGTTAGATTTATCTTAATTACTTTCTTGTAGTTGCGGATGCTTGCAAGGGGTATAATCACAAGTATGTATTAGTCCTAGGAAGGGCGGTGCATTAGCATAGGTTCACCCACACAACACTTATCAAAACAATGAAGATTATTAAACCACATGAAGCGAAAGTACTAGACTAAAATCCCCGTGTGTTCTCAAGGACGCTTGGTCATTATAAGTAAACAAACCGGCTTGTCCTTTGTGCTAAAAAGGATTGGGCCACTCGCTGCAATTATTTCTCTCGCATTTTACTTACTCGTACTTTATTCATCTGTTACATCAAAACTCCTTGAATACTTGTTTGTGAGCATTTACAGTGAATCCTTCATCGAAACTGCTGCCAACACCTTCTGCTCCTCGTTGGGATCGACATTCTTACTTATCGAAGATACTACGATACACCCCCTATACTTATGGGCAATCAAGCCTCCATCATCTTCATGCACCACAGGCAGACATGTTGGAATGTAGACTCGAGATCCTACCTAGTAATCCTCTTCAGACGAACCTGCACGTTTGAATATGCAGCCCCACGAATGGAGGTCAGTACAATGATGTACTGGCAAATGACACTTATTTGGTGGCAATTTTAGACATGACTAGCTACATGATATTTGGCAAGTGGGGTTTAGGCTAGTTTGCATAAAGCCAATTTTATCCTACCCTTTTATTTTTAAAAAATAAAACTTTTGCAAAACCTGTAATTGTCATAAACAGCACCATGGTTACATCTCCCAGGTACTATTCGACAGTTGCTACTCAAATTTTAACTTATTCAGAAATAGGTGATGAGATTCTTCCGTACATTCCCTGCCTAGAAAGCTCAAATTGTCCATAACCGGGGACACGGCTAAGATCTTAGGTTTACTCTCGAGAGGTTGTGCACTTTCACCTTATGACCCACCCTTCCCAAGAGAAGAAATGAGACAAGATCTTTCAGAAGGAGGTTTCCACCATAACTAGCTAGACCCGTTCCCGTTGGGTTGCAAGCCCCATCATCATGTCTAGCAACAAGCTTGACCTCACAACTTACTTAATCCCGGCAGAGCCCATAATACCATAAGGCTGCACTGGAAGCTAACTAAAACATGGACGACATATTAATCTCTTTAATCCTGGGTGGCCATCCACAAGTGAAACTCACAGGCTTAAAACCATTACAGATAATAAACCCCCGACGATCCCCTGGTGAAAACCAGAGGTGCAGTCTAGGGCAGCCACTATTCACTGCGCACTCTCAGGTACCCACTGGTCTCGCCAGGGTCGGAGCCCTGAGCAGCCGCCCACCACACAATCAATCCACCCAGGTGATTCATTATAGTTGTTAATTTTAATCCTCAATACTCACAATCCAATTAATCAAAACAGCAGTGGCATTTTGTTATTGCTAGGCATACTAAGGATACTAGCAATGGTTCAAGGGTGGCTACACACTACTAGGACATGATAGGCATAGCATAATTTTCAAAATCAAAATCCTACCATGCATACTAGTTTGAAAACACTAATGCTTAACAGAAATAAATAGGAGTTGAGCGTCACTTGCCTTGATCAAAGCAACCCGTACAATCACAGCAATCACAAGCACCACCTTGATCTCCTCCACAATCTAATCAAACAAGAATAACAAGAATAAACAAATATTCGATATGACAAACATAGACATGTATGCATGCATGCTATGCAACAATTTAACTTCACAAGAGAGGTAGTGTGTAAGTGTTGCATTATGTGTTCTCTAATATGTGCAATGTTAATGAATTATTCTGGAGATTTAATTTGATTTAGAAAAACCATTAATTGAGTATCTACTTAACACATACAATCTTATTAATTAGCTACTGTAAGCATTATGTGTTGTAAAAATATGAATTTGACCTCCCTGGATAGGTTACAGTAATACAAAAGCACAGCAATTGGAATTACTCGAAAATCATTTACAGAATTTGAATTATGATTGAATTACTGATTTGAATAGATTTTATTAGAGCAAGTTTGTGCACGTATCAAAGTTGTACAACTCCTATACCATACTGTAGTACATATTCTGAGGATTCCAGAAAGTACAAAAACTTAAAATTTGGTCCTGTAGATTAATTTATACAATTTTTATAGTGTAAACCAATCAATTACTCTATTTGAATTTACATGCGAAATCTAACACAGTACCTATATCATATTACTGCATAGTTGTATTCTACATACTGCAAGCTTTCCAACGATATATAATTTGCAAAATTTGGCCCAGCGGTTGATTTTATATCGATTTTACAAGTTTGGCTACAAATCTGTGATTCAAATTCGATTTTAAAACGTATTTGACCAACACTGACCGGCGCGCTGACTGGGGCCCGGTACGGGATCTAACCTAAACCACTGGATCTAGATCTAACGGCTGGTCAAAAACAAAAGAAAAAAAAAGAGGCGGGTTTACCTGGCCTCGTCGATGGGGTGGCGGCTCGGCGACGGGGCGGCGGCGCTCCGGCGGGTCCCCGGCGAACGGTTGCCACGTGCGCGGCTCGGCGGAGCGATTGGCGGCAGCGCGGCGGCGCGGAGCGGCTGGCTGGAGGCGGCGGCGGCGCGAACGGCGAGCAATCGCCGTGAGCTGGCGGCGCGGCGGCGGGTGCGGTGTGGGGAAAAAGGAGGCGGGGTCGCGGGGCTATTTATGGTCGCTAGGGCACGGACGCCGAGGGGACACGGACGGCGGAGATTCATCCGCGCCGAACTCGGGCGAGCGACGGTCGAGGCAGAGTCCGCCTCGGACACGAGGTAGAAGACGGGCTGACAGGCGGGCCCCGTTCGCCAGCAAAAAAAAATAAAAACAGATAGGCAAGGGAGGGGCGGTGCGGTGCGGGCCGCGGTTGGCGGGCCGTTTGGGCCGACGCGGTCGGGCTGGCCCGATTCGGCCAGTCTGAACCGTTTTCTTTTTTTTTTCTTCTTTTCGTTTTTCTTTTTTACTGTTTCCTTCACAACTTTTGATTTAGGAATCCAAATAGGGTCAAACCAATTTCTAAAATTTTGTAAAATTCAGGGCTTCGTTTTAACCAATAGAGAACAATGTTTTGACTCACTTTAGCATGGTAGGAAAATAAAGTTCTTTGCAAATAGGATATGTTACTATGGTTGTGCCAGATTAGTTTTTATCATATTATGTGAAAATGAACAAATGCAAAGATGCTATGAATGAATGCGGGTTTTTGTATTTTGAAAAAAACTAGGGATGTTACAATAACAGTGATGATAAAAAGTCATGAGGCAAATGATTTGAATTCCACTTATTTGTGGAACCGCCATTTAGGTCATGTTAGAAAGGAACGCATGAATAAACTCCGTGCAAATGGATTTTTGGAGTCATTCGATTTTAGAATCGTTTGGCACTTGAAAATATTTTCTAAGGAGAATGACTAAAACACTGTTCATAGGCCAAAAGTTGAATGGGCAACTAGCATAGTGGAACATACATGATAATGTATATGGTTCATTGGGTAAAAGTTGTGTGCGGAAGATTCTTCTACTTCATAAAACTTCCAACAATGAATTGAGTGTATATATATGAATATATTTATTTGATGAGGAAGGAGTCTTAAACATTTGAATAGATTCAAAGAATTTCATCACGAAGTGGAAATCATCGTACTGGAAAAGTCAAATATCTATGATTGGATCATGGTGGAAATATTTGAATTACGAGTTCTAGCGAACATCTAAGAAAGTTACGAAATTTTTCCACAACTTGCGCTTTTTGGAACACCATAGTTATGATGAAATATCCTAGAGATGTATCCAAACCTTGTTGGATTAATAGTGATATTACATAAAATAATATCATTATATTTTTGTGGATTATGCTTTAGAGACTACCGCTTTTACACTATATAGAGCGCTATCATAATCCGTTGAAATGACACCACACGAGTAATGACATGGGTATAAACCCCAATATTCTTTTTCTTAAATTTTGTTGTGCATGTTTACAACCAAAATTGGATGAATGTCTTTGTTGGTCTTCCCAGAGAACAAATTGATAATCATTTCCACTATGAAGTCAAAGACAAAAGTGTTTGTCGATGTTTCTTGCTTATTTCCAAGAAGTTTTTTCGTGAAATATTTGAGTGGGAGGACAATGGAACTTGATAAGGTTGATGAACCTGAGCAGGATGAGCAGATAAGCGCAGCGTCGGAAATGGTTTGGAAAGCGTCCACGACGCTCATGGCTCCCATGTCTACAAAGTGTTATAGTCACGGAGATCGAAGTACCTATTGAGCCTTGTAGGTATGGTTGAATTTGTGATCAAATAAATGATTTGAGGATAAATGATTGATTTTGAATAATGATAAACCAACTGCATACAAAGAAGCTATGATGGGCCCTGACTCCGTTTAATGGCTAAGTTCCATGAAATCCAAGATAGTATCTATAATGAAGCTTGGAGCTTGGTAAACCTTCTAAAGGAATAAATACTTTTTGAAAGTAAATGGATCTATAAAATTAATGGACATGGATGTAATATCCTTGAAGAAGCCCGACTTGTCGAAAGGATGTTTACGACAAAATTTAAAAAGTTGACTGCGATAAGATTAGACCTTCCGTGGCAATGCTTATAGTCTATGCGGATTATTCTAATAATTGCTACATATTTGTTTTACGAGATATGTTAGCGGGATGGTAGAAATACATTCCTTAACAGAAGTGTGTATTAAAGGTGTATACAAGATACAACCGAGATTTTTGCTAGTCTGTAGAATGCTAGATAGGTATACAAACTTCACTGGATGAAGTGAGTATCACGGAGTTGGAATCTTCACTAGATGAAATAATCAAAGATTTTTATTTCATCAGAAACGATGAAGATGCTTGCATTTGCAAGAAATTAAGTGGGAGCGCTGAGACATATTTATAATACATTATGTGGATGACATATCATAGATTAGAAATGATGTATTTTTGTACTTGATGTGATTAAAAGGTTTCAATGGAAATTAATTTCATTGAAAGGATATGGACTAAGAGCATATTTAGTGTCAACATCTATGAAGATAGATTGAGGCACATAATAAGGTTAAGTCAAAGTACGTAGAAGAAATATTGAAGTAATTCAATATGGTAACGTTAAGAAGGTGTTCTTTTCCATGTGGATGTTTAACAAGACTTGAGTGTATTTGACACTAAATGAGTAAAAACACATGAGTGATTTTAGATCATGAATAATATGTACACGATCAGATGTCATGTGCTCTAAAGTGTTACGAGCATATACCAGAGTGATTCATGTGATGATCATTGTCAGTAAGAATATCCCTTAGTGCTTTGGAAGAGCCGAGGATATATATAGTTTTGTATGTGGTAATGACAAACAAATCGATGTAATCGATATTAGTTCGGTCACATATAAAAGTGAATTTCAATCTCAATTAGGCTAAGTGTTCATTAAAAGGTATCACAATGGGCTAGAAGAAGTCTATGCTAGATTTAGATGAGTTCTAAATATTGTAATGGATTCTACAAATGAAGGCTTGGTGTTTGAGTCAAGGAGTTCTTTTAGAACTTGGTGTAGTTTCGGTAGTGTCAGAACTATGAAGCTATATTGTGTGTGACAATATTTTTAACATATTTCCGATCGCGGAATTAAGGTTCCACCAGAAGAACAAACATATACAATTAATGCCGACTCATTTGAAAAATGAGTGATGCATGGAGACGCAAATGAATTGCAAAATACATATGTTTCTGAGCATGTCAAATTCGTTGACTGAAACCTCTCCCATTAGCAAAACATGATAAGCACTAGAAGTCCACGGTGTTAGATCTTTACAAATGTAAACTGTATTATTGACTCTAGTGCAAGTGGGAGACTGTTGGAGATATGCCCGAGAGGCAATAATAAAGTGGTTATTGTTATATCTTAGTGTTCATGATAAATTTTTACATCCCATGCTAGAATTGTATTAAGTGGAAACATTTATACATATGTGTTTTGTAAACAAACTAGAGTCCCTAATAAGCCTCTCGTTTAAACTAGCTTGTTGATTAATTGATGATCAAGGTTTCCTGATCATGAATATTAGATGTTGTTACTAACAAGATCATGTCATTAGGAGAATGATATGATGGACACACACCCATAGTAAGCATAGAAATAAGATCAAGTCATTAAAGTTCATTTTGTTGTAGCTCTCAAATTAATGCATAGTAACCTAATCCTTCGACCCTGAGATCATGTTAATCACCAACACCTGAGTACTTTGATGACATCAGACTCTACTTCGTAACTGGGTGGTTATAAAGGTGACATTGTGTATTCTGAAAGTATGAGTCGAAGCGATTGGCTCAAGAGTGGGATTTGTCCATCCAAATGACGAAGAGATATACCCTGGGCCCTCTCGGTGAGATGTCATCCAATTGGCTTGCAAGCATGTGACTAGAAGGTCACAAGGGATGGCGTATCACAAAACGAGTAAAGAGTACTTATCAGTAACGAGATTGAACTAGGTATGGAGATACCGATGATCGAATCTCGGATAAGTAAAGTATCGTGCGACAAAGGGAATTGGTAATTAATGTTTATGGTTCTTTCGTTCACAAAGTCATCGTTGAATATGTGTGAGCCATTATGGATCTCCAGGTCTCCTTGTTGGTTATTGATCGGAGAGGTGTCTCGATCATGTCTGCATCATTCACGGACCGTAGAGTGACACACTTAAGGTTCGATTTTCTTTTAAGTAGATATGGAATATGAGATTGAGACTGAATGTTGTTTGGGGTCTCGAATTGGATCCAGGACATCACGAGGAGGTTCGGACTAGTCCGGAGAATAAGATTCATATACTCCCTCCGGTTCATATTAATTGATTCTAATATGAATGTATCTAGACACATTTTAGTTCTAGATACATCCATATTGAAGTCAATTAATATAAATCGGAGGGAGTATGGAAAGTCAATTTGAGGGTTGCCGAAAAAGTTCAGGATTTTTCGGTATTGTACTGGAGGTTCTAGAAGGTTCCAGAGGGTACCATAGTGGGGCCCACCTAGCCCGGACGAACAACATGGACCGGAGGGGGTCACATAGGCCCACATGGGCCAGGCACACCAGCCCCCAAGGCCCATGCGGGTGGATCAAGTGGATAAGATCAAATCCCTTGAAAATAGGGACTTAACTTGGGGGAAAGTTCCCCCCTTTTTTGGCCGACCCTAGGGCTTGGAGGAGGGGCCAAGGCAGCCCCCATGCCTATATAATAGGGAGGGGAGGGCTGGGGCGCAGCACAACATCCCCCAAACCCTAGCCACCCCTCTCTCCCTCCTTCTACATCTGCTGCCCCTCTGGAACGGGTAAAGGGCTTCATCATTGACACCGTACGTGTAACCGAGTACGGAAGTGCTGCTCGATCGCAGCACTGGAAAGGACTGCAACATGAACCGGAGTTCGTCAAGTGTACTTCTACATCAACCACGAGATTTGATCTCATTAGCACTTTGGATCTACGAGGGTTAGTTTATCATATATCTCGTTGCATAGTTCTCATAGATTGGATCTTGGTTTTATTCGTTCTTGCGGTTGAAAGTTTTTGTTTTCTATGCTACGAACTGATGGGATTCGTAGCATAGAAAACAAAAAAATTCCTACCGCAAAAACGAAAACACAAGCCAAGATCTAATCTAGTAGATGGTAGCAACGAGAAGATCATGAGACTAACCCTCGAAGATTTCCAAAGCCTAACGAGATTAGATCTCGTGGTGTATGTAGTCAATCACTTGCCGCTTGCAAAAGCGCGTGTAAGATCTTGACCGCTTGCAAAAGCGCGTAGAAGACCTTGACGGTGCCACAGTCGGGCAGCACCTCCGTACTCGGTCACACGTACGGTGTTGATGAAACGCCCTCCTCCTCCGTTCCAGCGGGCAGCAGAAGTAGTAGATCCTCCACGGAATCCCGGCAGCACGACGGCGTGGTGGCGGTGGTGATGGAGAACTCCGGCAGGGCTTCGCCTATGCGCTGCGGGAGTTGTATGTGGAGGAGGAGGTGTCTAGGGTTTGGGGAGAGGGGGCTATGGGCGCCGGCCTCAAGGGGGCAGGGGTGGTGCGGCCAAGGTGTGGCTGCCCCTCCCTCTCCTCCTCATTATATAGGTGTAATCCCTAGGGTTTGCCCAAAGTCTTCGAATAAGACCCCAATTCAAAACTGCCATATGGACGAAACCTAGAGGGACAGGACTCTCCCCTTTCCCCCTTGTTGGCCGGCCAAGGAGGTGGAGTCCACCATGGACTCCACCCTCCCACTTGGTTGGCTGGTTGGGTGGAGTCCCACCGGGACTCCACCTTCCATAGTGATTTCTTCCGAAGGTTCTAGAATATTCTAGCGCCTTCCATAAATGCACCGGATCATTTCCAAACTTGGAAAGTGACTTCCTATATATGAATCTTATTCTCCGGACCATTCCGGAACTCGTGATGTCCTGGATCCCATTCGAGACGAACAAAACTTTGAACTCCATTCCATATTCCATATCTACTTAAACGACATCAAACCTTAAGTGTGTCACCCTACGGTTCGTGAACTATGTAGACATGGTTGAGACTTCTCTCCGACCAATAACCAATATCGGGATCTGGAGATCTATAATGGCTCCCACACATTCAATAATGACTTAGTGATCGATTGAACCATTTACATACGATACCGATTCCCTTTGTCACGCGATATTTTACTTGTCCAAGGTTTGATCATTGGTATCATGATATCTTGTTCAACCTCGTCTCTGACAAGTACTCTTTACTCGTACCGTGGTATGTGATCTCTTATGAACCATTCATATGCTTGCAAGCTAATCAGATGACATTCCACCGAGAGGGCCCAGAGTATATCTATCCGTCATCGGGATGGACAATATCCCACTCTTAATCCAATATGCCTCAACTCATACTTTCCGAATACTTAATCCCACCTTTATAACCACCCATTTACGCAGTGGCGTTTGATGTAATCAAAGTACCCTTCTGATATAAGTGATTCATATGATCTCATGGTCGAAGGATTAGGTAACTATGTATCGGAAAGCTTATAGCAACTTGAACTTAATGACGTGATCTTATGCTACGCTTAGATGGGTGTTTGTCCATTACATCATTCATCAATGACATAACCTTGTCATTAGTAACATCCAATGTTCATGATCATGAAACCTTGATCATCTATTAATCAACAAGCTAGTTATACAAGAGGCTTACTAGGGACTCCTTGTTGTTTACATAACACACATGTATCAATGTTTCGGTTAATACAATTATAGCATGGTATGTAAACATTTATCATAAACACAAAGATATATAATAACCATTTTATTATTGCCTCTTGGGCATATCTCCAACAGTCTCCCACTTGCACTAGAGTAAATAATCTAGTTTACATTTGTAAAGATATAAGACCTTGGCCTTCTGGTGTTTTATCATGTTTTGCTCACGGGAGAGGTTTTAGTCAACGGATCTGACACGCTCAGAAACGTATGTATTTTACAATTCATTTGCGTCTCAACGCATCACTCATTTTCCAAATGAGTTGGCATATATGCTTAGTCCTCTGGTGGAACCTTAATTCAGCGGTTTGAAATATGTCACTAATATTGTCATACACAATATAGCTTCAAAGTTCTGACACTATCGGAACTACACCAAGTTCTCAAAGATTTTTTTTGACTTAACATCCTTAGTCATTGTCAAAACAATGACATACTCGGCCTGTTTGTAGAATCCGTCACAATATTTAGAACTCTTCTAAATCTAGCATTGTGCTACCTTTTAAACAACACTTAGCCTAATTGAGATTGAAATTTTATTTTTATATGTGACTAAAGTAATATCGGTGCAACACATTACAGCGATTTGTTTGTCATTACCCCAAGGATATTCTTACTGTCGTCCAATGATCGGTGCAACACATTAAAACTATATATATATATATCCTTAGTTCTTCTAAAGTACTCAAGGATATTCTTACTGTCGTCCAATGATCGTCTCATGAATCATTCTGGTATATGCTCATAACACTTTAGAGCACAGGACATCTGATTATGTACATATTATTCATGATCTATAATCACTCATGTGTTTTTACTCATTGAGTGTCATATACACTCAAGTCTTGTTAATCCTTCACATGAAAAGAACACCTTCTTTATATTTCTATATTGAACTATTTCAATATCCATTCTATGTACTTTGACTTAAACTTATTATGTGTTTCAATCTATTTTCATAGATCTTGACACTAAATATGTTTCAGTCCATGTCCTTTCCTTGAAGCTAATTCTCAATGAAATCCCGTTTAATCAATTATATAATTACACTATTTATAATCAACGATATGTCATCTACATAAAGTATTACAAATATCTCTCAGCGCTCCCACTTAATTTCTTGCAAATGCAAGCATCTTCATCGTTTCTAATGAAATCAAAAACTCTTTGACTATTTCATTCGGTGAAGATTCCAACTCCGCAATACTCACTTTATCCAATTGAAGTTCGTATTCCAATCTAGTATTCTACGGACTATCAAAACTCTTGGTTGTATCTTGTATACACCTTTAATACACACTTCTGTTAAGTAATATATTTTGCCATCCTACTAACATATCTCCTAAAAGAAATATGTAGCGATTACTAGAATAATCCACATAGACTATAAGCACTGCTACGGAAGATCTAATCTTATCGTAGTTAATTCTTTGAACTTTGTCGTAAACAACTTTTCGACAAGTCGAGCTTCTTCATGGATATTTCATCCAAGTCCATCAATTTCATAGATTCATTTACTTTCAAAAAGTATTCACCTGTCTTGGATTTCATGGCGCATAGCCATTTTAACGGAGTCAGGGCCCATCATAACTTCTTTGTATGTAGTTGGTTTATTATTGTTCAAAAACAATCCTTTGTCCACAAATCATTTATTTGATCACAAAGTAAACCAAACCTACAAGGTTCAATAGGTACTTCGATCTCCATGGCTAAAACACTTTGTAGTCATGGGAGCCATGATCGTGGCCGCTTCCGGAACCATTTCCGATGATGCGCTACTCTGATCATTATGCTCAGGTTCATAAACCTTATCAAGTTCTATTGTCCTCCCACTCAAATACTTCGCTAGAAAAAAATTTCTTGGAAATAAGCAAGTAACATTAACAAACACTTTTGTCTTTTACTTCATAGTGAAAAAATTCCCAATTTATTCTCTAGGATAACCAACAAAGACATTCATCCGATTTTGGTTGTAAACTTATTTACTTATGCTATGCATACCAAAATTTAAGAAAAGACTATTGGGGTTCATACCCATGCCATAACTCGTATGGTGTCATTTCAACGGATCATGATGATGCTCTCTTTAGTGTAAAAGCGGTAGTCTCTAAAGCATAATCCACAAAAATATAATGGCTTCATATTATTTTATCTCATCATTAATCCAACAAGGTTATACATCTCTTGGATACTACATCATTACTATCATACTCCAAGAAATGTGAGTTATAGAACAATTTCATAACTCTCTTAGATGTTCGCTAAAACTCGTAATTCAAATATTTCCACTATGATCCAATCATAGATATTTGACTTTTCTATTACGATGATTTCCACTTCATGCTGAAATTTATTTGAATCCATTCAAATGTTTCAAACTTTTTCCTTATCGAATATATCCATATATATACACAATTCATTGTTGGAAGTTTTCATGAAGTATAAGAATCTCCCGCACACAACTATGCCCAGTGAACCACATACATCATCATGTATTTTTCCACTAAGTTAGTTGCCCATTCAACTCTTGGCCTATGAACGGTATTTCAGTCATTCTCTTTAGAAAAGATTTGCAAGCGCCAAACGATTCAAAAAATCAAATGACTCCAAAAATCCATTTGCATGGAGTTTCTTCATGAGTTCCTTTCTAACATGACCTAAATGGCGGTTCCACAAATAAGTGGAATTCAAATCATTTTCCTTATGGCATTTTAGCGTCAGTGTTATGTATGTGTGTTTCACCATTAAGATTTATAATAACTTATCCATCGTACATGGAGTAATGTCATAATTTGAACAACTCATTGTTTTCATTTGACTAGAGCAAAAATAACAATTATTAAGTTCTTTATTATAAATTCTAAGGGCTAGGTAGAATGCCAACGACAAACATAATAACACTTTATTATGTTCCAGACGTGCATTATTACCATATTCCTTATCAGTCACTTAGGCCATCGTATTCTTGTATTGCGTTGTATTGTATGACATCTCATACCAACCAATCTGGTACAAATACCCAAGAATTTCATTATGTGACCAAACAAGGAATTCATCCATAACATGTATATCATCTATATACACCTGAGCTAGACTTTCTAGTCTTTTCTTTCTGCCAAAATATCTTTTGTAGTTTCTCTTTTAGCTTTCCTCCTCAGAAAACACTTCACCTTCAATAACTTCTAGGTCCATTGGTCAAATACCAATAACCTTGAGGTTCTTACTTTGAAGTTTGATCATCATATGACAAGTGTTCCAGATTTCACTATTAGTAACTTTGTAATATGATGAACAATTTCACTCATAATTTTATCCATCATATCATGACGACTTTCCGAGACCATGTTTGTACATGCTAGGCTCGTAGTTTAACCTCAGTATTCGCTGCAAAACTGCTTGCACCCGTTGTATGCACACGTAGAATCTATAACACCCGATCATCACGAGATGCTTCAAAACGACGAGTCTTAGCAACGGTGCATACTAAGGACGATCACTTCATGGATATGCGAATATCGTTAGTGCCCCAATAGTTGGAGGATTGGGACGCTTGGCGTCTTCAACCTTCGTACATTCCCATAAAACTTATGAGTTTATGTAGTCTCACTTGATTATATTCTACCATCTTGCAATAAGGTCTTAGATATCAAATATATATCATACCTCGGTAATTTCTAAAAACAAAATTTCCAGCTCCTTACTTTTCAAACGGATTTGAACTTCAAGTTTCATGGAGACAAGATGATTTTAGGTACTAATTGAAACCATTGCTCTTTGAATCAACAATGTGAAGTTTAGCTAAAAGTTTGCAATAGGACTTAATCATTTATTGATTCTTTAACAATACAGTACCAGTCCGTAAAGTTACTTGTCAGATTTAACAGTATTTCAATCTTAATTACAAGACTAACGCATGGTAGAAAAATGGATGCCAATTCTACAAATTTAATTCAAAATACTATTCAGACTATGTTTATGATAATTAGTTCAAGTTTTAATCTAATTACTAATGAACTCCTACTTAATACAACATCCCTCATAGTTGTTAAGTGGCACACGATCCACATCCACTACACCAAAACCGATCATCATGTGAGATGATGTAGCTTCAATGGTGAACATCAACATGTTGATCATATCATCCATATGACTCGTGTTCAACCTTTCGGTTTCCGTTGTCCCGAGGCCATGTCTGTACATGCTAGGCTCGTCAAGCAAATCCAAGTATTCCGCGTGTGCAAACATGGCTTACACCCGTTGTATGTGAACGTAGAATCTATCACATCCGATCATCACGAGATGCTTCGAAACGACGAATTGTAGCAACGATGAATATGAGGGGAGAACACTTCATTATCTTGATATTAATGTGAGGGATCATCTTATAATGATACCGTCATGATCTAAGCAAAAAAAGATGCATAAAGGATTAACATCACATGCAATTCATATGTGATATGATATGACCCTTTAGTCTTTGCGCCTTTGATCTTCATCTCCAAAGCACGGACATGATCTCCATCATCAACGGCCATTATCTCCATCATCGTCGGCGTAGCGTCAAGGTCCATGGCGCCGTCTTCATGGTTGTTCACCATGTATAGCAACTATTACAACTACTTTGAAACAATACTACAACATGAAATATAAAGACAACCATAAGGCTCCTGCCGGTTGCCACAATACAATAATGATCATCTCATACATATTCATCATCACATCATGGCCATATCATATCACCAATCCCTGCAAAAACAAGTTAGACGCCTCTTATTTAGTTTGCATATTTTACGTGGTTTAGGGTTTTCGAGCAAGATCCAATCTACCTACAAACATGAACCACAACGGTGATACTAGTGTTGTCAATAGAAAGAGTAAATTGGATCTTCACTATAGTGGGAGAGACAGACACCCGCAAAGCCACTTATGCAATACAAGTTGCATGTCGAGCGTGGAGCAAATCTCATGAACGCGGTCATGTAAAGTTAGCCCGAGCCGCTTCATCCCACTATGCCGCAAGATGCAAAGTACACGAACTAAAGACAACAAAGCATCAATGCCCACAAAACAATTGTGTTCTACTCGTGCACCCAATCTATGCATAGACACGGCTCTGATACCACTGATGGGATTCATAGCATAGAAAACAAAAATTTTCCTACCGCAAGAACGAAAACACAAGCCAAGATCTAATCTAGTAGATGGTAGCAACGAGAAGATCATGAAACTAACCCTCGAAGATTTCCAAGCCTAACGAGATTAGATCTCGTGGTGGATGTAGTCACTTGCCGCTTGCAAAGCGAGAAGATCTTGACCGCTTGCAAAGCGCGTAGAAGACCTGACGGTGCACGGGCAGGCGCCTCCGTACTCGGTCACACGTACGGTGTTGATGAAGAGGATGTCCTCCTCCCCGTTCCAGCGGGCAGTGGAAGTAGTAGATCCTCCTCGAAATCCCGGCAGCACGACGGAGTGGTGGCGGTGGTGATGGAGAACTCCGACAGGGCTTCGCCTATGCGATGCGGGAGTTGTATGTGGAGGAGGAGGTGGCTAGGGTTTGGGGAGAGGGTGGCTAGAGCGCCGGCCTCAAGGGGGCGGGGGTGGTGCGGCCAAGGTGTGGCTGCCCCTCCCTCTCCTCCTCATTATATAGGTGGAATCCCTAGGGTTTGCCCAAAGTCTTCGAATAAGACCCCAATTCAAAAATTGCCATATGGACGAAACCTAGAGGGACAGGACTCTCCCCTTTCCCTTTGTTGGCCGGCCAAGGAGGTGGAGTCCACCATGGACTCCACCTCCCACTTGGTTGGCTGGGGGTTGGTGGAGTCCCCCGGACTCCACCTTCCATAGTGATTTCTTTCGGAAGGTTCTAGAATATTCTAGCGCCTTCCATAAATGCACCGGATCATTTCCAAACTTGGAAAGTGACTTCCTATATATGAATCTTATTCTCCGGACCATTCCGAACCTCGTGATGTCCCGGATCCCATCCGAGACTCCGAACAAAACTTTGAACTCCATTCCATATTCCATATCTACTTAAACGACATCAAACCTTAAGTGTGTCACCCTACGGTTCGTGAACTATGCAGACATGGTTGAGACTTCTCCCACCAATAACCAATAGCGGGATCTGGAGATCCATAATGGCTCCCACACATTCAACGATGACTTAGTGATCGATTGAACCATTTACATACGATACCGATTCCCTTTGTCACGCGATATTTTACTTGTCCGAGGTTTGATCATCGGTATCATGATACCTTGTTCAACCTCGTCTCTGACAAGTACTTTTACTCGTACCGTGGTATGTGATCTCTTATGAACCATTCATGCTTGCAAGCTAATCAGATGACATTCCACCGAGAGGGCCCAGAGTATATCTATCCATCATCGGGATGGACAATATCCCACTCTTGATCCATATGCCTCAACTCATACTTTCCGAATACTTAATCCCACCTTTATAACCACCTATTTACGCAGTGGTGTTTGATGTAATCAAAGTACCCTTCCGATATAAGTGATTTATATGATCTCATGGTCGAAGGATTAGGTAACTATGTATCGGAAAGCTTATAGCAACTTGAACTTAATGACGTGATCTTATGCTACGCTTAGATGGGTGTTTGTCCATTACATCATTCATCAATGACATAACCTTGTCATTAATAACATCCAATGTTCATGATCATGAAACCTTGATCATCTATTAATCAACAAGCTAGTTATACAAGAGGCTTACTAGGGACTCCTTGTTGTTTACATAACACACATGTATCAATTTTTCGCTTAATACAATTATAGCATGGTATGTAAACATTTATCATAAACACAAAGATATATAATAACCATTTTATTATTGCCTCTTGGGCATATCTCCAACACGAATACTTCGACCACATCGGTGGTTGTATGCTAAAGATGAGGTGAGACAAGGAAGAGAGGAAGTGCCGGGAGAAGGAAGAGGCCATGAAGAACTACTATGATGTTCTGAAGAGGAAGCTTTACATTGATGTGGCCAATGCCAAGACGAGGGCTAGGGAAGTGGAGCTCAAAGAGAAAGAATTGGAGCTCATTGCATCGTGAAGGGACAAAGAGGTGGAGCTGAAGATGAAATAAGTTGTGCTAAAATGCCAAGCCGAGGACCACATGGTCATGACCTCCGACTTGACCGCCATGAACATGGTGAAGAGAGATTGGTTCGAGAAGAGGCAGATGGAGATCTTAGACCGCACAAATTGAGTTAACAATCTCAAAATGTAATTTTTATATTTGTTTCCTTGTTCAGACTATGTCGCATTTCATTTCCTGCTCATGCTACATTTTATTTGATATTATTCTATGTTTTTAGATGTTATTTATATTTTTTTTGGCCAAATGACCTGTTTCCCACAGAAATAGACCATATCTGGGTCGGGTTGGAAAAATGGGTGGCCACGGCGCCGCGCGACCCAAACGGCCAGGATGACATCGACCTCTGTCCGCGCGTCTAAGCGCCCACCTAAATGGACGCAAACAAATAGCCCAGCGCGCACCCACCTAAACGGACGCGCAAATTTGGGTCTCCCGTTGAAGATGGCCTAAGGGCATCTCCAATGGGGCAACGCGCATTTTGGGGCATGCAAAATGTCCGCACGCATCCGTTTGCATCACCAGGCGGACATGAAAATGTATGTTTTATCCGCGCGTCCATTTGCGCATGGGGTGCCTCGAGCGGCCCAATGCATTTTTTCCTCTTTTCCATTTATAAACATAGTTCCAAACATTACACAAAATAATACACAATTGGAAACATGGTTTTACACAAACTAATACATAACTTGGAACATGATTTACACAAACTAATACATAGTTTGGAACATTTTTTACACAAATTAATACATAGTTAAAACATTGCAAAATGAGGAAACCTAACTAGTGTTGGCTTCGCTGGTTCTGCCAAGAAAGAATACTCTCAGGCACTCTCAGTCACCCAAACTGGAAAATCCAGCTGGTAATGATAGCTTTGTTGGTCCTTTCGAGGAAGAACATCCAGAAACTGCCACTAGTGGCTTCAATTCGCCCGTAGCCATATTCGTTGCAAAGAAAGAACACTCTGACAGTTCTAACTGTCGGCGTCCGAGCCGTACTCGCCGGTGTGGTAATGCCTGCGGCAGGATGTGTCGTCAAACACCTTGACGATCATCTCGCCGTCCCCCTCGCAGAGGAAGGTGAGCTGGCAACCGGGCTCGAGCGCAGGTCGCGGGCGAACTTGTCCCACCCCGTGTGCAGGTACATCTTGCCCTGCCCGTCGAACAAGACCTTGGCAGGCCATTGACAGAAGTTGCAGCTGGCCTCCCGTAGCTGCAACTAGGCCGGCTCGACGCCATCGATGAACTCGGCGAGCTTGTCCGGGAGCCGCTTGATGCCGAGGGAGTCGTCATCGATGCGGAGGAGGAACTCGAAGCAGCGCTCCTCCTGCAAAGACGATGACGGTGCAGGCGACGGCGACTGTGGGCCGTAGCTGCTCCACCTCGGTGGCCACGCCCCCGGCCTCGACCGCCTCGCCGGCCACCTGGAACCGCCATGGACTTCCTAGCTGGGCTGGCTGCGTCGCAGGAAGAGCTAGGTGGCTCTACGGTGGAGCTTGTAGCGGGTAGGGTTTGTGTGGAGGAGTGGATGAGGAAGAAGAGCGCACACCCTCTTTATATAGGCCGGAGGCGCGACACGCAAGGTATCGCCATTACTGCGTTGGCGGAGATGGGCGTAGCGGCCGCTCAGTAGGCGAGGCATCGCTATTAATATGGCGCAGACCGCCGAAGCGACGCATCGGCGCCAGTCGCTGGCGCGCCTAAGAATATGCATCGAGCTAGGGTCGCTATCAGGCGGGCCGGACGAAACGCCCACCAGATGCGATCGGACACTTTGCGCGTCCGCACAGCGTCCGCCCAAGATGCATATATGATCGCTCCGCTGAAGCAGGGCCCACCCATTTTTCAACCCTGCGAAAGGTCGCCCGTTGTAGATGCGCTAAGTACCATCACTGAACCGCTGGGAAAATTCCATCAGCCTTACAAGTTACAAGAGTCCATTACTAGTCTCAACTCGTTAGGTTCAAAGCCCATCTACTTTGATAGGCCCACTAGCGGACAACCTACATGCGTACGTGCGCCATGGCCCAGTTAATGATGGTGGATTAGACAATAGTATTCACGCCCCCTTAAAAAAGATGACAATGGCATTTACTACTTCTTCTCCTTTACTTTGTTTTTTTACTTTTTACAACACGATGAATCGAATCAGGCCGTTGGGATATCTTGTCACGAGAATCATATGCGGGAATAAGGATGGCAATTTTATCCATGGGTGCGGGTACCCGTGGGTACCGTACCCG
The DNA here is from genome assembly GCA_030979885.1 of Lolium multiflorum. Classification (NCBI taxonomy): domain Eukaryota; kingdom Viridiplantae; phylum Streptophyta; class Magnoliopsida; order Poales; family Poaceae; genus Lolium; species Lolium multiflorum. The sequence goes on along the minus strand of CM061753.1, from coordinate 213,811,898 downwards.
CATGAGTAGGGTATGCGTACACTTTCATGCCCATGGGTAGTATCGATACCCTACCCGTTAATTATTAATTTCTTATGTGACATGTCTACTTTTGTTTACTTATGAGTTGAGTTACTATATAAAATTGGATTTTCATATTTTTTTAAATGTTATGTACTAAATACTTGTTATCGAGTTGAGATAATTCATTTTTAATCAAATTTGTTATTAATAAATGTAAAATTTTGAGTGACTTGTGTACAATTTAACCTACCCACCGGGTACCTAATGGGTACGGGTACCCGCCTGGTATGGGTATGGGTAAACCTTTGTACCATGGGCATGGGTATGGGTAGAAGTTTGTACCCATCGGCTATACGGGTATGGGTATGGTATTGCTCTACCCTGCCCATTGCCATCCTTATGCAGAAAAGGTAAGAAAATATCATCCTCCATCAGATGATCGTGCTGGTAAAAGGATTTTGAAAACGAGAAAAAGAAGAGGACGTATGTATTTCTTGTCACGGTAGCATTTCACTCCCTAGCTCACCTAACTCCTTCTCTCGTCTCTTCCAAGTACTCAGTAGAACTTATATATCTGACGTATATATTGTATGCATTTACGTACACTGTGTTGTATGGTCGCGGTCACGAGAGCGATCGACGCCAGTAACGGAGAGATCAATGTACTGCCCCTTTACGATAGACGATAAGTTTGATCGAGACGTGGAAAAAGCTCAAACCTCACGAGTTGCGAGGGACCACTAGCTCTTTTTGGCGCCGGGAAATGAAGTATTCTGATCATTGTCGAAAACGCATAGGTGCTCGTGAGCACCAATCAGCCCGTTTTTTTTAAAAAAAAATCGTACCTTTCTGTCATAAAAAGAATCTAAAAAAAGTGGCTAGATATCTATAAAGTTCATCCCCACTAAGATGCATTTAATGTTTGCAAGCTGAAATATGGTGAAGCCACTTCATCCCAATTATTTTTATCCATATGATTTAATTAATATCTATGGTGTACATGCATCCATTCCCCCTTATCAAGCGTGTAATCTCACTTTCTGATCTTTTGGACAGTCGTGATGGATGCTATACCACAGATCCGAGCCATTAAGTTGTCTATGCTGGTCAGCTACTACAAAAAGTTACAGTAGTTTCCTGCAGATGCCTACGGCTGGTCGGTTCCTCTCCCCACTAAGCAGTACCGCATAATCCATCTCCTTAATTTCCTAACTAAGTTTTTTCAAATCTTCCCTTACTTTATCACATTCATAAGTAACTAGCAGCAATACCACCGACGGACCTCCACCGTTGTACAGCAGCATCCAGAAGGGTGTGCAACTTCTCTATAGAAACCTCCTTATGCAAGATTCCTTCGATCCGAGGGTATCATCCGGAGCGGTACCAGGACCGTGGAATTATTTGAGCAGCAGGTTTCTTGACGACCTCGACTGTACCACGTACTTGGGTTGAGACCAATGCAAAGATATCGCCAACTGAAGTTGAGACTTCCTCCTTTTTTATATATTGCTTAACCCACGCGTTGATTCGAATCCAGGCCTTTCCAATCGTTGAAGCAACAGCCAACATCACATCCTCCATTGGGAAAAGCTAACGGCCGGCCGTGGCACACACAACTTGCTGCTACTCTCTCCATTCCTCCATGACTTCGATGATCTCTAATACTAGAACAATTCTTCTTTGTTAGATGACCTTTTCATCTACAATTCACTTTTGATTTTATTCTCGATGCTACTTAGGAATGGCATCACATGGAGTGTAGGGAGCTACGAATGACAATCCATATTTAATTTATATTTCATATATTTAGCAAGTTGAGTATTATGCTTTACAACTATACACCACTGTTGATTCAGGCTCCTTAGGTTGCTCGACAGATGCTTTGTGAAATGTCTCTACCATTTTACCAAATTAAAGAGGTCTGAAAAGATAAGTATCTTTAGTTTCTTTTGGGGTCAGGTCAATTTCCTCTATGTCTATAAAACAAATTTGTGTTAACTAGATATTTTTCCAGTACAATCACATTCAAGAGATGGTTTATTTGACTTAGCTATAGCGGGTGTCGTAGAAGTATTAACATTGTTGCACAATTTTTTTCCTACCAGAGATATGGATCAATGATAAGGCAAAGTAAAGGAGATACAAGTAGCAACCAGAGGAAGCTTTTGTGTTATGTCCTGATTATTTCCTCCCAAATACTCTGCTGAAAATGTGTCTATTTTCACTTTATGTACATCCTTCCTCTCATATTTTCCTGTAACACTTAGTCAAGACATTTGGTGGCGGGGAAAACAAAATTAATTTAGAACTTTTGGGGGCTCGAGGATGCATTTCCGATTCAAGTTTGGAACATGCGGATTGTAACTCTGATTTGGCGGCACGCAACTATAGGTAGAGGTTAACATGTATTCCCAGTAAAAGAAACATGCGATTTGCTTTATCAAAATGATCATTTTCTCATATTTGATTGTAAAGTTTTTTTCCAAACAGATCATAATGCGAAACCTTCTACTCACTTTTGTCCTTACAATATGGACAATGAAGCACATTGCTAACCAGTTTTATATCACATATGCACTTACCTATAATATCTATAATGTTTGTCCTGACAATATATCTTCGTTTAATTTTTCCAAGTTCCACTTGCAGAGCATCCACGTCATCAGCCAACCACCTTCATCCGCATGGTTGTATATAAAAATCATTTTTCATTCTCGCAGCAACGCGCGGGGTATCAACTAGTTTATATCAAGATTGTACGAAAAATAATTCGTTTATGTATTTTAGAATATACAATGGAGACAAATTTCAGATAAAAATACTCGTACAGAACAGCTCTATGAAATTTCTTCTTCATAGCTCAAAACATAACAAGTTTTCTACCGAAACTTTGCATGGATATATGGATCATGTATACATATTCCTGAAGTAAAATTTGAATTTTAAAAAACTCAAAAGTAAATGTTTCATTTTTTTAAAAGAAATGCATACTCGTGCCTGGGTACACCAAATTCATGTCCGATCATTGTTTCTTAGTTCGCAGGCATGTTTAGTAGAGTAGCTATATATACTTATACAGTGGTTTCAAGTTCTGTCTCCTATGATATTGTATTCCTCCATTTAAATTAGCCTGCCAAGACGTTTTATATTAGGGAACATAGCAGGAACATAAATCCGTTGATTCGAACAGTCCAGTACGTCCAACTAATTTCAATTTGACAATCTATTCAATCGTTGAAATGGCTCGAGCTCAACCCCTTGACACAGTTGCACCTGTACTTCCAGTCTTTAGTTACATGCATGTAAATAAGGAATGAGCTAGATGAGTAGCTGATGCTGTATACGGTGGCGTTAGGTCAGGTGTTTAGTCATCCATGTGTAGCAGCATTAATATTTGCAACGTACGACGTCTTTTCACTAGATCAAAACTAAACCCTGCGGACGACGACTGTCTAACTAGCTACCACAAGAACAGCCCGTACGTGTTTCCCCTCTGCTTGATCTCTTTTGTGTAATTTCCCACCTTTCAGAACAAGAAGAGAAAGAAAAGTAGCCTCTTCTGACAGAGAATCTAAGAAAGTGTTCTTTCTGCATAGAGAAAGGGATTAATTTAAATTGGAAATTGTAGGTAGCGACGATGATAAATAAATAAAAAACTCCGGCATGTTTTCCTCGAGGGCACTTTGCATGCATGGCTGTAGCGAAAGGACAACACGTTCTGTCGCTTTAAGCTGGCTGCGAATTTTCTTCCTGACGCCATCGATCGATCGATGAATGTCTTTGTTGTGTTTGTCGCAATTAATTTGATTGATTTTTAAAGTTGCTAATATCATCCAAACTTATTATGTTCATATGCCTCTGCCTCTTTCCCTTTGGTTAATCTGCTGCTCTTTGTTACTTGTCACTTTTACTTCGCTTTACGACTTTTACAGAGTAAGCTAGTATCAAGTTTCGAGTAATTTATAAGAGATCAGAACCTCCTTTCTGGAATACATCACGCCTCATATTTATGATCAGTTGTTTCTTTCTTTTCACTTTTGTGGAGTCGTTTTCCCTTCACTCATAAAGCTTGGCTCCAAACTTTTTGTTCCTTCCGTCCACATCTATCTTAGTCTCTTTACATGATAGCAAAAGATAATATATGCTGATCTCACTATTGTTATGCGTAAATCGCACAGGATGCGCCCAAAACTATCACACAATGACAATAATTGTTGGTTGCTGCTACAGACGGAGTAAGTAATGATAGATTAATTAAATATACTAAACAAGTAATGATGTACTCAGTAACATAGGTAACATTTTTTCCATCGATCTCGATTAGATCGATTTTCATTATATCTTTTTTCCGAGAGCACGCGCAATGCGTGCCTTATCTTTATAGAAGAGAGAACATAATATACAAGAAAACAACTGATACAGACATCAGTGCCCACACACGCCCCCTGCTACAAAAGCCAACTCTCGCGCTATCCGTGAACTTCCTCCTCTCCTAGCTAGCTCCCGCAACTGAAACTCCTCTCTAAGAGCCGCCAACATCTGTATGAGGTCCTTCTGCTCTCGTACATTACCGAACACCCGCGCGTTCATCTGCTTCCATAGAGTCCACGTTGTGATGGTGACCATGGAGTCAAACCTCTTCCTGTTGAGCTTCCTCACTCTCTTCCTCGCCTCAGTTCACCATCTCTCTAAGTTCGATTCCAGTCCCGGATCCTGTATGTTGAGACTAGCGTTGCGTAGCACCTCAAACCAGACATGTCTCGCGTATGGGCACTAGGTGAGGATGTGATCCACCCTGTCCTCCTTCTGTAGGCATGTGAAACATGGGTGGGGGTGCTCCTGGAGGCCAAACCTCGCTCTCCGATCTGTGGTCCAAAGCCTGTATTTGAGGGCTAACCATGCAAAGATCTTGCATTTCGCAGGGGCAAAGGACTTCCATACGGGAGAGCACATACTCCAACTCGTGCTCCCCTTACAAAGCATCTCGTATGTGCTTTTGGAGGAATAGTCTCCCGTTGCCAAGCCTTTCCACCTAATAAGGTTCGGCCTCGATGCTTCCACCTCCACTGTGTCCACCGCCTCCCATAGCCGGATGCACTGCGCTCCTCCCACCACTGTGAGCTCGTCTGTGATGTCATTCAGCCACTGATTGTTCTCCATGGCCTCCGTCACCGTTCTAGTGTTTTTGCGCCTCGTGGGAACTTTGGCGTACACCTCTGGTGCTAGCTCCTCTGCCGTAAAACCATTGATCCAACGATCGCGTCAAAAAAGGATTTTGCGGCCATCTCCGATACTAAAGATCGACAGACTCCTGAAAACCTCCTCCGCCTCCCTATCAATTATAGCCGGCTGATACGTCCATTTTACATCACTATTTTATATCATAATTTACTGTTATTCATTGATATATTTCATATTTAGAGATGATACTTATGTTATTTCATCTATTTTGTATGTTTCATGATTATTGGAGATTCACCGGAGTCAGAATTCTGCTGGAAAAAGCACCGTCAGGATACAATATTTCTGAAGATCAACAATTGACGGAAAATATACTGAAGCTCCTATTTGACCAGATGACGGAGCCAGCCAAAAGGGGAGGCCGAGGAGGGCCGCCATGGGCCCTCCCCATAGGCTGGCGCGGCCACCAGGCCAGGCGCGCCGCTAGGTGGGGAGGGGGCCCACGACCCCTCGGCCATCGCCCTTTCGCGTACTTCATCTCCCGAAAACCCTATGGTGCAGAGGGATCGAGGATAGACACCGCCGCCTGCGAGGCGGAAAAACACCAGAGAAAAGAGCTCTCCGGCAGGCAGAAATCTGTCGGGAAATTCCCTCCCGAGGGGGAAATCGTCGCCATCGTCACCGTCATCGAGCTGGACTTCATTGGGATCATCATCATCATCATCATCTCCACCATCGACACCATCATCTCCACCGCTGCACCTCGTCTCCGCTGTAACATCTTGGGTTGAATCTTGAGTATTTCATAGGGGAAACTCTCCCGGTATTGATTACTACTTGTTATTGATGCTATTGAGTGAAACCGTTGAATCAAGGTTTATGTTCAGATTGTTATCCATCATCATATCACCTCTGATCATGTTCCATATGATGTCTCGTGAGTAGTTCGTTTAGTTCTTGAGGACATGGATGAAGTCTAAATGTTAGTAGTGAACTATGTTGAGTAATATTTAATGGTTTGATATTTAAGTTGTGGTGTTATTCTTCTAGTGGTGTCATGTGAACGTCGACTACATGATACTTCACCTTTATGGGCCTAGGGGAATGCATCTTGTATTCGTTTGCTAATTGTGGGGTTGCCGGAGTGACAGAACCTGAACCCCCGTTGGTATATCGATGCATGAGGGACAGCAGGATCTCAGAGTTTAAGGTTGTGGTTAGATTTATCTTAATTACTTTCTTGTATTTGCGGATGCTTGCAAGGGGTTTAATCACAAGTATGTATTAGTCCTAGGAAGGGTGGTGCATTATCATAGGTTCACCCACACAACACTTATCAAAACAATGAAGATTAATCAACTATATGAAGCGAAAGCACTAGACTAAATTCCCGTGTGTCCTCAAGAACGTTTGGTCATTATAAGTAAACAAACCGGCTTGTCCTTTGTGCTAAAAAGGATTGGGCCACTCGCTGCAATTATTACTCTCGCATTTTACTTACTTGTACTTTATTTATCTGCTATATCAAAACCTCCTGAAAACTTGTCTGTGAGCATTTACAATGAATCCTTCATCGAAACTGCTTGTCAACACCTTCTGCTCCTCGTTGGGTTCGACACTCTTATTTATCGAAAGTACTACGATACACCCCTATACTTGTGGGTCATCAAGACTATTTTCTCGCGCCGTTGCCGGGGAGTGAAGCGCTATTGGTAAGCGGAATTGGTAAGGAAAACTTTTACTGTACGTGTTGTTTTTATTTCTGCCTGCTGCTATAATTCATTATGGAGAGATCTTCTCTTGAATTCCTATTTGGGAAATCTGTAGGATAACGTTGCATAGAAAACAAAAATTTTCCTATCGCGAACACGCAATCCAAGCCAAGATGCAATCTAGAAGACGGTAGCAACGAGGGGATGATCAAGACTAACCCTTGAAGAGATTCCAAAGCCTATAAGAGTAGGCTCTTATTGCTGCGGTAGACGATCACTTGCCGCTTGCAAAAGCGCGTAGAAGATCTTGATCACGATCGGTTCCGGCGCCACGAACGGGCAGCACCTCCGTACTCGGTCACACGTTCGGTTGTTGATGAAGACGACGTCCACCTCCCCGTTCCAGCGGGCAGCGGAAGTAGTAGCTCCTCTTGAATCTGACAGCACGACGGCGTGGTGTCGGTGGCGGTGGAGAATCCCGGCGGAGCTTCGCTAAGCGTGCGGGGAAGAAGGAGGAGTGGGGCGGCTAGGGTTTGGGGAGAGGGGGTGGCCGGCCTCAAAGGGTGCGGCCAGCTTGTGGCTTGTTGTGGTGGCCGGCCCTCCCCTTGGCCCTCATTATATAGGTGGAACACCCAAGAGTTGGTCTACAAGTCTTCGAATAAGACCCCAAACCAAAACCTTCCATATGACATGAAACCTACCCAAGCTAGGACTCCCACTAGAGGTGGGATTCCCACTTTCCCTTGGGAGGGGGTGGCCGGCCACCTTAGGTGGAGTCCACCTGGGACTCCACCCCCTAGGGTTGGCCGGCCATGGTGGTGGAGTCCCTTCGGGACTCCGCCTTCCAAAGTGACTTTCTTCCGGACTTTTCTAGAACCTTCTAGAACCTTCCATAAATGCACCGGATCATTTTCAAACACATAAAATGACATCCTATATATGAATCTTATTCTCCGGACCATTCCGGAACTCCTCGTGATGTCCGGGATCCTATCCGAGACTCCGAACAAATATTCGAACTCCATTCCATATTCAAGTTCTACCATTTCAACATCCAACTTTAAGTGTGTCACCCTACGGTTCGCGAACTATGCGGTTGAGATCTCTCTCCGACCAATAACCAATAGCGGGATCTGGAGATCCATAATGGCTCCCACATATTCAACGATGACTTAGTGATCGAATGAACCATTCACATACGATACCAATTCCCTTTGTCACGCGATATTTTACTTGTCCGAGGTTTGATCATCGGTATCACTCTATACCTTGTTCAACCTCGTCTCCTGACAAGTACTCTTTACTCGTACCGTGGTATGTGGTCTCTTATGAACTTATTCATATGTTTGCAAGACATTAGACGACATTCCACCGAGAGGGCCCAGAGTATATCTATCCGTCATCGGGATGGACAAATCCCACTATTGATCCATATGCCTCAACTCATACTTTCCGGATACTTAATTCCACCTTTATAACCACCCATTTACGTAGTGGCGTTTGATGTAATCAAAGTACCTTTCCGGATAAGTGATTTACACGATCTCATGGTCATAAGGACTAGGTAACTATGTATCGAAAGCTTATAGCAAATAACTTAATGACGTGATCTTATGCTACGCTTATTTGGGTGTGTCCATTACATCATTCATACAATGACATAACCTTGTTATTAATAACATCCAATGTTCATGATTATGAAACTAATCATCCATTAATCAACAAGCTAGTTTAAGAGGCATACTAGGGACTTCTTGTTTGTCTACATATCACACATGTACCAATGTTTCGGTTAATACAATTATAGCATGGTATGTAAACATTATCATAAACACAAAGATATATAATAACCATTTATTATTGCCTCTTGGGCATATCTCCAACAGTCTCCCACTTGCACTAGAGTCAATAATCTAGTTTACATATGTAAAGATATAACACCTTGGCCTTCTGGTGCTTTATCATGTTTTGCTCACGGGAGAGGTTTTAGTCAACGGATCTGACATGCTCAGAACCGTATGTATTTTGTAATTCATTTGCGTCTTAACGCATCACTCATTTCCAAATGAGTCGGCCTTAAATATGTTTGGTCTTCTGGTGGAACCTTAATTCCGTGGTCTGAAATATGTCACTAATATTGTCACATACAATATAGCTTCAAAGTTCTGACTCTGTCGGAACTGCACCAAGTTCTCAAAGAACCTCTTGACTTTAACATCCTTTGTCATTGTCAAAACAATGACATACTTTGCCTTCTTTTGTAGATTCCATCACAATATTTAGAACTCTTCTAAATCTAGCATAGACAACTTCTAGCTCATTGTGCTACCTTTTAAACAACACTTAGTCTAATTTGAGATTGAAATTATATTTTATATGTGACAAAACCAATATCGGTGTAACACCTTACAGCGATTTGTTTGTCATTTCTTCATACAAAAATATATATATATATCCTTAGTTCTTCTAAAGTACTTAAGGATATTCTTACTGTCGTTCAATGATCATCATATGAATCATTCTGGTATATGCTCATAACACTTTATAGCACATGATATCTGATTGTGTACATGTTATTCGTGATCTATAATCACTCATGTGTTTTTACTCATTGAGTGTCAGATACACTCAAGTCTTGTTAAACCTTCACATGACAAGAACATTTTCTTAATATTTCTATATTGAACTACTTCAATATCCATCATATGTACTTTGACTTAAACTTATTTATGTGTTTCAATCTATCTTCATAGATCTTGACACTAAATTTGTTTCAGTCCATATCCTTTCATTGAAGTTAATTCTCAATGAAACCTTTTAATCAAGTATATAATTACATAATTTATAACCAACTATATGTCACCTACATAAAGTATTATAAATGTGTCTTAGTGCTCCCACTTAATTTCTTGCAAATGCAAGCCTCTTCATCGTCTCTGATGAAATCAAAAACTCTTTGACTATTTCATCTGGTGAAGATTCTAACTCCGTGATACTTACTTCATCCAATTGAAGTTCGTATACCTATCTAGTATTCCACGGACCAGCAAAACTCTTGGTTGTATCTTGTATACACCTTTAATACACCCTTCTGTTAAGTAGTGTATTTTGCCATCCTACTAGCATATCTCATAAAAGAAATATGTAGTGATTACTAGAATAATCCACATAGACTATAAGCATTGCTACGGAAGATCTAATCTTGTCGTAGTCAACTCTTTGAACTTTGTCGTAAACAATTTTTCGACAAGTCGAGCTTCTTTAAGGATATTCCATCCAAGTCCATCAATTTTATAGATCCATTTACTTTCAAAAAGTATTTATCTATCTTGGATTTCATGGCATATAGCCATTTTAACGGAGTCAGGGCCCATCATAACTTCTTTGTTTGTAGTTGGTTTATTATTGTTCAAAATCAATCCTTTGTTCACAAATCATTTATTTGATCACAAAGTAAACCATACCTACAAGATTCAATATGTATTTCGATCTCCATGGCTAAAACACTTTGTAGTCATGGGAGCCATGATCGTTATGGCCGCTTCCGAAACCAATTCCGATGCTGCGCTACTCTGATCATTATGCTCAGGTTCATAAACCTTATCAAATTATATTGTCCTCCCACCCAAATACTTCACTAGAAACAATTTCTCGGAAATAAGAAACATTGACAAACACTTTTGTCTTTGTCTTGTGGGAAGAATTCCCAATTAAATCTTTGGGATAACCAACAAAGACATTCATCCGATTTTGGTTGTAAACTCTTAGACCAAAATTTAAAGAAAAGACTATTAGGGTTTATACCCATACCATAACTTGTATGGTGTCATTTCAACGGATCATGATGATACTCTATTTAGTGTAAAAGCGGTAGTCACTAAAGCATAATCCACAAAAATATAATGGCGTCATAATATTTTATCTCATCATTAATCCAACAAGGTTTGGATACATATCTCGGATACTACATCATCATTATGATACTCCAAAAATGTGAGTTGTAGAACAATTTCATAACTCTCTTAGATGTTCGCTAAAAATCGTAATTCAAATATTTCTACCATGATCCAATCATAGATATTTGACTTTTCTATTACGATGATTTCCACTTCATGCTGAAATTTATTTGAATCCATTCAAATGTTTCAAACTTCTTCCTTATTGAATATATCCACATATATACTCAATTCATTGTTGAAAGTTTTCATGAAGTAGAAGAATCTCCCGCACACAACTATGCCCAGTGAACCACATACATCATCATGTATTTTTCCACTAAGTTAGTTGCCCGTTCAACTTTTGGCCTATGAACGGTATTTTAATCATTCTCTTTAGAAAAGATTTGCAAGCGTCAAATGATTCAAAAATCAAGTGACTCCAAAAATCCATTTACATGGAGTTCCTTCATGCGTTCCTTTCTAACATGACCTAAATGGCGGTTCCACAAATGAGTGGAATTCAAATCACTTGCCTTATGGCATTTTAGCGTCAGTGTTATGTATGTGTGTTTCACCATTAAGATTTATAATAACTTATCCATCGTTCATGGAGTAATGTCATAATTTGAACAACTCATTGTTTTCATTTGACCAGAGCAAAATAACAATTATTAAGTTCTTTATTATAAATTCTAAGGGCTAGATAGAATGCCAACGATGAACATAATAACACTTTATTTTTGTTCCAGACGTGCATTCCTATCATATTCCTTGTTAGTCACTTAGGCCATTGTACTCTTGTATTGCGTTGTTTTGTATGACACTTCATACCAACCAATGTGGTACAAATACCCAAGAATTTTATTGTGTGACCAAATGAGGAATACATCCATAACATGTATATCATTTATATACACCTGAGCTAGACTTTCTAGTCTTTTCTTTCTTTCTGCCAATAATCTTTTGTAGTTTCTCTTTTAGCTTTCCTCATTATTCAGAAAAACACTTCAATATCAATAACTTCTAGGTTTGTTGATCAAATACCAATAACCTTGAGGTTCTTTGAAGTTGATCATCATATGACAAGTGTTCCGGATTTCACTATTAGTAACCTTTTAATATGATGAACAATTTCACTCATAATTTTATCCATCATATCATGACGACTTTTGAGACCATGTCTGTACATGCTAGGCTCATAAAGTTTAACCTTAGTATTCGCATGTGCAAATCTGGCTTGCACCCATTGTAAGCACACGTAGAATCTATAACACCCGATCATCACGTGATGCTTCGATACGACGAGTCTTAGCAACGGTGCATACTAAGGATGATAACTTCATGGATATGCGAATATCGTTAGTGCTCCAATAGTTGGAGGATTGTGACGCCTGGCGTCTTCAACCTTCATACATTCCCATAAAACTTATGAGTTTATGTAGTCTCACCAAATTATATTCTATCATCTTGCAATAAGGTCTTAGATATCACATATATCTCATACCTTGATTATTTCTGAAAACTAAATTTTCAGCTCCTTACTTTTCAAACAGATTTGAACTTCAAGTTTCACGGAGACAAGATAACTTTAGGTACTAATTGAAACCATAGCTCTCTGAATCAACAAAGTGAGTTTCACTAAAAGTTTGCAATAGGACTTAATCAATTCTTGATTCTTTAACAATACGGTACTAATCCGTAAAGTTTCTTATCAGATTTTAACAGTATTTCTATCTCAATAACAAGACTAGCGCATAGTAGTAAACGGATGCCAATACTACAAAATTAATTCAAAATACTACTCAGACTATGTTTATGATAAATTGAGTTCAAAATTTTAATTCAATATAATTAAAACACTAGGTGAACTCCCACTCAAAACAATATCCCTCGCATTGTCTTAGTGATCACACGAACCAAATCTACCGCACCTAAACCCGATCATCACGAGAAAAGGTGTGATTTCAATGGCGAACACTCAAAGTGTTCATCATATCAATCATATGATTCATGCTCTACCTTTCGGTATCACGTGTTCCGAGACCATGTCTGTACATGCTAGGCTCGTCAAGGCCACCTTAGTATCCGCATGTGCAAAACTGTCTTGCACCCGTTGTATGTACTTATTGAATCTATCACACCCGATCATCACGAGATGCTTCGAAACGACAAGACTTGATAACGGTGCTACTAAGGATGAACACTTTATTATCTTGAGATTTTAGTGAGGGATCATCTTATAATGCTACCGTCGCGATCTAAGCAAAATAAGATGCATAAAAGGATTAACATCACATGCAATTCATATGTGATATGATATGGCCCTTTTGTCTTTGCGCCTTTGATCTTCATCTCCAAAGCACGGACATGATCTCCATCATCAACGGGCATGATCTCCATCATCGTCGGCGAAGCACCAAGGTCAATGGCGCCGTCTTCATGATCGTCCTCCATGTAGCAACTATTACAACTACTTTGAAATACTACTCAACATGAAATTTAAAGACAACCATAAGGCTCCTGCCGGTTGCCACAATACAATAATGATCATCTCATACATAGTCATCATCACATTATGGCCATATCACATCACCAAACCCTGCAAAAACAAGTTAGACGTTCTCTAATTTGGTTTGCATATTTTACGTGGTTTAGGGTTTTCGAGCAAGATCCAATCTACCTACGAACATCAACCACAACGGTGATACTAGTGTTGTCAATAGAAGAGTAAATTGAATCTTCACTATAGTAGGAGAGACAGACACCCGCAAAGCCACTTATGCAATACAAGTTGCATGTCAAGCGTGGAGCAAATCTCATGAACGCGGTCATGTAAAGTTAGCCCGAGCCGCTTCATCCCACTATGCCACAAAGATGCAAAGTACTCAACTAAAGATAACAAGAGCATCAACGCCCACAAACCATTGTGTTCTACTCGTGCAACCATCTATGCATAGACACGGCTCTGATACCACTGTAGGATAACGTTGCATAGAAAACAAAAATTTTCCTATCGCGAACACGCAATCCAAGCCAAGATGCAATCTAGAAGACGGTAGCAACGAGGGGATGATCAAGACTAACCCTTGAAGAGATTCCAAAGCCTATAAGAGTAGGCTCTTATTGCTGCGGTAGACGATCACTTGCCGCTTGCAAAAGCGCGTAGAAGATCTTGATCACGATCGGTTCCGCGCCACGAACGGGCAGCACCTCCGTACTCGGTCACACGTTCGGTTGTTGATGAAGACGACGTCCACCTCCCCGTTCCAGCGGGCAGCGGAAGTAGTAGCTCCTCTTGAATCCGACAGCACGACGGCGTGGTGTCGGTGGCGGTGGAGAATCCCGGCGGAGCTTCGCTAAGCGTGCGGGGAAGAAGGAGGAGTGGGGCGGCTAGGGTTTGGGGAGAGGGGGTGGCCGGCCTCAAAGGGTGCGGCCAGCTTGTGGCTTGTTGTGGTGGCCGGCCCCCTCCCCTTGGCCCTCATTATATAGGTGGAACACCCAAGAGTTGGTCTACAAGTCTTCGAATAAGACCCCAAACCAAAACCTTCCATATGACATGAAACCTACCCAAGCTAGGACTCCCACTAGAGGTGGGATTCCCACTTTCCCTTGGGAGGGGGTGGCCGGCCACCTTAGGTGGAGTCCACCTGGGACTCCACCCCCTAGGGTTGGCCGGCCATGGTGGTGGAGTCCCTTCGGGACTCCGCCTTCCAAAGTGACTTTCTTCCGGACTTTTCTAGAACCTTCTAGAACCTTCCATAAATGCACCGGATCATTTTCAAACACATAAAATGACATCCTATATATGAATCTTATTCTCCGGACCATTCCGGAACTCCTCGTGATGTCCGGGATCCTATCCGAGACTCCGAACAAATATTCGAACTCCATTCCATATTCAAGTTCTACCATTTCAACATCCAACTTTAAGTGTGTCACCCTACGGTTCGCGAACTATGCGGACATGGTTGAGATCTCTCTCCGACCAATAACCAATAGCGGGATCTGGAGATCCATAATGGCTCCCACATATTCAACGATGACTTAGTGATCGAATGAACCATTCACATACGATACCAATTCCCTTTGTCACGCGATATTTTACTTGTCCGAGGTTTGATCATCGGTATCACTCTATACCTTGTTCAACCTCGTCTCCTGACAAGTACTCTTTACTCGTACCGTGGTATGTGGTCTCTTATGAACTTATTCATATGTTTGCAAGACATTAGACGACATTCCACCGAGAGGGCCCAGAGTATATCTATCCGTCATCGGGATGGACAAATCCCACTATTGATCCATATGCCTCAACTCATACTTTCCGGATACTTAATTCCACCTTTATAACCACCCATTTACGTAGTGGCGTTTGATGTAATCAAAGTACCTTTCCGGTATAAGTGATTTACACGATCTCATGGTCATAAGGACTAGGTAACTATGTATCGAAAGCTTATAGCAAATAACTTAATGACGTGATCTTATGCTACGCTTATTTGGGTGTGTCCATTACATCATTCATACAATGACATAACCTTGTTATTAATAACATCCAATGTTCATGATTATGAAACTAATCATCCATTAATCAACAAGCTAGTTTAAGAGGCATACTAGGGACTTCTTGTTTGTCTACATATCACACATGTACCAATGTTTCGGTTAATACAATTATAGCATGGTATGTAAACATTATCATAAACACAAAGATATATAATAACCATTTATTATTGCCTCTTGGGCATATCTCCAACAAAATCTACTTCTACTTCGAAGGTAGTAGATGAGGCGCCAGGTGAGGAAGTGATTCCATATAAAATACCTATGAAAATTATTGAACGTGTTGTGGATAACCGCTATGAAGGGGATGGAACTGTCCATCCTGGAGATCATTTATTGTTTTTACATGAATTATGCGGGTTATTCAAGTGTGCAGGTATTTCAATGGATGAAGTTAGGAAGAAATTATTCTCTATGTCGCTGTCTGGTAAAGCGGCGCATTGGTATAAACTGCTGAAGGATGGGCATTCTCTTGATTGGAATGATATTGTGCCTCTATTTTATTCTAAATTCTATCCTCCAAGTGAAATTCACAAAGACCGAAACCGCATATATAATTTCTGGCCTCATGATGGAGAGAGTATTGCCCAAGCATGGGAGAGATTGAAGTCTTTAATGCTCAAATGCCCCATTCATGAGCTTCCTGGTAATATCATCATTGATAATTTCTATGCAAGACTTTCTTTTCAAGATAAAACCTTGCTGGATACTGCTTGTTCTGGATCATTCACACGCAACAAAGAAGAGTTTAAATGGGACCTTCTTGATCGGATTCAGGAGAATACTGAAGGATGGGAGAATGACAAAGGTAGAGAGTCAGGTATAAATTATGATTATGAATGCATTGAAACTTTTATGGATACTGATAAATTTCGAAATATGAGCGCTACTTATGGTCTTGACTCTCAAGTTGTTGTAGGATAACGTAGCATAGAAAACAAAAAATTTCCTACCGCGAACACGCAATCCAAGCCAAGATGCAATCTAGAAGACGGTAGCAACGAGGGGATTATCGAGTCTCACCCTTGAAGAGATTCCAAAGCCTACAAGATGAGGCTCTTGTTGCTGCGGTAGACGATCACTTGCCGCTTGCAAAAGCGCGTAGAAGATCTTGATCACGGCGCCACGAACGGGCAGCACCTCCGTACTCGGTCACACGTTCGGTTGTTGATGAAGACGACGTCCACCTCCCCGTTCCAGCGGGCAGCGGAAGTAGTAGCTTCGCTAAGCGTGCCGGATGTGTCGGTGATGGTGGAGAAATCCGGCGGAGCTTCGCTAAGCGTGCCGGATGTGGTGTCGGTGGTGGTGGAGAAATCCGGCGGAGCTTCGCTAAGCGTGCCGGATGTGGTGGAGGAGCG
This sequence comes from Lolium multiflorum, assembly GCA_030979885.1. NCBI lineage: Eukaryota > Viridiplantae > Streptophyta > Magnoliopsida > Poales > Poaceae > Lolium > Lolium multiflorum. The sequence goes on along the minus strand of CM061753.1, from coordinate 213,795,143 downwards.
GGGCGGGGTTTGGGGAGAGGGGGTGGCCGGCCACTAAAGGGGGGCGGCCAGGTTGTGGTCTTGGTGTGGCCGGCCCCCTCCCCTTGGCCCCTCATTATATAGGTGGAAGCCCCAAGTGTTGGACTACAAGTCTTCGAATAAGACCCGAACCCAAAACCTTCCATATGGTGGGAAACCTTCCCAAGCTAGGACTCCCACTAGAGGTGGGAGTTCCACCTTCCATATGGGGGGGTGGCCGGCCCCCTAAGGGGGAGTCCACTTGGGACTCCACCCCCACTAGGGTTGGCCGGCCATGGAGGTGGAGTCCCATGTGGACTCCACCTTCCTAGGTGGTTTCTTCCGGACTTTTCTAGAACCTTCTAGAACCTTCCATAGAACCTTCCGAATCATTTTCAAACACATAAAATGACATCCTATATATGAATCTTATTCTCCGGACCATTCCGGAACTCCTCGTGATGTCCGGGATCTCATCCGGGACTCCGAACAAATATTCGAACTCCATTCCATATTCAAGTTCTACCATTTCAACATCCAACTTTAAGTGTGTCACCCTACGGTTCGCGAACTATGCGGACATGGTTGAGTACTCACTCCGACCAATAACCAATAGCGGGATCTGGAGATCCATAATGGCTCCCACATATTCAACGATGACTTTAGTGATCGAATGAACCATTCACATACGATACCAATTCCCTTTGTCACGCGATATTTTACTTGTCCGAGGTTTGATCATCGGTATCACTCTATACCTTGTTCAACCTCGTCTCCTGACAAGTACTCTTTACTCGTACCATGGTATGTGGTCTCTTATGAACTTATTCATATGCTTGCAAGACATTAGACGACATTCCACCGAGAGGGCCCAGAGTATATCTATCCGTCATCGGGATGGACAAATCCCACCGTTGATCCATATGCCTCAACTCATACTTTCCGGATACTTAATCCCACCTTTATAACCACCCATTTACGCAGTGGCGTTTGATGTAATCAAAGTACCTTTCCGGTATAAGTGATTTACATGATCTCATGGTCATAAGGACTAGGTAACTATGTAACGAAAGCTAATAGCAAATAACTTAATGACGTGATCTTATGCTATGATTAATTGGGTGTGTCCATTACATCATTCATATAATGATATAATCTTGTTATTAATAACATCCAATGTTCATGATTATGAAACTAATCATCTATTAATCAACAAGCTAGTTAAGAGGCTTACTAGGGACTCTTTGTTGTTTACATATCACACATGTATCAATGTTTCGGTTAATACAATTATAGCATGGTATATAAACATTTATCATAAACATAAAGATATATAATAACCACTTTTATTATTGCCTCTTGGGCATATCTCCAACAGTCTCCCACTTGCACTAGAGTCAATAATCTAGATTACATTGTAAGGTACCTAACACCCATAGCATTCTGGTGTTGGTCATGCTTTGCCCTAGGGAGAGCTTTAGTCAACGGATCTGCTACATTCAGATCAGTGTGTACTTTGCAAATCTTTACTTCTCCATCTTCGATGTACTCGCGAATCGAATGATAACGCAGCTTGATATGCTTCAGCCTCTTGTGTGACCTTGGTTCATGTGCATTGGCGATGGCACCCATGTTGTCACAATAGATGACTAGTGGGTCCAATGCACTAGGAACCACACCGAGCTCTACAATGAACCTCTTCATCCATACCGCTTCGATGAAGCCTCCGAAGCCGCTATGTATTCCGATTCTGTTGAGGATTTCGCCACCGTGCACTGCTTCGAGCTTGCCCAGCTTACTGCAGCACCATTCAATATAAACACGTACCCAGACGAGACTTAGAGTCATCAGGATCAGTGTTCCAACTTGCATCGGTGTAACTTGTTACAACGAGCTCTTGGTCACCTCCATAACAAAGAAACATATCCTTAGTTCTTTTCAAGTACTTCAGGATATTCTTGACCGCTGTCCAGTGTTCCATTCCTGGATCACTTTGATATCTGCTAGTCAAACTAACAGCATGTGCTATATCCGGTCTAGTACATAGCATGGCATACATGATAGAGCCTACTGCCGAGGCATAGGGGATCTGACTCATCCTTTCTCTTTCTTCTGCCGTAGCCGGTCCTTGAGTCTTACTCAAGACCTTGCCTGGTAACATAGGTAAGAATCCTTTCTTACTTTCGTCCATTCTAAACTTCTTTAGAATCTTGTCCAGATATGTACTCTGTGATAGCCCTATTAGACGTCTTGATCTATCTCTATAAATCTTGATGCCTAATATATACGATGCTTCACCAAGGTCTTTCATTGAAAAACTATTATTCAAATAACCTTTTACACTGCTTAATAGTTCTATATCATTCCCAATCAATAATATGTCATCTACATATAATATCAGGAACGCTACAGAGCTCCCACTCACTTTCTTGTAAATACAGGCCTCTCCATGACACTGTATAAACCCGAAGTCTTTGATCACCTTATCAAAGCGTCGGTTCCAACTTCTTGATGCTTGCTTCAGTCCATAGATTGAACGCTGAAGTTTGCATACTTTGTCAGCATTTTTAGGATCGACAAAACCTTTGGGTTGTACCATATACAACTCTTCCTCAATGTCTCCATTAAGGAACGCCGTTTTGACATCCATCTGCCAAATCTCATAATCGAAAAATGCAGCTATTGCTAACAAAATCCTCACAGATTTTAGCTTCGCTACGGTGAGAAAGTCTCATCGTAGTCAACACCTTGAATTTGTCGGAAACCCTTTGCGACAAGTCGAGCTTTATAGACAGTAATATTACCATCAGCATCTGTTTTTCTCTTGAAGATCCATTTATTCTCGACAGCCTTTCGGCTATCAGGTAAGTCTACCAAAGTCCATACTTTGTTATCATACATGGATCCCATTTCGGATTTCATGGCTTCTTGCCATTTGTTGGAATCTGGGCTCATCATCGCTTCTTCATACGTCGCAGGGTCTTCATCATTGTTGTCCACAATCATGACATTTAGACAAGGATCATACCAATCAGGAGTGGCACGTTCCCTTGTCGATCTGCGAGGTTCAGTAGTTATCTCATTTGAAGTTTCATGATCATTATCATTAGCTTCCTCTGTTGCCGGTGTAGGCGGCACAGGAACATCTTCCGGTACTGCGCTACTCTGATCAACGAGTAGAGATTCTTCAATCTCATCGAGTTCTACTTTTCTTCCAGTCACTTCTTTAGTGAGAAATTCTTTCTCAAGAAAGGTTCCGTTCTTAGCAACAAAGATCTTGCCTTCGGATCTGTGATAGAAAGTGTACCCTATAGTTTCCTTAGGGTATCCTATGAAGACACATTTCTCCGCTTTGGGTTCTAGCTTGTCCGGTTGTAACTTTTTTACATAGGCTTCGCAACCCCAAACTTTTAGGAACGACAGCTTAGGTTTCTTATTAAACCATAATTCATACGGTGTCGTTTCAACGGATTTTGATGGTGCTCTATTTAAAGTGAATGCGGCTGTCTCTAATGCATAACTCCAAAATGATAACTGTAAATCAGTAAGAGACATCATAGAACGAACCATATCTAAGAGAGTTCGATTACGACGTTCGGACACACCGTTTCGTTGTGGTGTTCCCGGCGGTGTCAATTGTGAAAGTATTCCGCATTTCTTTAAATGCATGCCAAACTCATAACTCAGATATTCACCTCCGCGATCAGATCGTAGAAATTTAATCTTCTTGTTACGTTGATTTTCTACTTCACTTTGGAATTCCTTAAACTTCTCGAAAGTTTCGGATTTATGTTTCATTAAATAGATATACCCATATCTACTTAAATCATCTGTGAAGGTTAGAACATAACGATAACCACCGCGCGATGCTACACTCATTGGTCCGCACACATCCGTATGTATGATTTCCAATAAGTCAGTAGCTCGCTCCATCATACCCGAGAATGGAGTCTTAGTCATTTTTCCCATCAGACATGCTTCGCATCTATCAAGTGACTCAAAGTCAAGTGATTCAAGTAATCCATCGGTATGGAGTTTCTTCATGCGTTTCACTCCAATATGACCAAGACGACAGTGCCACATATAAGTAGAATTATCATTCAATTTAATTCGCTTAGCATCAATGTTATGTATATGTGTATCACTACTATCGAGATCTAACAGAAATAAGCCATTCTTTTCAGGTGCTCGACCATAAAAGATATTATTCATAAAAATAGAACAACCATTATTCTCAGACTTGAATGAATAACCGTCTTGCATTAAACAAGATCCAGATATAATGTTCATGCTCAACGCGGGTACAAAATAGCAATTATTTAGGCTTAAAACTAATCCCGAAGGTAGATGTAGAGGAAGTGTGCCGACAGCGATCACATCGACTTTGGATCCATTTCCAACGCGCATCGTCACTTCATCCTTTAGTAGTCTTCGTTTATTCTTTAGTTCCTGTTTCGAGTTACAAATATGAGCAACCGAACCAGTATCAAATACCCAGGTACTAGTACGAGAACTAGTGAGATAAACATCTATAACATGTATATCAGATATACCTTCTTTCTTCTTCTTGACAAGGCCGCTCTTCAGATCCGCCAAATACTTGGAGCAATTACGCTTCCAGTGTCCCTTCTCCTTGCAGTAATAGCACTCAGCATCAGGCTTAGGGCCAGCCTTAGGTTTCACAGGAGGCGTGGCAGCTTTCTTGCCACTCTTCTTGTTCTTGCCTTTAGACTTGCCCTGTTTCTTGAAGCTGGTGGTCTTGTTGACCATCAACACTTGGTGCTCTTTCTTAATTTCAATCTCAGCAGATTTTAGCATGGCGAAGAGTTCAGGTAACTCTTTGTTCATGTTCTGCATATTGTAATTCATCACAAAGTTCTTATAACTAGGTGGCAGTGATTGAAGGACACGATTAATCCCCAGTCTGTTAGGAATCACTATTCCCAAGTCACTGAGTTTCTTCGCATGCCCGGTCATGGCGAGCATGTGCTCACTAACGGAGCTACCTTCTTCCATCATGCAGCTGAAGAAGTGTTTCGATGCTTCATAGCATTCCACGGCCGCATGAGTCTCAAAGATAGTTTTCAACTCATTGACTAACTCATGTGGATCGTGGTGCTCAAAACGTTTTTGAAGATCGGCTTCCAGACTGCACAGGATGGCACACTGAACTTGAGAGTACCGAGTTTTCCGAGTCGCGTAAACATTCTTTACTTCATCGGTTTCAGTTTCTGCAGGAGGGTCACCTAGCGGTGCATCAAGCACATATTGCAGGTTTCCGCCATTGAGGAAGATCCTCACATGACGGAACCAGTCGGTGAAGTTGCTACCGTTGCTCTTAAGCTTTTCTTTCTCTAGGAACTAGTTAAAATTGATTGGGGACGCCATATCTACAACATATTTGCAATAGTTTAGACTAATGTTTATGACAAATTGAGTTCAAATTTTAATTTAACAAAATTAAAAACTAGGTGAACTCCCACTCAAAACAATATCCCTCGCATTGTCTTAGTGATCACACGAACCAAATCCATCACACCTATGCCCGATCATCACGAGACAAGATGTAATTTCAATGGCGAACACTCAAGTGTTCATCATATCAATCATATGATTCATGCTCTACCTTTCGGTATCACGTGTTCCGAGACCATGTTTGTACATGCTAGGCTCGTCAAGGCCACCTTAGTATCCGCATGTGCAAAACTGACTTGCACCCGTTGTATGCACTTGTTGATTCTATCACACCCGATCATCACGAGATGCTTCGAAACGACAAGTCTTGGCAACGGTGCTACTAAGGATGAACACTTTATTATCTTGAAATTTTAGTGAGAGGGATCATCTTATAATGCTACCGTCGCGATCTAAGCAAAATAAGATGCATAAAAGGATTAACATCACATGCAGTTCATATGTGATATGATATGGCCCTTTTGTCTTTGCGCCTTTGATCTTCATCTCCAAAGCACGGACATGATCTCCATCATCAACGGGCATGATCTCCATCATCGTCGGCGTAGCGTCAAGGTCAATGGCGCCGTCTTCATGATTGTTCTCCCATGTAGCAACTATTACAACTTCTTTGAAATACTACTCAACATGAAATTTAAAGACAACCATAAGGCTCCCGGTTGCCACAATACAATAATGATCATCTCATACATAGTCATCATCACATTATGGCCATATCACATCACCAAACCCTGCAAAAACAAGTTAGACGTTCTCTAATTTGGTTTGCATATTTTACGTGGTTTAGGGTTTTCGAGTGAGATCTAATCTACCTACGAACATGAACCACAACGGTGATACTAGTGTTGTCAATAGAAGAGTAAATTGAATCTTCACTATAGTAGGAGAGACAGACACCCGCAAAGCCACTTATGCAATACAAGTTGCATGTCAAGCGTGGAGCAAATCTCATGAACGCGGTCATGTAAAGTTAGCCCGAGCCGCTTCATCCCACTATGCCACAAAGATGCAAAGTACTCAAACTAAAGACAACATAAGCATCAACGCCCACAAAACCATTGTGTTCTACTCGTGCAACCATCTATGCATAGACACGGCTCTGATACCACTGTAGGATAACGTAGCAAAACAAAAAATTTCCTACCGCGAACACGCAATCCAAGCCAAGATGCAATCTAGAAGACGGTAGCAACGAGGGGATTATCGAGTCTCACCCTTGAAGAGATTCCAAAGCCTACAAGATGAGGCTCTTGTTGCTGCGGTAGACGATCACTTGCCGCTTGCAAAAGCGCGTAGAAGATCTTGATCACGGCGCCACGAACGGGCAGCACCTCCGTACTCGGTCACACGTTCGGTTGATGATGAAGACGACGTCCACCTCCCCGTTCCAGCGGGCAGCGGAAGTAGTAGCTCCTCTTGAATCCGGCAGCACGACGGCGTGGTGTCGGTGGTGGTGGAGAACCGGCGGAGCTTCTAAGCGTGCGGGATGTGGTGGTGGAGCGGGGTCTAGGGTTTGGGGAGAGGGGGTGGCCGGCCACTAAAGGGGGCGGCCAGGTTGTGGTCTTGGTGTGGCCGGCCCCTCCCCTTGGCCCCTCATTATATAGGTGGAAGCCCCAAGTGTTGGACTACAAGTCTCCGAATAAGACCTGAACCCAAAACCTTCCATATGGTGGGAAACCTTCCCAAGCTAGGACTCCCACTAGAGGTGGGAGTTCCACCTTCCATATGGGGGGTGGCCGGCCCCCTAAGGGGGAGTCCACTTGGGACTCCACCCCACTAGGGTTGGCCGGCCATGGAGGTGGAGTCCCATGTGGACTCCACCTTCCTTGGTGGTTTCTTCCAGACTTTTCTAGAACCTTCTAGAACCTTCCATAGAACCTTCCGAATCATTTTCAAACACATAAAATGACATCCTATATATGAATCTTATTCTCCGGACCATTCCGGAACTCCTCGTGATGTCCGGGATCTCATCCGGGACTCCGAACAAATATTCGAACTCCATTCCATATTCAAGTTCTACCATTTCAACATCCAACTTTAAGTGTGTCACCCTACGGTTCGCGAACTATGTGGACATGGTTGAGTACTCACTCCGACCAATAACCAATAGCGGGATCTGGAGATCCATAATGGCTCCCACATATTCAACGATGACTTTAGTGATCGAATGAACCATTCACATACGATACCAATTCCCTTTGTCACGCGATATTTTACTTGTCCGAGGTTTGATCATCGGTATCACTCTATACCTTGTTCAACCTCGTCTCCTGACAAGTACTCTTTACTCGTACCATGGTATGTGGTCTCTTATGAACTTATTCATATGCTTGCAAGACATTAGACGACATTCCACCGAGAGGGCCCAGAGTATATCTATCCGTCATCGGGATGGACAAATCCCACTGTTGATCCATATGCCTCAACTCATACTTTCCGGATACTTAATCCCACCTTTATAACCACCCATTTACGCAGTGGTGTTTGATGTAATCAAAGTACCTTTCCGGTATAAGTGATTTACATGATCTCATGGTCATAAGGACTAGGTAACTATGTAACGAAAGCTTATAGCAAATAACTTAATGACGTGATCTTATGCTATGATTAATTGGGTGTGTCCATTACATCATTCATATAATGATATAATCTTGTTATTAATAACATCCAATGTTCATGATTATGAAACTAATCATCTATTAATCAACAAGCTAGTTAAGAGGCTTACTAGGGACTCTTTGTTGTTTACATATCACACATGTATCAATGTTTCGGTTAATACAATTATAGCATGGTATATAAACATTTATCATAAACATAAAGATATATAATAACCACTTTTATTATTGCCTCTTGGGCATATCTCCAACAGTTGTTGCAAATTTTAATAAAGCTTTTGCCTCTCATTTTGAATTGCCTAGGAAGAATTTTAATAAGTATCATGAACCTTACAAAGATAAAACTGATTCACCTATAGGTAAATGTATTGAAGTTAAAACTGTTGATCGCATTCTTCCTGAAGCTTATATCGAAAAATTCCTTTTCCTGCTAAAATGAAGGAGTATTCTGTTATAACTAGTGTGGTTAACAAAAGTGCAAAGAAACCTATAGAACCCGAGGAGCAAATAAATGTTGAACCTGCTGTTGCAATAGTTAAAGACCTTGTGACTGAAAATGTAGAAGATGGTCACATCATTTTCTGTGAAGATGCTTCTAATATTGTTTCACATCCTAGTAAGTCTAGGAAAGCCAGTGTTCCTATGCTCTCTGTTAGAATTGGTGATCATTGTTATTATGGTTTATGTGATATTGGTGCAAGTTCTAGTGCCATTCCTTATGAGCTTTACAGGGAAATCATGCATGAAATTGGTTCTTGTGAACTTGAAGATATTGATGTGGTTATTCGGCTAGCTAATAGAGAAACTATCTCTCCTATTGGTATTGTTCGAGATGTAGAAGTTCTATGTGGTAAGATTAAATATCCTGCTGACTTTTTGGTACTTGGTTCTGCTGCTAGTAAGACTTGTCCTATCATTTTTGGTAGACCTTTTCTAAATACTTGTGGAGCTATTATAGATTGCAAGAAAGAAAAAACTGTGACTAAATTTGTTGGTGAATCTTATGAGTTTAATTTCTCTAAATTTTCCAAAACTCCTTATGAAGCTGAATTGCCTAATGATGACTTTAGAGTTGAACAGCTTGCATCTATTGCTCTTGCTCCTACTAATCCTTTGCAGCAATATTTGGAGGATCACGAGAGTGAAGTCTTTAGGGAAGAAAGGAATGAGCTTGATGAAATTTTCCTTCGTCAACCCATTCTTAAACATGACTTACCGGTCGAAGATCTAGGTACAACACCACCACCAAAGGAGGATCCTGTTTTTGATTTGAAACCATTACCTGATAATCTTAAGTATGCTTATATTGATGATAAGAAAACATATCCTGTTATTATTAGTGCTAAGCTTTCAGATTTTGAGGAAGAAAGATTATTGGAAATATTGAAGAAACATCGAGGAGCTATTGGCTACACTCTTGATGACTTGAAGGGGATTTCTCCCTCTATTTGCCAACATGCCATCAACATGGAAGATGATGCAAAACCTGTTGTTGAACATCAGCGTCGTCTAATTCCTAAGATGAAGGATGTGGTAAGGAATGAGGTATTGAAACTTCTTGAAGCTGGTATTATATATCCTATTGCTGATAGTAGATGGGTTAGTCATGTACATTGTGTTCCTAAGAAAGGAGGAATAACTGTTGTACCTAATGATAATGATGAGCTCACTCAAAGAGTAGTTGTAGGGTATAAAATGTGCATTGATTTTCGTAAGGTTAATAAAGTTACTAAGAAAGATCATTACCCTTTACCATTTATTGATCAAATGCTAGAAAGGTTATCTAAAAATACTCATTTCTGCTTTCTTGATGGTTATTCTGGGTTTTCACAAATTGTTGTTAGAGCTAAAGATCAAGAGAAAACCACTTTCACTTGTCCCTATGGAACTTATGCTTATAGGCGTATGCCTTTTGGTTTATGTAATGCTCCTGCTACTTTTCAAAGATGCATGTCTGCTATTTTTCATGGCTTTTGTGAAAAGATTGTAGAGGTTTTCATGGATGATTTTTCTGTCTATGGGAATTCTTTTGATAATTGTTTGCGAAACCTTGATAAAGTTTTGCAGAGATGTGAAGAAACTAACCTTGTTCTTAATTGGAAGAAATGCCACTTTATGGTTAATGAAGGAATTGTATTGGGACATAAAATTTCTGAGAAAGGTATTGAAGTTGATAGAGCTAAAGTTGAAGCAATTGAGAAGATGCCCTACCCTAGGGATGTTAAAGGTATTCGTAGTATTCTTGGTCATGCTGGTTTTTATAGGAGACTTATTAAAGATTTCTAAAGCCTCTTACTAATCTTCTTCAAAAAGATGTACCTTTGTTTTTGATGATGATTGTAAGGAAGCTTTTCAAACTCTAAAGAAAGCCTTAACAATTGCTCCTATAGTTGAACCTCCTGATTGGAATTTACCTTTTGAAATTATGTGTGATGCTAGTGATTTTGCTGTAGGTGCTGTTCTTGGACAGCGAGTAGATAAAAAATTGAATGTTATTCATTATGCTAGTAAGACTCTAGATGCTGCTCAAAAAAATTATGCTACAACTGAAAAAGAGTTATTAGCCGTAGTTTTTGCTTGTGACAAGTTTAGACCCTATATTGTTGTTCAAAGGTCACAGTTCATACTGATCATGCTGCAATTAGGTACCTTATGGAAAAGAAAGATGCTAAGCCAAGGCTTATTAGATGGGTGCTTTTTCAAGAATTTGATTTACATATTGTAGATAGGAAAGGTGCTGATAATCCTGTTGCTGATAATTTGTCTAGATTGGAAAATATTGCTTATGATCCTGTTCCTGTTAATGATAGTTTTCCAAATGAACAATTGGCTGTAATAAAGGTGAGCTCGCGAGATAGTCCTTGGTATGCTGATTATGCTAACTTTATCGTTTCGAAGTATTTGCCTCCAACCTTTTCAGCTCAGCAAAGGAGGAAATTCTTTTATGACTTGAGACATTATTTTTGGGATGACCCACACTTATATAAAGAAGGAGTGGATGGTATTATGCGAAGATGTGTCCCCGAATATGAACAACAAGAGATATTGAGTAAGTGTCATGGTAGTGTTTATGGAGAACATCACGCCGGAGATAGAACCGCACAAAAGGTTCTACAGTCGGGTTTTTATTGGCCAACTCTCTTTAAAGATGCAAGAAAGTTTATTTTATCTTGTGATGAATGTCAAAGAGTTGGTAATATCTCTAGACGCAATGAGATGCCTATGAATTATACTCTTGTTATTGAACCATTTGATTGTTGGGGATTTGACTTCATGGGTCCTTTCCCTTCTTCAGAAGGTAACACTCATATACTTGTTGTTGTTGTTGATTATGTTACTAAATGGGTGGAAGCCATACCCACAAAAAGTTCTACAATGCTCTCCTTCCTTATGAGGAAGTGAAGTTGACGGCCATCCGCCAAAATGCCTTCGTCCGTGCTATGACATCCGATGAAGTCCTTAGTGAAGTCATCGCTTTGGACATCTCCAAGAAGAATGCAGAAGATCTTGTTGCTCGCGCCCACAACATCCGTAAGCCCAACCTTGCGTTGAAGATGAAGGAGCATGAAGCTAGTGAGAGCGATGAAGATCCCATCGAGTGGGGTCCGGATGATCTCAAGGCCAATTATCATGAACACATGGCATTGCCGCCTAAGAGCTCTAGGGTGGGTGAGAATCGGTAACACAACAGTGACTCTACGACTGAAAGCAAATATATTACAACTCTTAACAGAAGTTAAGATCCAAATTTATTACACGCAGAGGTCACTGACCACAATTCAACAAGCAACGGAAAGCAAATTATGTTATCTAGATAACAAGACTGCAAAGGGCCTAAGAGGCCATAACATAAGGCGACGTCCCAGCCCATAAGTCTCAGGCTGCCGCCTGAGGAACTCCAAACTACTCGTCGACGTCAAGGTAGAAGCCACCATCTGTTGGAAGGACTTCGTCTGAAACAAAGCATGCAAGGCTGAGTACAGGGACTCAAAGACTTAGTACAACCTGTTAGCAAAGCGGGTATGCGAGGCTTTATGTGGAGCTTATTTTGCGGAAAGCCAGTTTTCCTTTGTAAACAAGAGGGAGCAGAAGCTCGTCTATTCAGACCATTTTCAAAAGGGATAAGAGAGCGTTAACAACTCTAGCTCTAATATCATCATGTTGAATCCACCGAATCTTCATCATCACCTGAACCTATCACCTAGGATCACCCCCTCGACACCCTGAGAGGGGATCCTTATCACACATTGACAACAAGTTTTACGATTAGGTTCAAGTTGTCTATGATCATCACGTCCTTTCCCAAGTCGTCCATAACCGTGGACACGGCTTTTCGAAAAGATTTACCCTGCAGGGGTGTACAATTTTATCCACACGCGCCGACCGACTCTTAATGCCACTATAGATAAACACACTTCCTTGGTGTGCCGGCAGAGGGTGGTCGACCAAAACCTTTCCCTTACTTCGCCTATTCCATGAGTCAAACTAACTGGGGAGCTCCGTCATCGTAGGTAGCCATTCTCCGAGGCGGTCCCGGTCATTGTGCGCAGGGGATCCAGTTCAATGCCTACAGCATCCTTCACCCTAGCCACATCCCTGTATGATGCACCTTTGAAAACCTTTTCCACGCCTTCGCCATGCAGAATGCCAAATGGAACACGCAAACTAATTGACTCATGGGTAAGCTAGGTAAGTTCGGGCCAAGGGGTTCCCATGGGCCCCGTGTGGCTGTACGCTCAGTCTTGGTTCCGAGGCAAGAACTCAGGTCCTAGTATCGGCGAGAACGAGTCAAATCACCACATCCCCATGTGGCGGCCCATCCAAGCCTTTAACATGTTTATTAACATAATCACTGATCTTACCACGTCATCCTGTCAAACTAGGTTCATTCGTAGTTCTGATTCATCAACCGGATGGACCAGACTTCAACAACTAAGCATGGCTAAGCATATCATATATACGGCTCTAGCGATGCGAACAAAGCTCAACCTAGTTTTGCTGGGAGCGGTGGATCAGGAACTTTGGGCTACAAGGATGGAATATGCACACTTAGGATAACTACAACTGCCGATAAAACATATTTGAAGCGGATGCAATATGTAAGAACCAGAAGTAAAAGCATTTCGAAACCATATATGAACCAGGTTAGGGCTTGCCTTGTCCCTCGTTGTTCTGGTGCTGCTCTTCGGTGGCGTTGATCTCAGGCTCGCGTTCGGTCCCTATCGAGAAGAACCAAATACCGGAAAGGAAGAGCACAATCAAGACAAGGTACAATGCAATGCACATACAATATGATGACATGTCATATTAAGGGGTTTGGGTAACCCTAGGTGCATCGACATAAATTAAAGGGGGTTCGGCATCGATCCCGACATATAAGAGGGGTCAAATTAGGGTTTCTACTAAGGCTCATATTTAATTGGTTCAAGAATGTATGAAACATGGATAAACAGCTAGGAAATGTTTTTCTGATCATTTTGATATATTATTTGTATTTTTCTGATTTAAAATGAATTAGTTATGAATTTTCCAAGTTTAATTCATTTTAAATCAATTTCTGAAAATTCTACAAAAATAATAAAAGTTGGACACACATGTCATAATTTTATTCTTTTCTAAATATTTATGAAATTATTAAAATTCTGACCAGGGGACCCACATGTCATATTATTTATCAAATTACAGAAAATAAGAAAATAAAAAGAGGAAAAATGGGGCGGGCCCCACGGCGGTCAACTGCCGGTGGTCAATTCCGGCGGCCGGCGCCGGTGACCATACAAAGGCGGCGCCAGGGAGCTCCCCTGGATGCGCGGAGAGGCGCGTTCGACGCGCGGGGCTGCGGCGAGCATGCGGGTGGCGGCGCCGCTCCGGTTGCTTCGCCGGAGCGTGGCCGGCGACCATGTCCGACGGCGGCGGACGCGGGTGCTCGTGGCGGCGGCGGTACAGGGCAAGAGGGAGAGGACCGAGGGCACCGGAAGAACGAGGAGCTCACCGCGGAGCGGATGGTGGCGACGGATAGGGCGGGGGAGCCCTGTAGCGCCGGCGAGCTTGGACGGCCGGCGTCGGAGAAGAGGGCCCGATTCGGACGATTCCGGCCTTCCCGAGAAGCGCGCGTTGACGAGGAGGGGCAGCGTGACGAGCCGAAACCCCTGGGCCTCTCGCCGGAGCTAGGGGAGGCGAGGAGCAGCGGGGATGGCCGGCGTATGTGAAGGTTAGGGTTTCGGAGAGCTCGCAGCGAACGAGAGGGGAAATTAGGCGAGGCTAGGGTTCCGGGTGGCGGCGCGGAGCTATTTAACAACGACGGCGGGCAGCGGCATCGATCCTGGCCAGCCGGAGCATCGGGTGGCCGGGCTGCTGCCACCGAGCAGCTTTGGTCGGCGGGGAAGAAGATGACGTTTTGCAGAAAACCCCCTGGGGGTGGGGTGGAGGTAAGTTGGGCTGCTGGTGGGCTGCAGAGAGGAAGAGAGGGGAGAGAGTTGGGCTGCTGCCCAAATAGAGAGGGTTTCTCTTCTCTCTCTTTTTCAAAATATTGTTTCTATTTTGTTTTCCAAACTCTTTTTGCATTTTGAAAGAGGTTTGAAATATTGAAACATATGAAAAGAGAGGGAGATTCAAATCACCATTAGGGTTTTCAAAACATTCCCTTAATGCATTTTCTTAGGAAAATATCATGATGCAAATGATGCACAATCAACCCTAATTAGGTTTAATTAAAACAGGGGTGTTACAGTCCGGATGATCTCAAGGCCAATTATCATGAACACATGGCTCTTGCCGCCAAGAGCTTTTGGAGTGGGAACAAGACACGGGGCTCAAGGTTAAGAAGATACTCACTTCATGACTCTTCAAGATTCTCCTCCACGAGTCCAAGGGAAGAGCAAAGGGGGAGAGCTTGCTACAATTGTGGCCACACAAGTCACTTTGTTGCCGATTGTATCTTTGAGAGAAGGGAAGACAATGGTGGAAAGCTTGTACGAAAGGACAAGTTCAAATCTCTCTCAAAAGGATTCTCCAAGTTCTCCTCCAACTCCGGTGACACCAAGGTCCCCTTCACCAAGAAGCCTAGAGCTTTCATTATCCGTGAGGAATACTCCTCCGATGAAGGTGAAGAGCACAAAGACAAGGGGACGAACAAGGAGGAAAGAGAAGTGGCCGCCATTGCCATCTCCAATCCCTCCATCTCCCTCTTCGACTCTCCAAACGAGAACCTCATCGTCAACAACTTCTATTGTCTTGTGGCAAAGGTATCATCGGAGACTCATGATGATGAACTCTTGACTCAACTTGATGCGGCTCAAGATCGTATTGAGGAAAGAGGGAGGCTTGAGAAGGAGGCGGAAGAGGAAATTATCTCTCTCACTCAAGCTCGTGAGGAAGAGTTGTGCATGCGCATGTCTCTTGAAGCTTGTGCTATTGTTCTTGAAGACTCCAACAATTCCTTCATCTCCCAACTCATCGAGGATCAAGATCATGCTCTTGGTTGGTTGAGAAGACATAATGCAAGACTCTTGGATATCATTTCTCGCCAAGAGGAAGCCTTGGATGAGTACTTTCGTTTGAGCAAGGAGAAGGTGTCATGTTGTGATCATGAAGAAGAGATTGCCGCTCTAAAGAGACACAAGGCCAAGCTAGGTGAAGTTAATGATAGGAAAAATGAGTCCTTGATGGAGTGGATTCGCTTGAGCAAAGAAAAAGTTACTTGTTGTGACCACGAGGAAGAAATTGCTGCTTTGAAGAGAAGCAAAGCCAATCTTATGGTGATCAAGTTCATGCAAGAGGAAGCCTTGAGGGAATATCATCTAGCTAGCAAGGACTATATTTGTCGCAACCATGAAGATGACATTGCCACCTTGGAAAGACAAAAGCGCTCACTCTTGAGAATGAATTCTCTTCAAGAAGAAGCATTGTTGGAACATTTCCGGGTGAACAAGGAGAAAGAGGCTCAAGAATTCGACATCACTCATCCTCATCCGGATCATGTTCATGAAGTCAACCGTTTGAAGTCCAAAATTGAAAGTCTCCAAATCCAAGCGCAATACTTGGAAGGAGTCATTGAAAATAGAGTTGAAGCCAATGAGGACTCTTGCAATGAAGGAGGAGTGGCTATAAAGCCAAAGAAGAAGAGAAGAAGGAGGATCAAGATAAAAAGGAACATCACGATAGGGCCCATTGAAAAATGGGTTCCTATCTCCAAAGCTTGATCCATGAAGGTCTTTGCTTCCGGTGGTGCTTCATTGGTGGAAGATGTTGAAGCCACAAGTCTCTTGACCGGAAGCAAAGAAGTTGTTGTCGCCCTTGAGCTATCTCATTCTATCTCTTCTTATGGCGTCAACACAAGCAAGCTTAAAGGTATTGGGCCTTGACAAGGCGGTGGCAACACCCGACCTTGTCAAGACCCTTGTTTACAATATTCTTTCCGTTCATCGTTTTTCATGCTAAGGTCTTTGTACCTTTTACAATGAATATGTTGTGGTCCTCTTGTGGAGCTAGACACTCCGAGAGGCCACGTTCTCGGACTAATAGAAAATGCTTCCGTGTGTAGAGATCATGTTTGTAGGAATTGCATTGACGGAAAATGAATGAAGATTCTTACAAGATCAAGTTCAACGCAAACTCTATGCCATGATCCTCGCAACAAGGAGCTACAATGGAATGGAGTTCAAGTTTCACACCTTGGGTGTCTTCCTTGGCAAAGAAGGAACTCAACGTCAATGCTCCTCGCCATACTTTCCCCAACTTCTTGGGGTGGCCAAAAGAGAAATTCGAACCTTAGTTGGAGCCACTCAAACATGATGATAAAGTACAAGTCCATTGGATTGGTTGTGGAAGTTTTGTGATGTGACTTTTGATGAAGATAATAGTTCTTTGGAGGGGCGAAGTGCTTCTTGTGAGAAAGGAGATGCAATTCCCCCGGTCACCATAGGGAGGATGGGTGTTGGCACTCGCCTACCTCAAATGCTACCTTCTATGAGTGTCGGGGAAGGACCAAGTTCCACCTATGCGGAGCCATCTACACCACAAGGCCAAGCTTCTTCCGTTGAACAACCAAGTGAGAGTCAATTTCTACCACAACCTCAAGTTCGGCATCAACAACAATGAAGGTCAAGGCGGGGACCTAAATCATGATGAAGATTAAAGGACCTCACACGAATCTATCTCTATGGTCCATTCTCGCCGGTGTGCAAAAGTGTCAAGGCTCCTTCATAACTCAAGCAAAGTACATCAAGATATACTCAAGAGCAAGATATGAAGGGGTCCAACGGTATAGGAACCCAAGCACTTAAAGAAGTTTCAATGAGATCGACAAGGCAATGGACTCATACTCTACCGGCCAACGTCAAGGTTTGCTTCTCTACCTTTGTGCTTCTCATCCGGACGTCATGTCAAGAGTGGATAATACCACTTTTGTACTACATGTCTAGATGTAAAGAACGCATGGATATAGGGGGAGTGCGGTTTAAACTTATTGAGCTATCCCTCCCCCCATAATGCATAAATAAACCCAAAGCATATGCTATTTGTCAACTAAGTGACTAGTGAGCTTCATGTTGAGTTGTAGCCGTGAGTCCTAGATACATCTACGCGACCTCACACTACTAAACTCTTACACGGTAGCTTCGGCTACCAACCTCCTCCTTGAGGAGCTTTTGTTTCTTTTGGTTTCTTTTCTCCATTTGCTTTTGGTCTTTCTTTTCTTCATATTCTTTGCGGGAGATTCACCCAAGCTTGGCTTTTCATGCTTTGATTCTTGCAAGCTTGGTTGAGTAGTACCTTAACAGTTCCATTATCTAATCCTAAGCCAATATCTACCTCTTGAGCCATTTCAGTCTAAAAGCACAAGTCTACACCAAAATCTGAGTGTCTTTGAACTTTGAAGGCCGGTACTACTGGATCTCAGACCGGTACTACCGCTTAGGGGCATTAATCTGACGAAATTCAGAAGCTGGCCCCAGAGCGGTACTACCGCCCGAGGTACCGGGCAAGTACCGGTAAGCGGTACTACCGCTTCTACGAGCGGTACTACCACTTGCGTTTTTGACTTAAGGTACCGGGTGGATCGTTTCTTCCCCAAAATCACCACACACCTCCACCCACCTCGAGTCAAACGCGCCCCCAAGTTCAAGACCTCGAGGAGATCGGCCCCGATCTCCTTTTCCAGCCGCCCCCGGCCAAATCTCCTCCGTGGAGAAGCTTCCCCATCCTCTTCTCCGCCATTTCCTCCGGTATGAACCCTAATCTCTCTCTCTAAGGTGTGTTGAACTCCCTAGATGCATAGGCTAGGGTTTGATGGGGGTTTGTCGTGGAGAAACTCTCTTGGAAGCTCTACATGTACGAGGATACTAGCTAGCAACAATGTGTGACACTATGAACTTCTTTGCCATGTCCTCAATCTCGATCTGGATGTGTTGAGCTTGAGCGGTAGTACCGCTTATTCACAGGTGGTACTACCGGTCCAAGCGGTACTACCGGGTCAGATTGCGGTACTACCGCTTTGACTAGTTTCACCAATGTTGCTTGTTAGTGTCCTCCTTGATCTTTAATTCCATGGCTTGTGCTCTTATCCCCTATTCCCTCCCAAACCTTTGTTGTTCACAGGATCATCTAGGCCCCATGGTGGCGGCAAGGTCAAGCCCTCCTCTCGTCGTCCTCGAGAGGAAGATGAGCAAGAAGAAATTGTGCCAACAAGGACTACCAAGCGTCAAAGGGATGCAGCAGCGGCAGCGGGCAAAAGGACCGCCCAGGGTCCTCAAAAGTCTATGACCGATCTCAAGAAAGCCCAATTCTTGCAAGTACGAGGAGCCAATCCGTATTTAGTGCCAAGAAATGCTCGTCAATGCCCCAATCCTTTCTTCTATCATGCCAACCAAGAGAGGATCTATAATGAGGTCTATGGGGCTAAGGAATTCAATTGTTGCCCCCAATACTCCATAAACATGGACAAGCTCAACTCCAACCTTGACTATTTTGGGGAGGCTCTTGAGATTTGTGAAGAACAAGGGCTTACCCCCTTGATGACTTTCTCCCACAACTACTCCAAGGAAATAATATGCCAGTTCTATGCCATAGTTGTGTTCCTTGAGGATGAAGGTGGTTTCCGCACCTTGAAGTGGATGACTAGGGAGCATGTGATGGAGGCCACGTGGGAGGAATTTGCTAGAGGCATTGGATATGAGCTTCCCGACTTTGACATCAACTTCTTCAAGATTCACCTCTAGGCCAAGCCAATGGCCAAAGAGAAGATGGCCAACCTCTACATCCCCGGGAGGATGTTATGTGGAAGTGCTTACCACCTCCTTCCCGTCTACGACATCATGAACCGCATCTACCGCACTGATGTCTACGGGTGCTTCTATTCTTGTAGACAGTGTTGGGCCTCCAAGAGCAGAGGTTTGTAGAACAGCAACAAGTTTCCCTTAAGTGGATCACCCAAGGTTTATCGAACTCAGGGAGGAAGAGGTCAAAGATATCCCTCTCAAGCAACCCCGCAACCACAAAGCAAGAAGTCTCTTGTGTCCCCAACACACCTAATAGGTGCACTAGTTCGGCGAAGAGATAGTGAAATACGGGTGGTATAAATAAGTATGAGCAGTAGTATGGCGCGAAAATAGCTTACTGGCATGCGTTGATGGTAGTAATATTGTAGGAAGTAAACAAGCAGTAGTAACGCAGCAGTAGTAATTCAGTAAAAAAGTAACAAGCTGATAGCAGTATTTAGGAACAAGGCCTAGGGAATAGACTTTCACTAGTGGACACTCTCAACATTGATCACATAACGAATAGATAAATGCATACTCTACACTCTCTTGTTGGATGATGAACACATTGCGTAGGATTACACGAACCCTCAATGCCGGAGTTAACAAGCTCCACAATTCAATGTTCATATTTAAATAACCTTAGAGTGCATGAAAGATCGAAACGACTAAACCAAGTACTAACATAGCATGCACACTGTCACCTTCATGCTTATGTAGGAGGAATAATACACATCAATACTATCATAGCAATAGTTAACTTCGCAATCTACAAGAGATCATGATCATAGCATAAACCAAGTACTAACACGGATGCACACACTGTCACCATTACATCGTGCAGGAGGAATAAAACTACTTTAATAACATTGCTAGAGTAGCACATAGATTAATTGTGATACAAAACATATTGCAATCATAAAGAGATATAAATAAGCACTTCACTACGCCATTCATAACAGTGAATAAGTATTCTGTGAAATATAGCCTAAGAGACCCACACGGTGCACACACTGTCACCTTTACACACGTGGGACAAGGAGTCTCCGGAGATCACATAAGTAAAACCCACTTGACTAGCATAATGACATCTAGATTACAAGCATCATCATATGAATCTCAATCATGTAAGGCAGCTCATGAGATTATTGTATTGAAGTACATAGGAGAGATGAACCACATAGCTACCGGTACAGCCCGAGCCTCGATGGAGAACTACTCCTCTTCATGGGAGCAGCAGCGTTGATGAAGATGGCGGTGGAGATGGCAGCGGTGTCGATGGAGAAGCCTTCCGGGGCACTTCCCCGTCCCGGCGGGGTGCCGGAGAGACTCCGTCCCCGGATCTTGGCTTCGCGATGGCGGCGGGGAGGTTTCGCGACCGTGGCTTCCTCAGGGGTTTCGATGGGGGCTTTATATAGGCGAAAGGCAGCGTCGGAGGGCGAAGGGGCGACCACACCATAAGGTGGCGCGGCCCAGCCCTGGCCGCGCCACCCTATCATCTGGGGCCCACAGGGCCCCTCGCGGCTCTCGGGTGTTCGGATGCTTCCGAGCAAAATAGGAACCCGGCGTTGATTTCGTCCAATTCGAGAATATTTCGTTAAGGATTTCTGAAACCAAAAACAGCAGAAAAGGCCTGGCACTTCGGCATCTTGTTAATAGGTTAGTTCCGAAACGCATAAATATGACATATAATGTGTATAAAACATGTAGATATCATCAATAAAGTAGCATGGAACATAAGAAATTATCGATACGTTGGAGACGTATCGCATCCCCAAGCTTAGTTCGCTCGTCCCGAGCAGGTAAAACGATAACAAAGATAATTTCTGAAGTGACATGCCATCATAAACTTGATCATATTGTAAACATATGTAATGAATGCAGCGATCAAAAACAAGGGTAATGACATGAGTAAACAAATGAATCATATGACAAAGACTTTTCATGAATAGTACTTCAAGACAAGCATAAATAAGTCTTGCATAAGAGTTAACTCATAAAGCAATAAATCAAAGTAAAGGTGTTGAAGCAACACAAAGGAAGATTAAGTTTCAGCGGTTGCTTTCAACTTGTAACATGTGTATCTCATGGATAGTTGTCAATGCAAAACAATATAATAAGTGCAATATGCAAGTATGTAGGAATCAATGCACAGTTCACACTAGTGTTTGCTTCTTGAGGTGGAGGGAGATAGGTAAACTGACTCAACAATAAAAGTAAAAGAAAGGTCCTTCAAAGAGGAAAGCATCGATTGCTTATTTGTGCTAGAGCTTTTATTTTGAAAACATGAAACAATTTTGTCAACGGTAGTAATAAAGCATATGAGTTATGTAAATTATATCTTACAAGTTGCAAGCCTCATGCATAGTATACTAATAGTGCCCGCACCTCGTCCTACTTAGCTTGGACTACCGGATCTTTGCATGCCATGTTTCAACCAAGTGTCGCAAAGGGGTACCTCCATGCCGCCTGTACAAAGGTCTAAGGAGAATGCTCGCACTTTGGATTTCTCGCTTTTGATTATTCTCAACTTAGACATCCATACCGGGACAACATGGACAACAGATAATGGACTCCTCTTAAATGCATAAGCATGTAGCAACAATTATTATTCTCATATGAGATTGAGGATATATGTCCAAAACTGAAACTTCAACCATGATTCATGGCTTTAGTTAGCGGCCCAATGTTCTTCTCTAACAATTTGCATGCTCCAATCATTAAGGTGATAGATCCTTCAGACAAGACGGACATGCATAGCAACTCACATGATATTCAATAAAGAGTAATTGATGGCGTTCCCCAGAAGCATGGTTATCGCACAACAAGCAACTTAATAAGAGATAAAGTGCATAAGTACATATTCAATACTACGATAGTTTTTAAGGCTATTTTGTCCCATGAGCTATATATTGCAAAGGTGAATGATGGAATTTTAAAGGTAGCACTCAAGCAATTTACTTTGTAATGGCGGAGAAATACCATGTACTAGGTAGGTATGGTGGACACAAATGGCATAGTAGTTGGCTCAAGGATTTTGGATGCATGAGAAGTATTCGATACAAGGTTTAGGCTAGCAAGGTTATTTGAAGCAAACTCAAGGATGAACCGGTGCAGCAAAACTCACATAAAAGACATATTGTAAACATTATAAGACTCTACACCGTCTTCCTTGTTGTTCAAAACTCAATACTAGATATTATCTAGACCTTAGAGAGACCAAATATGCAAATCAGATTTTAGCAAGCTCTATGTATTTCTTCATTAATGGGTGCAAAGCATATGATGCAAGAGCTTAAACATGAGCACAACAATTGCCAAGTATCACATTATCCAAGACATTTTAGAATTACTACATGTAGCATTTTCCAATTCCAACCATATAACAATTTAACGAAGAAGAAACTTCGCCTTGAACATTATGAGTAAAGCCTAAGGACATATGTGTCCATATGCAACAGCGGAGCGTGTCTCTCTCCCACAAAGTGAATGCTAGGATCCATTTTATTCAAACAAAACAAAAACAAAAACAAACCGACGCTCCAAGTAAAGAACACAAGATGTGATTGAATAAAAATATTGTTTCAGGGGAGGAACCTGATGATGTTGTCGATGAAGAAGGGGATGCCTTGGGCATCCCCAAGCTTAGACGCTTGAGTCTTCTTAGAATATGCAGGGGTGAACCACGGGGGCATCCCCAAGCTTAGAGCTTTCACTCCTCTTGATCATAGTATATCATACTCCTCTCTTGACCCTTGAAAACTTCCTTCACGCCAAACTTCAAGCAAACTCATTAGAGGGTTAGTGCACAATTAATAATTCACATGTTCAGAGGTGGCACAATCATTCTTTACACTTCTGGACATTGCATAAAGCTACTGGACATTAATGGATCAAAGAAATGAATCCAACATAGCAAAAGAGGCAATGCGAAATAAAAGGCAGAATCTGTCAAAAACAGAACAGTCCGTAAAGACGAATTTAAAGCTGGCACCAGACTTGCTCAAATGGAAAAACTCAAAACTAATGAAAGTTGCGTACATATCTGAGGATCACGCTCGTAAATTGGCAGATTTTTCGAATTTTCTACAGAGGACTGTGCCCAGATTCGTGACAGACAGCAATGCTGTTTCTGCGCAGCGATCCCAAATATAACATCAACTTTAACATAGAAACTTTACTTAGCACAAAAACATGATAAGGAGAGGTTGCTACAGTAGTAAACAACTTCCAAGACTCAAATATAAAACAAAGTACTGTAGCAAAATAACACATGGGTTATCTCCCAAGAAGTTCTTTCTTTATAGCCATTAAGATGGGCTCAGCAATTTTGGTGATGCACTCGCAAGAAATAGTATTTGAAGCAAAGAGAGCATCAAGAGGCAAATTCAAAACATATTTAAGTCTAACATGCTTCCTATGCATAGGAATCTTGTAAATAAACAAGTTCATGAAGAGCAAAGTAACAAGCATAGGAAGATAAAACAAGTGTAGCTTCAAAAATTTCAGCACATAGAGAGGTGTTTTAGTAACATGAAAATTTTTACAACCATATTTTCCTCTCTCATAATAATTTTCAGTAGCATCATGAGCAAACTCAACAATATAACTATCACATAAAGCATTCTTATCATGAGTCTCATTGATAAAATTATTACTCTCCACATAGGCATAATCAATTTTATTAGTTGTAGTGGGAGCAAATTCAACAAAGTAGCTATCAGTATTATTCTTATCATCAATATAAGAGGCAAAGTATCATCCAAGTAAATTTTCTCCTCAATTCTTGGGGGACTAAAAATATCATGCTCATCAAAGCCAGCTTCCCCAAGCTTAGAATTTTCCATAGCATTAGCAACAATAGTGTTCAAAGCATTCATATTAATATGTTCCATGGGTTTTTTAATTTTCGCATCAAACCATCCATGTCTTAAATCAGGAAATAGAATAAGAAGCTCATTGTTGTCCATTATGCCTAACTAGTGTAAACAAGAAACCAAATGTCGCAATTGCAGAGTCTAAAGGAAATAGCTTCGAGCACACACACAATGGCGCCAGAAAAGTACTGTTACCTGGAACCGAAGTATGAGTGCCTTTTACCTTTCCTCCCGGCAACGGCGCCAAAAGTGCTTGATGTCTACGGGTGCTTCTATTCTTGTAGACAGTGTTGGGCCTCCAAGAGCAGAGGTTTGTAGAACAAGCAAGTTTCCCAAGTGGATCACCCAAGGTTTATCGAACTCAGGGAGGAAGAGGTCAAAGATATCCCTCTCAAGCAACCTGCAACCACAAAGCAAGAAGTCTCTTGTGTCCCCAACACACCTAATAGGTGCACTAGTTCGGCGAAGAGATAGTGAAATACAGGTGGTATAAATAAGTATGAGCAGTAGTATGGCGCCAGAAAATAGCTTGCTGGCATGCAGTTGATGGTAGTAATATTGCGGGAAGTAAACAAGCAGTAGTTAGCGTAGTAATTCAAGTAAAACAAGAACAAGTGATAGGGAGTATTTAGGAACAAGGCCTAGGGAATAGACTTTCACTAGTGGACACTCTCAACATTGATCACATAACAGAATAGATAAATGCATACTCTACACTCTCTTGTTGGATGATGAACACATTGCGTAGGATTACACGAACCCTCAATGCCGGAGTTAACAAGCTCCACAATTCAATGTTCATATTTAAATAACCTTAGAGTGCATGAAAGATCGAAACGACTAAACCAAGTACTAACATAGCATGCACACTGTCACCTTCATGCTTATGTAGGAGGAATAATACACATCAATACTATCATAGCAATAGTTAACTTTGCAATCTACAAGAGATCATGATCATAGCATAAACCAAGTACTAACACGGATGCACACACTGTCACCATTACATCGTGCAGGAGGAATAAAACTACTTTAATAACATTGCTAGAGTAGCACATAGATTAATTGTGATACAAAACATATTGCAATCATAAAGAGATATAAATAAGCACTTCACTACGCCATTCATAACAGTGAATAAGTATTCTGTGAAATATAGCCTAAGAGACCCACACGGTGCACACACTGTCACCTTTACACACGTGGGACAAGGAGTCTCCGGAGATCACATAAGTAAAACCCACTTGACTAGCATAATGACATCTAGATTACAAGCATCATCATATGAATCTCAATCATGTAAGGCAGCTCATGAGATTATTGTATTGAAGTACATAGGAGAGAGATGAACCACATAGCTACCGGTACAGCCCCGAGCCTCGATGGAGAACTACTCCCTCTTCATGGGAGCAGCAGCGTTGATGAAGATGGCGGTGGAGATGGCAGCGGTGTCGATGGAGAAGCCTTCCGGGGCACTTCCCCGTCGGCGGGGTGCCGGAACAGAGACTCTGTCCCCGATCTTGGCTTCGCGATGGCGGCGGCTCTGGAAGGTTTCGCGTACCGTGGCTTCCTCGTAGGGTTTTCGATGCAGGGGCTTTATATAGGCGAAAGGGCAGCGTCGGAGGGGCGAAGGGCGACCACACCATAAGGTGGCGCGAGCCCAGCCCTGGCCGCGCCACCTATCATCCTGGGCCCACAGGGCCCCTCCGCGCTCTCGGGTGTTCGGATGCTTCCGGGCAAAATAGGAACTGGGCGTTGATTTCGTCCAATTCGAGAATATTTCGTTACTAGGATTTCTGAAACCAAAAACAGCAGAAACCGGCACGTCGGCATCTTGTTAATAGGTTAGTTCCAGAAAACGCATAAATATGACATATAATGTGTATAAAACATGTAGATATCATCAATAAAGTAGCATGGAACATAAGAAATTATCGATACGTTGGAGACGTATCACGCACCACCATCAACCCCAAGCACACCAACCATGATGAAGTGCATAGGTTCCTTGTGAACCTTCTTGTGCGCATTGATCAGATGAGGGGCCGCGGTAAGCAACTGGATGTCATGGACTATATATGGCATGAGATGCGTGATTATGCCTTCCTTCGCAAGATCCCTCAATATGCGCCGTACATCATGAGGCTCATTTGTCTCAAGTGGGATCAAGAGGGCCGTGGAGATCTTCTTGAGCAATGTCGCCCCAACATCACCATTCATAAGGAGAAGAGCCCCCTAGTCAAGAAGCATGACCCTCCAAGGTATGGCAAGAATGCACCCAAGGACACCGAGGAGGAAGAAGCCGATAGTGATGACTCTGACTTTGTGCCCAACTCCGTCAATACCAAAGGTCTATTCGCCAAGCTCACCGCTCGCCTCAAGAAGTCCTTTTGCTTCAAGGAGGACCTCCAAGACAGGATGTACCAAGCCCACCATGACAACAAGAAGATCCGCCAACGCCAAAAGGCGATGATGAAGCACATGGGCCTCCCCGTCTCCGAGGGCTCCGAGGACAACATTACTCCTCCCGGTGAGTGGAAGTCCAAGTACACTTGGTCTAGTTCCGAGGACTCCATCCCCGAGCGCGTTGTTCGTCCCTCTCCACCACCTCATGGCAAGGGCCAAGTTGAAGATGAAGACGAAGATGAAGAGGACGAGGACGAGGACGAGGACGAGGAGATGGATGAAGAGGAGGAGGAGAACGACGAGGAAGGCGATGCCGACGATGATGATGAGGATGACGAGTGATCCCCTTGGGACGTTAGTATGCTTCTTCTCCCTTTTTGGTTTTACGATGCCAAAGGGGGAGAAGTTGGTCTATTAGGACGGGAATTTGCATGGGGATGCCAAGGGCTTGGTGCTTCATTTTGGTTTTTCGGCCTTGGCATCATATTTTATCCCTAGTTATTCGGAACTTATTCGTATGCTTGCTACTCTATTTGTGGATCTCCCGATCCCCCGGTTTGTATTAAGACTTATTAGTTGGTAGCCCATATTGGTCTTCCCTATTTATCTCATGATTGGCTACACAATTTCTATGGAGGCACTTATTGTGAGTTTGGGTTTTTCTCAAGGCAAAGGTATGAAAAACTCGCCCAAAACTCCTATATGATCTTGTGTTGCCTCCATAGTGTGCATATGCTATATGTTCGTATCATATATCCTTCTTAGCATATATGCGTGGTTTGTAGAATCTAGGGGGAGTTGTCTCTCTAGGATGTGTGTATTTGTATACAAATGCATAATCTGAATATGCACACATCTAGGGGGACCTCCGTCTACTTTTGCAAATCAAGAACCTTATCATAATATTTTATGCTATGTTGCAAATTCTTGTGTTGTCATCAAACACCAAAAAAGGGGAGATTGAAAGAGCAAGATCTATATCCTGTGTTTTGTGTGTTTGATGACAACGCTTGAATGAATTTAACCGTGCGCAAAGATTGTCTTTGATAGATTTGCAAGCGTACGGTGCCCTCGCTGAACACATGATGATCGGAGGACTGAAGCGTAGTTCTTAGGTTTTCTGGTTTTGCGTGTGTGTCGCGAGGTGACATGGTAGGAGAGGAAAAGAGGAAAAAGCAGTTTCAGCCAAAGCGGTACTACCGGTACCGGAGCGGTAGTACCGCTACCCTCTGGTACCGCTTGCAGTCGCTCTGGAGGTTTCTCACGCAAATGTCTCACAGAACAGGTTACGGTACCTTTACGGTACCTTGGGCGGTAGTACCGCTTGAGAGCGGTAGTACCGCCTATGGTACCGCTTAAGTACCGTAACTTAAGTTACGGCAGTACCGCTGCGGTACCGCTTGGGATCCAGTAAGCTCTGGAGACCATTGCGGTACCGCGAGCGGTAGTACCGCACTGTGTCCACGTGGACAAGTTCTGTGGGGATTTCGAACCAAGAGCGGTAGTACCGCTTCCCGAAGCGGTAATACCGCTTAGGCAGAAACTGCACATAACGGTTGGATTTGAGGGGACCTATATAAAGGCCCCTTCTTCCCCAACTCGAATTTAGCTCTTCTCTCTCTCTCCATTGTTGCTAAGCTCAAACTTAGTGGATCTCCCTACCTACCCAATCAATCTTGCTCATACTTTGAGGAGTGGTGGAGGAGACCCCGATCTATCGTTCTACCGAGAGAAATTTCACCAATTCGTGGTAGTCCTTAGTGGATCTTGTTGGTAGGGTTCCTATGATGGGATCTTGGATGAAGTGCTCCTATGGAGGCTAGCTTGGAGTTGTGCTAGCCCCATAGGGTGTTGGGAGCCTCCTGGTTTTGTGGAGCTTGCCCCAACCTTGTGAAGGAACCACCGCCTCGACCGGTGCCTTAGTGGAGCAAAGGGAGCCCCTTTGTGGAGCTCTCTTGAGGAAGAAGGTGAGGCCTTCCTTCGTGGTGTGGCCGCCTAGCCTCTTGTGTGAGGCTAGCACCTCCTCAACGCAGACGTACTCCCTTTTGTGGGAGGGACTGCGGGAAACAAATCCTTGCCTCGTCTTCGCGCCCTCCGGTTGTCCCGCTCCTTATTCTTATTATTGTTGCTTGGTTCCTTTACTTGTTGCATTAGCCTAGGATCATACTAGGAACACCTCCATCACCAAAGCTATCACCTTTATCTTCCGTTGCACTAAAAACTGAAAAAGACTAAAAATTGCGTGGCGCCCATTCACCCCCCCTCTTGTTCGCTACGATCCATTCATCAGGGAATCGAAGATGCCTCTGAACCTCGCCAAGTCCTCCTCGCCGACCGAAAGGTTCTCCGGGCATATCCCAAGCGCTTTCAGCAGCACATTCTCAGCTGTTGAGGCCTTCTTGACCTGTGTGGCGGTGCTGGTTGCCACTGTCCTGGTCACCCTCTTGGGGGTAAAGGGATCCGCCTCTACCCGTAGCTTGGTGGCCCTCTCAATCTCATGCAACAGCGGGGGAGCGAGTGTCTTCAAAATCGACGCGCAGAAACCCTTGACACGTGCCAACTCTTGTCTCTCCTGCTCGAGCCTGTCGCTCACCTGTTGTTCCTGTTTCTCCTGCTCCTTCTGAGCCAGCTCCTTCTCCCCTCCCTTGCTACGTCCATCATCCTATGGGACCAACTGCGTTGCACTATTTTGCCCTGTGTAGGCCTGGCTAGGCGAGCCATCCCAGCCCAGCTCCTCCTCAGCAAAGCTCAGCTCTCTTTCCACCATGCAAGATTGGGCCAGGTTGCACCTCCTCTCAGGGATTGACACGGAGACAGGAAAAATTCGGCACTGCTTTCTCCCTTCATAGACTGCTCCCTTCCTTGTTGTTTCCTCGTTGGCACTGCTCAGCCCGGGGCCCCACACTGGACCCCACCGACGAAATCAGCGGGGACTTCCCTCCATCTGCGCCAACCAAATCCCCCTCCTTGGTCCTGGCGTCCAATCGCCCACGCTCCTCGGGATCCAACTCCGCCACCGACAAGGATTCCTCTGCGTCCTGCCAAACAAAGCCCTCCAACTTTTTTGCCGCTGGCCCCAGCTTTGCTCCCAACTACTGTTGCAAAACGTCCACTTCTCCCTCCCGCTCTTCACTTTCCCTCACGGCCACGTTCGACACAGTCAACAACTGTGGCGTCTCCGTACCGCCCGTGTCTGGCACGCAAGGCTCCAACGGCTCGAAGGGAGTCCTTCCTCCATGCAGAACATGGCCCCCCACGCCTTTGGCAGAAGCCTCAGGCTCTTTTTGACTCCCCTTTGCAGGCCTGGCCACCAGCTGGACCGGGCTGGCCATGCAAGGCAGCGCACAGACGAGTGCGGAGGGGCTGCCATGACGACGTCTTCTCCTACCTCCCACCGCATGGCGCCACCATCATGTCGACGCGCAGCGAACCCGCCAGGGCCTGGACGGTGGTCCGGTACTCCTCTCCTCCAAGCGAAGTCCCTGGTGCTCTGGCGAGTCAGCCCTCCCTCACCTCCAGAAGCTCTGCAGCGCTTAGATCGACGGGGTAGAACTCGTCGGCAAGTCACGTCTCGCACCCTCACGTACCACCGCAACAGATGAATGAACCGGTGTCTCCTCTCCCGTCGATGGCTCCGGCATGGCCAACGTTCTCGCCACCGGAATAGCCTCAACCTGCGAAGTCCAGGCGGTGAGCTTGAACAGTGCCAGTTCAGACCTAGCTCTCGTCTCCGGCGCCATCTCCTCGATGGCACAGCTTTTGCCCAGCAGGTCCTCCACCACAGAGATGTCCAAGGCGTGCGGCGGGATGCCCTCCAGGATCAGCGACACCCTCGACCACATGGGAACGAGCTCCGCCTAGGCCTGGCGGTTCCACGGACGCCAGCTCAACGACGCCCCCGCCACCAGCACCGGCGGCCTCGACGCGACGTGATCCCTCAGCTCCGCCGATGCAAAGATCACCAGGAAGTCTTCTGGAGCAAAGGCATGCACCGACATGGCCCCCTCCGGTACACCACGCCACTTGAGCGCGGCCGCTCGCAGGACACCGCCATCCGCCTCCCTCCCACTGATGCCACCATGGCAAACTGGAGCCTATGCTCCAGGTCGCCCATGGTCGCCGTTCTCCGCACCACACACAGCGGCGGTGCCTCCAGCACCTCATCCTCGAACCCGAGCTACGCCTCCGACCAGATAGGCACCACCTAAATCGGAGGCCACGCCTCCATGGGACGAAGCCTTGACATTGCTGGGGGAGGCGGTGGCGGCGGCAACGGTGGTGACTGCGGCGGTTGCGGCGGGCCCGGAGGAGCAGGCGCAGGAGCAATCCCACCCCTCCCCACGGCCCGATCCTCCCTCACGCGCGCAGGTGACCTCCGCCGCACTTTCTTGGCTAGTGCCCTGTTCCGGAGTTCATCCTCCGATGACGGGCTCCGTGGCCTAGTGCAGCCCTTGGCCGGGTGGCCTTTCTGCTAGCACCGCAGACATACCTCGCGTTGGTGCAGTAGCGCTTCCGATGCCCCGGCTCGAAGCACCGGAAACATAGGCCCTCCATCTCCTGCGCCGGGGCGCCCCAGCCCGCCGGCCCCGCTGCGTTCCTTGCCTCCACCCTTCTCTTCCACAAGGTCTTCTTCGACGGTTGTGGCTGCTCCCAGCCCAGCCTGTCCTGCACTCTCCCTCGTTCCTCTGGCTGGGCCACCTCCCCTCCCTCCATGCGCGGCGCAGCCACGCTGCCACCGGACGACGCGGAGGAGATGCCCAGACCAGAGACATGGTCTCCGCGGCGAGGCGACGCCAAGGAAAAGGACGCACTTCCCTCCGGCTCCCTGCGGCGCGAGAACCCTGGCGGATGCGAGGCCGTCGAGTCCATGGTCGGAGCAAGCGTGAACCCGGCGACTTGCGCCGCGGCGAACGCCCGACTGCGGCGGCGGCCGAACCCTACCTACCTCTCGCTCTCACACTCTCGCTGCGCTCATCTTGACCAAGAAGCTGGTTCCGCCAGGACACTCTCACGCCTCTATTTCCATTATATCTGATAATGGAAAACAGAGTAGCATCCTTGTGCACAACAAAACCCAAGAAAGGGAGAGAAACACCACCTACTGCTCGTATTCGAGAGCATACTGCAAGCCACAGTTTTCTGCTAAAATATACAGGTAAAGGAACATAGGTAACATGTATATCTGTTTACTTTTGTAAGGCTGTCGCTAATAAAATTCACTGGTCAACAAATATATGGATTACAAATTTCTCAATAAAGAAAAGTGTACCTTTTTGTGCAAAACTAGGAAGCCTTGGCGCGGCGGCACGCCGCGCCCGTTTTTACTTTTTCGTATGCAGAGTAGCGGCTTTTAAGTGTGATTGTAAGGAAAATGTAGAGAAAGCTTGATTTCATGTTACTTTTATCATGCAAAGTAGCAATTTTGACGAATGATGGTAAGAAAAATGTAGAGCAAGCTTGATTTCATTGAAGATCAGTACGTACTGAAAAATAATCAACCAAGTTAAATGGTAGAAGATAAGGGAGATGAAATAAGTGACCACAGTAGGAAAGTTACTCCATATCTAGGACTCACATCAGTTGACAGTGTTAGCAGATAGTATTTACATTGGTGTATATTCCTGCTGGACTGAACGGTGTCGTTGCACATCCTTACTGGATTACACAGTGGATGGATCTGCATTACAGATGGCGTGAATTATCTAGTTGTTCTTATCTCCTCTATTTCTAACACTATTATCTAGATTGCCTTCTCTGGAAACGCATCTGCTCTTGTAGGTAGCTTGAACACCGAGTTTTAGCAGCTACCGTTTGTACGCACCTGAATTTAGCTACCTAAACATCATATTGGCATTGCAGTTAGTTTTAAACAATCAATACTCATTTTGCGTAAACCAATAGGAATGAAGGTAATATACTGTATAAAAGCTGACCACATCAGTATCTGAGTAAAATACTCGCTTAATACTACTGTTATATGGTCTTGCCCCTGCAATTGATCTGAATTAATCAGGTCTTAGTATGTACATGCATACGAACAAAAATTGTTACATCAAACACTATATAGAAGCTTCTATAGCAGTACCCAGATAGACACTTGTACTTGCCATCTGGGATATTTGTGCTAAATCTGTAAGATACAACGGCAACACTTTGATCTGCACCATGGCTGGTATAGCTTCAACAGCAACACACAAGGCAGTACACTTCTAAGCATTGATTTTATTGCCAAGATCTAGTTGGCATTTCATTTTCTCGAATGCCTATATATCCTTTTTAAATTTGTTACATAGTGCTCAATAGGTTGCAGTCATGAAATGGTGTAATCTAGCTATGTATGGTTAGAAGAAAATATAAATATGTTGTTATATAGATGAAGGTGCAGGAATTTATAAAGGGTTAAATATATGAAGGAGCACTCAAGATGGACAAATAATTGATATATAATCAGAGTGGGCATGACACCAACATGCAACAGGCCTCTAATAGTTTGTTCTTGTTTTATTTTCCATGTTTATTATGGTTTTCCTTTTCAGGTAAGTCTCTCCTTCCCGAAGGAAGTCCGAGAATGGGAAATCTGCTATGTAATTGAATGGCAATCAAATTATTTTACATCATCATGTATTTAGAAAGTGGCAAGGAGGGGAGGCATTTAGGAAACTGCAATTTGATGTCAAGAGATATATATCAACTGAAGTATAGTTATATATGTCTACCAACACCAGCATGGCCTATTATTAAGCAAACATAAAAGGTGTTGGTCAACTGAACAAAGTAGAAGGAAGAGGAAAGCATTACCAATGCAACTTCTGATGTCAAGAGATATATATCAACTGAAGTCTAGTTATATATGTCTACCAACACCAGCATGGCCTATTATTAAGCAAACATAAAAGGTGTTGCTGAACTGAACAAAGTAGAAGGAAGAGGAAAGCATTACCAATGCAACTTCTTGCTTAACCCCTCCGCCGAATGAGCATATGCAAGCGAAAAGATTAAGCACTGCAATTAACATGGCAGGCAAGACTACAATATCAAAGGTGTAAATGTTAAAACTATTTTTCTTATAGTAAGAAGCTTCCGTGCACATGTATAAGATGAGGTTGCGAACTGAGATTGCAGCCTGTAAACTACCTGGAATAGCAAAGATGATTCACCATAATCATTTTAGAATAGCATAATATAAAGACAAATAGCAACAAAGACGCAACACCCCAGCACACCTCGTGAGTGGAAAAGCAAGAGCCCACGAACGCCGCACGGGATTTTCCCGGAACCAGCAAGGCTGAAAGGGTGGAGGTGGAGCGGTTGCCCGGCGGCTAAGGTTCGTTCCCAGGTTGCCCGCGGGGGACGACATGGGACGCCACTATCGGTTTTGTCCTTTGCGCAGCTGTACCTCATTGGCATTTTATCATTTTTTTCCATGGTGTTTAAAGAGTGAAACAAATAAGAGTAGCTTGGTTCAGAATGTTTAGGATATGGGAACACAATTAGATACTTGTAAATGTGCATGTGCATTATAATGATCATACGAAAGATAAGCTATCAAAGAAGCTGGGCAATAATGAACCTGAAAAGACAACCATATATTATGTTTTTCCAGAACTTGAAATGTCATGAATAAAACAGCCATTAAATTCGGCTAACTCCACATCCATGTAACGGTGTAAGGATAAATAAATCAAGTGTTAAGTAGTGAGTTGTGTGTTAAGTGGGATACCTCACTCACGGTCAATAGCAATGAAAACCAGTTCATTTAGATTCATCCGTGTATCTTGATTTCTGTACTCCTAGACGCGTGCAAATGATTTTCCAATATTGACTCCGGCGTGATAAATATTTCAACAATTCGATATGCATTGTTCTTTTGACCTGTGTGCAAGTTCTTGTCTTCAGTACAGAGAGTACAGAGATCCCTGTGAGGCAAAACACAGGAGATCGATTCACGGTGGCCTGCTCATTACGTATTACCTGAGATAGAGTGACAACAATTGCATTAACGGCAGAGGAAGAAAAGAAGTAAATAGAACCCAAGCAAAGAGAGCTGAAGCCTACGATTCGTCCAATGGGCAGGATGGGTGAAATCATTAACGCCCTGAAGAGTGCATCCCAGAGGTCGGTGGCACCCACCAACACGTTGATCACTCGTATGAACCGCAATAAAGTTTCACAGCCTACATCCCGATAGGTAATCTTCAGTAAGACAAAAAAAAAAGCAAAGAAACCAACACAGGCAGCAAAGATCCAAGAGAGGAACATACAGCTAGCAGTACAATGACGACCAAGTGACACCACCAATCGCGACGCAACGGAACCATTAAAGCGGCCAGAGGTCCTAAATCCATAGGAAAACTGCACAGAAGAATAGCATATCAGTGGAAGGGAAAGAAAGAAAGAACCGTCCTTGCCGATCCCTGCTTACCGTGCCGCCTGAACGGCGACAGTGCAAGGGAAAGAAACGAACCACCGTCGATGCTCCCTGCTTGCCGTCCCGCCTCAAAGCCGACAGGGCCGCCGCCACCCCAACTCCCTCCCGAGGTCACGCGGCGGCCAGATCGGCGCTCTCCGCCGCCATGCCATGTGTTATAAATCGAGATGCACAATAAATGAAGAACGAAAGGTAAAACACTGCAGGGGACACGAGATTTTAACGTGGAAAACCCTTGCAACACACAAGGGAAAAAACCACGGGCGCCAGCCAAAAAACTTCACTATTTCGGTGGTGTTTACAAACGCCGTGGGTGTACAATGATGCGATGAAACCCTAGCGGCGGCTTACAGGGAAAATATATAGACGGTACCGCGGGGGGCTTCGCCCCGCACCCCCAGTGCACCTGCTGGGCCTTGGTGTGGGCTAACTTCAGACTCGCTTCGCTCGGCCCAAGCCTACCGGCGACAGGCCTCGCTCCGCTCGTCAGAAGTTAGCCTCTTCTTGGAATTTGGATCACAATATAACAAACTCCACCTTGAGACAAATTCCTTGTAGCATGAACTTCAACAATCACCTGAATCATCAAAGAAAACACTTGCTGGCGCCAATAGCCACTTGGGCTAAACACTTATACCAACCAAGCTTGAGCAAAGCTCAAACTTGGACACAGGGACAGGCTTAGTCATCATATCAGCAGGATTATCATGAGTACTAATCTTGCAAACCTTCACTTTACCTTTTGCAACCACATCTCTGATTGCGTGGTACTTAATATCAATGTGCTTTGTCCTCTCATGGAACATCTGATCTTTAGTAAGATAAATAGCACTTTGACTGTCACTGAACAACTTAATGCAAGAATTATCTCCACAAAGCTCAGCATATAAACCTTTCAACCAAACAGCCTCTTTACCTGCCTCAGCAATAGCCATGTACTCAGCCTCGGTAGTAGATTGTGCAACAACATCCTGCAAAGTAGCCTTCCAGCTAACAGCACATCCACCAACAGTAAACACATAACCTGTGAGGGACCTTCTCTTATCCAAATCGCCAGCATAATCTGAATCCACATATCCGGCGAGCCCCTCACCAATCCTGCCAAACCTCAAGCAAGCTTTTGATGTGCCGCGAAGGTACCTGAAAATCCACTGAACAGCTTTCCAATGTTCTTTACCAGGATTAGCCATGTATCGACTGACCAAACTCATAGCATATGACAGATCAGGACGTGAACAAACCATGGCATACATCAAGGAACCAACAGCACTAGAATAGGGAACTCGAGACATGTACTCAATATCATCTTCAGAGCTAGGACATTGCAAAGCTGACAACTTGAAATGAGAAGCAATAGGAGTAGTAACTGACTTTGCATCATGCATATTAAAACGATGAAGAACTTTCTCAATGTACTTTTCCCGACTAAGAAACAACAAACTAGACTTTCTGTCCCTTTTAATTTCCATGCCTAGTATTTTCTTAGCAGGACCAAGATCCTTCATCTCAAACTCACTACTTAATTGATTCTTTAAAGTAGTGATCTCTTTAATGCTCTTGGCAGCAATCAACATATCATCAACATATAGCAGCAAATAAATAGGTGATCCATTAACAAACTTGATATACACACAACTATCATACCGAGATCTCTCAAAACCATGTGTAAGCATAAATGAATCAAACCTTTTATACCACTGTCGTGGCGACTGTTTCAGACCATAAAGGGACCTCTTTAATTTGCAAACAAGATCCTCCTTACCAGGCACAACATAACCTTCAGGTTGGTCCATATATATCTCCTCCTCCAACTCACCATGCAGAAAAGCAGTCTTTACATCTAGCTGCTCAAGCTCAAGATCATGCATAGCAACAATACCAAAGAAAGCACGAATAGAACTATGCTTCACAACCGGGAGAATACATCATTATAATCAACACCTGGAATTTGACTGAAACCTTTTGCTACTAACCTTGCCTTAAACCGTGGAGGCTCATTAGGAGACAAACCTTCCTTTCTTTTAAATATCCACTTGCAGCGGACAGCCTTCTTTTGTTTAGGCAAGTGCACAACATCCCATGTGCCATTCTTCTCAAGCGATTGCATCTCTTCTTGCATCGCACCTACCCACTTCTCTTTATCACCCGAAGCAATGGCTTCAGTATATGTAGCTGGTTCAATATCATGCTCCACCTGTTCAGCACAACTCAGAGCATAATTAACAATATCACATTCTTGAATTAATCGGGTAGGAGGTGCAATATTTCTCCTAGGGCGGTCAGCAGCAATAGACCGTCCTTGTCGCTGAACAAAAGGTGGTGAAGGTGGAACATCATTATCATCATTGTTGGTTTCAGGAACCACATTTTCATTCTCCTTTTCGTGCTCCACCTGCACGCCAATTCTGTGCTCATCATCAGAAACATCAGGAGAATCAATAGCATCAGAAATATCAGTAGACGGACTATCATTAAACATAACCGCCTCATTAAAAACGACATTCCTGCTCAACACAATTTTCTTAGTTTCAGGATTCCATAATCTATATGCCTTAACTCCTGAACCATAACCAAGGAAGATGCACTTAACAGCCCTTGGCTCCAACTTTCCATTATCAACATGAGCGTAAGCAGTGCAACCAAAAACTCTCAAATCTGAATAATCAGCAGGCGAACCAGACCATACCTCAATTGGAGTTTTCTTATCAAGTGGAACAGAAGGTGACCTGTTGATGAGATAACATGCGGTGGAGGCTGCTTCAGCCCAAAAACTTCTATGCATCTTTGCATTAGACAACATGCAGCGAGCCCTCGAAATAATGGTCCTGTTCATGCGTTCAGCCACGCCATTCTGTTGAGGGGTGTACGGAATGGTATGA
The DNA here is from genome assembly GCA_030979885.1 of Lolium multiflorum. Classification (NCBI taxonomy): domain Eukaryota; kingdom Viridiplantae; phylum Streptophyta; class Magnoliopsida; order Poales; family Poaceae; genus Lolium; species Lolium multiflorum. The sequence continues at coordinate 213,757,205 of CM061753.1, read as the reverse complement.
TGTCTTACCATCCCATCATTGCTGCAAAACTCATCAAATTCATTTGAACAAAATTCCATACCATTGTCAGTACGGAGTATCTTAACCTTCTTTTCAGTTTGGGTTTCTACCATAACTTTCCACTTCTTAAAAGCATTAAAAACATCAGATTTATGTTTCAGGAAATATGGCCACACTTTCCTTGAGTAATCATCAATAATAGTAAGCATGTAATTAGCACCACCATTAGAAGTTCTACGGGACGGACCCCAAACATCAGCGTGAACATAATCTAAAATGCCTTTGGTGGTATGAACGGAAGCATTAAATTTTACTCTTTTATGCTTACCAAAGATGCAGTGCTCACAGAACTCAAGCTTACCAAAATCGCAGCCATCAATTAGCTCTCTCTTTGTCAATTCTGCCATGCCAAGCTCACTCATATGTCCAAGACGCTTATGCCAAAGGTTAGTCTTACTAGATTCATCAGAACTAACAGCAGCAGCAATACCAGGCAAAGTGCTACCTCTAAGGACATATAATTTCGCAGAATTCATATCACCAATCATAATAATGAGAGAACCTGATGATACCTTCAAAAGTTTGTTCCCACCTTTGTACTTGTACCCGTCACAATCAAGGGTACTCAAAGAGATCAAATTCCTCGCCATGGAGGGTATGTGTTTCACTCCTGTCAACGTGCGTGTCATCCCATCATGGGTCTTGATCTGAACAGAACCAATGCCAACAATGCTGCACTGGTTGTCATTCCCCACACGCACAAAATCTCCACTCTGCACAGACTCATAAGAACTGAACCAATCTTTGTTACAGCAAATATGAAACGAGCATGCAGTATCAAGAATCCATTCATCATCACGTGAAACACATGCAGCCAAGACAGCTAAGCAATCTCCATCAGAACTATCATTACCAGCAACAACAGCAGCCTCACCCTTACCGGTGACAACGGCAGCCTTACCATTACCATCATTATTTTTCGGTTGGTAAGTTCCGTTCCTTTTCTCCTTGTTCTGCAGCTTCCAACAATCATCAATATTGTGGCTAGATTTCTTACAATACCTGCAGAACTTGTCACGTCCTTTGGACTTTGAGCGACCTCTGTCGCCCTTGCTCTTATCTCTGTTGTTGTGGTAGTAGTTATCTCGCTGCTCAGGCCTGCCACGGACCTCTAACGCCTCCGCCTTGGAGGACGAACTTTCAGCCTGCACCATAGATTTCATTTTCTCCTTTTGTTGGAGAGCATCATAAACTTCCGCGAGAGTTAGTTTGTCGCGGCTCAATAATATGGTGTCACGAAAATTACTGAAAGAATTAGGCAGCGAGCATAAAAGAAGAAGACCTAAATCCTCATCCTCATACTTAACTTCTATAGACTGCAAATCAGAAACAATCTCTTTCCAGGAAGATAGGTGATTCATTACCGAACCTCCCTCTTGCAACTTATGCGAAAACAGCTTCATCTTCACGTGCAATCTGCCCGTGAGATCCTTGGACAAACAGATCTCCTCTAGTTTGACCCATAACTCGGCGGTGGTTTTCTCCTGCAACACTTCCTGCAGAATATTATTGGACAGATGGAGTTGAATCAACGATAAAGCCTTACGGTCTTTCCGCTTCTCCGCATCGGTCCAGGTATCCTTCGCTTTCTCGCCGAAAGCATCGATCATCCAGATCTGAAGATTGGGCGAGAATCGCCCTCATCTTCACTTGCCACAAAGCAAATCTCGTGGTGTAGTCCAACTGCGGTAGATCGAACTTCAGTGACGACATCTCGTAAACCCTAGATCCAAAGAACACGGGCTCTGATACCACTTGTTATAAATCGAGATGCACAATAAATGAAGAACGAAAGGTAAAACACTGCAGGGGACACGAGATTTTAACGTGGAAAACCCTTGCAACACACAAGGGAAAAACCACGGGCGCCAGCCAGCAAAACTTCACTATTTCGGTGGTGTTTACAAACGCCGTGGGTGTACAATGATGCGATGAAACCCTAGCGGCGGCTTACAGGGAAAATATATAGACGGTGGCAACGATCCGTACCTTTTCTCCTTGTTCTGCAGCTTCCAACAATCATCAATATTCTCGGCCCAAGCCTACCGGCGACGGGCCTCGCTCCGCTCGTCAGAAGTTAGCCTCTTCTTGGAATTTGGATCACAATATAACACCATGGCCGGATTCGGGAACTCGGCGCGATGCCGCTCCTCCCCGAGTTCTGCTCCCGTCGGCGCTATTTCCGCCGTTGTGGTCTCGTTACCTGGCTTATCCTGCTGCTCGCGTCGACACCATCCCGGCCAACCTTGAACTCCTTGCAAGCTGCTGCTAGCCGGCATGGCACGGATTCGGTCTCCTCCACCGATCCCCCACCGCCGTGACGCCATTCTGCTCTTATCAACGACTCCCAGGGCAACCCTAGTTATCTGGGTCTGTGGCGCGCCTCCCAGCCTCCTCCTACTTCTCCGCATGGATTTGTCCTCGGCCTGTTCGCAAGGAATCTCGGCCAGGGAGAGGGAAGCCAGTGAAGGTGGAGATCGACCAAGGAGACAGGGAGGAATTTCATGGAGGAGATCGTGAGAGGAGGTAGCGAGAGAGAGTATGTGTCAGGGGCTCGGGGCTCGTACACAATTCAGTCTAGATTCATCTAGGATTGGGTCTGTCGCCGCTTTGACTACCGCCCGCTTTGAGTACCGTTTTTTTTTTTGACTAAAACCAATGTGCTAGTATATATACTGGGGGGGAAGAAAGAGAACAGGCTTCTGGAGCGATAGCAACGCACGGGGTAAGGTGAGAACCGGTAACCGGTTACCCTCCCGTCAAAAAAGAAAGAAGCTGGAAATAGCTGATGGAGCAAATCAATGTATTGGGCAGAAAACGTAATGACGTGTCACAAAATCATTGAATGAAGGAAAGGATAAATAGCTCATAAACAGTGCTCAAATCAGTTTGGAGCGCCTAAATTGTTTGAACTTTATATAGTGTATAATTATCGCATTCCAAATCGACTGTGCTGGTAGTTAATTAACAAAGGGTGTGACTATTTCTCATCCGATTGAGAACTAACTTCGTTCTCAGTCAGATAATGTCATTAAATCTCAATTACAACTCATATTATAACTTACTAGTACATTGCCCATGCTTCGCTACAGGACCACATTAATAATAGTACAAAACATTATTCGATATTTCTAAATTAAAACATGTTTGTTTCCTAGCTATCTAAATGAGTTTCTGATTAACATGGCATGAGTATTGTGCTAGATCAGTACATTATGACAATTGTATTTGAACTAAAGAAAATAAGTATAATATGCACCCATTTTTCACTTTTATGTCCCTAACATTAAATCTACCTAGTATTAATTGATCAAGAATCTAAATCGGCTTGTACTTTCAGTTAACTCAAATTCAGCTAACATCAAATACATATTCAATTAGCATTAACTTAACACACACCAGCACCAATCTACAAATTCAGCTATATCTTATCTTCCCTTGTTGAGCGCCACCACGACTGACCTGAATGCTTTATGTTTTTTTATGCAATCATCCACCATCTTTGAAGTTGATTCAATCACATTCCCTTTGAACGCTAATGGGTTGGGAAAGAGCATATCGAAGAAATCACGATGTAAATCAATAGTGCAGAATTTGACCGAGCACGAAGTTAGTTCTCAGCTAGCTGAGAATAGAAAATCCCATAAACAAACAACTGAGCGTTCCAGCTAGTGACAAGTTCGGACTGCAGAATCAAAGTAGAATTCGCCAGAGTTTTACTTCACTTATAGATGATTAACTGAGAAAAGTTGATCTCCAACATGCATACCACTTCATTTTGTCTCATTGCGTCTGGAACCTCGTCAAGAACTTTACGACCCTTCTTTACAATTCGATTTGCACGGCAGAGCTAAGGAATTGGCGGTGCACACATGCACATGCTAGCTACAGTAGCAGTACAGCACTATAGCTGTGAGCCAAGCGTGTGCGTCCTTTGTTGTCAGCCCAACGCTCAACACAAAATAGATTGCACGTCTATCATCCGCTGAAAATATAGATACACATCATATAATTGCTCCCCAAAAGCTTTTCTCCACAGGTCACATGTGTTCGCCCAGTCCCATACATTCCACGCATTATCTTTAAATAAGTATGAGTCGTTGTGGTGTCCACGCGATCAACCTTTCATGACATCGAGCAAGCACTAATAAAAATAGGTGGATAGATTATGTATTGTAAGAAAGTATAGAACAATTTCAAAGAAAAATAGTGCTGTCCTTTCACCACTTTTTATGTTCTTAACTTCTTGTAGCATGTTGTAGTCTTCAAAAAATTGAAGAGGACATAGATCTGTTGCCTTATTGGTATGCTGAGCAGTATATATGTATGTTATATTCGGCTAGCCTAAATTGCCAATGGATTACTCTGACTCAAGGCAATTGGTTCGCTAAAAAGGCATCTCATCAGGTTCGCTAAAAAGGCATCTTATCAGGTATACAAGGACACTAATTGCCTAGCTACTGTAATCTAATTGCCTGACCACTGAGCTAACATCACAAATAATAGATACAACCGGGAGTGTCTGCATGTGCTGTTTCTTAACCGTAGTTAGTACTACTTTTGTGAACCGAAAGACATAAATGGCCAGGATCTCTTCCTACCTCTTCGTAACCAGCGACGCAATGATTAAAAGTGAATAAAGGACATAAGTACAAGGAAACTCTCTTTTGTAGCCCGGTGCCTTTTGTGTTTCAATTTTTTTAAACTTTTGATTTTAAAGTTTTACAAAATTTTGGAAAAAAATACATAGACGTAGAGAATGTTGGAGTCTATCAATGTGTAAATTTTCAAAATGAAATTCATTGTATTTTGCCCTCAGTAAAAATGACAAAATATCACAAAATAATAAAATCTAGATTATAGCGTACTGTTCATTACTATTCATAGATTTCTTATTTTTACTGAGTCGAAAAAAATGTCTATTTCAATCTGAAAATTTACACATTCATAGATTCCAACATTCTCTATATCATAGTATTTGTTTTGAAATTTTTTGACATGTCTATAATGAAATTTTCAAAAATTCAAAAAACGGCCTAAGTGTAGCTCGGCCTACGTATCCCCACTCTCATAAGTACAAGCCCTATAGTAGCCCGTTCGGTCCGTTTAAATATATATTGTTTCGTAGTCAGACGCGCTGACAACGGTGTACACTGAAAACTATAATGTTGGTGGTTAAAATATACCGTCGGCCACATCGGCTGGTTTGAACATTGAGTACACCTAGTATATCTACACGAGCGTATATACGGCTTGATATGTGTTTTTGCGACCTAAAAAAAGAAGGCACCGGAAAAGCACTTATCCCTTCAAGTTTTGGTGAGGAGGGGCACCGAAGCAAGCCTCAATTAATACAAGGACCACATAGTAGGGGGAACTACTTTTTTTATGTTTGATACCCAATATGTGCATCGGCACCGCGTGCCAAATGATTCTAAAGAATTTCTTTCTTACTCAGTTTTGAAAAAACAATGCTCTAAAATTTTCCAATGACAATATTAATATATGTTTGTATTCCAAATACTGGTCAACCAGCCTTCAATCGTCCCATTCAAAACCAAATGTACGCTTCCGCTTTATATTTATAAGTTGTGGCTAATTTAATATCTTACCTATTAAACGCGGATCGGTGGTGTCCGTACGTGAATAAACCTTGGTACGTCAAAAAAGAACGCTATTCGTTTTTTTAACACAGTACAAACGCAGACGCTCACATACACGCCATACTCCTATGAGCACACAGGCAGCCCTATTGGCTCTTGAAATTAAGTCACCACACCGCCTCGCTGTCGACGGGAACGTCGCCTCCCACTGAATGAATATTCCGCCTTTATGAGACACACAGATGTCAAACCTGGGGTTTGAACTCTGGTGGACTGGGGATACAACCATCCTCCTAACCACCCAAACCTCAGGTTGATTCTCAAGAACGCTATTCGTTCGATCTGCTCGATCCCACGACCGAAAAAACCAGCAAAAACGGAGTCCAGCAAACGAACGGTGAAACCCAACGACACACGTCAAACGACACAAATCAAACGGCCCACATGTCAATCCAACGGCCCAACTCATGAATAAATCAAACGGCCCAGCCAACGTATTACATACCTTACCGTTTCCTGATCTAACACATGTACATACATCGCTGACCGTCTCCTGATCGAATCTTCAGCTTCTGCTATATATAAACATACAAGCGAGGCACCAGGTTCTCAAAAAAAAAAAAAAAAAACAAGCGAGGCACCAAGTTTTCAGAGAAACAACAGGCCACAACCACGACCACATCGAATCTTCAGTTTCAGAGAAGCAAGGCCAACTTCTGCCTACTAGACACAGTGCTCCACGTTGGTGGCAAACCTGTCCAACATCTGTCCAAAGGTACTGTGGCATCTTTCAACACATATCTTTAATGTAATTACGCCATCTCCACCATGCACCAAATAGCAAGTAGATGAGATGTACTATTTCGGTTCGGTATAGGTTAAAGATGAACTGAGATGAAAAATTATATCGTGTAGTCATCAGATCTTAAACCATGACAATCATTACAGATGCCAAGGAGGGTGCTTACTTAGCTTTTCTTGACGCATTAGTAGTCGGTTAGTTGTAAAGTTCACCCTATAAAGGCGTATGATTCTGGATAGCAACTACCATATATTTACTGCAACAAGAGATAAAGGTCAATGAAATAAAATGCAGTACATGATCTAATTAGCTTCATGACTGCTCAGCAAATGCACAAAATACTTACTATGCAAATCTCATGCAGGCAAGCCATGGATGTCAAGGAACAAAGACGGAAAAAAGATAGAGACCGGCATGCACGGATGACAGATGAAGAAAAGCAGGAAAAACTGAAAAGACGCCGTGAAACCTATCAACAAAACAAAAAAAATTAAAGAGGCCAATAAGCAAAGCATGACAAGCAAAGAATCAATTATGATGGTGAACCCGGCAAATATTGCAACACAGAAAGAAGGTGGTACATCTACCTTAAATGTGAGACAAAGAAATCATGTGACACCGGGAGAACGACAAACATTGCTAAATCGTCGAAACGAAGAGTTCTCGGCAAAACAGAGGAAAACTGACCCGATATCATCACAAGTAGACACAGCAGTGATAAGTAGCGACAACGCTAGCATAGAACCATCACAACACCCAGAAGTTATGATTAACGGTAATATTTTAAATTTCATACAGCTGATACATTTGAAAAACATGTGTCGTTTATAGAACTGACAAACTTTCATGGACAGGCATATACTATCCATTGTGTCCACCCAACAAAGACAAAGATGCCCTACAAAAACCAGTCAGCGGTGATGATGAACAAGGCAAAGCTATCGATCTCATAATATCCATGATGAAAAAGGAAAACGGTGATATACGAACTCCAAAGCAACCAGAAGTCATGTTTAAGGGTAATACTCTATTTTATTTACATAATTAGTACATTTGCAAAAAAAAAATAGAACGATCGAACAACTAACCATCAACCAATTGAAAACATATTTCAGAGTTTATAAATCAAGAAAGACGTGATGATGACAGAGCTCGGCGAAATAGTTTGACAGGCGATAGAAAGAAGGAGATTAATGAACGTAGAAGAGCAGCCGAGCAAAAAAAAATCGCTCGATGAGAGGAACATACGGAAAAGGGCTAGCAGGCAAAATAAATCCACGGAAGAACATAAGGAGTTGAATGCAGGACGACGCACATCTAGACAAAGCAAAACTAAAGAGGAGAGGGTGTCATTGCTAGCTCAGCGCAGAGCAGCTGCTGAAGCTAGAAGGAACACCCCGTGCGCTGAATCAATCGCGATGCCATGCCCAAATGCAGCAAGTTTTCCTACAATAAAAATGACTGCGAGCACACACAAATTACCCGCCAGAGAGGGAAATACTTCAGCTCCCGTCTCACCTTCAACGAGCACGCCAGCGTATACCATTGGGACCGAGGGTAACATACCTACTATATTTCTTTACTACATTTGATAAGGGGTGGCCCGATTTTCTCAGTAAGCAACGGTGGTGATGATGATCACGGGGTGATGGCAGCGGAGAAACACGACGATGTAGTGGATGATAACTTGTATGACGCAACGAGATCTCTCGATTGGTCCCTGTCGCCAGATGCAACAGCTCTCAATCCTGCAAGATATTCGCAACTCCACACACTTGCGCACGTAGCCGCCGACCACGAAGCGGTAAGTTGCAACCGTCTAATTCCCAATGGAACAGCAGATCACACAAGACTTAAACAGGATCTACACAATATCAAGCAATATGGTGTAGGGAATTCAATAGTTTTGCAGAGCAAACAACTAAGAACTAGGGTTTATCTTAAACGTGGTCTAAAGCAGCTAGGGGGTCGTCCAAGGCACTTATATAGGCGTCCGGGACGAGTTCTGGTCGAAAGATACAAGTAAAACCGACCCAGAATAGATCTGGTCGAGACAGACTCGGTGGTCCGATCTGGGATCCGGTCGACCGGCTGTGGACCGGCCCGTCCGTGGTCCGGTCAACCGGATGGCAACCGGAAATCTGCGAAGTTTCCGGTTTGCCCGGTACGATGCAATCCCTCCGGTTGGCGGCGGTTGGCGGCCGTCGGCCGACCGAGGACCGGGCAGCCCGGCGTGGGGCCGTCCGACCGGGTTCTGGACCGCTGGACTTCTTCTTCTCCTCTCGCGCATTCCTCCCGCTCCTCCCTCGCGCGTCCATGAGATATCTTCATGTCCAGCTCCATGTCCAGCTTCACGTCCATCTTCACGTCCAGCTGCTCCTCTCCTCCTCGTGCGATGCTTGTCTCCTCTTCATACCTGATGATACATAAGTAATAGGACTTAGGTAGTATAAAGTTCTCATCAATCAAGGCATCGTTTAGGAACAAGTTCACCTGTTGTTTAAGTAGCTTTGCACGAGCTCGTGTCATTGGTCCAATCCTGACTTCATTGGACTTGAGCTTCAGCAGGTTCATCTTCATTGGTAATGACGGAGGTAGTAGTGAGGTAGGGATGTCCTCATCATCTCCCCCCCCCCCTTCAAAAGGCGTCTACCCCGACGCTCCAAGGTCTTCTCCGTCGTCATATGGTGTCAAATCAGCAACATTGAAAGAATTACTGACACCAAACTCATCCTCTGGAAGATCTATCGAGTATGCATTATCATTGATCTTGGCAAGCACTTTGTAAGGACCATCACCACGAGGCTTCAACTTAGACTTCCTTAGCTTCGGGAACCTATCCTTGCGAAAATGTACCCAGACCAAATCACTAGGCTTGAACAACATCTCCTTGCGCTTCTTATTCATCCTTGCAGCATTGCTCTTGCCTTTCTTCTCAATCAACTCTTTAGTCTTCACATGAATCTTCTTCACAAAATCTGCCCTCTTGGATGCCTCCATATTAACTCTCTCATGTATGGGCAAAGGCAACAAGTCAAGTGGAGTAATGGGTTTGAAACCATACACCACCTCAAAAGGACATAGCTCCGTGGTAGAATGTACCGCCCGTTGTAAGCAAACTCCACATGCGGCAAACACTCTTCCCACCTTCTTCTTGATCATGGATCTCAACAGTTGTGACAATATTCTATTCACCACTTCAGTTTGACCATCAGTTTGGGGATGACAAGTAGTGCTAAACAGCAGCTTTGTCCCCAGCTTCCTCCAAAGCGTCTTCCAGAAGTAGCTCATAAACTTCACATCACGATCAAAAACAATAGTATTTGGGACTCCATGTAGACGTACAATCTCCCTGAAAAACAGGTTAGCAATATGCGACGCATCGTCGCTCTTGTGGCAGCAATAAAGTGGGACATCTTAGAGAATCTATCCACTACCACAAATATAGAATCATGGCCTCTCTTAGTACGCGCAAACCCAACACAAAATCCATACTAATATCTTCCCATGGTGTAGTAGGTGCCGGTAAAGGAGTATACAAACCGTGAGGCTTCAGCTTGGACTTGGACTTGTTGCAAGTAATGCATCTCCTCACATATCTATCCACGTCCCGCCTCATCTTTGGCCAATAAAAGTGGTCAGCTAGCATGAGTAGCGTCTTCTCATGCCCAAAGTGACCCATCAAACCTCCAGCATGTGATTCCTGCAATAAGAGCAAACGCACAGACGATTCGGAACACATAGTTTGTTAGCTCTAAACAAGAACCCATCATGTATGTGATATTTGTCCCATGCTTTACCAAGAGCACATAAGCGATATGGTTCAGCAAAATCATGATCAGTAGCATACAAATCACATAGTATCTCTAAACCAGGAATTTTAACATCAAGTTGAGTTAATAGCATATTCTTCCTAGATAGAGCATCAGCAACAATATTATCTTTTCCCTTCTTATGCTTAATAATGTATGGAAAAGACTCAATGAACTCAACCCACTTAGCTAGACGCTTATGCAAAGTAGATTGGGCTTTCAGGTATTTTAAAGCTTCATGATCAGAATGTATGATAAATTCTTTTGGCCACAAGTAATGTTGCCAAACCTCAAGAACTCTAATTAAAGCATACAATTCTTTATCATATATAGGATAGTTCAACTTAGCACCAGAAAGTTTCTCAGAAAAATATGCAATTGGACGACCCTCTTGCATCAACACACCACCAATTCCAATACCACTAGCATCACATTCAATCTAAAATTGCTTATTGAAATCAGGAAGTGCAAGCAACGGTGCAGAAGTTAACAATCTCTTAAGTTCATCAAAAGCATGATCTTGGGCTGCGCCCCACTCAAAACCAACACCCTTTTTAGTCAAATCATTCAAAGGTGCAGCAATAGTACTAAAGTTGGGCACAAATCTGCGATAAAACCCAGCTAGACCATGGAAACTTCGTACTTGACTCACGTTCATGGGAGTAGGCCAATTTTGAATAGCTTCAATTTTAGACACATCTACTTCTACTCCATGCTTAGAGACAACATAACCCAGAAATATGACCTTTATCTTTGCAAAATGTGCACTTCTCAAGATTACCATAGAGTTGATTATCACGCAACACTTGCAAAACATGTCGAATATGTATAGTATGATCAGATTCATTGCGGCTATAGATTAATATGTCATCAAAGTACACAACCACAAATTTGCCAATAAATTCACGCAAAACATGGTTCATCAGTCTCATGAAAGTGCTAGGTGCATTAGTCAAACCAAAAGGCATTACTAACCACTCATATAAACCAAATTTTGTTTTAAAGGCTGTTTTCCACTCATCCCCTTCTTTCATCCTAATTTGATGATAACCACTACGCAAATCAATTTTAGAGAACACAGCAGCACCACTCAATTCATCTAGCATATCCTCTAAACGGGGAATAGGATGACGATATCGAATAGTAATGTTGTTTATAACTCTACAATCTACGCACATACGCCAAGTACCATCTTTCTTAGGAACTAGAATAACAGGAATAGCACAAGGACTAAGGCTTATGCGAATATAACCTTTATCGAGTAGCGCTTGTACTTGCTTCTGTATCTCCTTCGTCTCTTCGGGATTAGTGCGATATGGCGCCCTATTGGGCAGCGATGCTCCGGGAATCAAGTCAATTTGATGCTCAATACCTCGCAATGGTGGCAATCCTGTGGGTACCTCCTCCGGAAACACGTCGCTAAATTCCTGCAAAACATTAAAAACACCAAGAGGAAGAGGGGTCATGTCGTTAGAAATCAAAACCGTACCCCTGTACAAAAGCACAAGAGGCATGGCCATAGGATCCTCACTAAATTCTCTCATGTCTTCTTTGGTGGCTAATGAAACTAAGGAATTCACTCTCTCACTTTTCGTTATATCACTCACACTGTTCAAAAACTAGGCCGGTTCAACGATTACTAGGCCGATTAATCGCTACTAGGGACTTGACCGTGTCGATTATTATTAATCTCTTGTGTTAATCCTTTAGCCCGATTAATCAGTCCAAAAGTCCGATTACTAGGTATTTTCCCGATTAACTACCACAATTGGTCAAAAAAGTTACAATATTTTCAATGCATATCGTTAATACAGGCGCTACCCCTCCCCAATAAAGTACATTTTGCGAAGCTCTCGCTTGATTGCAGCCTCCAGTAGCTTCATTTCCACTGTTGCCAAATAGTTTCTTGCCCTCCCAGACCAGTTACTCATAGTTTTCCAGACCTCAGATACAGGAGCTCGATCACCATGAGGAGCTCGTCTAGGAACTAGAGGACGCCTTCAATAGGTTAGATGGTTGAGGTGTAAGAGGGGTCGTACCCTAGGTAGGTGGTGGGAGAATATAAACTTCAGAGGTGAGAGGAGAAGAAGTGGAAGGAAGGAACGCGGCTTCGGCTAGTGGATCCTGATTCGCTCCTGACCTTAAAGATTAGGTCATGGAGGAGAAGCGGACAAATTTTTCTAGGATTTTAGGATTTTGAGAAGTAGGAAGAGACATATAGAGGCTCATATACTATTATTATTTTTATATAAATTGTTTTAAGTGCTAATTTGTGTATGTTGCACCGATTAATAGTCGACCGATTAAATCAGTTAATCGTCCGAATTCCGATTAATCGCTACTCCCAAGCCAGCCGAGCAGTTAACGATTACCGATTTCCTTAACATTGATCACTCACGACATTACAATTCTCTCGCCTATCTAGAGGTGCATCCTCCAAATTGACTTCAATCTTCTGACGAGACTCATTGACAATTTTTTGTGGTGACATAGGCTGTAAGTTAATTTTCTTGCCCTTGTACTCCAAGTGATATGTATTGGCACGGCCATTATGTTGCACAGAACGGTCATAGAGCCAAGGCCGACCCAATAAGAGGTGACAAACCGTCATAGGAACCACATCAAAATCAATGCAATCCTTATACGGTCCAATCTCAAACTCAACACGCACCATGTGGTTTACCTTCATCTCACCATTGTCGCTCAACCACTGAATATAATATGGATGCGGGTGCGGTAGGTACTTCAACTTCAGCTTGGTACATAACTCCTTGCTTGCTAAATTGCGGCAACTCCCGCCATCAATAATGACCTTGCAAGCCTTGTCGGGACCAACTAAAGCTTTGGTTTGGAACAAATTGCAGCGTTGAGTAGATGCACTAGGCAACACATTAAGAGCACGCTGCGACACAACAATGGTGCGAGCATCAGAAGGATATGCATCTTCACCATCGGTGTCATAGTCATCATCGTCTGAAGCATTTGGATCAACATCATCTCCAATCTCATACTCATTGTCCTCATTGATAAACATGACTTTGCGGTTAGGACAATCTCTCTTGAAGTGACCCTTGCCACCACATGTATGGCAAAGCATATCGCGGTTGCGCGCTGTAGACATGCTAGAACCACTCGTACAGATTTGGACTTCTTTGCATTAGATATATTGGAGACCGGCTTGCTAGGCGGAATAGAGTAAGGAACGGAGCGCGTCGAAGGCGCCGGCGCCGTAGAGGGCGCACGGGGTGTAAAACTCCCAGCTCCCGTAGCACGTCCCTTAACCTTTGCTTCTTCAGCCAACTGTGCTTCAGCTTCTCTTGCATGATGTAACAATTGATTCATATTGGTGTAGGTATAATGACGAACAATGCCTTTAACATCATACTTCAATCCATTGAGAAAACGCTGCATTGTCATCTCTAGAGACTCACGGACACGAGCACGCTGCATAAGCATCTACATCTCCATGTAGTACTCATCAACAGTCTTCACACCTTGCCTCAATAGTGTTAGCTTATCAAATATATTCCGCATGTAATTTGTAGGCACAAAACGAGAAGTCATTGCCTCTTTCATAGCACGCCATGTACGGATAGGTTGTGCACCATCTTCGTCGAGGTTACAAACCAACGAATCCCACCAACGCAATGCATAACCATCAAATTCAGAAGATGCAAGCTTGATCTTCCTATCTTCAGAGTAGTGTGGATGTAAGCTCCATAATTTCTCAATCTTGAGCTCCCAAGTGAGATATTCTTCAACATCAGCTCCTCCTTCAAACTTGGGTATGGAAAACTTGGGCTTACCCAATCCATCTTCTTCATCTTGCCCACGACCATTGCGGCCAAGTGGAACCCAACCACGAGGACGAAGACCACGAGGCGCACCACGAGCATTGTGTGCGTCATCTTCAAGCTCTGGATCTTCATCATCGTCTTGTTGTTGATGTTGTGCAGTCAAATTCTCAATAGCTAGCCGCATATCTGCAATATTGCGCTGTATATCGGTCACTTGATCGGCCAATCCAGTGACGGTGACATTAGTAGCCTCCAGCGTTTGTTTAATCTCGTCAACTATACCCTTAAGCTCATCATCCTTAGTGCGGAATTCACGTCGCATCTCATTACGAAGAGCTTCATACTCCCTCCATGTGATGATATCTGCCGAATTCTTGTTTTCCTGGTTAACAATCTTATTATCACTAGCAGACATGATTAGTAGGTTAGTGCACTAAATCAAAAAGATATGGTGGTACTCTCACAACTCACACAAAACTGATAAGAAAAGGAAATCTTACCGTTCTAAAGTAAATTAGTGTTGCTTACCACTTGTAGTAACAACTAGTGCACGGATGTAGCGAAGCGAATATCAAGGGTATAAGAACAATCACACGACAAAGCAGGATATATGTGGGGCTGTAGGTAGGCTACCTATTTGCACCAATAACAAGCTCTAGCGCTGACGTAGACAACCAAAGATACTCACACAAGGCGATATAATGGGGCAATGCAACTATATGGAGGAAAAGGTTGCAATGCACTAGAGAGACGCTAGCAAAGCTCAACGAGACAGGCACAAGATTGCTCAACTACGAGTGCAGTAAAGAAAACTTAGGCCTTTCACTTGATTCAACTAGCACGTCACTTTTCTTTTTATATTTTTCTTTTTTTTGTAACACACGCAGCTATGTAGATCTTTTTGCTTCTTTTCTATTTATTTTTTTTGATTTTATGACTCAACTCCATGATAACACGGCCAACTAGATATGCAAAGCACCAAAACCCTAATGAGCAGCCTAACGAGCGGTAAAACTAGTCTCTTCTGGGGAAGTTCCTAGTCACGTATATCGAAAGGCTGTGTCTATGGTTGGGAACAAGCACACTGTACGCTATGTGGACTCGGACAAAAACTGACACTAGACGACAAAGTAACACAAGATGATAGAGTAAACGCAAACCCTAAAATACTAGATGAAAGATAAAGTTACGCAAAAACAACTACGAAAAGCAACTAAAAACTCGAAATTAGTGCAAGCTATGGCTATGGCAAACCCTAACCCTAATTTTTTTTTGGCTTTTTCTGGATAGGAAAACACTCACAACTCAACTATGGGGTGGATTGTGGATGGCTTACCGAGCAAAACTGGAAATATGATACCAAGATGATAAGGGGTGGCCCGATCTTCTCAGTAAGCAACGGTGGTGATGATGATCACGGGGTGATGGCAGCGGAGAAACACGACGATGTAGTGGATGATAACTTGTATGACGCAACGAGATCTCTCGATTGGTCCCTGTCGCCAGATGCAACAGCTCTCAACCCTGCAAGATATTCGCAACTCCACACACTTGCGCATGTAGCCGCCGACCACGAAGCGGTAAGTTGCAACCGTCTAATTCCCAATGGAACAGCAGATCACACAAGACTTAAACAGGATCTACACAATATCAAGCAATATGGTGTAGGGAATTCAATAGTTTTGCAGAGCAAACAACTAAGAACTAGGGTCTATCTTAAACGTGGTCTAAAGCAGCTAGGGGGTCGTCCAAGGCACTTATATAGGCGTCCGGGACGAGTTCTGGTCGAAAGATACAAGTAAAACGACCCAATAGATCGTCGAGACAGTGAGACTGGTCCGGTCTGGGATCCGTCGACGGGCTGGACCGGCCGGTCCGGTTTGGTCCGGTCAACCGGCGGCAACCGAAATCTACGGTTTGCGGTTTATGCCCGTACGATGCAATCCCTCTGGCGGCCGGTTGGCGGCCGGCGACTAGGCGAGGACCGGCGGCCCGGCGTGGGGGTCGGGACCGGGGACCGGCCTGGACTTTTTCTTCTCCTCTCGCGCATTCCTCCCGCTCCTCCCTCGCGCGTCCATGAGATATCTTCATGTCCAGCTCCATGTCCAGCTTCACGTCCATCTTCACGTCCAGCTGCTCATCTCCTCCTCGTGCGATGCTTGTCTCCTATTCATACCTGATGATACATAAGTAATAGGACTTAGGTAGTATAAAGTTCTCATCAATCAAGGTATCGTTTAGGAACAAGTTCACCTGTTGTTTAAGTAGATTCGCACGAGCTCGTGTCATTGGTCCAATCCTGACTTCATTGGACTTGAGCTTCACAGCAGGTTCATCTTCAGTTGGTAATGACGGAGGTAGTAGTGAGGTAGGGATGTCCTCATCAACATTTATCATTTACATCTTGGCGCATTAAAGCGCCATACTTACCGAATCCATAATGTTGTAGGAGACATGGAGACCTTCCTAAGGGGTATTATGGACGAGGATGCCATCTCCGTTGACCTCATGGACGAGGAGTGCTATACCCATGAAGGTATTTATGCCAACATTTCCATCAGCCATCTCTGTTATCGAGTTAATATGAACATTTGATATGCCATTCTATGCATATGCAGGTTACGACGCTGATGACATGGACATTGATACACCGATACACTCATCCAGCGCGGAATCTATCGATCCTTTTGACTTTGTGTACTCGAACCTCCCAAACAGCACACACATCCTAAAGCAAGAACCGAACTGTGAACACTGCCATGCCAAGAAGTTTGAGCGTGAAGCCGATGGTTTCTGTTGTCGAAACGGAACTATCAAGATAGCTGAACCACAGCCTATCCCGGAGCTAATGAGGTTATGGTCTAGCGCAGATGCGGACTCTCGACATTTTCGGGAGAGCATACGATTCTTCAACGGCCACTTCTCATTCACAACTCTTGGCGTCAGCCTATACAACGACTGCACGAACATGAGGTCCGGGGTGTACACATTCCGAGCTCAAGGAAAGTTGTACCACAACATGCATTCATTCGGGCCAAACTCTCGCCCAGAACATCTACAACTCTACTTCTACAACGACGATCCAAGTCTGCTACATCGCAAGGAAGCCACCAAAGACCTAGACCAAGAGGTCGTGCGGAAGGTAGTGGACATACTAAAAGGAAACCCCTACTCTGAGAAGTTCAGGAGTTTGGGTGCCCATAAGGACAACCTCCAGGACTACCGTATAGAACTGAACACCGACAAGAAGCTAGACCAACGGAGATACAATTTACCGGTGTCGTCCGAGGTGGCTGCGATCTGGGTCGAGGGCAGCGACCTTGCAAATAGGTTCAAGCGCAGCATTACCCTATACAGAAATAACAACGAGAGGCATAGTATACATGCCACACAAGGATGCTATGACCCGCTCTCGTACCCCCTCTTCTTTCCCAAGGGGGAGCTTGGTTGGCATCCAAATCTCCCTAAACGTGATACGCCTTGGCACGTTGCGCAGCTATCAAGAGAGAACCGCGGGGACAAAGGTTCAGTTGTTCAAGATAGTTCTGCATTTTTGTCTATCCTTTTTGTACTTCACCTAACCTTCTTTCAATTGTCATTCACGCAGATGGAGGTGCCAATATATGCGTCTCCGTAAGGGACTACTACTGTTACCGACTACAGACGCGTCCGGCTATATTCAACCCCATACTGCATGGAGGGCGGCTCTTCCAACAGTTTGCGGTTGACATGTACATAAAGATTGAGGGTTGTAGGTTGAGTTGGTTCAGGGAGCACCAGCCAGAGATACGTGCCGATCTATATAAAGGCATTGTGGATAGCATCACGGCTGGAGAGACTCGCGCAAGCGCTGTTGGGACAAGGATTGTTCTCCCATGGAAGTTCCAAGGGGGCTTCCGAGACATGAAGCGCAGGCATATGGACGCCATGGCATTGGTGCAGACGTACGGCAAGCCTGACATCTTCTTGACGATGACCTGCAACCCAAATTGGCAGGAGATACAGGATGCACTACTTCCAGGACAAACACCGCAGGACCGACCAGACATTGTGGTTCGAGTGTTTAGGTCCAAGCTGGAGACGATGAAAGAGATGTTGACCAAGAAGCATATCTTGGGTGTTGTGAAGGCCTACGTCTATGTGGTCGAGTTCCAGAAGAGGGGCCTTTCACACGCCCATTTTTTGTTGATCATGGATTCAAAATATAAGCTCATTGTGCCAGAGCAGTACGACCGCGTCATATCCGCCGAACTCCCCGACAAGAATAAGTACCCGGAGCTATACGCCATAGTCGTGAAGCATATGATGCATGGCCCATGTGGTGTCCTCAAGCCAAACAACGTGTGCATGCAAGATGGGTCGTGCAAGTGTAGGTACCCGCGAGCGTTCAACGAGACCACCGTACAGGGGAAAGACTCATACCCCATTTACCGGAGACGGAAGGACGGCCATTGTGCGAAGGTCCGTGGCCAGATGCTAGACAATAGATGGGTTGTGCCTTACAACCCGTACCTCTTGCGGATGTTTGACTGCCACATCAGCGTGGAGGTGTGCTCCGGCATAAAGGCCGTCAAGTACCTATATAAGTACGTATACAAGGGCCACGATCAAACTTCATTCAATATTGAGAAGCCCGATGTCGATGGTAACATAGACGAGATCAAGAGATTCGTTGATGCAAGGTGGGTTACTCCACCAGAGGCCATGTGGAGGATATTCGGCTTCAAGCTGTGTGAGAACCACCCGTCGGTCCTACCGTTGTCGCTTCATCTCGAAAATATGCAAATGGTCACGTTCAAAGCGGGAGACAACCTAAACAACGTCGCCGCCCGAGAGAACCCATCGATGCTGACAGAGTATTTCGTGGCAAACGAGAATCGCGTGTGGGCTCGAGATATTCTTTACAAAGATTTTCCGAGTTCACATGGCAAACAACAAAGTACTGGAAGAAAAGGGACAAGGGCCAACAAGTAGGCCGAATCATATCAGCCCATCCTGCCGAGGGGGAGAGATACTTCCTAAGGGTGCTTCTAAATCACGTACCAGGCTCAAGGTCCTTCGAAGATCTCAAAACAGTGAACGGTGTGCTATGTGATAGCTTTTGTGAAGCCGCCGAGAGGAGGGGCCTCATCGAGGCCGACAACACGCTCGACGAGTGTCTTACCGAATCAGAGCAGTTCGCCATGCCAGCCTCACTCAGGAGGCTCTTCGCAACGATCTTGGTATTCTGTGAGCCTGGAGATGTGCGCGGCCTTTGGGATAGGCACCTTGAGGCGATGTCTGACGACTACCGACACAAACACACATGCCCAAAAGCAGTGGAGCAAAAGGTGTTGCTTGATATCAGGGGCATGCTGCAGTCAATGGGCAAAGACATAAAATCGTTCCCTCTACCAGCCATTGACGAGACCTATGACAACACAGATGGCGAGGCCAGGGAGGTCATCGAGGAAACCAATATCCAAGTAGATAAGGAAGACGCTGCTCTAGCGACCTCACTAAACCACGAGCAGAGGCTTGCCTACGACGAAATACTAGCGGCAGTTGATGGTGGAAATGGGGGCGTATTCTTCGTGGATGGCCCAGGAGGCACAGGGAAGACCTACCTTTACAGAGCACTGCTCGCTAGGGTTCGAGGAGAGAGAAAGATCGCGTTGGCCACAGCGACGTCAGGAGTCGCCACTTCCATCATGCCAGGAGGAAGGACAGCACACTCAAGGTTCAAGATCCCACTAAACCTTGAAGAAGGAAAATCATGCAGCTTCACTAAGCAGAGTGGGACAGCCAAGCTCCTAAGGATGGCTTCGCTCATTTTATGGGACGAGGCAACCGTGACAAAACGACAGGCAATTGAGGCGTTAGACATAAGCATGCGAGACATCATGGAATGCCCAGACCGGCCATTTGGGGGCAAGACCGTCGTGTTCGGTGGAGACTTCAGGCAGGTCCTTCCGGTAGTGAGGAAAGGGTCACGAGGTCAGATAATAGATGCAAGTCTGCGGAGCTCGAAACTCTGGAAAGGCATGCGCCAGCTAAGGCTCATCAAGAACATGAGGGCGCAAAACGATCGATGGTTCGCGGATTACCTCCTGAGGGTAGGTAACGGCACCGAGGAAACTGACGAGGACGGAAACATCCAGCTTCCTGAAGATATATGTGTGTCATCTACAGGCAATGACGCAGCTGATATAAAGAAGCTGATCGACCACGTGTTTCCTTCCCTAGACAATAACATGGAAAATCCTGATTACATGACTTCTCGAGCGATCCTCTCCACAAGGAACGACAGTGTCGATGGAATAAATATGCACATGATTGAGCGTTTTCAGGGAGAGGAGACAATCTACTATAGCTTCGATAGCGCGGAGGACGATCCACATGGCTACTATCCTCAAGAGTTCCTGAATGACCTAACTCCCAATGGGCTCCCCCCACACGCGCTTAAACTAAAGATAAATTGCCCAGTTATATTGTTGAGAAATATCGACCCAGCTAACGGGCTATGTAACGGCACAAGGCTTGTGGTCCGTGGGTTCCAAAGTAACGCCATTGACGCAGAGATTGTCGTGGGACAGCACGCGGGGGAGAGGGTGTTTCTTCCTCGGATACCTCTATGCCCATCCGACGATGAAATGTTCCCGTTTAGATTCAAGAGGAAGCAGTTCCCGATCAGGCTCAGTTTTGCCATGACGATCAACAAGGCGCAAGGGCAGACCATCCCAACTGTGGGCGTTTACTTACCGGAGCCGGTATTCTCTCATGGTCAGTTGTATGTCGCATTGTCCAGAGCCACCGCGAAAAGTAACATCAAGATCCTGGCCATCAAGGACAATGGAAAGGACAAGACCAATAATTCAAAGAAAAGAAAAAAGAACCGATTCCTTGGTAACGACCACGCTGAACATAGTCTACAGGGAAGTCCTTAGCACTTGAACTCGCCGGACCAGATTCGAGCAAATTCCTTGATGGCTATTATTCTTCCAAATGTAATGGAGGCAAACATATTTGAATTTTGTATTAAATGCAAATTTATGTGCATTTTATGTTTACAAGTGAAATATTTGTGATGACATAAAAATATTAAATGGTGGAGCATTTAACTAACATGTACCATTTTAGAATCACTAGCTATTTCTTTCTTGATGGCAGGAAGCGATAAGAAGCACATCATTATATCAAATTAAACTGCAAGCCTTGCATGTAATTCATTCAATAGAAAACAATTGGCAAACAAATTATAATACGGATTGAGCTATTTATTATGATATTCATAGTTGAGAAATAATGAAATTAAAACTTCTTCCTGGAAAAGTAATCCAATTAATTTTATACCACAACATATTATACTAACTAAAAGAGTTCTTAGGGAAATTTAGATTGTATGTACTAACCTTCACGGGAAGCAACCTCAGGTAATTTAGTTGCACTGAGTCATACATTGTAGTTCAATAATTAAGCCCCATAAGAAAATAACCTTGATAGATATAGCCAATTAGCCATACATAGCAATGCAGTCTACAGATAATAGCTGGAGAAACAAAACTACCAATCTAGATGGTTGAGTGGAGGTTCGTATATTAACTCAATGTAGATACCGTCCACTCCAAACATTGCAGCTATTTCGACTCTATTGGAGAGAAACGCATATCTTGCAGCGAACTACAAGCGAGAATTTGTTAAGTTAATATAATAGAGCTCTTTTACGGTGATTGGCATGGAACTTTGGTTTCGTCTAATTAAATTTTGGTTCCGTTTAATTTAATTTTTTGTGACCGTTGATTAAATCTGTGGTAAATTTCCTATAAGTTTTATCATGCTACAATCCTTTCTGAACGGACGTTTTAACCAGTGTTCCAAATAAAAAATAACAGAATCAGATTAAAATCAAGATCGATAGAAAGGACTCCTCGATAGAAGAACTCGCTCGAGGTTGGTAGAGCTGGACACAAGAGGAGGCGATGTGTCTGACCGCGCGCCGACCATGGCGAACCAGCGACGCGCGCGACGCCGCGCGGGGAGTAGGGAGCTCTCCGCCCATCCGCCGCCGTGCCGCCCACCGCAGCTCTGCTCGCCGGATCCGGGGGGATCGAGGTGCAGAAGCTCGCGCGCTTCTCTCCGGGCGGGCGGCCGCTTCGAGTGGAGACGAGGGCGTCTCCGCCTCTGACTACGACGGTGATGTGACCAGGGCGGGGGGGCCTGGGGTGGCCTCGCTTGGTGACTTCTTTGGTCATGAGCTGCGGCTCCTGGCCGGATCTCCGCCGGTGGACCTCCCGGAGGTGGAGAAGACGATCCCTCACCAGATCCAGTCGCCTTCTGTGGCTTCGATGCAGAGACTACGTTCTTGCTCTCATCTGTGGACTTCCCCGCGCTTCCGTCGGGTGGAACTGGGCGGAGCCTCATTCCTGGCGCTGCGTCGACGGCCCGTTCCTGATGGTCGGGACGGTCCCGATCTGTGTCGCGGTGGCCGGAGCGCCGCCGCCGCCGGGCGGGGAGGACCGGTCACAGCTAGGGTTCGTGACTCCTTCCGTGGGCTCGCTAGCGGACCTGGGCCTCGCAGCTGTTGTTGGGCCGCCCAATGCTGGGCCACCAGACCTTGGGCCTCCAACGGTCTCCTCGGGGGAATGGTTGGATTCGTGCCACGTGCCCCAGGGGCAAAATATAACGGGGCAGATCGTCGATCGGGATCTAGGGTCTCACCTTTCCGACTTTGCCCCTGCGCCGCCGATACTTAAGTGGTTCTGGTTGAAGAGTGGAACCCTAGATCCATCTTTAGGGTTTCCAGCCTCTCAACAAGACATTTCTCGCAACCATCGCCGAGCCAAGCTTCTTCACTCTCACCTCGACCCAATCTCAGGCGTCCTCTCTCACGTGCTGATGGACCGCAACTGGCGCGGCGGGAACTCGGGGAAGAGATCCTATGAGGCGTTCTCAGGCGGAGCTGCGCGCCGCCGGGACCAAGATCTCCGTCAGCGCCTGGACCGTGAGCAGGAGATTCAGCGCAGACACCAGAACGCGTGGGATGACAGCTCCCAGCGCACCAGGGATGAGGGAAGGTATGACCGTGACCAGCAGCTTCCCCCGCCTCCTCCTCTGAATCAGCGGGGTCGCGATTCTGGCAAGGGGACGGGCCCTCGTCGTAACCGGCCGCCAAGAAATCCGCAAGGGGCGGACCCGATTGGTCCTCAGGCCGGCCTGTCGGAATCTGTTGCGGGTGAATCGTCGGGGGGTGATGTCACTCGGATCATTTGCTACAAATGTGGGCAATCTGGACACATGCAGGTGGATTGCACGGCCAACCCCTTTTGTGTCAATTGCAAGAAAGAAGGCCACTTAACTGCTATGTGCTCTATTTTCTCCAAGTTACAAGAACCATTCTGGGCCGGTTTCGGTGGCGATGGCAATGGCTTCTTTTGCCTGGAAGTAGCAGAAGAAGAGCTGCAGAAGCCCAAGGCGAACTCTGCGCTAGTCTGCATTGAGGCCGGGGAGCTAACGGCTGAACAAGTTGATGCAGAATTCAAGGACCTTGTTGAAGAAGAGTGGGATTGGCAGGTTCACAAAATCTCAGAGACAGACTTCTCCCTAGTCTTCCCTTCCAAAGAAAGCTTGAGGATGGCGATCCGCGGGGGCGGTATCAAATTTCCAACTAGCCAATGCCACGCGCTGGTCATGTCCAACACGGCGGACCCAACTGCTGTGGAGCAGCTGGTGGAAGTCAAGATCAAGCTCCTCGGCGTCCCACCACCCTTCCGCTACAGCGACCGTCTCCTGGTGGGCGCCAGGGAACTGGGCAGGCCTCTTTCGGTGGATGACGCTTCGCTGGCCATTGAAGAGGGTCCTGTTCGGATGACAGTTGGCTGCCGGGCTCCAGTCCAACTCCCGGACTCCATCACGCTCTTCGTAAACATGCAAGGTTTCCGAGTCCGGGTGATCAGGGAAGATGCACCGGCTGCTCCTGGACCCCTGTCGCCACCACCCCACCACAAGCCAGCGGCTGATGATGATGAGGACGACGCCGCAGACTCTGACGGTAACCGTTGGGACGGTTGTCGTGGTCGCCATGCTAGCAAAGAGACGCAGAAATCGGCGCCAAAGAAGAACCCGGCGGCCAGGAACCAAGGAAAGGATGTCGTGGCCGGCCGCAAGTCTGTGCCTCTCACCGCAACTTCCCCGTGCACGGACAAGGAGCTGCCCCTGACCACGCTACCAAAGACGGTCTTCTCCCAATATGGCTCGAACCTCACCAAGGACGGCGATATTTTCCCCATGGTGGCACAGATTGTTGCCTCTGCCTCACTGCCATCATCCAATCTAGAGGAAGAATCTACTATGGACAGCGAGCCACTGCTCTCGATCTCCGTCTCTGATCTTTGCACACCAGGGGGTGGGGCATCCTCAGGCCAAAACTTCGCGACACCGTTCAAGGCAAAATCCCTCTCTGAGGAGGAGAAGAAGGAAGTGGACTGGCAAAGCCCGAACAGTGCAGCAGAGGAGGACGTGCTGCGGAGGGACAAGGAGAGGAGAAGCAAGAGCAACAATGATCGCCCTTCTAAAGCTCATACCCCAGTTCTCACCGAGGTGGCTACGCAACTGGAGTTCTCGGACGACAATGTCCCGGCCTCGAAGCTCGTGGGTGACCAACTCCAGGGTGGTCAGGTCATCCCAGAGTTGGCTGCGCCGGTGGCTCGCGCACCTAGGAGCCGGGCTTCGCCGGTGGATGCTTCCCGCAAGAGCGCCCGTGGACAAGGACTTACTGAAGGGCCGGTGTTGGAGCGCGCGATGCGTGCGGCGGCGGACAAGGATCCAGGTAACAAACCGATCTCTTCCTTTGCTGTTGATACGTCTCCGTCGTATCGATAATTTCTTATGTTCCATGCCACTTTATTGATGATATCTACATGTTTTATACACATTATATGTCATTATTATGCGTTTTCCGGAACTAACCTATTGACGAGATGCCGAAAGGCCGCTGTTTTCTGCTGTTTTTGGTTTCAGAAATCCTAGTAACGAAATATTCTCGGAATCGGACGAAATCACCGCCCAGTTCTATTTTTCCGGAAGCTTCCAGAGCACCGGAGAGGGACGAGAGGGGAGCCAGGGGGCCCACACCACACCCCGGCGCGGGGGAGGGGCGCGCCCCAGGGTGTGGGCACCCCGGCCCTCCGACTCCCTCTCTTCGCCTATTTAGGCCTCTCGACCTAAAAACCCCGACAGAGACCACGATACGGAGAAAAATCTTCCGAGCCGCCGCCATCGCGAAATCAAGATTCGGGGGACAGAAGTCTCTGTTCGCACGCCGCCGGACGGAATTGCCCCAAGCCGTCTCCACCGCCATCTTCACCGCCATCGCTGTTCCCATGATGAGGAGGAGTAGTTCTCCCCCGGGCTGAGAGCTCTACCGTAGCTATGTGGTTAATCTCTCTCTCTTACAATGATCTCATGAGCTGCCTTACATGATTGAGATCCATATGATGAGCTTTGTATCGCTACTAGTTGTGTGCTACTCATGTGATGTTATTAAAGTAGTTCTATTCCTCCTACTTGGTGTAAAGGTGATTAGTGTGTGCACCGTGGTTCTTGTCGTAGGCTATGATCACGATCTCTTGTAGATTGTGGAGTTAATTATCATTATGATAGTATTGATGTGATACATTCCTCCTTCATAGTGTAATACGGACAGCGTGTGCACTATGTTAGTTCTTGGTTTATTTTGCAATGATCTATTATGCTCTAAGGTTACTTAAATATGAACATGGAATTGTGGAGCTTGTTAACTCCGGCATTGAGGGTTCGTGTAATCCTACGCAATGATGTTCATTATCAAACAAGAGTGTATGTAGCACATTTGAGAAGAAGTATTTATTATGCGATCAATGTTGAGAGTGTCCACTAGTGAAAGTATGATCCCTAGGCCTTGTTTCCAATACTGAAAACACCGTTTACTTACTGTTCTGTTGCATGTTTACTCGCTGCCATATTTTATTCAGATTGCTATTACCACTCATATACATCCATATTACTTGTATTTCACTATCTCTTCGCCGAACTAGTGCACCTATACACTGACAAGTGTATTTGGTGTGTTGGGGACACAAGAGACTTCTTGCTTACAGGGTTGCTTGAGAGGGATATCTTTGACCTCTTCCTCCCCGAGTTCGATAAACCTTGGGTAATCCACTTAAGGGAAACTTGCTGCTGTTCTACAAACCTGCACTTGGAGGCCCAACACTGTCTACAAGAATAGAAGCACCCGTAGACATCAAGCACTTTTCCGGCGCGTTCTTGAGGAGGTAAAGGTACTCACACTCCGGTTCGGTAACAGTACTTTTCTGCGCCATTGTGTGTGTACTCGAAGCTATTTCCTTTAGACTCTGCAATTGCATCTTTTTGTTTCTTGTTTTTATTTTCACTAGTTAGGCATAATGGACAACAAAGAGCTTCTTATTCTATTTCCTGATTTAAGACATGGATGGTTTGATGCGAAAATTAAAAAACCTATGGAACCTTATTTACATGATAGTAGCAATGTTATTAGTATGAATGCAATTACTGCTAATGCTATGAAGAAGTCTAAGGGGAAGCTAGTTTACATAAAAATAATCTTTTTAGCTCCTCCGCTTTGGAAGAAATATTTTGCTCTGCTTTATCTCCCATATGCGATAACTCTAATGATGCTTCTGATATTTTAAATCCACCTGCTGAAAGTATTCATAAAATACCTATGAAAATTATTGAACGTGTTATGGATAACCGCTATGAAGGGGATGGAACTGTCCATCCTAGAATCATTTACTGTTTTTGCATGAATTATGCGGGTTATTCAAGTGTGCAGGTATTTCAATGGATGAAGTTAGAAAGAAATTATTTGTTATGTCGCTATCTGGTAAAGCGGCGCATTGGTATAAACTATTGAAGGACGGGCGCTCTCTTGATTGGAAGGATATTGTGCCTCTATTTTATTCCAAGTTCTATCCTCCAAGTGAAATTCACAAAGATCGAAACCATATATGTAATTTTTGGCCTCATGATGGAGAGAGTATTGCCCAAGCATGGGAGAGATTGAAGACTTTAATGCTCAAATGCCCCAATCATGAGCTTCTAGGTAATATCATCATTGATAATTTCTATGCAAGACTTTCTTTTCAAGATAAGACCTTGCTGGATACTACTTGTTCTCGATCATTCACGAGCAATAAAGAAGAGTTTAAAAGGGACCTTCTTGATCGGATTAAGGAGAACGCTGAAGATTGGGAGAACGACAAAGGTAAAGAGTCAGGTATAAACTATGATTATGAATGCATTGAAACTTTTATGGATACCGATAAATTTCAAAATATGAGTGCTACTTATTGTCTTGACTCTCAAGTTGCTGCAAATCTTTATAAAGCCTTTGCTTCTCATTTAGAACTGCCTAAAAAGAATTTTGATAAGTATCATGAACCTTTTAAAGAGGCTTGCATGAAGAATGACATTGTTGTTAATGATTGCAATAAGCATGCTCAAACTCCTAAGAATGCTATTTCCTATAAGCATGTTAATTTTTGTGGAATACATAGACCTTGTGGAATTAATCAAATAGAAGATGAATATTGTATCCATCACAGAAATGAAAAAACTAGAAAGTGGTCTAGAGCTCTAGATGATCTTGGAGAAAAAGTGTGTGCCCTCTATCCTTTTATTTGTGAACTTTGCCATAGAGTTGGTCATTTTAATTTTCAATGTTCCTCCAATGATAATTCAAACCCCATGAGTGCTGCAAATTTGTATTGTGATGATAAAATTATTCCTAATCAGCATGATGAACTTACCTTATTTTTGAAGTGTGAAGAGTTATCAAGAAAAATTTCTTTGTTAAATAATAACGATCTTGATATTGATGATGTCCTGCATGGTTGTCTTTCTTACTGCATTAATAATAGCCATACAAATACTTACATACAAAATATTTTAGAAGACGACACCTTGCCAAAATATGATAGGACCGCTGTGTGTTTTCAACTAATTAATGAAAAGGAGGGATCCTCCCAAGTTTCTTCTATTGTTTCTAAAAGTAAATCAGGTTATGCGGACAAGCCACCCTTCAAGCCTCTTCCTCCTAAAGAAGGGAATGAGGAGAAGGAAGAAGAAGAAGAAGAAGAAGAAGAAGAAGAACGAAGAAGAAGAAGAAGAAGAAGAAGGAGAATAAAAAGAAAGAGGTAACGGCGTATCCCCGCGTGAGATAACGCTAGGTAACCGTAAGTATGTTGCTCCTAATGATTATTGTGATAATGAATCTGAATACGATGATCTTCCTATGCCCTTTACATACATTAGCGATCATGATTTGAATGAGCACACTACCTTTGATATTGGAAATCTCTTTGGTACTGATTATGAAAGTAATGATGATAGCATTATTCATGTCCCCTTAAACGATGATATTGAAAGCCCTAAGCTTGGGGATGCTGTGCTTGAAGATCCTATATTTGAGACTTCTACTTTTAGTGAAAATGATGATATTACATATTCAGGTTTAGATAATTGCTATAGAGATGTATATGACACATGCTACAATTATCCTTATGAAACTTGTCATAGTTATGATGGGCTTGCCAAAAACAATTCTTTTAATATGCAACTTGTTTACCATGTTCAAATTCTTGATAATAATCTTGCTCCAATTACTATTAATGAGAATAACTCTTCTTATGCCAAAATTAATGATACTTCTATGCATATGAACCATGATAAGAATGTTTTAAGTGACGGGTATATTGTGGATTTCATCAATGATGCTACTGAAAGTTATTATGAGAGAGGGAAATATGGTTATATGCATCTTAATAATATTAAGTTTCCCTCTTTATGTTGAGAATCTTTAAGTTACTCGTGTTTTATCCTCTTATGCTTGCCACTTTGCTCTTCATGAATTCATTTGTGTATAAGATTCTTTTGCATAGGAAGCATGTTAGGCTCAAATGTGTTTTGAATTGCCTCTTGAAGCTCTCTTTTGCTTCAAATACTATTTCTTTGCATCACCAAAATTGCTGAGCCCATCTTAATGGCTATAAAGAAAGAACTTCTTGGGAGATAACCCATGTGTTATTTTGCTACAGTACTTTGTTTTATATTTGTGTCTTGGAAGTTGTTTACTACTAGCAACCTCTCCTTATCATGTTTTTGTGCCAAGTAAAGTTTCTATGTCAAAGTTGATGTTATATTTGGGATCGCTTAAAACAGCATTGCTGTCTGTCACGAATCTGGGCACGTTCTCTGTAGAAAATTCAAAAAATCTGCCAATTTACGAGCGTGATCCTCGATATGTACGCAACTTTCATTAGTTTTGAGTTTTTCCATTTGAGCAAGTCTGGTGCCAGCTTTAAATTCGTCTTTACGGACTGTTCTGTTTTTGACAGATTCTGCCTTTTATTTCGCATTGCCTCTTTTGCTATGTTGGATTCATTTCTTTGATCCACTAATGTCCAGTAGCTTTATGCAATGTCCAAGTGAAAAGAATGTTTGTGTCACCTCTGAACATGTGAATTATTAATTGTGCACTAACCCTCTAATGAGTTTGCTTGAAGTTTGGTGTGAAGGAAGTTTTCAAGGGTCAAGAGAGGAGAATGATATACTATGATCAAGAGGAGTGAAAGCTCTAAGCTTGGGGATGCCCCGGTGGTTCATCCCTGCATATTTCAAGAAGACTCAAGCATCTAAGCTTGGGGATGCCCAAGGCATCCCCTTCTTCATCGACAAAGTACCAGGTTTCTTCTCTTGAAACTATATTTTTATTCGGTCACATCTTGTGTACTTTACTTGGAGCTGTGTGCTTTTATTTTTGTTTTTGTTTTGTTATCTTAGTTCTCTGAATAAGTTCATCCTTGTGTGGGAGAGAGACACGCTCCGCTGGTTCGTATGAACACATGTGTTCTTAGCTTTTAATTTTCATGGCGAAGATTGAAACTGCTTCGTTAATTGTTATATGGTTGGAAACGGGAAATGCTACATGTAGTAATTGGTATAATGTCTTGAATAATGTGAAACTTGGCAATTGTTGTGCTCATATAGATCTTGTTTAAGCTCTTGCATCATGTACCTTGTACCCATTAATGAATAATTACATAGAGCTTGTTAAAATTTGGTTTGCATGATTGGTCTCTCTAAGTCTAGATATTTTCTGGTTGAGGTGTTTGAACAACAAGGAGACGATGTAAAGTCTTATAATGCTTACAATATGTTTATATGTGAGTCTTGCTGCACCATTTCATACTTGAGTTTGCTTCAAATAACCTTGCTAGCCTAAACCTTGTATCGAGAGGGAATACTTCTCATGCATCCAAATACTTGAGCCAATATTCATGCCATTTGTGTCCACCATACCTACCTACTACATGGTATTTCACCGCCATTCCAAAGTAAATTGCTTGAGTGCTACCTTTAAACCATTCAAAATTTATCACCTCTGATTTGTGTCAATGTTTTATAGCTCATGAGGAAGTATGTGGTGTTTATCTTTCAATCTTGTTGGGCAACTTTCACCAATGGACTAGTGGCTTCATCCGCTTATCCAATAATTTTGCAAAAAGAGCTGGCAATGGGATTCCCAGTCCCAAATTAATTAACAAAAATAGACACTCCTCCATGGTATGTGATTGTTGACGGCACCCGGGGATTCGGTTAGCCATGGCTTGAGAAAGCAAAGGTGGGGAGGAGTGTCATCATAATAAAACTAAAATAAAAAGGCACTCCTTCATGGTATGAGATTGTTGGCACCCGAGGATTCGGTTAGCCATGGTTTGTGAAAGAAAGGTTGGAAGGAGTGCCACCCAAAAACAAAATAAAATGGGAGCCGCTCTTTGAAGGTTTTGGCAAGGGGGTTAGAGTACCCGCTACCATTCGTTGACAACAACAAACACCTCTCAAAACTTTACTTTTATGCTCTCTATATGTTTTCAAAATCAAAGCTCTAGCACAAATATAGCAATCGATGCTTTCCTCTTTGAAGGACCATTCTTTTACCTTATTGTTGAGTCAGTTTACCTATTCTTTCTATCTTAGAAGCAAACACTTGTGTAAATTGTGTGCATTGATTCTTACATGTTTACCTATTGCACTTGTTATATTACTTTGTGTTGACAATTATCCACGAGATATACATGTTAAAGTTGAAAGCAACCGCTGAAACTTATATCTTCCTTTGTTGTTTCAAAGCTTTCTACTAAGAATTTATTGCTTATGAGTTAACTCTTATGCAAGACTTATTGATGCTTGTCTTGAAAGTATTATTCATGAAAAGTCTTTGTTATATGATTCATTTGTTTACTCATTATCTTCATCATTGCTTCGAATCTCTGCATTCATCTCATGTGCTTTACAATAGTATGATCAAGGTTATGATGGCATGTCACTTCAGAAATTATCTTTGTTATCGTTTTACCTGCTCGGGACGAGCAGAACTAAGCTTGGGGATGCTGATACGTCTCCGTCGTATCGATAATTTCTTATGTTCCATGACACTTTATTGATGATATCTACATGTTTTATACACATTATATGTCATTATTATGCGTTTTCCGGAACTAACCTATTGACGAGATGCCGAAAGGAGTTCTGTTTTCGCTTTTGGTTTCAGAAATCCTAGTAACGAAATATTCTCGGAATCGGACGAAATCACCGCCCGGGTTCCTATTTTCCCGGAAGCTTCCAGAGCACCGGAGAGGACGAGAGGGGAGCCAGGGGGGCCCCACACCACACCCGGCGGGGCCGGGGGGCACGCCCTAGGGTGTGGGCACCCGTGGCCCCTCCGACTCCTCTCTTCGCCTATTTAGGCCTCTCGACCTAAAAACCCCGACAGAGACCACGATACGGAGAAAAACCTTCCAGAGCCGCCGCCATCGCGAAATCAAGATTCGGGGGACAGAAGTCTCTGTTCCGGCACGCCGCCGGGACGGGGAATTGCCCCGGAAGCCGCCTCCACCGCCATCTTCACCGCCATCGCTGTTCCCATGATGAGGAGGGAGTAGTTCTCCCCTGGGGCTGAGGGCTCTACCGTAGCTATGTGGTTAATCTCTCTCTCTGTACTCAATACAATGATCTCATGAGCTGCCTTACATGATTGAGATCCATATGATGAGCTTTGTATCGCTACTAGTTGTGTGCTACTCATGTGATGTTATTAAAGTAGTTCTATTCCTCCTACTTGGTGTAAAGGTGATTAGTGTGTGCACCCTGTGGTTCTTGTCGTAGGCTATGATCACGATCTCTTGTAGATTGTGGAGTTAATTATCATTATGATAGTATTGATGTGATATATTCCTCCTTCATAGTGTAATACGGACAGCGTGTGCACTATGTTAGTTCTTGGTTTATTTTGCAATGATCTATTATGCTCCGGCATTGAGGGTTCGTGTAATCCTACGCAATGATGTTCATTATCAAACAAGAGTGTATGTAGCACATTTGAGAAGAAGTATTTATTATGCGATCAATGTTGAGAGTGTCCACTAGTGAAAGTATGATCCCTAGGCCTTGTTTCCAATACTGAAAACACCGTTACTTACTGTTGTTGCATGTTTACTCGCTGCCATATTTTATTCAGATTGCTATTACCACTCATATACATCCATATTACTTGTATTTCACTATCTCTTCGCGAACTAGTGCACCTATACACCCGACAAGTGTATTTGGTGTGTTGGGGACACAAGAGACTTCTGCTTTGTGATTACAGGGTTGCTTGAGAGGGATATCTTTGACCTCTTCCTCCCTGAGTTCGATAAACCTTGGGTAATCCACTTAAGGGAAACTTGCTGCTGTTCTACAAACCTCTGCACTTGGAGGCCCAACACTGTCTACAAGAATAGAAGCACCCGTAGACATCACTGTTCTACAAGACACTTCTTCCGATCTTTTGCTTTCCGTTGCCAAAGATAGTTGTGTCGTTTTTCCTTCGGCCGCTGGTACTCCCTTAGAGGTGCTTTCTCTCTTACGCGCAAAAGAGCTGGCTCAGGCGGAACTGGCGCAGGCACGCAGCATTGCGGAGGCAAAACTAGCTAAAGAAAAAGCCGCAGCAGAGGCCGAGAAACTATCCAACACTGTGTCCGCACAAGAGGGGCCGTCTCCTGTACCGGTAGGGTCTGGTACAGGTGCTGCCCAAAAGCCACCGGTAAAGAAAGGCAGAAGAGGGACCAAAAAGGTGGTTGTCCAGACAGCGAGACCACGAACCCGCCAAGCACGGGCTAAGGGACTGGTGTCTTAATGCGATGTCTGTTCTGGAACATCAGGGGGTTCGGCGGTCGGGGGTGCCGGACCCTCTTGAAGGAGTACCTCCGCTCACACCAGATTGACGTGGTTTGCTTACAAGAAACAGTCAAACAGGACTTCACTGACCAGGAGCTGCGCTCCCTAGAAGTTGGGGAAAAATTCTTCTGGAGCTGGCTCCCTGCAACAGGCCGATCGGGCGGCATGCTTATGGGCTTTAGGGACAGCTGCTTTGAAATTGGAAGGATTGACATGGGGCAATTCTTCCTCAGTGCCACAGTTCTGTGGTGTGTGATGAGGACATCCCTACCTCACTACTACCTCCGTCATTACCAACTGAAGATGAACCTGCTGTGAAGCTCAAGTCCAATGAAGTCAGGATTGGACCAATGACACGAGCTCGTGCGAAGCTACTTAAACAACAGGTGAACTTGTTCCTAAACGATGCTTTGATTGATGAGAACTTTATACCGCCTAAGTCCTATTACTTATGTATCATCAGGTATCAAGAGGAGACGAGCATCGCACGAGGAGAGGAGCAGTTGGACATGAAGACGGACGTCAAGATGGCCGTGAAGCTGGACAAGGAGCTGGACATGAAGATATCTCATGGACGCGCGAGAGGAGCGGGAGGCATGCGCGAGAGGAGAAGACGGTCCAGGCCGGTCAGAACCCGGTCAGACCGCCCCAGACCAGCCAGCTTCTGCCCGGCGACCGTCGCCAACCGGACGTCAACCGGAGGAAGCCCTCGTACGGACGGAAACCGAAACTTCAGTTTCCACAGCCCGGCGGACCGGACCACCGACCGGACAGCCCGGTCCACAGCCCGGTTGACCGGACCACAAACCGGACCGCCGGTCCACAGCCTTCGACCGGACCCCGACCGGACATGTCCGAGTCTGTCTCGACCAGATCTATTCTGGGTCGGTTTTACTTGTATCTTTCGACCACAACTCGTCCCGGACGCCTATATAAGTGCCTTGGACGACCCCCTAGCTGCTTTAGACCACGTTTAAGATAAACCCTAGTTCTTAGTTGTTTGCTCTGCAAAACTATTGAATTCCCTACACCATATTGCTTGGATATTGTGTAGATCCTGCTTTAAGTCTTGTGTGATGATTGCTCCATTGGGAATTAGACGGTTGCAACTTACCGCTTCGTGGTCGGCGGCTACGTGCGCAAGTGTGTGGAGTTGCGAATATCTTGCAGGGTTGAGAGCTGTTGCATCTGGCGACAGGGACCAATCGAGAGATCTCGTTGCGTCATACAAGTTATCATCCACTTCATCGTCGTGTATCTCCGCTGCTATCACCCGTGATCATCATCACTACCGTTGCTTACTGAGAAGATCGGGCCACCCCTTATCATCTTGGTATCAGATTTCCAGTTTTCCTAAGCCATCCACAATCCACCCCATAGTTGAGTTGTGAGTGTTTTCCTATCCAGAAAAGCCAAAAATATTTAGGGTTAGGGTTTGCCATAGCCATAGCTTGCACTAATTTCGAGTTTTAGTTGCTTTTCGTAATTGTTTTTGCGTAGCTTTATCTTTCTTCTAGTAGAATTGTTAGGGTTTGTGTTTTCTCTATTATCTAGTTTATCTTCTAGTGTCAGTTTTGTTACTCCGAGTCCACAGTGTGCTTGTTCTCAACCATAGACACAGCCTTTCGATATACGTGACTAGGAACTTCCCAGAAGAGACTAGTTTTACCGCTCGACAGGCTGCTCATTAGGGTTTTGGTGCTTTGCATATCTTGTTGGCCGTGTTATCAAGGAGTTGAGTCATAAAATCAAAAAAAAAGAGAAAATTGAAAAGAAGCAAAAAGAGCTACATAGCTGCGTGTGTTACAAAAAGAAAATACAAAAAGAAAAGTGTGTGCTAGTTGACATCAAGTGAAAGGCCTAAGTTTTCTTTACTGCATCCGTAGTTGAGCAATCTTGTGCCTGTCTCGTTGAGCTTTGCTAGCGTCTCTCTTGTGCATTGCAACCTTTCCTCCATATAGTTGCATTGCCCCATTATATCGCCTTGTGTGAGTATCTTTGGTTGTCTACGGTCAGCGCTAGAGCTTGTTATTGGTGCAAATAGGTAGCCTACCTACAGCCCCACATATACCCTGCTTTGTCGTGTGATTGTTCTTATACCCTTGATATTCGCTTCGCTACATCCGTGCACTAGTTGTTACTACAAGTGGTAAGCAATACTAATTTACTTTGGAACGGTAAGATTTCCTTTTCTTATCAGTTTTGAGTGAGTTGTGAGAGTACCACCATATATTTTTGATTTAGTGCACTAACCTACTAATCATGTCTGCTAGTGATAATAAGATTGTTAACCAGAAAAAAGGCAGATATCATCACATGGAGGGAATATGAAGCTCTTCGTAATGAGATGCGACGTGAATTCCGCACTAACGATGATGAGCTTAAGAGTACAGTTGATGAGATCAAACAAACGCTGGATGCTACTAATGTCACCGTCACTGGATTGTCTGATCAAATGACGGATATACAGCGCAATATTGCGGATATGCGTCTCGCTATTGAGAACTTGACTGTACTACAACAACAACAACAAGAAGATGATGACGATCCTGAGCTTGAAGATGACGCACACAATGCTCGTGGTGCGCCTCGTGGTCATCGTCCTCGTGGCTGGGTTCCACTTGGCCGCAATGGTCGTGGACAAGATGAAGAAGATGGATTGGGTAAGCCTAAGTTTTCCATACCCAAGTTTGAAGGAGGAGCTGATGTTGAAGAATACCTCACTTGGGAGCTCAAGATTGAGAAATTATGGAGCCTACATCCACACTACTCTGAAGATAGGAAGATCAAGCTTGCGTCTTCTGAATTTGATGGTTATGCATTGCGTTGGTGGGATTCGTTGGTTCGTAATCTCGATGAAGATGGTGCACAACCAATCCGTACATGGCATGCTATGAAAGAGGCAATGACTTCTCGTTTTGTGCCTACAAATTACATGCGGAACATATTTGATAAGCTAACACTATTAAGGCAAGGTGTGAAGACTGTTGATGAGTACTACATGGAGATGGAGATGCTTATGCAGCGTGGTCGTGTCCGTGAGTCTCTAGAGATGACAATGCAGCGTTTTCTGAATGGACTGAAGTATGATGTTAAAGGCATTGTTCGTCATTACACCTACACCAATATGAATCCATTGTTACATCATGCAAGAGAAGCTGAATCACAGTTTGAAGAAGCAAAGGTTAAGGGACGTGCTACGGAGCTGGGCGTTTTACACCCCGCGCGCCTTCTACAGTTGCGCCTTCGACGCTCCGTTCCTTACTCTACTCCGCCTAGCAAACCGGTCTCCAATGCATCTAATGCAAAGAAGTCCGAATCTGCAAGTACGAGTGGTTCTGGTGCGTCTACAACGCGCAACCGTGATATGCTTTGCCATACATGTGGTGGCAAGGGCATTGTCCTAACCGCAAAGTCATGTTTATCAATGAGGACAATGAGTATGAGACTGGAGATGATGCTGATCCAAATGCTCCAGACAATGATGACTATGACACTGATGGTGAAGATGCATACCCTTCTGATGCTCGCACCATTGTTGTGTCGCAGCGTGCTCTTAATGTGTTGCCTAGTGCATCTACTCAGCGCTGCAATTTGTTCCAAACCAAAGCTTTAGTTGGTCCCGACAAGGCTTGCAAGGTCATTATTGATGGCGGGAGTTGCCGCAATTTAGCAAGCAAGGAGTTATGTACCAAGTTGAAGTATCTACCGCACCCGCATCCATATTATATTCAGTGGTTGAGCGACAATGGTGAGATGAAGGTAAACCACATGGTGCGTGTTGAGTTTGCGATTGGACCGTATAAGGATTGCATTGATTTTGATGTGGTTCCTATGACGGTTTGTCACCTCTTATTGGGTCGGCCTTGGCTCTATGACCGTTCTGGCCAATACATATCACTTGGAGTACAAGGGCAAGAAAATTAACTTACAGCCTATGTCACCACAACAAATTGTCAATGAGTCTCGTCGAAGTGAATTGAGGAATCTCTAGATAGGCGAGAGAATTGTAATGTCGTGAGTGATATAACGAAAGTGAGAGAGTGAATTCCTTAGTCTCATTAGCCACCAAAGAAGACATGAGAGAATTTAGTGAGGATCCTACGGCCATGCCTCTTGTGCTTTTGTAGGGGTACGGTTTTGGTTAACACGACATCTCCTCTTCCTCTTGTTGTTTTGGCGATGTTTGGAGACGTGTACCCGGGAGGTGCAGGACTTGACCCATTGCCCTAGAGCATCAATACTAATCCCAGAGAAGTAATGGGAGAAGAAGGAGAACAGAAGGTACAGCACAAAGGTTATATTTGCATCCTTAGTGTTATTCTATCCTAAGAAAGATGGTACTTGGCGTATGTGCGTATATTGTAGAGCTATAAACAACATTACTATTCGATATCGTCATCCTATTCCCCGTTTAGAGGATATGCTAGATGAATTGAGTGGTGCTGCTGTGTTCTCTAAAATTGATTTGCGTAGTGGTTATCATCAAATTAGGATGAAAGAAGGGGATGAGTGGAAAACAGCCTTTAAAACAAAATTTGGTTTATATGAGTGGTTAGTAATGCCTTTTGGTTTAACTAATGCACCAAGCACTTTCATGAGACTGATGAACCATGTTTTGCGTGACTTTATTGGCAAATTTGTGGTTGTGTATTTTGATGACATATTAATCTACAGCCGCAATGAATCTGATCATATTATACATATTCGACATGTTTTGCAAGTGTTGCGTGATAATCAACTCTATGGTAATCTTGAGAAGTGCACATTTTGCAAAGATAAGGTCATATTTCTCGGTTATGTTGTCTCTAAGCATGGAGTAGAAGTAGATGTGTCTAAAATTGAAGCTATTCAAAATTGGCCTACTCCCATGAATGTGAGTCAAGTTAGAAGTTTTCATGGTCTAGCTGGGTTTTATCGCCGTTTTGTGCCCAATTTTTCTACTATTGCTGCACCTTTGAATGATTTGACTAAAAAGGTGTTGCATTTGAGTGGGGCGTTGCCCAAGATCATGCTTTTGATGAACTGAAACGATTGTTAACTTCTGCACCGTTGCTTGCACTTCCTGATTTCAATAAGCAATTTGAGATTGAATGTGATGCTAGTGGTATTGGAATTGGTGGTGTGTTGATGCAAGAGGGTCGCCCAATTGCATATTTTTCTGAGAAACTTTCTGGTGCTAAGTTGAACTATCCTATATATGATAAAGAATTGTATGCTTTAATTAGAGTTCTTGAGGTTTGGCAACATTACTTGTGGCCAAAAGAATTTATCATACATTCTGATCATGAAGCTTTAAAATACCTGAAAGCCCAATCTACTTTGCATAAGCGTCTAGCTAAGTGGGTTGAGTTCATTGAGTCTTTTCCATACATTATTAAGCATAAGAAAGGAAAAGATAATATTGTTGCTGATGCTCTATCTAGGAAGAATATGCTATTAACTCAACTTGATGTTAAAATTCCTGGTTTAGAGATACTATGTGATTTGTATGCTACTGATCATGATTTTGCTGAACCATATCGCTTATGTGCTCTTGGTAAAGCATGGGAAAAATATCACATACATGATGGGTTCTTGTTTAGGGCTAACAAACTATGTGTTCCAGAATCGTCTGTGCGTTTGCTCTTATTGCAGGAATCACATGCCGGAGGTTTGATGGGTCACTTTGGGCGTGAGAAGACGCTACTCATGCTAGCTGACCACTTTTATTGGCCAAAGATGAGGCGGGACGTGGATAGATATGTGCGAAGATGCATTACTTGCAACAAGTCCAAGTCCAAGCTGAAGCCTCACGGTTTGTATACTCCTTTACCGGCACCTACTACACCATGGGAGGATATTAGTATGGATTTTGTGTTGGGTTTGCCGCGTACTAAGAGAGGCCATGATTCTATATTTGTGGTAGTGGATAGATTCTCTAAGATGTCCCACTTTATTGCCTGCCACAAGAGCGACGATGCGTCGCATATTGCTAACCTGTTTTTCAGGGAGATTGTACGTCTACATGGAGTCCCGAAGACTATTATTTCTGACCGTGACGTGAAGTTTATGAGCTACTTCTGGAAGACGCTTTGGAGAAAGCTGGGACGAAGCTGCTGTTCAGACTACTTGTCATCCCCAAACTGATGGTCAAACTGAAGTGGTGAATAGAACATTGTCACAACTGTTGAGATCCATGATCAAGAAGAACCCGAAGGAGTGGGAAGAGTGTTTGCCGCATGTGGAGTTTGCTTACAACAGGGGTACATTCTACCACGGAGCTATGTCCTTTTGAGGTGGTGTATGGTTTCAAACCCATTACTCCACTTGACTTGTTGCCTTTGCCCATACATGAGAGAGTTAATATGGAGGCATCAAAGAGGGCAGATTATGTGAAGAAGATTCATGAGAAGACTAAAGAGTTGATTGAAAAGAAAGGCAAGAACAATGCAGCAAGGATGAATAAGAAGCGCAAAGAGATGTTGTTCAAGCCTGGTGATTTGGTCTGGGTACATTTTCGCAAGGATCGGTTCCCGAAGCTGAGAAAGTCTAAGTTGAAGCCTCGTGGTGATGGTCCTTACAAAGTGCTTGCCAAGATCAATGATAATGCATACTCGATAGATCTTCCAGAGGATGAGTTTGGTGTCAGTAATTCTTTCAATGTTGCTGATTTGACACCGTATGACGGAGAAGACCTTGGAGCGTCGGGGTCGACGCCTTTTGAAGGGGGGAGATGATGAGGACATCCCTACCTCACTACTACCTCCGTCATTACCAACTGAAGATGAACCTGTGTGAAGCTCAAGTCCAATGAAGTCGGATTGGACCAATGACACGAGCTCGTGCGAAGCTACTTAAACAACAGTGAACTTGTTCCTAAACGATGCTTTGATTGATGAGAACTTTATACTGCCTAAGTCCTATTACTTATGTATCATCAGTATCAAGAGGAGACGAGCATCGCACGAGGAGGAGAGGAGCTGGACATGAAGACGGACGTCAAGATGGCCGTGAAGCCGGACAAGGAGCTGGACATGAAGATATCTCATGGACGCGCGAGGAGGAGCGGAGGCATGCGCGAGAGGAGACGAAGTCTGTGCCGGTCGTAACCCGGCCGACCGGCCCGGACCGCCAGCCCGGCTCGGCCGTCGACGGTCGCCAACCGACGTCAACCGGAGGAAGCCCTCGTACCGGACGGAAACCGGAAACTTCGCAGCCGGTCCACAGCCCGGTGACCGGACCACCGACCGGACAGCCCGGTCCACAGCCCGGTTGACCGACCACAAACCGGACCCCGGTCCACCCGTCGACGGGACCCTGACCGGACATGTCCGAGTCTGTCTCGACCAGATCTATTCGGTCGGTTTTACTTGTATCTTTTCGACCAGAACTCGTCCCGACGCCTATATAAGTGCCTTGGACGACCCCTAGCTGCTTTAGACCACGTTTAAGATAAACCCTAGTTCTTAGTTGTTTGCTCGCAAAACTATTGAATTCCCTACACCATATTGCTTGGATATTGTGTAGATCCTGTTTAAGTCTTGTGTGATCTCTGTTCCATTGGGAATTAGACGGTTGCAACTTACCGCTTCGTGGTCGGCGGCTACGTGCGCAAGTGTGTGGAGTTGCGAATATCTTGCAGGGTTGAGAGCTGCATCGGCGACAGGGACCAATCGAGAGATCTCGTTGCGTCATACAAGTTATCATCCACTTCATCGTCGTGTATCTCCGCTGCTATCACCCGTGATCATCATCACTACCGTTGCTTACTGAGAAGATCGGGCCACCCCTTATCAGTGTGTGGGTAAGGTTAAGCTCGAGATTATGGGAATCTACGGGCCTGCGGATCACGCCTACTCTAGGGTGTTTCTTACAGAGATCACCAATAAGATCAATAGTCTGAACGAGCCTCTTATCATGGGCGGGGATTTCAACCTCATTCGCAGCCAGCAAGACAAGAACAATGACAAAATTAACTGGGCTAGACTCAACATGTTCAATGAAGCTATCAGTGACTGGGCAGTTAGGGAGATTCCTCGCACCGGGGCGAGATTCACCTGGACTAACAAACAACTGAATCCGGTGAGAAGTGTCCTAGACAGAGTTTTTATTTCTCCTTCGCTAGAACCTAGTTTCCCTCTTTGCTCGGTTGTCGCAGAAACTAGCCTGGGCTCCGACCATACCCCTCTCATTATGGACACAGGAGAGGACACCCCCATCAAAAGCAATCGATTCTTTTTCGAAACCGGGTGGTTTGAAACGGAAGGCTTCCACCAACTCCTAGCCCAGGTTTGGGAGCGCTTGGGATCTCATATAGGAGGCAGAGACATTGTGGACTGGTGGCAGGACATGAGTGGCGGCCTGCGCCAGTTCCTTAGGGGCTGGAGCAAAAATATTGGGAAGGAACAACGCCTTCTTAAGCTGCAGCTGCTGGGGCAGATCAAACCGCTAGATGAGGAGGCTGACTCAATTGGTCTCGAGGAAGAAGGATGGGCCTTCAGATATCACTTAGAGGACCAACTAGTCAACATTTATAAGCTGGAGGAAGAATACTGGAGGCAACGAGGGAGAGTCCGTTGGGCTTTGCAAGGGGATGCAAATACTGCATACTTTCATGCCGTAGCCAATGGACGCAGACGGAAGTGTTTAATCTCCTCCCTCACAACAGATACTGGGCCTATCTCAGATAAGAGATTGATTCAAGAGCACGTCTACTCGTTCTACAGAGAGCTCTTGGGATCAGAGCAACCTCGCCTCTGCAGTATTGCCCCGGATGCGTGGGACGCTACATCACGGGTTAACGCTGCGGAGAATCTGCACTTAGCACTAACCTTCTTCGAGGAGGAGTTGGAAGCTGTCGTCAAAGACATGAAAACTGATACGGCTCCCGGCCCAGATGGCTTCCCTGTTGCTTTCTTCCAACGCTGCTGGCCGTTGGTTAAACACGGGATCCTGCACATTCTCAACGACTTCATCCTGGGACGGATCGATGTCGCTCGTCTAAACTTTGGAGTCATCTCGCTCATCCCCAAAGTTCCCGGTGCCGATAGAATCACCCAATACAGACCAATTGCTCTCATTAACGTGATTTTCAAGGTTGTGTCCAAGGCCTT
Organism: Lolium multiflorum; assembly: GCA_030979885.1. Classification (NCBI taxonomy): domain Eukaryota; kingdom Viridiplantae; phylum Streptophyta; class Magnoliopsida; order Poales; family Poaceae; genus Lolium; species Lolium multiflorum. The sequence goes on along the minus strand of CM061753.1, from coordinate 213,714,758 downwards.
TGCCACAAAGCTAGATCCAATTGCTCATCGAATCATCAGCCAAAACCAGACCGCCTTTATCAAGGGCAGGTTTATCCTCGATGGAGCGCTGGCTTTACAAGAAATCATCCATGAGCTGAAAAGCAAAAAGCTAGGGGGCATTTTGCTTAAGCTGGACTTTGAAAAGGCTTACGATAGAGTCAATTGGGCCTTCCTGACTGAGGTTCTGCGGGCTAAGGGCTTTGACAGCGGTGCGGTTCATCGCATTATGAAACTCGTTACTGGTGGACAAACTGCCATTTCCATCAACAGAGAGGCTGGCCCCTTTTTCCGCAATAAGAGGGGTTTGCGACAAGGGGATCCCCTCTCGCCGTTGCTCTTTAACTTCATGGCAGAGGCGTTGTCCGTCATGCTGTCCAAAGCGTGTGAGATTGGACACATCGCAGGGGTGGTGCCACACCTCATACCCTGGGGGGTGTCTCACTTGCAATACGCTGACGATACTCTAATTCTATGCCAGTTCGAAGAGAGACAAGTCATAAACCTGAAGTTCCTTCTCATGTGCTTTGAAGAAATGTCCGGTCTCAAAATCAACTACCACAAGAGCGAGGTCATTGTTCTGGGCCAATCTATTGAGATTCAGCATAGGGTGGCTGACATGCTCAACTGCAAGCTTGGGGCCTTCCCTTTTGTGTATCTTGGCCTCCCCATCTCAGATCGCAAGCTAACCATGGATCAATTGATGTTCTTGGTGCAAAGACTTGGGTCTCGGATTGAATCTTGGTTGGGGAGATTCCTCTCCTCGGGAGGACGACTGATTCTCTCCAACTCGTGTCTTAGCAGCCTTCCTATGTTTGCTATGGGGCTCTTCTTGCTTCAGGAGGGAGTTCACGCCAAATTTGACACACACCGCTCCCGGTTCTTTTGGGAAGGCGCGGGGCCGAAACGCAAATACCACCTCGTCAACTGGCCGGCGATATGCAGACCTAAGGAAGCAGGAGGTCTTGGCCTCCTCAACACCAGAAAGATGAACACTGCCCTCCTGCTCAAATGGGTTTGGAAACTGTTCCAAGGAGACAATGCCCTATGGGCTCAGATCTCAGAGCCAAGTATGCGACGGCGACGGATATCTTTTCTGGTACGGGAGCAGGGGGCTCCCCATTCTGGAAAAGCCTGCATAAAATCAAGCATTTCTTCAAATTAGGAGCCAAACACTTGGTAAGGGATGGGACCCGAACCATGTTTTGGCTTGATCTCTGGTTTGGGCAGCGACCACTTAAGGACCTTTTCCCCACGCTCTTTAGTACTTGTGACAACCAACAAATTTCTGTTGCCTCCGCCTGCGCTGCCTCTTCGGGTCTCCGCTTCCGTAGAACCTTTGGCCCTCAGGCCAGAGAAGAATGGGACAGACTGCACCCCATCATCCAGGAAACCAGACTTGCACCGGGTGTCGATAATATAACCTGGAATCTTGACCCCTCGGGCTGCTACTCCGTGTCATCCATGTACAAAAAATTGTCCGAGGGAGCGTCAGTTGCACACGCAAGGGACGTGTGGGCAGCCAAACTCCCTCTTAAGATTCGGATTTTCACCTGGCAGTTGGCCCTTGATCGCCTCCCGTCCAGCCAATTGGTGGCCTCCAGGTTTGGCCCGGCAACAGGGAGATGTGCCCTTTGTGGTGAGCCAGAGGACGCCAAGCATATTTTCTTCACCTGTTCGTTGGCTAGATTTATGTGGAGTGTGGTGAGGCAGCTCCTCGAATGTCGCTGGTCTCCTACCTCCTTTGCTCAGCTCTTCGCCATCGTTTCTAGCTTTTCGGGCCGTCCGCGCCGCCTTATTTGGACTTTATTTGCGGCACAAAGCTGGGCGCTTTGGCACGTTCGCAACAAGCATGTTTTTGAATCTAGGGTGATCTCTAAACCTGCTAATCTCCTTTATAAAACTATTGTGTTTTTGCAGCTGTGGACGCCCCTCGCAAAGGCTCAAGACAGAGCAAACCTGTTGGAGATGGCAAGGCAACTAAGACTTTTACACGCGGGCATGGTGGCAAGTGACCAGCAAGGATCCCAGATGGCGCAGGCGCACGCGACTACCCCTCTAGCTGATGTTCCGTGACTTAGTCTGGGTTGCTCCTGTTGCTATTCTCTTGTTTTGATGTTAGCGCACTCTATCTGGCTAAGCTGTATGCCGCAGCAATGTAACCTTATTGTGTTCCGAACCTTGAGGGCTTTATTAATTTAAAGTCGGACACTAGATGCCTTTTATCTAAAAAAAAAGAACTCGCTCGCTTCCCACGAGCGTCGGCCGCAGCCGCCGCCGCCGCCCCTCCCCCAGTCGCGTGGGATCACGGCCCCGACCTCTTTGTCGCCGCCGCGAGTCGCCGCCTGTCGGCCCGTCGCGGGGACTCACGGCCCCGGCCTCTCCGTCGAACCCCCTTCTCCTCCGTTGCAGCCGCGAGCCGCCGCCCTCTCCCCCCATCGCGGGGCCGCGTCTTGTCCGTCGCAGCCGCGAGCCGCCCCCACCCCTCCGTCACAGGCCCCCGGGGGAGTCACGGACTCGTCCCCTCCGTAGCGGACAGCAGAGGCGCTACTCCTACATTGACTGGTTCACTTCCTTCCATCAAGCCTAGCGTTCATTGGATTCCGGCGAGCACATCATCCATGGCGCGCACAGGGGCATCGGGTGCTCGATGAGCACGGAGCACGTCGCTGCAGAGCTACCCGGGCAAGAGCAAGCAATCAACTGAAAAAACGGTAGCAAACAGCATCAGTGCATCACCAGCAGGCGTTGGCGGCAGTGCAGCAGCAGCCGGAATTCAGCCCGGGCGAGTGCCTGGCGTCATTGCACCGAGGCGTGCAATTCCTGACAAGTTCTGCTCAATGAACGGCTCTTTCGGCCGGACATGGCGTCAATGTGACTGAAAATGTGTAGATCACGAGCAAGTGGAGCACGAGATGCACACACACACACATAAATTTACTTTCCGCATCAACATCACCAGTAGATAAGTCTGACAACAAGATTTCATTGTGTCAATGAAACCATGCTTTTCTTACCATCTTGGGTTCAGGATTTTTTACTTGTTCAGACTTAGTGACTGCTCACAGTAAGCAACTCCAGCTCTCAGGATTTTCACTCAAATTTTTTCAGTCCATTTTATCCCTATATATCTCCTCGAAACAGGCTTTCGCCCCGTTTTATAAATAAAGCAACCACAAACATACATAGTTCAGATACAACACACAACACACACACCCCACATCAAGAGTCTGCTGGGGCAAGTACAACACGCCCACACACACAAGATAGATGATACATCACCCCACACAAGAGGTGCACTCAGAGGCTGGACGGAGTAGATATGCGACGGGCAGCCGCAAGAAGATCCTCCAGCATGCCGTCCAAGCGCTCCCTCTCCAGTAATATGGCCCGAGGTCCTAGCCCTCTCCAGGATCTCGGCCAGGGAGTCTACCGCAGCGTTGAAGAGGATAGGGGACAGGGGGTCACCCTGACGCACTCCACACGCCGGCCTAAAATAGGGACCCACTTCCCCATTAATGTTAATGGCCGTGCTGCCAGACATCACGATCTGCATAACCCAACCAATCATCCGGTCGTCCACGCCCCTCCTCTGAAGAACCTGTCGGAGGAAGGACCAGTCCAAGCGGTCGTATGCTTTCTGGAAATCCAGTTTTAAGAAGACACCCCTCTGATGTCGACTTCTGACCTCGTGCACGATCTCATGAAGTGCAAGAATGCCATCGTGGATGTGGCGACCCTTGAGGAAGGCGAATTGGTATTGGTGCGTAATCCGCTCCATAACCGGAGCCAACCTCACCGCACACACCTTTGAAAACAACCGTTGAATCACGTTGATGACCGTAATTGGCCTGAACTGGCGAATATCCGTGGCCCCCACTAACTTGGGGATCAAGGTAATAACGCCGTAGTTCAGACGACCCATATCAAGCGTCCCTACATAGAACTCCTGAAACATAGGCAGGATAGTCTCCTGGAGTTTCGCCCAGAATTTCTGGAAGAAGACAACCGGAAGCCCATCTGACCTGAATCATGGTTGTAGATATATCATCAAAGAACTTGTGACCAAGGGTCAATAACTTGATGTTGTGAACTTTGCATATGAGGCTGGACTTCTGCAAAAGGTATCCTCATTCCCTCTTATGAAATCCTGAGGATTCTAAGAACATACTTCAGATAACCTGAGCACTAGCAGTGGCCAATCTGGGGTAAGACTAGTAGTAATATTGAAAAATTTGAAGTCAGTGTCGCATACCTTAAAGTCTACAAGTAGTCTGTCGGCAAGCATTCTAAAAGACATAGATGCTTTGTGCACATCTGTTTTTCTGTATATGTGCTTGCTAGCATTGTATTAAAATTTTCTCATTCTCTGTCGCGGCTTTTGGCGGGGATTTTTCTGCCAGCTCTGTTTGTCATAACAGTTAATGGGTCTAATATAGCTCCTCTTGCAGATCAACACAATAAGAAGAGCAATCTGTGCTTCGGGCTGTTATAAAGTGTGTCGATGACCACAAACTCGAAGCTAAGTTCCCATTGAAGGATCTTCGGACACGGCTGAAAGAATTTGAGAAGGCCAAGACATTACTTTTTTAAACATAAGCCAAGACATTACTGATGATGATGGAGAACTAAAGTATCTTACAATCGTTATGCCACCAATTCTTTGATAATATACAAGCTTGCTGTTTGAAGTTCAGCAAAGCTCTTATGGAGTGTCAAGTTCTACCGAGATGCAATTTGATGGACCTGGAATGTGGAACAATAGGTTGAATCAGAGTTAGATGGTCTAGAATAGTCTTCAACACTTTCCAAATGAGGTGTACTTTCCCATGAAATGCGAATGTACTGCTAAGTTTGTTCTAAGGCCGTGAAAGAAAAATCTGAATTTCCTGTACAATGTTCCCTGTTTAATTTCCAGTGAATTTCCTGTAGAATTTCCTTAGTATGTACTGCACAATTTGTTATCAGAATTTTCTCAATATGTACTGGGTGTTATTGTACATATTATCAAGATTTTGTTATCGATGAATATTACAATTTCCTCGCAACATCTGGTTTGTTCCATGTCCATTTGTTGTCTATATTGTTCCTGCCAACATCTATATTGTTCCGGTCAAACTTCATTTGCACACATATCAGCTGCACACACATAGACAATTTCTCCTGTCAAGTTTTAATTCATTTGTTTGTTAAAATCATACCAGTTCCCTTGTTTTATTTCACAACAGCTGTACACACACATACAGAGATAAATTGCCAGATAGCACACACACTCACAGGGATACTTTTGTTTCACAGAATACACAGACAGATATTTCTATGAAATTGCCAGATAGAAAGCCCCTTGTTGACAATGCTGCTACATCATACACTACTGCAGAAACGACAACTAGTAAGAGAATTCCAAATTTTCGGTGCTTGTTCTTCAGATAGCAGTGCACACTGCTGCTTCTTCGAACCAGTGTCCAACATACGGTGCCAGTAAACCTCCACAGTGGTCGTCCAGACTTTGCCCGCCCTGCCTGCAACGCAGCCCCGCGCGCCTCCCCTCGCCGGCCTCGACCCACGCCGCCGATCCTCCCCACGCCGGGCGCCTCCGCCGCTACCCTCTGTGGCCGTCCCCTCCACCCCGTGCTTCCCTCCATCGCGGAGATCGCCGGGAGAGACCCTCCGTCGAGGCCGCCTCCGCCGCTTCACTCCATCGCCGTCCCCTCCCCTCCGTCGTGGGGATTGCCGGACATACCGGTCCATCGCCTTCCCCTTCCCTCCGACGCGGCCCCCTCCCCTCCATCGCGGGGATCGCCGGGAGAGTCCCTCCGTCCCCTCCACTCTGCCGCGGGGATCACCGGGACAGACTGTCGAGAGTGAGCGAGATGAGGGGCAGAGAGGTTTAGAGCGAGAGGAACCGTGAGGTTCACAAAAAATTGGTGAGAATAATAGGATGGCAGCTCTATGATGTGTGCATATAAGATCAATTTTAATTGTTGCTTTAAGATTTGTGTAGTCTCATCAGATGATTCGGCCGCTTAAAAGGACGTTTGTCTTTTATAATCTTCGCAGAATATATATGAGGTTTCGGTCCCACAAATTTTGGTTCCGGTCCTACAGTTTTGGTTCCGTCAATTTGGTTCCGTCTAATTACCACCGTCAGATCGGAGCGAATGGATGGTTATTAAAAATGCCAACCACCATAAAACTTGTATAATATAATTCATCGATACAAACTGTGCAACACTGACAGGTTATGTGCAAGAAAATCTTCTGGAAATAATCATACTAACCACATGTATTGTAACTCATATACATGAAATCCCAAGTCCAAACAACAGCTCACCTCCGCAACGTCGACATGCTCGCCTACCCCGTCGCCGGTTGCCTCTCCCGTGCCCAAGCACATACCCAATCAAAGCCGCGTCTGGCCCACCGCGGTCGCGATAAAACTGCTTCACCGCGACCCAGGAGAGACGCGGCCGCCTTGGTCTGCACGGGTACATAGGGACGGAGGCGTCTAAGTTGACCTAGGGCCGACCGGTGGCAGCGGCATCGATCTAGAGCCGTGAGAGTGTGAGACAAGAGGCGGCGGGGTGATGCCGTGGCGGGACTGGGCGACGTCGATCTTGGGCTATGGGAGAGGAGGAGGCGGGGTTAGGCCGTGGTGGGCGTCGATCTGGGGCCATGGGAGAGGAGGGGGCGGGGCTAGGCCGTGGTGGTGTTGGGCAGAGCTCTGCGGAGAAGACGATAGGACTGTGTTGTCTAGACAAGACGATGGGATGGGAGTGCGTGTGATTTTTTTTTCCTTTGAGCAGAGCGATACGAAGATTTGGCCGCAGAACTATGCGCGCAAGCCCAAGTATGCCAAGTAACATGCGGGCCATATATTTAGGGCATCTCCACCGCTGCCACACATCATGCGTTCGCGCCTCCGGATAGGTCAGAACCGAACAAAACCGCGGTCTAACATGGCCACGCATTGCAAATGTGGAAACCGCGGTCTAACATGGCCACGCATTGCAAATGCGGATGGCCGCGGTGTCCGGGATGATCCAAACCCGGTCTAAATCTGGGCCAGGTTTGCGTGGCCGCGGAGGGCATACGGTGTCCTCGCGTGTCCGCTTGATTGTCGGCTCGCCTCCCTGGACCCAACTGTCGGTGGGGGCGCGAATATTATTAAATATGGACTGGGAGGGGATTGTCCCTGTCCAGTCCACTTCCTCACTCCGCAGTCCACCTCCCCACGCGCTCACAACCGCCACCATGGCCCAGAAGAGGGCTTTTGCTCCCGGTGCCAACGACGGCGAGGCCAGCAACAGCCACCGTCCTCCGCCGGCGTTGAGGGCTGGGGGACACTGCGGCGGTCTCTACATCAGAGAGGCCGCCCGCGTCAGCGCGGCATTGGCGCAACCCGCACCGCTGGTGCCGAAGCCGGAGGACGATGATGACCCGGACATGCGCGCCGCTCTGGCGCTGTCCAATGAGGAGGAGGAGGCCAAATGGCCGCATCTCGCGATGGTCATTCGCACCTCCACGATGGAGAAGAAGGCCCAGCAGGCGGTCAAGGACGTCGAGGCTTGGGCGTTGCTCGACCAGGCCCGCCGGGTGGAGGAAGCCTTGCGGCGGCGTGAGGAGCTAACATATGTTATAATAAAATAAAATATGGGCCGTAGCAACGCACGGGCATTCAACTAGTAAAGTTATATTAAATCAAAAACAAGGGGAGTAATTAGCACATCCATTGTCAACAACCGATCCTAATATAAATCATTGGTCACTCGATCATGGCAACGTGATCAACAAAGCCAGTGGATTCCTATGGAGCACACAGGCTAGCCCTAGCTTGTGCTAAAAGAAACAGGTAAGCAAATATACTAGGGCTTGTAAATGACCCTACCCGCTCTGCCCTAACCGCCGGCTCTATTTGTCCATGCACCTGACCCATCTCATCAAGTCATCATACCTTTTCAACTTGTGATCTTAACACTATGGTCGTCGTCTCTGGGTCCCCTTTGTCGTAGTACCTCCCTATACGAGGTAGTCGGAGCCTGCAAATTGGTATATCTCTTAGGGCATCTTCGACGGGGCGACGAGCGACCGTTTGCGTTCGTTGGGCCAAAAAATGCGTCGGGTTCCTGCTCCAGCGGAGCGACGCAAAGTGACCGTGGCGTCCGCGGCGACGCAAATCTGGCCGAAATATGCGCCTCGGATCCATTTCTGCGGACGCGAAGTGTTCGCTCGCGTCTGGGAGACGTTTCGTCGGGCCCGTCTGGCAGCGACCCTGCGTCGATGCGTCTTTTTAGGCACACCAACACTACTAGCTTTTCTCATTTTGCAATGTTTTAATGTGTCAACCATGGTCCAAATTATGTATTAGTTTGTGTAAATCATGCTCTGAATTATGTATTAGTTTGTGTAAAACCATGTTCTAATATGTAATGTTTGAAACTATGTTTAAATGGAGAAGAGAAAAAACAAGTAGAAAAAAATGTGTCGCTCCGTTGGAGCCACCCCCAGACGCAAACGGACGCGCGGACAAAAAAGGTCATTTTCGCGTCCGCGGGGTGACGCAAACGGATGATCGCGGACAATTAAATGTGTCGTCCCATTGGAGATGCTCTTAGACAAGCCACAATGGGAGTATCATAAGTAGTATCATGCATGTCATGTTGGCAAAAATCTGATGTGGCGCACCAATTAATGAGGTAAGATGGGTGTGGTATAATAATATAATACTGTATCATAGCACGTAAAACTAGAAAATTTAATGGCAAATACATCAAGTACACAAATTTGCATTGAGATATTACAAAATATTAAATATAATGATACTATGAGACTAACTTATGATACTATGCATTGTGGGGTAGTATCATAAACTAGTATCATGTGCATGATACTACTAGTGTATGATACTTCCCACTGTGACTAGTCTTAAGCCGGTCAGTTACTACGTTATGCTATAAAAAAAAGTACTTTAACTGCATTTTGAGGTTAGGTTTGCTGGTTGCCAAGAGGACCATCTATCACTGTCGATGATTAGCCCAAACAGTGCACACCGTGGCAAAGTGGCATGTTATATTACACATATATATGCGCGGTGTGTGAAACTATATGCGAACAGATTACTTTGTAATGTACAGATTATGGATTTGGTAGCCCAACCAATATGGATGCGTGTGTCTGAAAGGGGCCTGCTAGTGCTCTACTATACAATGTACAGTTGGATGTGATCTAGTTTCTGTGAGAACTAAGACACGACATGAAGATGCAACATACCCAAGCTATAGCTGGATGCATGCATGATGTAGCTGTTTGGGGCATGCATTATTTATCTACACTCAGGGGGATGATTGAGGAGAGCCCCCTTGGGGCTTTTTATATAGGGAGATGGGAGAGGAGAGGGAGGGGGGGGGAGGGGGGCAAGAGGCAGTCGCCAACCCCCTTATGGGTTCGGGAATGCGTAGACATGATCGACACGAGTCTTCGATTAATAACCATCTGGAAAACCATAACGGTCCCTATGTAACCACGAATAAAGTTTAGAGGAGCGTAAAGTTTATCGTTTGAACCTCAACGTCGAGTCCTATTCCTTTTATAGCACGATACCTTTGTTTGTTCGAGACTTAATCTTTGGTATCCACTATACCTTGTTCTATCTCGTTACCGACCCACACAATTTAACTAGTCATCATAATATCATATCATGTGTGACCTCGTCACTTTCTTGCAAACGGTGTTGATGTGATATTATCGAGTGGGCCCTTGTCATATATATCCATCAAAGGATGTAAAAATTAAGCTCTTGACTCATACGCCTCAACCCACCCTATTGGAATACTTGAGCACCACCTTATGATTACCCTATTACGGTGTACCGGTTGATGATGTCAAAGCAGCCGCCGCCTGCCGGTGATAGTGATTAAATATAGTTTCACTGTATAAGGATTAGTTTACAACATTTCATAATAGTATCACAATGCTAAACTTTGTGACTTGATCAGGTTGCAATACCTTACGGGTGTATGTCCATCATGTTCACTATCATGGCTATTATTAATGACTACTTAGTCACATGATCAGGAAACCTTGATCATCTTACTAATCAATGCACTATATCAATGGGTACGGGGTTTTATTTACGTACCACACGTGCAGGGACAGAGCCAAGGGGGGACGAGCGGGGGCGAGACCCCCCCCCCTGACGATCCGATTTTCTCTCGATAGCGATTAGGAAGTTCGGCTAATCGCGCTTCTGGTGACCATGTTCGCCCCCCCCCATCCGTGTGTGGCATGTGGAGTCAGCCCAAGGCCCTTCAAACCCACCTGCTAATCTGCTTTTTTTTAGCACAAACACACCCCTCCTTTATTAAATCATCAAAAGTTGGGGAATACAAACGCCTGCAGGCGGGTTTCCAAACCACACATACCTCCCTGCTGGGGATCCTAAAATCGAGCGAGCCAAAGCATGCGGCTCATTATTCGAACATCTATTCTCATAAACTAAGGAAAATTCAGTAAATGCTACTGAGGACGCCATGATTTCATGCAAAATATGGCTATAGCGGCCCCGATTTTGCTCCTTCATCGCATTCACAACTGATAAACAGTCGCTCGCCACCCTGATCCTTTGGAGGGAGAGGTCCACGGCCAGATTAGTTCCCTCTCTGACTGCCAACGCCTCGAGCACCTCTGGATCAGACATACCATGCAGAAGGACTGCCGAGGCTCCCAGATACTCTCCATTCGCCCTTCTCGCCACTGCAGCGATCACGCCATGATCTTGACGCCTTGAGACTGCTGCATCTACATTAACCTTGACAACACCAACAGGGGAAGGAATCCACCGAGAATGATCCTGCTTTGGTGCTGCCCCTCCCTTTATCACTGTTTGCTTTGATTGACTAAGGTCGGCCAGGAAATTCTCCACAAAATAATGAGTACTCAGTGGGCTTTGGAAAATTCCTTCATGAATCGCCTTCCTCCTAGCATGCCATATTGCCCATGCAGTCACACACATACGTGTTAGCTGTTCCTTTAGCACTGTCTCAAACATCGTAAACAACCAGTTTCGAGCAGCCGGTTCCTGGACATGACTCATATGCTCAGTCAGCTCATCGTCAGTCAGTGCCCATACACACCTTGACATCGTGCAGTCAAGAAGAGAGTGCCGCCACGAGTCCTCAGCTCCACATATCGCACAAGCACTCGATGGTGAAATGTGCCTCCTATGCAATGTGTCCGCTGTTGGTAGCGAATGCTTCGCTAGCCTCCACAGGAAGATACGCAACTTGGAAGGGACCTGTATATGCCATAGCTTTGCCCAGCTATTCTGTCTCCCTTGCTGGTCCGAGTTGGCCGCTGTCTCATCGAGCCAAGCTTCACGCCTTTCCTTTGTTGACACCAACATCTTATACGCAGATCGTACCGTGAACATACCTTGCCGATCATAGTGCCATGCCCAAAAGTCATCTTGGGTTCGTGTACTAATCGGAATTGTTTTGATTACCTGCTAATCTGCTATGAGCCCGCGTTTACAACCAGGTAAAGTCCAGCATGTTCTAAAAAAAGAAAAGGTAAAAGTCCAGTTAACAACACAACCCAGTCGTATGGGTAGTCTAAAGGGACCAGCAACCAGCCCGCGAGTATATCAGATCGGCTTATGACGTTTGGTTTCTGCTGAATTGGGCGCCTACCTGACGGCCGCCAACTGGAGATCCGATCTAAATCAATCGATTGAATCAAGATGATTAGAGCTCATATGGACGTGATAATACATAGCCTGGCTACACCAGACTTACCACGCACGCACGGACGACCCGCCGAGCTGTTGAGCATGAGTGACGATGAGATGAGGAAGCAAGGTAGTTTACTCTTCTCTCTAGATTCGATTGTGTCGTTGTTAGTCTTCTGGTCATCTCTCAACATCAGATTAAATTTTGCTAATTAGATTTTTCGATTGGTGCCTACTTGTGCTTATCTAGATATGGAGAGAAGTAGAGTAAGATCAATTTACAAGTTAATTAGGAAATCTTAAATTTGCTACTATCTCAAGCGATTGATTTGTTAACTCTTGTGTCTTTCGTCTTACTACATAATATAATTGATAGACCGGAAAGGAAATTGGTATGGCGGTCGTCTGCAATGAGGTAAATGAATCGTTCGTACTCATTATGGTCGGAGGGCAGATTTAGAAATATATTTTTTCGCATTGCCAAATGTTATTGCTAGTGTTTTTGTAGAACTACTACACTGAGACTACTAATAGAAAACAACATATATTTAGGTGCCTGTTGAAAAAAAATCTTGTTATAATCTTCGCCCCCCTTATGGTTAAATCTTGGCTCCGTCCCTGCACACGTGTATCAATGCTTCCGCTTAATACAGTTATAGCATGGTATAAAACTTATTATGAACAAACACATATATCATAAAAGAAAACATCTTTGTTTATTTGCCACTAGGGCACATATCCAACATTTTTCTCTATCAAGGATGGATCTCACATAAGGTTTTGGAAAGATAAGTGACTTGGTAATGCCACTTTTCACGAACAATATCCTGCAATATACATATTGTGCGTCACAAATCGAACACTTTAGCAAAGGTGATGGAAACTTCCCTTACGAATGTAACGTTCGATCCTGGAATGCTTTGCTTCAATGTTTGAATATGGTCCAGTTAACGCATGGGATTGATGAGTTTCGCTGGAATCTACATGGGAGTGGCAAATTCTCTGTGGAATGCATGTACAGTACCTTGATCCAACCTAAAGTGCTAGTTACTAATAATAATACTAATAATACTAATAATAATAATAATAATTGTAAAATGAAAATACCGTTGAAAATTCAGGTTTTTGCGTGGTATCTTTGTAGAGGGGTAATTCTCACTAAATACAACATTGCAAGACATAACTGTGAGGGAAGTAAAAAAAGTGTCTTTTGTCATCACAAGGAGACTATCACATACTTATTCTTCTAGTTTTCTAGATCTATACATCCAAATAGATTCTACCTTATACCCGTCATGTAGCGTTGCTAATATATTCCGCAACTGGCTAAATGAGGTGGATCATAGCTTTAAAATACTTATTATGGTGGGAGCGCTTGCCTTTATTTGGTCGCTCTTACTATGTAGAAATGACAAGGTTTTTAATGACAAAAATTGTTTTCTCTTGCACGTTATCTACTGGTACACTGCTTTGCTCAGTTCATGGTTGTCTCTTCACCGTGTGAAGAATCACGGCCTTTTTATGGAGGTGTCTAAACGGTTGAAGGATACGGAGAGAAAAAAAACTCCCAGCATATAGAGCCATCCTGCTAGAGTTATGGATATTGGCGAGGATGGTGGCGCGCTTTAGACTCGCCCTAGTATATGTAGTCGTTACTAGGTGGTCCGAGTATCTATTTGTAAATTTTATTACTTATTGAACTATTTATATTACTATTAATAATTATAAATTAATTTGCTGAATTTTCCCCAAAAAAGTAGAGAAAGTGAGAGGATATGTGTAGTACAACCCACTGAGTTGTCCTGAAACCGTTACATGGGGCGCATGCTATAGATAATTGTTTAAAGTGAATTTTCTAGACATGGGTATTCATGAATCCAATATTACTTACTTTGACATTAACTTATATAGTTGCCCGACCTCAAAGTTACATAAATTTTGGGAGGGAGAGTTTCCTTCAAACTGGTCGTTTGAAACTTATCATTTTTACTAATCTTCATATTTTTGATTTGAGTATGAAAAATGACACGCACATATGTACATACATCCTCTACCTCGAAAAAATTATTTTTAGAACTTTTCGAGCGCTAGAAATATGAATTTTGGGCCCGAGAAGTTATCAAGTTCACGAGAACCATCGTTCCGTTGCGTATTTTGGATAATTGTTCCTAGATTGTCGTTCCTAGGTACTCTGTATCAAGGATACATGGTTATTCCGGATGTATTTCCCGTGGCATGCGTACTTGGAGTGTTTGTAGTTGCGTACTTGGAGTCTTTGGAGTGTTTCCCAAGTACGCATGCCACACTAAGTCCACATGAGCCACGGGAAAAAGAAACTGAAGTACTTGGAGTGTTTGTAGTTGCGTTCTCTATACGGACTGTCCTATCACTAGAGCTTCTAGGAACCATGGATTTTTTACGTTCTTCAACCACAACCTCGGACATGCGGCACACCCCAGAGTAAAGGGCATCTCCAACCCGATCCAAACCGGACGCCTGTTTGGATTGGGCCGTTTAGGTGGTCGCGCTGCCACGCGGACCTGGTCGACGGTCCGTTTGAGTCGTGCACTGCGCCCAATGCGCGAGCGCACCGCAAAAGTCAAAGACAACAAAAAAACCAAAAAACAAAAATTAAATTTAAACTAAAGTTTATTTAAACATAGCCCTATTTTTGGCAAATTTCACACAAAAGATAGCCATATACGGGCTTTAAACTAAAAAAAGGGGGAACCCTAGTCTAGGGTATGGGACGCGGTGGCCGCCGGCGCGCCACCCCGCTCCCAGTAGTACTCGTCGTTGTCGTCGTCGATAAGGACGACCCCCCGGCGGCGACGAGCTGTTCCGGCTGGACACGCCGGAGGGCGCCGGACTCCGGCCAGCGACCACCGCGCCTTTACCATGCTGAGTGCAGGTCCGAGGGCTCGCCGGCCTGCGCAGGCGTGCCAGTCGCGCCGCCTCCTTCTGCCTCTGCTCCGCCGCAGCGGCCTGCAGCTCCGCCTCGTGCCGAAGCGTGGCTAGGCGCTCATTCTCCTCCCGGAGCGCGGCCTGGCGCGTGGCCTCCAACTGCCGGCGCGCCATGGCGACGAACGCCCACGCGTCGGCATCTTCCTTGGCCTTCCTGGCCTCCTCCTCCAGCGCGGAGGCGCACACCACCTCGGCGAGGTGCGGCCATTTGGCTAGCTCCTCGAGGTCGTTGACCTCGCGGGACGCCGCGAGCACGGCGCGCAGCTCGGGGTCATCGTCCTCCTCGGGCTGGGCTTGTGGCGCTGGCGCGGCCCGTGGCGGAGTAGTCGCGGGCTCATCGATGTAGAGGCCGTCGGGGAGACAGCCAGCCCTCCTAGCTGGCGTGCGCGGCTGCGCGCTAGGCTGCGCGCGAGGCCTCGCCGTCGCCGAGGTGAAGCAGGTGCGCCAGCACGCATCGTGCTCCACCACGAACCACAAGTCCCAGTTGGGACTTGTGTAGCGGAGGTCCGCCGGCAGCTGCGCGCGCCGCCGCTGGATCTCTGCCAGGCGGGCGCATCCGGTGGCCGGTATCGGAGGCACCGGAACCCGATCTGGGCTCAGGTGCCAGCCGTGGGGGAGGTGCACGTCGCCCTATGGCATTGGGGCGCCGGTCTCCCAAAAGATCTGCGCCACCAAAACGGTGACGTACATCCGGTCGCGCATGTGCGTCGGCGGCCCCATGTCGAAAGCGGTCGGCGCGGGTCGCCGGCTGCTGCCGGCCTCATGGTCGTTCGCCGATGGCTCGAACTCGCGCTTCGGGGCCATGGCGGCGCGAAAGCTCGAGCGAGCGTGCATGCGGAGTGGAGTGGGGAGTGGGGACTTGATAGGGACGGTCCCCCTCCCAGTCCACATTTAATAGGACTCGCCCGCCGACTGGTGGGCCAGCAAGGCGAGTAGGCAGACGCTCGGAACACCGCGTGTCATCCACGGCCACGCAAACCTGGCCCAGATTTGGGCCGGGTTTGGGTCGTCCCGGACACCGCGGCTATCCGTATTTGAGATGCATCGTCGTATTGGGCCGCGTTTTTGTCTGCCGTGACCCATCTGGACGCGCGGGCGCGGGATGGGTAGCCGCCATTGGAGATGGCCTAAATTCCTTTATTCCTAGCGGCTCAGAGCACATGACAGTATAGGAACGTGGGTCCTTCGTTCATGTTCTTTTTGAAACTTAAACCATTCTATTAAGCAAACAACAAGTTGCCTCATTAAAAACCTTCCAGCCCCTTCGGTACCCTAGAAGGAAAAGAGTGCGTCTGGAACTTGCTGCTGCGGATCACAGTATAGTTACATCATTTAGGAGAGTTTGCAAAAGGAAACTAGGGGTTTCATCCACCCAATTACAAGAAATCTGAGAAGAAAAACACTCCCTAGCTATTTCATGGGCTAATGTATTAATATCTCTTCCACAATGAGTAAACTGCACATTACCAATCATGCTAGCTAGATTCAAGATATCTGCATAGACATCTGTCGCTTCATTTCATATACGTTACTCACCCGAGCACAATTGGATGACTTTCAGAGAATCAGACTCAGCTTCAATATTGTTGCACCCTTTGTTATTGGCTAAACGCAGACCATAGAGCATTGCCATAGCTTCAGCCATTGGAGCCGAGCCAACATGGGGGGTGAAGATCGAGGAGGCTGCAATGAAGTCGCCTCGGCAGTTTCTAAGAACAGCCCCCGTTGCACCACTATGATTCTCTGCAGAAAAATAAGCATCCACATTTAGTTTTAAAAATTCCGCTCGGGGTTTAAGCCATACTTTTTTGTGCACACGGCATTACTTTGCTTTTGCAGCATTTGCAACAATCGCTCTGATCGAGTTTGAACAAACATTCACTGGGGGAATCTGTTCACCATGTGTTTGTCGGCGGCGAAGCCACCACACGTACCAAGCAGCCGTAGCAATGGTCTCTTGAAATTTAATAGAATCATAGCCCGTAACAGTACTGACTGTGGATTTTAGAAGTATCTCAAGTACTTGGGAGCCCGACCAACCAGGCTCCATGGCATCAGATATCATATTCTCTAACCCCAATGCTCTCCAAATATTTACAGCCCCTTGAAATTTAAAAACCATAGGCAGTACATCTTCATCCTCTTGATCACAGATTGGACAAGCCCCAGACGTACCTATATGTCTCCCAAACATAACGGCTTTTAGAGGAAGAACTCCATGCATGATCCTCCAACAATAAATCTTAAGCTTAGCTAGAACATTTAGTTTCCATAGAATTTTCCAGGTCGGATTATTAAGAGAAGTACCAGAGATTAGGGACCTGCAGGTAACCCCATTAAATTGATGTCTCCATTCAACATGATACGCGGATCGCACAGAGAAGAAACCATACCGAGTTCCATGCCAAGAGATGAAGTCCTCAAATGCATCATAATGAAGGGGGAATTTGTAAAATTTTGGTGGCGTCGATGGGATGGAAATTTTGGTGGATTAATTTCTGGTCCCAACCCCCTGAGACGGGATCAATGAGCTCTGAGACCTTGGTGAGGAGGCAGGCACCTCGGGGGGTAATGATCTTACGGTTTGGGCTATTCGGGATCCATGGATCTTGCCATATATGTATAGAATCTCCATTTCCCACTCGCCAGATACATCCTCTGTTAAAAGTCTGAATTCCAGCAACAATGCTTTGGCAAGTAAACGATGATCCTGCTTTAGGGCTAGCCTTGAGAATATCACTATGAGGGTAGTACTTTGCTTTTAACACCCGGGCACATAAAGAATTAGGATCATCAATGAGTCTTCAAACCTGTTTAGATGGCCAAATTAAAAATGTAAATCACGAAAACCATACCACCTTCCTTCTTAGGGAAACACATCTTCCACCAAGCATACCAATGCATTTTCCGACCTTGATCATCATCGCCCCACCAGAACTGAGATATAATATCAGTAATTTTCTTGCATATATTCTTTGGTAATAGGAATACTGACATAGCATAAACTGGAATGGCCTGGAGAATAGCTTTGATTAAAATCTCCTTACCACCAATAGATAGCAATTTTTCTTTCCAACCTTTGATTCTTTCCAACACTCTCTCCACAAAATGCAGAAAACAATCACTCCTGTCAGCTCCAACAATTACAGGGAGCCCCAAATACTTGTCAGTGAGAGCCTCGGTATTAATATTGAGAACATTGCAAATCTCAACCTTCACATCGACATGAGTATTAGGACTGAAGAAGATACTAGATTTTGCCACACTAACCAACTGTCCCAAATTTGCACAATAGGTATCAAGAGCTTGCTGCGACGAGATTGCATTGTTCAAATCTGCCTTCAAGAAAATTAAAGAGTCATCAGCAAATAGTAAGTGTGAAACTGATGGTGCATTGTTGCACACCTTAATCCCTTCAATGCCACCAATCTCCTCAGCGTGCAGCAAACGACTTGACAAACCTTCCGTACATAATAGGAACAAGTATGGGGAAAGGGGGTCCCCTTGTCGAATACCTCTAGTGGGAGTGAAACTATCCGTAACTTGGGAGTTAAATCTGATCGAGTAAGAGACCGAAGTAACACATGCCATCACCAAATCAACCCACTCATCATGGAATCCCAACTTGGTCATCATCTTCTTCAAGAACTCCCATTCCACTCTATCACAAGCTTTATGCATATCCAATTTAACAGCACACAGACCTGATTTACCTTTTCTTTTATTTTTGATTTTGTGCACACATTCATAGGCCACCAACACATTATCAGTAATGATTCTACCCGGAACAAACGCGCTCTGTGTTGGGGAAATAATGTCTGGAAGAATAACTTTCAGCCTTGCCGCCATCATTTTTGAGATAATTTTATAGTCCACATTACAAAGATATATAGGTTTGAATTGAGAAACTTCTTCAGGGCTATCAACCTTTGGAATTAGCACCACTATTGTCTCATTCCAACCTGTAGGAATACTTTTTTCCTTGATGGCCTGTAGTACTGCCGCTGTAATATCCTCACCCACAAGGTGACAATTTTTTTTTTGTAAAATAGAGCATGCAAACCATCCGGCCCTGGAGCTTTTAAGTCACCTATACTGAACACTGCTTTCCAAACATCTTGAGCAGAAAATTGAGCAATAAGCCTTTCATTCATCTCGTTGGAAACCTTTGGAGTAATCTTATCAAGGAACTCCTATTGGACTTCATTATTTTCCAATGCAAATAAGTTAGTAAAATACTGTAAAATAATCGGATAAAATTATCTGTACCTTCAACAAACTGTCCGAAGGATCCTTGATTTTCTTGATTAGATTTCGCTTTTTACGATTGGAGGCAAAGCTGTGGAAGTACTTGGTGTTTTTATCACCATTTTGAAGCCAATTGGCGCGAGACCGCTGACTCCATTTTATCTCCTCCTGCTCAAGAAGTTTCTCAATCTGTTTGCCGAGTTCAAATTTTTTCGCCTGATTCACGTCATTAATTGGCCCACGCCTAATAAAATCCAATTCCCTTTGGGCCTTTCTCAACTGTTGTTTGGGCTTGTTCAGTATTCGATGATCCCGTGCATGCAAACCAGCATGCATAGCCTTTAGCCTTCCCAGTACGTCGATCACGCCGGGATCATTAGCCGTAGCAGTCCATTGTTCCTCCACAACCTCTCTGAACTTATCTTCTTTTAGCCATTTAGCTTCAAAAAGAATTTGTTTGGTAACAGGAATAGTCGGAGGCGCATAGAACTCAGTGTCAAGCAAAAGGGGCCGATGATTAGAATGGTTATATTCAAGATGTTGGATTGCTGCATGATCCTGCAAAGCTAACCATTCATTATTAACTAAACCACTGTCCAATCTTTCTCTCATAGTACCACGATGCCAAGTAAAGGGATCTCCAATGTAACCAAAATCCACTAAGTTGCAATCATCCAGAGCAGTATGAAAAGCTTCCCGGAACCTAACATTTCCTCCTTCCTTTTCATGGACATACAGGATCTCATTCAGGTCACCCATGATCAGCCAGGGCAGGTTCATGTTCTATTTATTGTATCTGGTGGTGAGCTAGTATTTGAACACGTAAAATGGTACGGTATGATCCAGAACAAATAGGCCCAGCTTGGATTTAAAATCTGTCATGGGCTTTTAGTTCCTTGTAACTTCTGGGCATTACGACTCTTAGCGAGTGTCGCGTTTAGAAGAAAAAAAAAGCTCCATCTAGAAAAAAAGGCAGGCTCGGCGTTGACATTCTACCTGTATTAGTACCTACATATGATAACCAACAAAAAAATATCTATTACTTCCTCCGTTTCATTGAATACAACGTATCAGTTTTGCCCATAGTCAACATTCTCTAAGTCTGACCAATGTTATAGCCAACAATATGAATATTAGTATGTTTACCGTAAAATATATTATCATAATTTTTTGGATGCTAAAAGTAGCCAGGGGTAAATACAGTGGTTTGCCCGGCAACTTTTCCTTTTTTAGTCTTTTTATTGCAAAATCGAAAGTTGCCATCAGGCCATTGGTTGCTGGATCGGATGGTTCAAATCGCGTCAGGCTGGGATCCTTATTCGCCCGATAGTTTTTGGTTCATGTTGTCGATGTTTATGTTTTCTTCTTTATATTTTATCAAACTTAGTAAGCTTTAATATTTTACTAAATTTATAATCCTTTTTTATAGAGACGGAGGTAGTAGTACCTCAAAAGGTACATTTTTTTTTTTTGAGTAAGATAGTTACCGGCTGGAGACGGAGGCATGTGTCTAACTAAGCGCTTTGGTTCTGGCGACTCGGGTGGCGACTGGGAGCTCGCCCGCCCTGAGCGCCGCCACCGTGGTGCTGCCCGTCTGAAAGGATCGTATGACACCTAGAGGGGGGGTGAATAGGTGTAAACTCAAATTTTAATACTTTTTTAAATTAGGCTTGACATAAAGGTAAATTCTCTAGATATGCAACTAAGTGAATTCACCTATATGACAAGATA
This sequence comes from Lolium multiflorum, assembly GCA_030979885.1. Taxonomy (NCBI): domain Eukaryota; kingdom Viridiplantae; phylum Streptophyta; class Magnoliopsida; order Poales; family Poaceae; genus Lolium; species Lolium multiflorum. Next base: position 213,694,072 of record CM061753.1, on the reverse strand, counting down.
GCAAGCAACAATACAAGATACACGTAGTAAAGGCAGTGAGAGGATAGAGGTAACCGAGGTGGAGCACACGGAGAGACGGTGATATGATTCCCGTAGTTCCCTTCCTTTGCAAGAAGGTACGTCTACGTTCGGAGGGGTGTGGCGCCACGAAGGCTCACCCTATTCTCCTGTGAGCAACGCCACAAAGGCCTAGCCCACGCTCCACTAAGCGGTTGCCTTGAGGTCGCAACCGGCACCTTCACACGAAGCTTGGGGCACACATCCACAACCAAATTGGAGGCTCCCAAGATGTAACCAGGAAGCTTTACACGAAGAGTAGCTTCGAGTTCACCTCACAAAGATCCACTAAGAATGTTGATGAAACACAAATCCCTTTGGTGGAAGAGTAGATCTAGGTCACCTCTACCAAATCCTCAAGTATGGTGAAGTTTGGTTGGAGGAGTAGAGAGATCTAGAGAAAATGGAGCTCAACAATGGTGTCTCAGATTTTTGGGGAAGAAGAGCTGAAGAAGACTTTGGAGAAGAAGCACTATTTGTACCCGGTCGGGAACGCCCGTTTGGAGCCGTTGGAGCGCTGCCCGGTAGTACCGGCCAGGTTGGGCCGGTACTACCGGCCCTGGACGAGAAGCGCTTACGCCGGCCACGTGGCCAGGAGGAGCCGGGCCGAAGGGGGGAGGCCGGAGCTACCGGTCGAGGTACCGGCGGGCCTCCAAACCCCCCTGGCACAATACTGAGCCACAGGCTCGATCTCCGGTACCTTGGGCGGTACCAAGGCCGGAGCCTCCGGCCGTGGCCAGGCCGGTGGTACCGCCCAAGCCTCCGGCCCCTTCTCTCTTCTCTTTTTCTTCTTTCATTTCTTTCTTCCTCTTTACTTTTCTTCCTCCATTTTCTTTTCCTTTTCTTCTCTTTCTTTCCTCTTTCATACTTTCTTCCAACAAATAACCACACACAACTCATCACATGATATCTTGCACACTCTTCAACTTTTGGGCATTCCAGGTATGCAACAACCTACAAATCTTATAACACGAAATGCTCATATAAAATCATTGTCATCAACACCAAAACAACATATAACAAGGGTATGTTCTTTCAATCTCCCCCTTTTTGGATTCTTGATGACAACATAAGATTTGCATAAGAATTGATTATTTGAGCAAAGAAATTATAAGACGATATAATAAGCTCCCCCTAGACATGTGCATCCAATAGAATTAGCATTTGAATAAGAAGCACATATTCTCGGATCAATATACTCAAGCAAATAAGATTAACCAACAAGTGCAAAGATAAAGAGTAGCAAACAAGTTCATCACTTGCACTTGAGAAGAGACAGGCATATGTGAGTAAAGACAAGTGTTGAGTTTAGAGATCATACCACATGAAGTCCACTTAGTCTTTACCATAGATAGCTAGATAGATAATGTCTCATACATAAATAGATAGCCCCTATGTCTCACACACATAGATAAGGTTCATAAAGCCTAATAAGAAGTTCTCGACAATAGATAACCATAAGTCACAAGCATAAAGAGTCAAAGAAAATGCAAGCTTGTGACTTCCCATGCAAAGCCCGAACCTAATAGAACTCTTCTCCCCCTTTGACATCAAGATGCCAAAAAGGTTGAAGAGCGATGCTATCGTCCCTAGGCATCAAGGAAGTCCCCGCCAATGTCGGAGTCGACATCATAAGATGGACCGTCTTCACCATCAGACCACTGGCTATGAGCAGAAATCCACTGAGACTTCGGAAGGATAGTCTCTTCAGATCCTGGAGGAGACACTTCCACACCAATCTTGGTCATGATGCTCTTCTGGCGACGCCGAGCTTTCTTCTCGGCCACATAGGAGTCATACATACGCTCCTGAATATCCAGCTGGAGGCAGAAGGTATTCTTTACCTTGATCTTGAGCTTGGTGTACCAAGAAGGCTCGAGGTCAGGGTCATAAGCGGACGCAGGTGGAACCCCCCCAAGGGCCATATGAGCAACAAATCCATCGACCCTGCGAGCAGGAGCAGTGGAGGGGTCTGAAGGACCTGCTGTGGCTGAGGGAGCTGCTGTGGCGGAAGGAGCTGATGTGGCTGAGGCAGAAGCGGAGAGCTTATGATCCTTGATAAGGAGGTTCTTGCGAGGATGATTGGTGAGGGGAGAAATCGGTTCCAGAATGGCACCATCAAAGGACTGACACCACACCTTAGAAATAAGCTTCATGATGTAGGGAGCAAAGGCAGGAGACCGCTTCTCCACCACACGCAGAAAAATCTGGTTCCATAGGCAATCCATGACATCCATCTTCACACCCTTGCCCTTCCGGAGGTGTGTTTGAAGCATCAAGTCAATGACAAAGGAATGAATCTCATCAACGTTACCTACTTTGACGGCAACGGTCTCACGGTAGATGCGAAGCATGATATCATAAACGGGTTGAAGACCGGAAATGAACCCAAGCTTGCATTTACCGGGCATATAGAGTGGCTCAAGAACATCCTTGATGCTTGCATTAGAGTCCCCATGAAACCTCCAACCACTATCACGGTCATCTTCACAATTTTCTGGAATAGGATAGCCAAGAATCTGTCCAAAGTTGCTCCAAGTGGTAGTGAGGACCTTATCCCGAGTCATCCAAGTAATGGAACGAGCCTTATCTTCATGAAAAAAGACCATAGCATGGAACTGAGTCACAAGGTAAGGATCATAGTTGCATTTGAAAGACATAATGGGAAGCAAACCAAACTCCTCGCAAATCCCAAGTGCTTCATGAAAGTATGCATCCTTCTTCAAATGGTCAATGTTGATATACCGTTGATCAACCACCTTTACCGAAGGAGGATAGACTTCATGGAAAATGCGCTCTTGAACCTCGGTGAAGAAGTGGCGGTTGCTGGTGCGAGAAGACCGAGGCCCCAAGTAGGGGTTAGAGGCGCGAATGTCCATGTATGCATGAAGGCGGACATTGCCATAAGACTCAATAGCCTTCTTCCCTTTCTTTTTATTTGCCAAGGAAGCTCCACGAGCAGTAGTGGCACGGGGTAACACTTCATCTTGTTCAACAATCTCATCCTCAACGGCCGGAACCTCACGCCTCTTCCGTGGTCTCACCGAACGAGAGCCACTAGCACCTGTGAAATAGACGGACAGAGTAGGGGGACATATTGGATAAGTGCACAAGCTCATCTCTATGGAAAACCAAAAAATGTCTTTGAATACACATGCATGATGAAAAAAAAATTGGCCAAACAATAGAGGTAAAAAAATGCTACATACTAGATGTTAATGGTGCTACATACTAGAGGACACAGATCAACAATAGATACAACCTCATAGTGTAAGATTTAGCCAAAAATCTAAGCATGTAGGACCAAAAAGCAACACAAGTATGAGCCTAAAATACGTCCAAAATACGCGGGGAGGGGAGCCAATACCGGAGGCCATGGAGGAGGGGAGGTAGGGGAGGGCTCCCACGGAGCCGATCCGGCCGGAGGTGGCCGGAGGGCGGCCGGCGAGCCGGCGGCGGTGCGGCGGCTGAGCGGGTGCGTGCGTGCGTGCTGTGGGGGTCGGTGTGCGTGGTGTGTGTGCGTGGGGGTCGAGTCGCTTGGGAAGTACCGGCCCGAGGCCGGCGGTAGTACCAGCCAGGCCCGGCGGTACTACCCTGGTCGGCCCGGGTCGGCACCGTTTGATTGAACAGGGCTGTGATTTTTTTTTAAAAAAAATCCCCCTCCCCTTTTTTTTATATTTTAAACAACACCCTTGTGAATATTAACACAATGTGATCAAAGATAAACATGAGTTTGCCAACATGGTCAAAAATATGCATGTTTTGAAACGAGCTTGTGCAAGAGATAGAATGTGTTATAGATGTGAGAAAGGCTTAGGATGGACACTAAGAGAGGTATGGTACTATGAACTCAAGTTTGCAAGGATCAAATCAAGAGAAAACCAAACATTGAGCCAATTCCCATAAGAACATGAAATTCCACAACAAAATTCATGAAGATCCAATTAAGATCAACTCTTCACAAGAAGGTCGGTGGCCTAGGCCACCATATATGAGTGATAAGGTATGGCACCGCGAAGATATATCTTGGGCCCAAAACCAATACTCATCATTGAAGCTCACATATCATTAATTGATACAAAGAGAATGATTTTTCTTAATGTTGGCATTATGGGGGGAGGGATGACTCAATAATTTAAACCGCACTCCCCCTATTTCCATGCCCACACCTAAACCAAATAGAAGTTGAAGAATAGGTATGTATGCAAAGTGTTCAAGCCAAGCTACTTGAATCTATGATATTTAGCTCATTCCTCAAGTAACAAAATCTTGCTTCATCAAGAGGCTTCGTGAATATATCCGCAAGTTGGTCATGGGTACCAATGAATGACAACTCAATATCACCCCGGGAGACATGATCTCGAATGAAGTGATTCCGAATCTCAATATGCTTCGTTCTTGTGTGTTGTACGGGGTTGTATGCAATCTTGATGGCACTTTGGTTGTCACATAAAAGAGGCACTTTGTCACAAGTGACACCGTAATCCTTTAAAGTTTGCCTCATCCATAAGAGTTGTGTGCATCCACTAGCGGCCGCCACGTACTCGGATTCGGCGGTAGAGAGAGCTATACAATTTTGCTTCTTAGAAGACCAACACACCAAGGACCTACCAAGAAATTGGCATGCCCCGGAGGTTGATTTCCTATCATCCTTATCTCCCGCCCAATCCGAGTCCGTATAGCCAACAAGTGAGAATCCATAACCCTTTGGGTACCATAATCCAAATCTTGGGGAATGAACCAAATATCTAAAGATTCTTTTGACCGCCACTAAGTGGCTTTCTTTAGGAGCGGCTTGATACCTTGCACATACACCTACACTCAACACAATATCCGGTCTAGATGCGCAAAGGTAAAGCAAGGAGCCTATCATGGAGCGATATACCTTTGGATCCACGTCCTTACCACCGGGATCAAGTGCAAGATGGCAATTGGTAGCCATTGGGGTCTTTGCACCATTTAATTCCTTCATATTGAATCTCTTGAGCATGTCTTGAATGTACTTGGCTTGGCAAATGAATGTTCCTTCTCTCAATTGCTTGATCTCGAATCCAAGAAAGAACCTCAATTCACCCATCATGGACATCTCAAACTTGTTGGTCATAAGCTTTGAAAATTCTTCATTAAAAGCTTTGTTAGTAGACCCAAAGATAATATCATCAACATATATTTGGCAAATGAAAAGCTCCCCATCAACCCTCTTAGTAAAAAGAGTGGGGTCGATTAGCCCGAGTTGAAACCCACGGTCTAGCAACAACTCTTTAAGGTGCTCATACCACGCACGTGGGGCTTGCTTAAGGCCATAGAGTGCCTTGTCGAGTTGATACACATGGTTAGGGAACTCGGGATCCTCGAACCCGGGAGGTTGCTTAACAAAAACCAACTCTTTTAGAGGTCCATTTAGAAAGGCACTTTTAACATCCATTTGTTGCAATTTAAAGTTATGGTGAGAAGCATATGCAAGAAGGATACGGATGGACTCAAGGCGAGCCACGGGAGCATAGGTTTCACCGAAGTCAATGCCTTCCACTTGAGAGAAACCTTGAGCCACCAATCTTGCCTTGTTCCGAATGACAATGCCATGTTCATCTTGCTTGTTCTTAAATATCCACTTTGTGCCAATAACATTGCGACAATCTTTGGGCTTCTCTACTAATCTCCATACTTTGTTGCGCTTGAAGTTATTGAGTTCTTCATGCATAGCATCCAACCAATCCGGATCTTCAAGTGCATCAAAGACTTTCTTTGGTTCCACCATGGAGATGTAAGCTTGGTGATCACTAAAGTTGGCTAGTTGTCTTCGGGTGGTCATTTGCTTCCTTAAGTCACCAATCACTTTGTCAATAGTGTGACCTCGAAGTTCCAAAGTTCTTGCAACTCTTATTTTACGACGGGCTTCAATGTCTTCAAAAGAGCTTTGAGACATCACTTGGTCTTCTTGACTATTTTGATCCCCGTCTTGACCATCAATGTGAGCTTGCTCAATTGCTTGAGTTTGCTCTTCATCATGAGGTTGATCTTGGACATCACTTGGGTTTGCACCATTATCATTGGGTTGTTCTTGATCAACACTTGGTGCTTCTCCATCAAACTCATTAGGTTGATCTTGTCCTTGATCTTGCTCATGAGAGGGAGGGTCTTGAGCTTGTTCTTCGGTTGGTGTAACATTGTCCACAAGATCCGGAGCTTGTTGAGCTTGTGAGGATGAGGGCTCCACTTGAGTAGAGCATAGTCCTTCCCGAGGCGCCACACCGTGTCCCTCAATGGGGAGGTGAAATCCCGTCCCCATTCTTACTATGGCGTCTTGAGGTATTTCATCATCTGCACAAACATCAACTTGCCCCACTTGGGAGCCATCATTTTCTTCGAGTTTCACACTACAAGATTCAATGACAATAGCCGAGACTTTGTCAAAGATTCTATAAGTGTGAGATTCGGCACCATAACCAACAAAAATACCCTCCAAAGCTTTAGGTGCAAATTTAGACAAACGAACTCCTTTGATTTTATAGAAACACTTACAACCAAATACTCGGAAGTAGGAGATATTGGGCTTGTTTCCGGTGAGGATTTCATAAGGAGTCTTGTTCAATCCCTTGCGGAGATAAAGCCGGTTAGCGGAATGACATGCGGTGGAGATGGCTTCGGCCCAAAAGTCATATCGGGATTTATACTCCGACAACATAGACCTTGCCATATCCATGAGAGTCCGGTTCTTTCTCTCCGCAACACCATTTTGTTGAGAGGTGTATGCAGCGGAATATTGATGTCTTATCCCCTCATCACTAAGGAAGTCATTGAGTGTGTAGTTCTTGAACTCGGAGCCATTGTCACTTCTAATTGCCAATATAGTGAGGTTGTGTTGACGTTGCACTTCGGTGACAAAGTCGATGAAGATTTGTTGAGTCTCATCCTTCTTCTTGAGAAAGAAAACCCAAGTATATCTTGAATAATCATCAACAATAACCAAACAATGTTTCTTCGCACCAAGACTTGCATGAGTAGTGGGACCAAAAAGGTCCACATGAAGGAGCTCCAATATTCTCTTGGAAGAGATGATGGTCTTGCTTGGATGCGGAGAATCATGCATTTTACCTTCAACACAAGCCCTACAAACACGATCTTTGGCAAAACAAACATTGTCCTTTAGTCCCACAATATGGTTTCCCTTGTGGAGACTTTGCAAAGTCCTCATGTTGACATGGGCCAAGCGGCGATGCCACAACCAACCCACGTCCGCCTTTCCGAATAAGCACATCACATTTGTAGTGGTTTTCCCCGAAAAGTCAACCACATACAAGTTGTTTTCGACGTACCCAACGAAAGCGATTTTTAGAGTCTTGCTCCACAAGAGAACCACAATATCAATATCAATGAAGACGGCGAAACCCATCTTGCCTAGGGCATAAACGGATAATAAATTGTAACCAAGAGTCTTGACAAGCATGACGTCCACAAGAGTAATGTTGTGTGCAACCACAACCTTGCCAAGACCCAATACCTCGGATTTGGAGTTGTCGCCGAATGTAACGGTCCACAAATCCACGTTAGGCCTCAATTCCGTAACGAGGTCCTTGCCGCCGGTCATATGACTTGTGCACCCACTATCAAGCACCCATTTTGATCCTCCGGCGGCATAGTCCTACATAAGATCAAGTCTTCGTTTTAGGTCCCCATTTTGCAATGGGTCCTCTTTTGTTAGAAACAAGGGTCTTAGGAACCCAAATAGACCATGCAATATAACCATCATATGGACCAACATATTTAGCATAGACATCTCCATAGTAATCACGGAATAGCACATAATGAGGGTTATATTTTCCCGCAAAATTATTATGAGTGGTATTGTCCCTAGTGACATCACCACCCAAAACATTTTTCTCCTTTGCTTGTGCGGGCTTGGCCTTCTTGTTCTTGTTAGTGTTTAGCCCATATCCAATCCCCTCCTTCCCATTGTTTGATCTTTGATTGCTCAAAAGATCATCCAAATTTTTCTCACCTTGGGAAGGAAAGGACTTAGCAAACTTGGCCTTCAACCTAGTGTTCTCCTTAATAACATTCACATGATCACAAGAAGGAGTAGAAGAACAAGGCATATCATTTTTAGTTAATTGAATTTGAAGTTGCTCATGTGACTTGGTAAGGGTAGAGAATTTACTTTCCAAGGCCTTGTGAGTCTTTTCAAGTTTCTCTAACTCCTTAGTTAGTTTAGCATGACCAACACCAAATTCAACTTTTTCCTTTTTAAGCACATTAGATAAGGCAATAGCATGATCACGCTCTTTAGTGAGGTTAGATAAAGTTTCATTGTGAATTTCCTCAATGGAAGATAACTTTTCCTCTAAAGCTTCTCTAAGCTCTTGTTCTTCCCCAAGAGCTTGAGATAACTCACCAATCTCATCGGCATTTTCCCTCTCAAATCTCTCCTTGAGATCAAGGAGATCATTGGCATGTGCAAGCCTATCCAAGATAACTTGGACATGCTTTTTGGGTTCACCTTGCAAGTTAGAGATAAATTCATCCAAGCCAATAATTTCTTTCTTTATCTTGAGACTCTCAAGATCACATTCCGAAACAATAGTCTTGGAGGAGGGTTTGGATGAAGTAGTTACCTCGGAGGTCTTGGCCATGAGGCACTTGTTGAGGTTGAATGAGAGGTCCTCATTGGGAGATTTGAAGAGAGATGTCATAGGGGTAGAGGCACTAGAGGCCTTTTCACTTGATGTGTCTTCATGAGCATCTTCTTCATCTCCGGATGTGAGAGCATGAGAGGCCTTGACCATGAGGCATCTTGCATTGTTGGAGGAGTCCTCATTGGGAGATTCAAAGAGAGATGATGGAGGTGTGGAGGTGATAGCAATAGCGGCCACTTCACTTCTTGAGTCATCTTTGTCATCGTCTTCTTCTTCTCCGGAAGAATACTCCTCACGGGCAATCAACACATACTTTGATGGCTTCTTGCAAATGTCATAGCCACTCTTCTTGACAAAGGGCTTCTTGCGTGGAGCCTTTGATTTGTCCTTGAGAATGAGTTTTCCACCATGATCTTCTCTATTCTCGTATGGGCACTCGGCAATGAAGTGATCTTGATTGCCACAATTGTAGCAAGTTCTAGCTCTTGGGCCCTTAGCATCTCCTCTTTGGTTTCCCTTTAACTTGTACTTGGACGGGTCACGCCAAAAGGATTTAGTGAGAAGAGCAATGTGACCATGTAGATCACGTTTGAGTTCTTCGGAGTGCCCTTCATATTTAGTTTCCCTCAATTCTTCTTCATCCTCAACACACACATGTGCCTTCAATGCTAAGTTTTCACTTCTCTTCATCCCAATGGCCCGAGCACGACTATCAACGGCAATCTTTGACTCAACTTTGAAAGCATCCATTTCTTGCATGACATCATTGGAGGTCATTTGCTCAAAGTTGTGCTTATTCTTGAGAATCCTTAGATCGGCCGGTTCAAAGGGCAATAGAGCATTGATGTACTTCCTCTTGATCCAATCATCATCAACATAGGTGGCACCAAGGTCTCGAAAGGATATAGCAAGAGCCTTGAGACGACGGTACATATCCCGATGGTGTTCACCATCTTCCATGTAGAAACCTTCGGCTTTATTGCTAACCTCTTGGAACTTGTTTTGCCTCATGCTTGAGCTTCCAAGAAATACTTCGGCGAGAATATCCCAAGCATCCTTGGCGGTTGTTGCTTTCTCGATGTATGGTCTATCATCCTCACTAACGGCTTGTTGTATCATATATAAGGCGGTGGCGTTGAGTTGGCAATCAACCACTTCCCTACGAGACAAGCCATTAGGATTGTGAGGCTTGTATCCTTCAACAACAATTCTCCATAGTTCAATAGATGAGGAATTTAAATAAGATTTCATCTTGGTTTGCCACAAAGAAAAAGCATTAGGATTAAGTGACGGTGGATCTCCTCGTGGATTAATGCGAGGGTGAGGAATGGGAGGATCCGGAGAATACACGAGCGGAGGAGGAACCGTCGAGTACACTCCGGTGGCATTAGGATCTAACTTGGGAAGAGACTCACTACTACCCTCTCCATCCTTGGTTTCGGCCTCCGTAGAGGCACCAAGGGATGCTTTATCAACAACGGGGGTGACAAACTCGGTAGTGGTGGTAGGAGGGATAGGAGGTTTATTGGCTTGCATAAAGCTCATCATCATCTCCCTTAATTCACTTATAGAGTCATTCATCGAGGAGATTGACGATTTCAATTCCTTGATGTCTTCCATGGATGCGGGCTCCCCCTCATCGGCCATACTCTCTTAGGCGGTAAAGCCCGAAACAAGAGCCGAGGCTCTGATACCAATAGAAATGATCGTATGACACCTAGAGGGGGGGTGAATAGGTGTAAACTCAAATTTTAATACTTTTTTAAATTAGGCTTGACACAAAGGTAAATTCTCTAGATATGCAACTAAGTGAATTCACCTATATGACAAGATAGCAAGCAACAATACAAGATACACGTAGTAAAGGCGGTGAGAGGTGATACGTCTCCGACGTATCGATAATTTCTTATGTTCCATGCTACTTTATTGATGATATCTACATGTTTTATGCATACTTTATGTCATATTTATGCGTTTTCCGGAACTAACCTATTAACGAGATGCCGAAGTGCCAGTTCCTGTTTTCTGTTTTTGGTTTCGAAATCCTAGTAACGAAATATTCTCGGAATTGGACGAAATCAACGCCCAGGTTCCTATTTTGCCCGGAAGCATCCAACACCCGAGAGCGCGAGGGGCCCTGTGGGCCCAGATGATAGGGTGGCGCGGCCAGGGCCGGCGCGCCCCCTATGGTGTCGCCGCCTCTTCGACCCTCCGAGGCTGCCCTTTCGCCTATATAAAGCCCTGCATCGAAAACCCTTACGGAGCCACGGTACGCGAAACCTTCCAGAGCCGCCGCCATCGCAAAGCCAAGATCTGGGGACAGGAGTCTCTGTTCCGGCACCCTGCCGGAGCGGGGAAGTGCCCCGAAGGCTTCTCCATCGACACCGCTGCCATCTCCACCGCCATCTTCATCACCGCTGCTGCTCCCATGAAGAGGGAGTAGTTCTCCATCGAGGCTCGGGGCTGTACCGGTAGCTATGTGGTTAATCTCTCTCCTATGTACTTCAATACAATGATCTCATGAGCTGCTTTACATGATTGAGATTCATATGAGTTTTGTATCACTACTATCTATGTGCTACTCTAGCAAAGTTATTAAAGTAGTTCTATTCCTCCTGCACGTGTGTAAAGGTGACAGTGTGTGCACCGTGTTAGTACTTGGTTTATGCTATGATCATGATCTCTTGTAGATTGCGAAGTTAACTATTGCTATGATAATATTGATGTGATCTATTCCTCCTACATATGCATGAAGGTGACAGTGTGCATGCTATGCTAGTACTTGGTTTAGTCTTTTGATCTATCTTACACTAAAGGTTACTAAAATATGAGCATTATTGTGGAGCTTGTTAACTCCGGCATTGAGGGTTCGTGTAATCCTACGCAATGTGTTCATCATCCAACAAGAGTGTAGAGTATGCATTTATCTATTCTGTTATGTGATCAATGTTGAGAGTGTCCACTAGTGAAAGTCTATTCCCTAGGCCTTGTTCCTAAATACTGCTATCACTGCTTGTTATTGCTCACTTACTGCATGTTTACTTCCCGCAATATTACTACCATCAACGCACGCCAAAGCTATTTTCTCGCGCCGTACTACTGCTCATATTCATTCATACCACCTGTATTTCACTATCTCTTCGCCGAACTAGTGCACCTATTAGGTGTGTTGGGGACACAAGAGACTTCTTGCTTTGTGGTTGCAGGGTTGCATGAGAGGGATATCTTTGACCTCTTCCTCCCCGAGTTCGATAAACCTTGGGTAATCCACTTAAGGGAAACTTGCTGCTGTTCTACAAACCTCTCTCTTGGAGGCCCAACACTGTCTACAAGAATAGAAGCACCCGTAGACATCAAGCACTTTTCTGGCGCCGTTGCCGGGAGGAAAGGTAAAAGGCACTAATACTTCGGTTCCAGGTAACAGTACTTTTCTGGCGCATTGTGTGTGTGCTCGAAGCTATTTCCTTTAGACTCTGCAATTGCGACATTTGGTTTCTTGTTTACACTAGTTAGGCATAATGGACAACAAAGAGCTTCTTATTCTATTTCCTGATTTAAGACATGGATGGTTTGATGCGAAAATTAAAAAAAACCATGGAACATATTAATATGAATGCTTTGAACACCATTGTTGTTAATGATATGGAAAATTCTAAGCTTGGGGAAGCTGGTTTTGATGAGCATGATATTTTTAGTCCCCCAAGCATTGAGGAGAAAATTTACTTTGATGATACCTTGCCTCCTATTTATGATGATTATAATGATAGTAGTTTTTTGTTACCACCTGTTATGGAGGATAAATTTGATTATGATTACAATATACCTCCTATATTTGATAGCTACTTTGTTGAATTTGCTCCCACTACAATTAATAAGAATGACTATGCTTATGTTGGGAGAAGTAATTATTTTATGCATGAGACTCATGATAAGAATGCTTTATGTGATAGTTATATTGTTGAGTTTGCTCATGTTGCTACTGAAAGTTATTATGAGAGAGGGAAACATGGTTACATCTATTATATATTAAAAGTACATTACGGGTTAACCAGAAAAAAGAAGAATTACTAGAAATTACCACAAAAATCAGAAACATCTAGCCATCAATTTATTAGCTCAACAAACCATGACCATTAGATTATAGAAATAACTTATTGACAATAAAGTTAAAATAAATTACCCACCAATGCCATCACTTAATTTTCCTGTGGTACCTCTTCGTCTTATATTGGATCACCCTTTTTTCTTTTTCTTCACCGCATGGCCGGCCGTACAGTAGCCAAGCGATAACACATGACTAGCCTAGGTCTTGCAGATCACATTGAAGACTTGATGTATCGATGCATATGTAGCCATGCATGCATTACCTCCAAATTCTTTTGTCCTTTCTTGGTCATGAGAGCTCCACCAGATTGATTTTGTCACAAGGCTGATGAAACCGATCTTGGATCCAACCCTAAACTATTATGGAGACCTTCATTGTCCGCCGCCGTTCCGTCCATGGCGAAAAGCCGCGATCGGCAGCTACATCCAGCGCGTGTATCCATTGCCAAGATCTGAACATAGATCGCGTAATTTGGTTGACGTTTGATTTATCAGCCTACATCTGCTCCTGATTCTTCCGCTGCTCTGATCTAGATCGTACTAATGGGGCTGGACCTGGAGACTGTCCAATAGCATTGTCATGGGGAGCGGGACGTGGTGTGCATGCTGTGAGCATCGGCCAGGATCGTACATCGCAGTTTGGCGTACATACGCGGACACGTTTTAAACACAACAATACCTGAGGAGAAGAAGGACCCCGATGGATGCATGCATACAAACAATATCAGCCTTGACGCGGCCGGTGGAACATGCAAGGTATTTGGTGCAGTAAGGTCAAAGAGCTGTAGATGCGTATCTCAATCAACCACGGCAATCAGCTTGATTATCCTTGGTGCATTATACATCATCTTCTTTTTTCATAGTTCTAACACATGTAAGGTATTTGGTGCAGGAAAGAATTGTTACAAACATCGGAGCTCTTCGATCTATAGTTGATTTCGTACTTCATGTTCTGCCGCAAACATACAGATGTACGTATCGTGTGTTTTTCCTTAATCTTAAGTAAATCAATTTTTTGTCCTGTATTTCTGAATCATAATCGACTGTGTATATGAAGAGCCGTGCTGGCAGGATGCTAATGTGAAGAGTATTTTATTTAGGCAACGTGCTTGTACGTATTTCTGAAAAAATCAGCATGCACAATCAAACTGTAGATAGCCAGTACCTGAGAACACGGATCAATTGAAAACCATGGACTGTTTCATTGGTTATTTATATTCCCGGTTAGATAAGTACTCTTTTAACGTTAAGTTTGGTTACTCACATAGCATGTACGCATGTACTTATCCTGATCGTTTAGCTAGGTAGCTTAGTTGTTAGCGCTTACTATGAAAGCAGATTATTACCAGTTGACCCTTCTAGATACCATGTCCTGACTCCTGACGCTCTATCCTTTGTTCAGACTTGCACAAAATACTAATGGCTACATAGTACTGTCTTGATTTGGATTTGCACCCAGTCTATCATATATAAAGTTATATATACCAGTGTGGCGAGGATTCATCATTCGTTACAGTATGCGGTAATGGAAACACAGTACGTGCTTCCAAATAATCATAATTTGATACGTGAACAACAAATCAAAAGCGAAGAGAACATGTATCTATGGAAAAATCAGGGACTAATAAACATGCGGCTTGACGACAACAATGAAGCGCCTGCAATAACTTAGATATTGCCGACTAATTATTATGCAATCTGTACTTCATGGGCCTTGCCTGCCTCGAGCGGCAACGAAGCCAAAACGTTTGAGACGTAGCATAGGCAAAACCCAATTCTTCAATCGCATCTACACCGATGAACTCAATTCTTTGCCGATCATTGATTTATAAAATTGTTGTCCCAATGTTAATTAATGCGTGAATATGTCTTTTGGAATATATTATACATGAACTTGAGTGTTTTTTCTAATGTTCCCTATTAGCTAATGCTTCTTATCAGGTTTCCAATATGTATTGCCGAGAACAAGTACACTCTGCTATTATTGATGCAATCTACCTATAGTATGGGAAAGTTAAGACTGCTATATTGTGGTTTAATTGTAGGTGCTTCAGTGGTAGTGGTGGGAACATGAAACAATGGAGTGATATGCTTAGAACCTTTGTTATAACTGCTTACTAAAATTCTTAATGCATTATAAGAAATGGAGCTTAATACTCCGTGGGCAAAATTCAACCCATTAAGTATGCTTCTGTTGAACCTGATTGCCTTATTCTATTATTTTCATGTTCAAAAAAATATGATTGATAAATATCCAGTGGTGTAAATATTATTTCAGTTCTCTATCTCTGTTAAGAAAATTTATTGCCTTTTATCATTTTACATAAGGAAGCCTATTTGTTGATCATGTTAGGTGATGAATAGGATTGTAAAATTACTACATAATTAAGATCAGCGTACATCAATTCAATAATTTTATGTGCTCATAAACTATCAATATCAACTTTTATATCTTCATGTTCTTTTAGAACTATATTAGCTTTACCTCATTATTGCAACAAGGACAGTGCCATGTTCTACTTGACAAAGAAGTTCTTGGTGTATGTATCGGTGCTCAGTTTGTCATGTTATGCTTAGAGCTTTCTTCTTCTCCGTTGCATGTCTATCTGATTTTTTCTGCCTAAATGCATGAAAAATGTAATGACGGGTCAGAATTTACCAGTTCAAATATCACGGAATATATCTAATTTTTTATTCACCATTTATTTTGAGATAAATGAGTAAAAGATGGTTGTTCTGTGTACCTAAGTAACCAACTTTGGAATTTTCTTTGGTTCAATATCTTCCAAGAAATGATGAAAATACAGAAGATGATTTTGTGGAAGAGGGGGGTAACACTTTCATTAAAATATAGTTAGTACAAGTTAAATTTCTTCATACACATTTCAACAAGAAATATTTCCTTTCGCTAATCTATACATGACACACTATGTATTGTATTTAGACGTTCCGCTTTGGGAAAGCTTCTTATATGACATTACGCGATTATTTTCACCTTAAAAAAATAGATATAAAGGGTTATTCACGCATTAATTAACATTGGGACAACAATTTTATAAATCAATGATCGGCAAAGAATTGAGTTCATCGGTGTAGATGCGATTGAAGAATTGGGTTTTGCCTATGCTACGTCTCAAACGTTTTGGCTTCGTTGCCGCTCGAGGCAGGCAAGGCCCATGAAGTACAGATTGCATAATAATTAGTCGGCAATATCTAAATTATTGCAGGCGCTTCATTGTTGTCGTCATAGTTAGTACAAGTTAAATTTCTTCATACACATTTCAACAAGAAATATTTCCTTTCGCTAATCTATACATGACACACTATGTATTGTATTTAGACGTTCCGCTTTGGGAAAGCTTCTTATATGACATTACGCGATTATTTTCACCTTAAAAAAATAGATATAAAGGGTTGCCCGCGCATGTGCGCGGGCCACTGTGCTAGTTCATCTTAATAATATTAAGTTTCCCCTCTTTATGTTGAGAATCTTGAAGTTACTCGTGTTTTATCCTCTTATGCTTGTCACTTTGTTTTTCATGAATTCATTTGTGTACAAGATTCCTCTGCATAGGAAGCATGTTAGGCTTAAACGTGTTTTGAATTTGCCTCTTGAAGCTCTCTTTTGCTTCAAATACTAATTCTTGTGAATGCATCATTAAAACTGCTAAGCCCATCTTAATGGCTATAAAGAAAGAACTTCTTGGGAGATAACCCATGTGTTATTTTACTACAGAAATTTTTTGTTTTGTTGAGTCTTGGAAGTTGTTTACTACTGTAGCAACCTCTCCTTATCAAGTTTTTGTGCCAAATAAAGTTTCTATGCTAAAGTTGATGTTATATTTGGGATCGCTGCGCAGAAACAGCATTGCTGTCTGTCACGAATTTGGAGACAGGCCTCTGTAGAAAATTCGAAAAAATCTGCCAATTTACGAGCGTGATCCTCAGATATGTACGCAACTTTCATTAGTTTTGAGTTTTTACATTTGAGCAAGTCTGGTGCCATCTTTAAATTCGTCTTTACGGACTGTTCTGTTTTTGACAGATTCTGTCTTTTATTTCGCATTGCCTCTTTTGCTATGTTGGATTCATTTCTTTGATCCATTAATGTCCAGTAGCTTTATGCAATGTCCATAAGTGAAAATAATGTTTGTGTCACCTCTGAACATGTGAATTTTTGATTATGCACTAACCCTCTAATGAGTTTGCTTGAAGTTTGGTGTGAAGGAAGTTTTCAAGGGTCAAGAGAGGAGTATGATATACTATGATCAAGAGGAGTGAAAGCTCTAAGCTTGGGGATGCCCCGTGGTTCACCCCTGCATATTTTAAGAAGACTCAAGCGTCTAAGCTTGGGGATGCCCAAGGCATCCCCTTCTTCATCGACAAAGTATCAGGTTCCTTCTCTTGAAACTATATTTTTATTCGGTCACATCTTATGTACTTTACTTGGAGCGTCTGTGTGTGCTTTTATTTTTGTTTTGTTATCTTAGTTCTCTGAATAAGTTCATCCTTGTGTGGGAGAGAGACACGCTCCGCTGGTTCGTATGAACACATGTGTTCTTAGTTCATAATATTCATGGCGAAGTTTCCTCTTCGTTAAGTTATATGGTTGGAAACAGAAAATGCTACATGTAGTAATTGGTAAAATGTCTTGGATAATGTGATACTTGGCAATTGTTGTGCTCATGTTTAAGCTCTTGCATCATATACTTTGCACCCATTAATGAAGAAATACATAGAGCTTGCTAAAATTTGATTTGCATATTTGGTCTCTCTAAGGTCTAGATAATTTCTAGTATTGAGTTTGAACAACAAGGAAGACGGTGTAGAGTCTTATAATGTTTACAATATGTCTTTTATGTAAGTTTTGCTGCACCGGTTCATCCTTGTGTTTGTTTCAAATAACCTTGCTAGCGTAAGCCTTGTATCGAGAGGGAATACTTCTCATGCATCCAAATACTTGAGCCAATATTCATGCCATTTGTGTCCACCATACCTACCTACTACATGGTATTTCTCCGCCATTCCAAAGTAAATTGCTTGAGTGCTACCTTTAAACAAATTCAAAAGTTATTACCTCTTATTTGTGTCAATGTTTTATAGCTCATGATGAAGTATGTGGTGTTTATCTTTCAATCTTGTTGGGTGATGACCCACAAGTATAGGGGATCGCAACAGTCTTCGAGGGAAGTATTACCCAATTTATTGATTCGACACAAGGGGAGACAAAGAATACTTGTAAGCCTTAACAGCGGAGTTGTCAATTCAGCTGCACTGGAAACAGACTTGCTCGCAAGAGTTTATCGTAGTAACAGTTCTATGGTAGTGAAATAACAATAAAGCAGAAATAAAGACAGCAGTAGTGATTATAGTAAACAGCAGGATTAAAATACTGTAGGCACAGGGACGGATTTAGCGGGCGTTGCATGGATGAGAGAAACTCATGTAACAATCAAAGCATGGGCATTTGCAGATAATAATAAAACGGTATCCAAGTACTAATCAATCAATAGGCATGTGTTCCATATTTAGTCGTACGTGCTCGCAATGAGAAACTTGCACAACATCTTTTGTCCTACCAGCCGGTGCAGCCGGGCCTCTAGGGAAACTACGGATATTAAGGTACTCCTTTTAATAGAGTACCGGAGCAAAGCATTAACACTCCGTGAACACATGTGATCCTCACATTACTACCATCCCCTCCGGTCCCCCGTCACTTCGGGGCCATTGGTTCCGGACAGCGACGTGTGTATACAACTTGCAGGTAAGACCATAAACAATGAATATCTTCATGAAACAATAACATGTTCAGATCTGAGATCATGGCACTCGGGCCCTAGTGACAAGCATTAAGCATAACAAGTTGCAACAATATCATAAAAGTGACATCTACGGATACTAGGCACTATGCCCTAACAATCTTATGACTATTACATGACCAATCTCATCCAATCCCTACCATCCCCTTCAGCCTACAGCGGGGGAATTACTCACACATGGATGGGGGAAACATTGCTGGTTGATGGAGAGGCGTTGGCGGTGATGGCGGTGAAGATCTCCTCCAATTCCCCGTCCCGGCGAGTGCCGAACGGAGACTTCTGCTCCCGCGACGGAGTTTCGCGATGTGGCGGCTTTCTGGAGGGTTTCTGATGTCGACTTCTCCCGTGCGTTTTTAGGTCGAGGCGAATAAGTAGTCCGAAGGGGGCGTCGGAGGCCGGCCGAGGGCCACACCATAGGGCCGCGCGGCCCCCCCGGGCCGCGCCGCTTATGGTGTGGGGCCCTCGGGCCTCCACCTCCTTCGCCCTTCTGGCTCCGTCAATATTTTGGTAAAATAGGGCCATCTGAAGAAATTCCGAGGATTTTCCCGAAAGTTGGATTTCTGCACAAAAACGAGACACCAGCAGTTCTGCTGAAAACAGCGTTAGTCCGTGTTAGTTGTATCCAAAATACACAAATTAGAGGCAAAACAATAGCAAAAGTGTTCGGTAAAGTAGATACGTTTTGGACGTATCAACTCCCCCAAGCTTAGCTTATTGCTTGTCCTCAAGCAATTCAGTTAACAACGAGCGATAAAAGAACTTTCACGAACACATTTGCTCATATGATGTATATATTCTCATGCTATGGCTAATACTTAAGCAGTTCATAATGAGATACATGCAATAAGATCATCCAACGGCTATGTCAATCATGGAGAAGTACCAACAATTAATAATAAGCATCATGAATCATGTATGTAAGCAAGATTGCAATGTTCATAAGAGAATATGGTAAAGTGGTATCTCGCTTGCCTATTTGATCGGCAAAACATAAATGCCGAGGCACCTCTTGAGTTCATAGAAAGACTAGAAGTAGTGATTGTCAAAGATAAAAGCATCAAAGTTATACCACAATCAATCATATTTTGAGACAAGCATATTATACTAAGAATGACAGTTGTGCTCTCAAGATAGTGCTCGAAGAAAGAATGGAGACACAACATAAAAGTAAAAGATTGACCCTTCGCAGAGGGAAGCAGGGATTAACATGCGCTAGAGCTTTTCATTTGTAAAGCAGGAGTAAAATTATTTTTGAGAGGTGTTTGTTGTTGTCAACGAATGGTAATGGGTACACTAACTCCCTCATCAACCGGACTCACAAGAGCGGCTCCCATTTATTATTTTTGGTTGGCACTCCTTCCAACCTTTCTTTCACAAACCATGGCTAACCGAATCCTCGGGTGCCTGCCAACAATCACATACCATGAAGGAGTGCCTTTTTATTTAAGTTTTATTATGATGATGACACTCCCCCAACCTTTGCTTACACAAGCCATGGCTAACCGAATCCTTCGGGTGCCGTCCAACAATCACAAACCATGGAGGAGTGTCTATTTAAGTTAATTAATTCGGGACTGGGAATCCCATTGCCAGCTCTTTTTGCAAAATTATTGGATAAGCGGATGTGCCACTAGTCCATATGAGAGTCCGTCAAAAGTAAATGACAAGGTTGAAAGCTAAACACCACATACTTCCTCATGAGCTATGAAACATTAACACAAATTGAGAAGCATTTTGAAAGTTTTAAAGGTAGCGCATGAGAATTTACTTGGAATGGTTTGAAATGCCATGCATAGGTATTTATGGTGAACACTTTTGGAACAACTTGGTTTTCAGGTGTTTGGAAGCACGAGCGGCGTCACCGCTCAGTACAAGTGAAGGCTAGCAAAAGACTAGGGAGCGACAAATCAAGAGAGCAATAACTGTCATAATCATGCTTGCGGCAAAATAAATTAACGGAGGCATAAAAGTGATACAAGAACTCTGAAGCAATTATAAATCATCGAGGCTTAATTGACTTTTTGTTCAGTCATATGCATGCGTGAGCATGTGCCAAGTCGATATAAATGAGTTATTCAGAGGAGGATACCACAATGCCATACTTACTTATGAATAAAACAATGCAAGCAAACATCCATGACATGCTACTTATATTAATAAATCGGAACCAAACATGAGAGATCATGAACTACTAGACTTTCTCAAATAACATATACCTCACATGAACCAACTAAGCATGCTCATATGGATGAGTATATGTACAAAAATAAAAGCAAATAGAGTTCATACCAGCCTCTCACCACAATCAGATTGTCGTAGATCGTCATTATTGCCCTTTTCACTTGTGTAGCTTGGATAATATGAAATGAAAACCACGCTCCAGCCACCGAAGACCATTGAACTCATGATGAACTTTACAAACCAAAGAAGAACAGCAAATATTTTTGGTGTTTTCGAATTAGAAATAAGAACGAAAGAAAACAAGCAAACAAAGCAAAATCTTTTTGGGTTTTCTCATAGCAAACTAATGATAGCAAATAAAGCAAACTAAGAGCAAGGTACCAAATAAATAAATGGTGAAGAGAAACAACAGAAATATTTTTGGTCTTTTTGTGTTTTAAGAAAGAAACAAAGTGAAAACAAAAGAATGCAAACTAACAGAAACACAGAAAAGCAGGATGACAGAAATCTGCCAAATCCTGACAGCAGTACAGAAATCGAATTTAACAAAAATCTTCCATTGCTCAGACCAAAAAGTGTTCAACTAATGAAAGTTAGATAACAACCTGGGGCACATGCTCAAAAATTGGCAACTCAAAATAACGTTCTGGCTGTGCGTACGAATTTTTTGGTAACAGCACAGAATCTGTTTTTGGACAGCACTTCCCCAAATATCATCTCCCTCTCATTAGAAAACCACTCTAGAGACTAAACAAGTATGTACAAGTATCCAGCAACCATAATATGCAAAGAATGAGTGATGCCGGTATACCTCCCCCAAGCTTAGGCTTTTAGCCTAAGTGGAGTTCATTCCCACGGTCCCCATGAAGTGGTGTCTTCGTAGTATGACGAAGAACGACCCGGTTCCATGTATGTGCTGGAGGAAACGTCGGGGTACGTGACGGTGTAGTCGTAGGAGGGCTCGGCGTTCTCGGAGTCATGTTGCTGGTGGAATTCTTGTATCTTCATATGCTCTTCCACCACCTCCTTTGTTAGCGACCATGATTGCCTGTCAATATTAAACAAACCCTGCTGGGGAAGAGGGATTTCTTTCTCATTCCCATCAGCAAACAACATTTTATAGACAATATTATCTATGGTCGAGTTAGTAGTAACAAAATGATGGCTCTTCATAGCAGCAATATCTAGCTTCCTAGGGGTTAATGGTACATCATTAGAATCAAGAGGAATATCTAGATGTGTTAGAATACGCAGTGCAATAGTTCCTCCAAAAATAGGTCCCCTGCTAGACAGGCGACGAGCAATAAGAGAACCAAGATGATAAGGTGTCTCTCCAGTAAGTGCAACATTCAAGAAAGCAAGATGGTAGCTAGAAATGTTACTAGTATTTTCTCTACCCAAAATGCTAGTACCAACGTAATATGCGAAATACTTAATAGCGGGGAGTTGAATGTTTCTTATCTTCCCTCGCTGGATGGTGCGGCAATCATCCCCGGTGATCCCTCGGTATAGCTCCAACAAGTCCCGGGGTTGTCATCAATCCTTCTTGCTGTACCTACAGGGGCAATACCCAATGCAAAACAAAATTCCTCCAATTTCATGGTAACAGGAATATCATAAATCTTGAATGCGACTGTCGGCTCATATTCCGTGTTGTGGAACTTGAAGCTCTCAACGAAAATCTTGGTGAGCCTGTAATATTGTCCCCTCTCGTCTCCCACGTAGGTGGCTAGGCCTGCCCTGTTGACGAGGGTGAAGAAGTCATCCATTAACCCTGCATTGGTTAGAAACTCATAACAAGGGAAGGATGAAGCATTAGGGGCCCCTTGGTCCTCCTCGGGCGCGAAGCTAGGCGCGATGACATCCTCATTGTAGGATCGCCTAATTTGAGTGGACGCCCTTGAGGGCCTACCGGTGCTGGTTGTTGCTTTCTTGAACAACTCTCCAAACTTGAATTTCTTCATCTTCCCCTTCTGAAATTTTCAACAATCATTATAGAATTTGATTTCAAGGTATGTAATTGAAGGGAACTACTATAGGAACTTGCTAGAGTACTAAACATGCATCAAAACTAATTTCTACCACTTAGAACAAGCATGCAAGCTCACTAAACATGTTATCTACAGCAGCAAAATATTCAAGATATACTCAACCAAATGAAATTCTAATTGGACAATCAAAGGAGTCACATACCAAGGAGTAAATGTGCCAAATTTCAGACAGAAATCTGGGCTGAGCAAGGAGATCGAAAAATCGCGAGTTCTTGAGCAGAAACACGAGTGAGAGAAACTTGGTACGAGTTTTTTCGGGAGAGAGAAGGTGCTGGGAGGAAGAGATGGTGTAGTGGGGCAAGGGGTGGCCCACACATGGTGGCGCCCCCTTGCTGGCCGCGCCGCCCTATGGTGTGGCACCCCCTGGTGCCCACAGGTCATCCTCTGGTGCTCCCAGTGCCTCGTCGAAAAATAGGACCAACGGTGTAATTTTTGTAATTTTTAGAGAACTTTGAAAAATGCACATTTCTGGGTATTAAATTAATGATTACTGCGCAGGAAAATGATTTCTAAAATCTTAAATGACCTAAGCATATTGCAAAACAAAAGTGCTACAGCAAGTAAAATAGGTGAAGGGAGAGAGAAAGAAAGAAGTGTTGTTTAACTCTCCTATGCAATAAAATATACTTGTTAACAAGGTTGATCAAGTCTTGCTACCAAATAAATTTTATATGACATAAGAAGAAATAAACCTCAAATCAATCATGTTACCTTATATTGAATTGATATGGATCCAATCACAAGTGTTTGATATTCTTCTTTAGGCTCATATATAGGACAATCAATGGATCCCACTTTGATAGTTTTCACATTAAAAATTGTATTGACTCCACATACTTTATCAATCCTCTTGGGAAAATAGACAGTGTGTTCCTTATCATCAACATTGAAAGTAACCATGCCTTTATTGCAATCAATAACAGCCCCTGCAGTATTAAGAAAGGGTCTTCCAAGAATAATGGACATATTATCATCTTCAGGCATTTCCAACACAACGAAATCAGTTAATATCAAGCAATGCTGAGTAACTTGAACAGGAACATTTTCACATAAACCAACAGGAATAGCAGTAGATTTATCAGCCATTTGCAAAGATATATCAGTAGGTATCAATTTATCTAAATCAAGTCTCTTATAAAGAGAAAAAGGCATCACACTCACACCTGCTCCCAAATCACATAGAGCAGTTCTAACATAATTATTCTTGATGGAACAAGGAATAGTCGGTATACCTGGGTCGCCCAACTTCTTTGGAATCTTACCATTGAAGGAGTAATTAGCGAGCATAGTAGAAATTTCCTCATTGGGGACTTTCCTTTTGTTAGTAACAATATCTTTCATATACTTTGAATAAGGAGGCAATTTAATAGCATCAGTCAAAGGGATTTGCAGAAATAAAGGTTTCATCCAATCACAAAATTTATTATAATGTTCCTCCTCCTTTGATTTTAGTTTCTTAGCAGGAAAAGGCATTTGCTTTTGAACCCAAGGTTCTCTTTCATTACCATGCTTCTCAGTAATAAAGTCTTCTTTAGTGTACTTTTTATTTTTAGCATGCTTTTCAGGTTCTTTTTCAATTTCTTCTTTATCGAGTATCATTCTTATCATTATCTTCCTCATGTTCATTACCACTTTCAGTTTCAGCATCGAAATAGAAATACTATTAGGATCATTAACAGGTTCAGAGGATTCTACAACATTCTTATGTTTCTTTTTCTTTTTCTTAGATGGAGCACTAGTTTTAATTGGTTGAGAATCTTGTTCAACTCTTTTGGGATGCCCTTCAGGATATAGAGGATCCTGGGTAGAAGCACCACCTCTAGTTGTTACCTCACAAGCATGTTTTTCTTTAGAATTATTTCCTAACAAGTCATTTTGCACTTTAGTAAGTTGATCAATTTGAGTTTGAACCATTTGAAAATGTTTAACAAGTATCTTAACATCATTGGAGGTTCTCTCCACAATACCATGCAATTCACTAATAGCTCGGGAATTTTCCATTAAATGATTCTCTATTCTCATATTAAAATTTTCTTGCTTAACAATATAATTATCAAATTCATCTAAACATTGAGCAGGAGATTTTGAATACGGAATATCTTCCCTAGTAAAGTGTTGAAGCGAATGTACCTCAATCATGGATGAAGGGGGAATGTCTCACATATATCTTCTATAGGAGGTAAATTCTTCACATCTTCAGGTTTAATACCCTTCTCCTTAAGAGACTTCTTGGCTTCCCTCATATCTTCATCATTCAATTTAATCATACCCCTCTTCTTCACTATCGGTGTCGGGGTTGGTTCAGGTGTAGACCAATCATCATGATTCCGGCCTATTTTAGCCAATAATTCTTCAGCGTCGTCTGGAGTTCTTTTCCTGAAAACACAACCAGCACAACTATCCAGGTATGCCCTAGACTCAATGGTTAGTCCACTATAAAATATATCAAGTAAATCATTCTTTTCCAAATCATGGTCAGGCTGAGCTCTAATAAGAGAACAAAATCTAGCCCAAGCCTCAGGCAATTTCTCTCCATCTTCCTGGTCAAAATTATAAATTCTCTGCAAAGCAGTGTTGAGCACTAGCAGGAAAGTATTTTCGAAAGAAAACATCACGCAAGTCAATTGGACTTTTAATAGAACCAGGAGGCAAATTATTATACCAAGTTTTAGCATCATCCTTTAATGAGAACGGAAAAATTTTAGTAACAAAATAAGTACGCATCTTGACATCATCAGAAAACACGCCACTAAGAGTAGATAACTCAGTCATGTGTTCAACAGCACTTTCTTTTTCAGTACCACAAAAGGGTGTTTTCTCAACAATAGCTATATGAGATAAATCAAGAGAAAAATCATAATCTTTATCCCTAATGTTTATAGGAGATGTAGCAAATTTAGGATCAGGAGATGGTTTATATCTAACAGCATGTTCTGCAAGCAACTTTTTAATTTTTCTTGCATCAGTAGTAGCATTGCATTTTTCAATAAAATCATCATTAAGCTCTACATAATCCTCATCAAGATCATCACTAGAATATTCAACAGACTCAGGTGAATTAACAGGTGTAGCAACATTTTCATTAGGAGTTTCAGTATTTTCAATTTGTCTAGACTTAGCAATTGTAGCATCTAGAAAAGATCCCAATGAACCACTATCATCAAGCACAGCAGAAACATTATCAATATTATGAGAATTTTCAGATTCAGCAGAAGTACCAGACGCGAAGCATGTGGCGGTGAAACAAGTTTATCAATCACAGATGGTGAATCAAGAGCAGAGGTACTAAGAGTTGTACCTTTTCTTGTAGTGGATGGTAATATGGCGATCTTAGTATCGCGAGGTTTACCCATGATGGAGAATTTGCAGCGAACAATATCAATCCAAGTGAACTTCCAAATAAAGCTATGCTCCCGGCAACGGCGCCAGAAAATAGTCTTGATGACCCACAAGTATAGGGGATCGCAGTCTTCGAGGGAAGTATTACCCAATTTATTGATTCGACACAAGGGGAGACAAAGAATACTTGTAAGCCTTAACAGGAGTTGTCAATTCAGCTGCACCTGGAAACAGACTTGCTCGCAAGAGTTTATCAGTAGTTCTATGGTAGTGAAATAGCGGAATAACAGCAGCGGTGAAATAAAGACAGCAGTAGTGATTATAGTAAACAGCAGGATTAAAATACTGTAGGCACAGGGACGGATTTAGCGGGCGTTGCATGGATGAGAGAAACTCATGTAACAATCAAAGCATGGGCATTTGCAGATAATAATAAAACGGTATCCAAGTACTAATCAATCAATAGGCATGTGTTCCATATTTAGTCGTACGTGCTCGCAATGAGAAACTTGCACAACATCTTTTGTCCTACCAGCCGGTGGCAGCCGGGCCTCTAGGGAAACTACTGGATATTAAGGTACTCCTTTTAATAGA
The DNA here is from genome assembly GCA_030979885.1 of Lolium multiflorum. Taxonomy (NCBI): domain Eukaryota; kingdom Viridiplantae; phylum Streptophyta; class Magnoliopsida; order Poales; family Poaceae; genus Lolium; species Lolium multiflorum. The sequence goes on along the minus strand of CM061753.1, from coordinate 213,667,294 downwards.
GTACCGGAGCAAAGCATTAACACTCCGTGAACACATGTGATCCTCACATTACTACCATCCCCTCCGGTTGTCCCGATTTCTGTCACTTCGGGGCCATTGGTTCCGGACAGCGACGTGTGTATACAACTTGCAGGTAAGACCATAAACAATGAATATCTTCATGAAACAATAACATGTTCAGATCTGAGATCATGGCACTCGGGCCCTAGTGACAAGCATTAAGCATAACAAGTTGCAACAATATCATAAAAGTGACATCTACGGATACTAGGCACTATGCCCTAACAATCTTATGACTATTACATGACCAATCTCATCCAATCCCTACCATCCCCTTCAGCCTACAGCGGGGGAATTACTCACACATGGATGGGGGAAACATTGCTGGTTGATGGAGAGGCGTTGGCGGTGATGGCGGTGAAGATCTCCTCCAATTCCCCGTCCCGGCGGAGTGCCGAACGGAGACTTCGGCTCCCGCGACGGAGTTTCGCGATGTGGCGGCTTGGAGGGTTTCGGCGATGTCGACTTCTCCCGTGCGTTTTAGGTCGAGGCGAATAAGTAGTCCGAAGGGGCGGAGGCCGGCCGAGGGGCCACACCATAGGGCCGCGCGGCCCCCCGGCCGCGCCGCCTTATGGTGTGGGGCCCCGGGCCTCCACCTCCTCCCTTCTCTGTCAATATTTTGGTAAAATAGGGCCATCTGAAGAAATTCCGAGGATTTTCCCGAAAGTTGGATTTCTGCACAAAAACGAGACACCAGAGCAGTTCTGCTGAAAACAGCGTTAGTCCGTGTTAGTTGTATCCAAAATACACAAATTAGAGGCAAAACAATAGCAAAAGTGTTCGGGAAAGTAGATACGTTTTGGACGTATCATTGGGCAACTTTCACCAATGGACCAGTGGCTTCATCCACTTATCCAATAATTTTGGAAAAAGAGCTGGCAATGGGATTCCCAGTCCCAAATTAATTAACAAAAATAGACACTCCTCCATGGTATGTGATTGTTGGACGGCACCCGAAGGATTTGGTTAGCCATGGCTTGAGAAAGCAAAGGTGGGGAGGAGTGTCATCATAATAAAACTAAAATAAAAAGGCACTCCTTCATGGTATGAGATTGTTGGCAGGCACCCGAGGATTCGGTTAGCCATGGTTTGTGAAAGAAAGGTTGGAAGGAGTGCCACCCAAAAATAAAATAAAATGGGAGCCGCTCTTTGAAGGTTTGTCTGGCAAGGGGGTTAGAGTACCCGCTACCATTCGTTGACAACAACAAACACCTCTCAAAACTTTACTTTTATGCTCTCTATATGTTTTCAAAATAAAAGCTCTAGCACAAATATAGCAATCGATGCTTTCCTCTTTAAAGGACCTTTCTTTTACTTTTATTGTTGAGTCAGTTTACCTATCTCCATCCACCTCAAGAAGCAAACACTTGTGTGAACTGTGCATTGATTCTTACATACTTGCTTATTGCACTTGTTATATTACTTTATATTGACAATATCCATGAGATATACATGTTATAAGTTGAAAGCAACCGCTGAAACTTAATCTTCCTTTGTGTTGCTTCAACACCTTTACTTTGACTAGTACAAATGCCCGTGCGTTGCTACGGGTCCTCAAATTATATTTCTCAATACACATATATAATTCAAATATCATATATGAAATTTTGAAAATAGATTTATAGGTGGGTACATAGAGTAGCAAAGTGTAGACAATAAAAAAAGGACCGAATGTTGGTTGAACTGTATCATAGAAGAACTTAATACATAGTCACAACAATGCCCGTACTTACAATTTTCATGTTTTTGGTGTTGAGTTTATTTAATTATATTTTTGTATTGCAGAATATCACTGTCAGAGTACAACGAAGGGGATATACTGTGCATTTTTGCAAGCTGCATAAATAAGGGAGGCACTGTGTTGTCCCTGTTCCTTGTTGTTCATTTGATATTTTGTGTAAACAAATTGTTATCCTAAAACTAAATTTAGTCACTTGCAAATTTATTCAGTGTGTTAGTCTCAGTTTAATGCAGTTTGAGCTTCAGAAAAATATGTTGTTTTTATCTAAGGATGAGCATGGTGAAGCATTGCGGGTTTTTTGATTTGGCATACGTCAAATACCTCATTTGCTATGGAGGTTTGATTTTCCAATGCAGGGATAACCATTTGACATTTTGTTTTACTGTTGAAGTGGGTTTGAAATTTCTGCATGGGGTAAGAGCAAACGCTCAAAAATTCGGCGTGCTAAACCTCTCTTCCGCCGCGCTGTAAACGGTTGGCGCGCGTTTGGCCGAACTTTGCTCCGCCAGACGCACCAAAATGCAGCGCGTGCGCGGGCGGTAAAATTGGCCCTCCGGCGGATGCGGCAAAATACAGCGCGCGCGGCCACGCGACCGGCTAGTTTGATTGTATATCGTTCAAAATGAATCAAATAAAGTACGAAAATTTACCTGAAAATTACGAAATATATTAGAAGTTCGACAAACACCCACATTTTATTTCAATTAAACTAAACTAATCTACTCCGAGTCCTCCCAGTTGTGGTCCGACGATCGGCTAGTTGGAGTCGTGTCGGAGACCGGAGTGGTCGTCCACTCGAAGGAGGAGGAAGAGGTGGGCATGTTCGTGGACGGTTCGGCACCTCTCTTCTTCTCCTCCGCCCTCCTCGCCATCCGCGCCGCCTTCTCCGCCCTCTCGGCCTTCCTCGCCGCCGACTCAGCGCGGCGCTTCTCGCGGTCGGCCTTCTTCTTTGTCGCCGCTTTCGCCTTCTCCTCTTTCTTCTGAGCGTAGAAAGCTTCCATGGCGGTGACGTCCTCCGGGAACGCGCGCGCCCACTCGAGGCGGAGGCGCTCGTCCTGCTCCGCGACGTGCAGGCGCTGCTCGAGCTCGCGAGCGTGCCGTCGCTGCTCGGTCGTGACGGCCGGCGATGGTGGCGCGAGCATCTCCGCCTGCTCGCGCGTCCAAATGTCGTTGAAGTTCATTTGCTGGCGCGGGCGGCCGAGGCGCCAGGCGACGGCGTCGTAGGCCCACGCCGCCTCGTGCGCGTGGTCGAACGTTCCGAGGCGGATACGCTCCTCGCTGGAGCGATCTCCGCGTCGAAGCGGCCGCTCGGCCGCGCGCGGACGCCGCGGTAGCCGGAGGCGGAGCGCCGGCGCGGAGGCATCTTGCCGGAGTCGGAGGCGGAGCGTCGGCGCGGGAGGCATAGCGGTGGAGAGAGGGAGAGGGAGAGACGGAGGCGCGGACACGCGGAATGTTTAGAAGTAGTATAACTCAGAAGATATGAAAGTAATCTTTTTTTTAGGAAGGAAAGTAATCTTCTGAAAACAAAAAGAAACGAACTGAGCCAGCCTAGCTCGGCACCTTCCGCCCACGAGCCCATATACCAAACTGACGTCGTCCCAGTCTCTCCCACTCCCGACCTATGCTAAAAAAAACTGTATATATATACAAATAAAAATACATAGATCTCATGTTAATCAACATGAGTTTCCCCTAAAATACCATTGGAAGTTCTACTGTAAGTATAAATGAAAACACATGAGTTTTTCATAAATACCACTGTATATAGCACTATAAAACCACTGTAAATACATGATTTTTCCCTTAAATACACTGTAAATACATGATTTTTTCCGTAAATCTCAGTAAATCCACTATAGATTATGAGTTTTTTTTGTAAAATACCACTATAAATACATCCGTTTTTTTTGTAAATCGCATGTAAATCCAGTGTAAATACATTAAAGTTTAGGGGAGTAAGGACTAATTCCAGTCTTCATTTTGATATGTTTTTGCAGGTACATTATATGTTTTTGTTTTCTCATGCGAGAAGTAGTTCATGTTCATCTAAAAAAAAGTAGTTCGCGTTCAATAGAAAATACTTTGTAAATTCGCATGGAAGTGGTGCCTCCTCCGCTTTGTAAAATAAAAACAACCCTAAAAAAAATCTGTCGCACGGAAGTGGTGCCTCCTCCGCTTTGTAACATGAAATGCTTTGTAAAAAAAAAAACCACACTCTCTCTCTCCCACTCCCAGTCTCTCCCTCTCCCACTCGATTCCCCATCCCCCCACGGCGAGGGCAAGCTCCGGAGTGGGTGACCACGGCCAGGTGCCAGACGAGCTCCGCGACGGGGCATCGCGGGCAAGCTCCTCGAGGGGCTGCGAGGGCGAGCTCGGCCATGGCACGGAGCGGGCGAGCCAGCTAGGGGCGGCGCGGGAGAGATCCTCCAGGGGCGGCACGGGCGAGGTACGCCATAGCCGGCGCGGGCGACCACGGCGAGATGCTGGCGCCGACGAGCTCCGCGATGGGGCGGCGCGGGCGAGCTCCTCGAGGGGCGGCGAAGGCGAGCTCGGCCATGGCGCGGCTGGGCAAGCTCTAGCCAGGGGCGGCCGCGGGCGTGAGCAAGTACGAACAGTTCCCTCCGGCGAAATTTCCCATCCAGCCATGGTGTATGCGCGTGCATTGTGTTCAGGTCCGTGGGTCTGAGTATGATTGATTCCATGGCTTCAAAGATCTAGTAGAAGATTGCTTTCCTGTTAATCATGTGATTGCTTGCTTTCCTATTGATCTGTGCAACTTAGTATCAAATTTTGTTCCTGCGTGGTTAATTATAGTATTGTGGTATGTGATGATGAACTTCAATTTCATGTCTTACCTGTCACTGGTCGTCAGCAGTTGCATGCTTGCTTATTCATGTAACCAACTAAGCAGTCTGATATTTCCTTTTACCATCAAGTGTTGTAATACGTCCACTATCCTAAGATATTGTAAAGCTAAATTTCACTTTCAAAGCATCTTATAATAGTGAACAGAGGCATATTTTCGGATGAGAGACGACAAAAAATGGTGGTGCTTATAATAGTGAACAGTAGCTAAATTGCACGGAGTAGCTATATGTCTGCAATTGCACGAGCAATATTATTGCTTTACATAATTTAACTGTCCAGTAATATATGGGATTTTGTTGAAATCTGTTCACTATTATAAGACAGTATTTCCTTTTACCATCAAGTGTTGTAATATGTCCACTATCCTAAGATATTTTGTAAAGCTAAATTTCACTTTCAAAGCACTATAAATTTTGGATGACTTCTTATTTTGCAGGTTTTATGGATTGGGAAGTGTCTGAAGGTTTAGTTATTGAATCCATTAACAGTTTTGCTTCATAGCTCTGCAGCCTCTTCATTGGTAAAGCACAATCGCTTGTTAGTACAATTTGGAATTTTGGATTGTGTCTTTTCATATTTTGACATGCTTCTAGTGCTCTGATTATTCATTGCTGCCTTCTCAGTACACTTAAGACAATTATATCTTCTGAACATTGTTTGGTTAGTTTTTTCACAAGCGGTCATGCTAAGTGCTCTGAATATCTGTTGATGTGCTCGTTTGACAATTTTTTTAGATATTGTATTATTAGTTCTTATGCGTTTGTTTTACTTGATTGGGTTGGGGTGTTCAGGAAACTTGAGGGTTTCAACTTGTGTTTATTTTAGTTGATGATATCCTGCCGTATATGCATTGTTGGTTTCCACAAATAGGCCAAGAAACTCGAATTTTGTGTTGGATTAGTGGGTATTAACGATCCTCAAAAAATTTGTTGTTCAACTCATAAGCAATTAAGCATTAAAATTTTGTGAATTAATTGGTAATTTAATTTTCTAAGATGTGCCTTTTCTCTATATGTTTGATAGACTCGAATTTAGGATCACTGGACGAGAGTTCAGTATAGTTAATGAAGAAATTTCAGTGGTGGAATTTAGCACCAGTAGATGAAGAATTTCAGTACACTTCATGAAGAAATTCCAGTGGCGTAAACAGCTAGGAACTCATTCGGGTGGTTTATTTTTTACTTGTTGCACAAACTGTGCTCTTTTTCAACGAGCTAACATGGCATCCGTTCACGCATCTGTTCTCATGAAACTATTTGTCTAGCTCTGAAATCCATGAAACAGATACATTTCGCGTCTCCAACCGTGTCCTCTGTACCTCTGGCAGCCTAGAAACCAGTGGTAATCTATTTGGAATTGCCCCTTCAGCAACTCCTGCTGGCAAGCTGTCGGTGTTCAGCTAGACATCAGCAATCACATGATCAGCATGGCCTAAATCGCCTTAAGCAAAAGCCTTTCTTCATGGGACATTTGGAGAAAAAAAAGGAACGCCAAGGTTTCTCATTTGCCCTTTCATTTGGAATGATAGAGGGTCTTGTGTATCCTTGACAGATTTGGTTTGACTCCCTTGGTTAGACATCTTCCCGGTTGTGCATCCCTCCTCTCTTGTAAATATCTGTTTGTATTTTAATAAAATTTACTGCCAGTGCCTCTCATACAGTTTATAGTTTAGAAAGCAAAATTAAATATGTTGATGTACTACTTTGTAACAGAACAATGCTGGGCTGCATAATACTTTATGACAAGATAATTTTTTTTTTATCAAACGGTTGTATTCAAGGGCAAGATGGAGTAATGGATCTTGGTGAATTATTGTTGGTATATTTCTTGTTTCTCTGATGTATTCATATAATATTTCAAGGAACTTGGTTTGGAAACATCGAGTATAGTAGACAACGAGTTAGAAGAACTGTTTGAGTTATCTCTTAGAATGTTTGATACAAGATTACCACCTGGAGTAACCGTTCTCTCGCCCTTTGCTGAAGATTCTTCACTGACTAAAGTTGGAGTAGAGGTATGCGACTGCATTATCTGTATTTTTCCAAAGTCCAAACATGAAAGACCAATGTCATCTGCTGTTGTTCCTCCATTTATTACTTGAAAACTCTTAGGCATTCAAATGATCTGTGCCTTGGTACAGTTTAACTTTGAAAATTGCCTCCTAAAATGTCCTCTTTCTGTTTGCTTTGCTACGTGAAGAACTTACCAGAGGAGTTATTTCTAGTGCTTCGAACGATACAACTGTTGCGCGGGCTGACTGTTGGGATGGGCCTCCGTTTTTCATAAAACTATTTTCTTTTCACTGCCAAACTTTTTTTCCTCCTATTTTGCTATGACTATTTTCTTGTTATTTTGCTATGACTATTTTTTTATTTTACTCTTAATTCCCTGTTCCTGTTATATTGTTCAAGTAAGTGCATAAACTGTTCACGGTTTCTACCTATTTCAAATTCCAATGTCATAAGGCATTATACTAATATATACTGTGTTCACGGTACTTTTCTACATCAGGAAGGGTATTGCTGTTGATCGGTTAGTTGGATTTGAAGACCTTGGAGGTAAAGATGATTTTTCTACCAGGGCATTGGAAAATATTCTGAAGAGGAAAGGTAGAGACAACTGTTACTTTTCTGTGTGTGTATGCTAGTCTAGAGTTTTGGCTGCCATTTTGATTGACTTTGTTCTTGCTCTATTCCTCAGATTTTAACAGAGAAAATGTAGGTGCAACATTTTTTCTCTTATTGAATCAGCTAACACATGGCTGGAGATCCTAATCTAAGTGGTCATTGGTCTCACTTTGTTGCTAGAGGAATTGGTAGGAGATTGCTTTCTTATGTCTATTGCATTTTACTTAAAAAGAATCTGTATGATGACATTTGAAATTTACAACATGTTTATCTGCTTGCTAACAGGATTTAGAAGTAGAAGCTTCTGGTTTTCTTCTCTGTCACTCACGTAATGATGTGATGTACGGTATAGTTTCCCTTTTCATTGGAATACCTGTCATCTCAAATGTTTTATGCTGCTTTGTTGATACAGTTTAACTTTGAGAATTGCCTCCTAAAATGTCCTCTTTCTGTTTGCTTTGCTACGTGAAGAACTTACCAGAGGAGTTATTTCTAGTGCTTCGAACGATACAACTGTTGCGCGGGCTGACTGTTGGGATGGGCCTCCGTTTTTCATAAAACTATTTTCTTTTCACTGCCAAACTTTTTTCCTCCTATTTTGCTATGACTATTTTCTTGTTATTTTGCTATGACTATTTTTTTATTTTACTCTTAATTCCCTGTTCCTGTTATATTGTTCAAGTAAGTGCATAAATTTTTCACGGTTTCTACCTATTTCAAATTCCAATGTCATAAGGCATTATACTAATATATACTGTGTTCACGGTACTTTTCTACATCAGGAAGGGTATTGCTGTTGATCGGTTAGTTGGATTTGAAGACCTTGGAGGTAAAGATGATTTTTCTACCACGGCATTGGAAAATATTCTGAAGAGGAAAGGTAGAGACAACTGTTACTTTTCTGTGTGTGTATGCTAGTCTAGAGTTTTGGCTGCCATTTTGATTGACTTTGTTCTTGCTCTATTCCTCAGATTTTAACAGAGAAAATGTAGGTGCAACATTTTTTCTCTTATTGAATCAGCTAACACATGGCTGGAGATCCTAATCTAAGTGGTCATTGGTCTCACTTTGTTGCTAGAGGAATTGGTAGGAGATTGCTTTCTTATGTCTATTGCATTTTACTTAAAAAGAATCTGTATGATGACATTTGAAATTTACAACATGTTTATCTGCTTGCTAACAGGATTTAGAAGTAGAAGCTTCTGGTTTTCTTCTCTGTCACTCACGTAATGATGTGATGTACGGTATAGTTTCCCTTTTCATTGGAATACCTGTCATCTCAAATGTTTTATGCTGCTTTGTTGATACAGTTTAACTTTGAGAATTGCCTCCTAAAATGTCCTCTTTCTGTTTGCTTTGCTACGTGAAGAACTTACCAGAGGAGTTATTTCTAGTGCTTCGAACGATACAACTGTTGCGCGGGCTGACTGTTGGGATGGGCCTCCGTTTTTCATAAAACTATTTTCTTTTCACTGCCAAACTTTTTTTCCTCCTATTTTGCTATGACTATTTTCTTGTTATTTTGCTATGACTATTTTTTTATTTTACTCTTAATTCCCTGTTCCTGTTATATTGTTCAAGTAAGTGCATAAATTTTTCACGGTTTCTACCTATTTCAAATTCCAATGTCATAAGGCATTATACTAATATATACTGTGTTCACGGTACTTTTCTACATCAGGAAGGGTATTGCTGTTGATCGGTTAGTTGGATTTGAAGACCTTGGAGGTAAAGATGATTTTTCTACCACGGCATTGGAAAATATTCTGAAGAGGAAAGGTAGAGACAACTGTTACTTTTCTGTGTGTGTATGCTAGTCTAGAGTTTTGGCTGCCATTTTGATTGACTTTGTTCTTGCTCTATTCCTCAGATTTTAACAGAGAAAATGTAGGTGCAACATTTTTTCTCTTATTGAATCAGCTAACACATGGCTAGAGATCCTAATCTAAGTGGTCATTGGTCTCACTTTGTTGCTAGAGGAATTGGTAGGAGATTGCTTTCTTATGTCTATTGCATTTTACTTAAAAAGAATCTGTATGATGACATTTGAAATTTACAACATGTTTATCTGCTTGCTAACAGGATTTAGAAGTAGAAGCTTCTGGTTTTCTTCTCTGTCACTCACGTAATGATGTGATGTACGGTATAGTTTCCCTTTTCATTGGAATACCTGTCATCTCAAATGTTTTATGCTGCTTTGTTGATACCACATATATTTTAAATGCTCATTCCAGGAGATGCAAATGTTTAGCAGTGGTCAGTTAATGTTATTTCAAGTGAGTATTGAAATATCTAAGCTATTTACAATTCATACTCCCTAAAAGTAAAAGCAGTCATTCCCTGCTTTTATTTCTCACTCGACTGTTTATTTTTTCCGTGTGTTGACAGTGCCCACAATCAATCTTTCCAAATCAGGTAATTGCTCTTGTTATTTTACCATTTTATGTGTCATTTTGTTTTCCTAATTCTTCACATCCATTCCTGACAGTCTAATTATTACTGACAAAAGAAAACCAATCCAAGTTGCTATAAAATAGTTGGCTGCACACCAAATGGAATTGATAACACACAGTGCCAACTTCTGAACATAGCAGGAGTCACTCACAATATTTTTAGCTTCACAAAAATGAAAAATAACAATCACACATGCTTTATGTTTATCACCAGCGACACTAAAACTGTTTAGCACCATGCACTATAAATGTTAAAAATGGAAAAAGACTTCTTGAACATGTCCTTTGTTGTGCATAAAATACAAAAAACAGTGTATAGTCACCGATGAATAGCAAATTGTCCCATGCTTTTATTATAGAGTGGGGATATTGTAAGAAGGCGTTTATATCCAGCATCAACATCCGTCCTCTTTCATGCAAATTGTCCCATGATTTATTACAGAGTGGGGATATTGTAAGGCGTTTATATCCAGCATCGACATCCGTCCTCTTTCATGCTTATATTATATATAGTTTGGTCTGAACAAAACCTGCAAATGAACAAAACTATGGTTAGCATCAAAAGTAGTTATCTAGATAGAACAACATAGATGCAAATAAACTATGGGATTTGGACTCTAAGATGATCACCACAATGGAGCTGATTACTATATATATAAGTACAAGTGCGAAGTATCTGACCTACGATGTAAAGATCTCCTTCCAGATGATTACGCCGCTTCTTTTTTGCTTTGAGTAGAGTTTTTTTTCCTTGTTATGAGCATCTGGGATGACAAGAATCTTGACGTTCTTTCTAGCAGTAGATCTAGATAGCGCGACATATAACTTCCCGTGAGAGAACACCGACTCGGGCAAGTAAATATCGATATTAGGTATAGTTTGCCCCTGTGCCTTATTAACCGTCATGGCGAAGCTGAGCCTAACATGAATCTGTTTCCTCTTGAAGTGAAAAGGGAACATCTCATCATCGGAGGGGCAAAGTGGGATCCTTGGCATGAATCGCCCCTCCATGATGAGCAAGAAGTGGGCATGTGGAAGCCCCCTCTTTTGGAACTCAACCACGTACACATGTGCTTTCACCTTGCCAAGGATGTCCTTCTGAAGCAACTTGTCCTTGAGTTCCTCTAGTTTCGCCCTAAAGACACGGACAACAAGGTCTGGGCGATCTTGAGGTGTCTGCCCAGGGTAGAGCTCGCGGTTGATCTCATCCCAGTTAGGATTGCATGTCATCGTGAGAAAAATGTCCGGCTTGCCATACTTGCGCACCAAGGCCATCGCATCCATCTAGTGACGCCTCTTGTCACCTTTGAAGTTTGAGCACATAGTTCCTAGATCATGAGTGATAAGAGAGCAATGCATATATTCAGAAAGGGCCTTCCTGTTTTATAACATAGGTGAATCCTTTCTTTCATATAGATTCCCATTTTTTTTACTTAGACATTACATAAGTGTGCAACGACTGTTTATATAGATACATAGACATGATAACATAATGTAATGGAGAGTCCATGTACAGAAATGAAATGCAATTCTGAATTCTAAAATAGAGTTGAACTATGTTTATATAGAACCGCATACCTATGTATTTTTTCCTCGCTTGGTTTGATCTCGTACTCTCTTGTTAGATGTTATTACAAGATAAATTTGTATGCTACATGCAAAGTGATGTTCATAAGGTACACATCATTTAAGGCGATGTTCACTACAGTCTTCTGTATATGATTTATCACAGATGCTTCAATCGAATTTTCACTATTAGGGGCACGTCATATTATTTTCGATATTAAATGTAGCTCGACTTTTTTTTATGGATAGGATGGAGCGATGTACGAGAATTCTTATTTTAACTGTTCCAGCATGTATTTTTCTACTTAATGTAATTAGCTAACTAACTATACATTTGTAAAATACTATTTAACTCAGGCTCGCATCGGTGCACAGACATAGGTATTTTTCGCTCTCCTTTCAAAGCTTGATAAAAGAAATCGTCTCATTTGAATTGTATCTAGACACGGAACAAATTCAAAACAAATTTTATATGAGACAAAAGGGGTACTTGACTACCAAAGACTAATTATCAATTGACTAATTTATGAGCCGATGCTACGCAGCTAGCCTATATATACACTACCTTAGATTTGGCTAAATATTTCCTTCATTCATCCTTTTTGAAAGTAGCTACATGCATGGTGCATGGCTATAGGCCCATAGCTAGCCTGCAGCAGCGTTACACGCCAGACTAATCGCTTGATACATACAAGCAGATTAGTGACCAGAACCGAATGGTGAAGCAGATTAGTGACAAGCAGATTAGTAGATCCACGTCCATGGACGATGCATGTTGCAGGGTACATGGTGGATTAGCTATTTAGATCAGTTTGATCAGCTCGGCCAGCGGTTCACTAACTGTGTTATCATTAAGTATTAGTGAATATCTGAAACTATATGATATGACAGATATGTATTTGTTCAAACCATGATTACTGCAGTAATCCTTGGTCAAGGGAGACGAATGAGCTGCAAAAGATTTTGCAATTCCATGAAAGATACATATTTATTTTTTGCTATGTCTCAGTCAACTGAGATTTTCTTAAGTCTAAGTCAATTACAAAAATGTGCTTTGAGTTGCACTTTTCGGTTAAAAAAGTGCAATTGCACTTTTCTGACAGAAATGTGCAACTAAACCAAGTTGCACTTTTCTTTAAACTGTAGTTGCACTTTTCTAAGTTGACTGAGACTTAAGAAAATCTCAGTCAACTTAGACATAGGCACACCCTATTTTCAATACAAATGCATGTACTTTCAACCCAATTTAGAGGGTAGACAATCATATTAGGTTCTACCCTAATATTTCATTAGTTCAATTCACCTACATGCTACACTATCTATATGGCAGTGGCAACTAACATGGAATATCCTGCGATGAGAACCATGAAACCTCTTATATTAGTGAACTATTAAAACATTATGATCTGACAGTGGTATTTGTTCAAACCATGATTAGTGCAGATTCTCGCATGATGGGAAGTTGTTCAAACAAAATGCATACATCTGGTGATCCGCATGAGAGTCAAATACATACAATTTGATACCTTTTTCTGGTGATCCGCTGTTTCCTGGTGGGGAATTCTTCAAACAAAGTGCACCTCTAAGTTTCCCTGTTGATCCGCATGATAAAATCAGGAAAGGTATGAAACAGCAAGTTTCATCAACAATTTGAAAACTGCATACAACCTAGAGGTATGGTTATGTACCTTTACTCTCCTTGGCGATCTGACGATTTCTCTAGCATAACAATGGTTCAAGGTTCCCTTTATATTCAGCACAAGAAAGGACGGCTGTGCGATTAGGATTATATTCCGATTTTGTTGATCCGCAATGATGGAGTTTCCTTCAAAATGTGAGAGATCCCTGAAATGGCTGGACGGTTTCCTTTGAAATCTGTAATTTCCTTTCCTGTAGCCATGAATTTCCTTTCCTGTGCGATTAGGATTATACCGATTTTGTTTCCTTACAATGATGCGTTGGACTTTCTTGAAATCTGATTGTTTCCTGCGAGCCACGATTTCCTTTCCTGTAACTATTCCTTTAATTTCCTTTCTTGTAACCATTCCTTTAATTTCCTTTCCTGGGCGGTGATTGTTTCATGCGATCATAATGAAATCAGCGCCCAGCCATGCACTTTCCTAGAATGCGATTGAGGCAAGGTGGTAGCGGGATTTATGGAGATGCAGTTTTAACCTCTACCGTAATTTTGGGTACAGGGGCATCGAGCTGGGATGGTTTGGAAAGCTAGCGATACAAGTGCATGTTCGTTGGCATCGAGCTGGGATGGTTTGGCAAGCTAGCGATACAAGTGCATGTTCGTTGGGCCTGGCCCATGTGGGGACGACGGAGACGACGAAAGGAACGGGGACGACCAAACGTATTGGCAGAATACGGAAACAGTTTAGACTTTTTAAGTAGTAGAGATTTATTGCTTTATGAGTTAACTCTTATGCAAGACTTATTGATGCTTGTCTTGAAGTACTATTCATGAAAAGTCTTTGCTTTATGATTCACTTGTTTACTCATGTCATTACCATTGTTTTGATCGCTGCATTCATTACATATGCTTACAATAGTATGATCAAGGTTATGATGGCATGTCACTTAAGAAATTATCTTTGTTATCGTTTTACCTGCTCGGGACGAGCAGAACTAAGCTTGGATGATACGTCTCCGACGTATCGATAATTTCTTATGTTCCATGCTACTTTATTGATGATATCTACATGTTTTATGCATACTTTATGTCATCTTTATGCGTTTTCAACTAACCTATTAACGAGATGCCGAAGTGCCGTTCTGTTTTCTGCTGTTTTTGGTTTCGAAATCCTAGTAACGAAATATTCTCGGAATTGGACGAAATCAACGCCTGGTTCCTATTTTGCCCGAAGCATCCAGAACACCCGAGAGCCGCCGGGGCCTGTGGGCCCAGATGATAGGCGGTGCCCGGGCCGCGCCCCATGGTGTCGCCGCCTCTTCGACCCTCCGAGGCTGCCCTTTCGCCTATATAAAGCCCCTGCATCGAAACCCCGCGGCCACGCGAAACCTTCCAGAGCCGCCATCGCGAAGCCAAGATCTTGGGGACAGGAGTCTGTTCCCGCACCCTGCCGAGCGGGGAAGTGCCCCCGAAGGCTTCTCCATCGACACCGCTGCCATCTCCACCGCCATCTTCATCACCGCTGGCTCCCATGAAGAGGGAGTAGTTCTCCATCGAGGCTCGGGGCTGTACCGGTAGCTATGTGGTTAATCTCTCTCCTATGTACTTCAATACAATGATCTCATGAGCTGCTTTACATGATTGAGATTCATATGAGTTTTGTATCACTACTATCTATGTGCTACTCTAGCAAAGTTATTAAAGTAGTTCTATTCCTCCTGCACGTGTGTAAAGGTGACAGTGTGTGCACCGTGTTAGTACTTGGTTTATGCTATGATCATGATCTCTTGTAGATTGCGAAGTTAACTATTGCTATGATAATATTGATGTGATCTATTCCTCCTACATATGCATGAAGGTGACAGTGTGCATGCTATGCTAGTACTTGGTTTAGTCTTTTGATCTATCTTACACTAAAGGTTACTAAAATATGAGCATTATTGTGGAGCTTGTTAACTCCGGCATTGAGGGTTCGTGTAATCCTACGCAATGTGTTCATCATCCAACAAGAGTGTAGAGTATGCATTTATCTATTCTGTATGTGATCAATGTTGAGAGTGTCCACTAGTGAAAGTCTATTCCCTATGCCTTGTTCCTAAATACTGCTATCCTGCTTGTTCTGCGTTACTACGCATGTTTACTTCCCGCAATATTACTACCATCAACTGCACGCCAGTAGCTATTTTCTGCGCCGTACTATCTCATATTCATTCATACCACCTGTATTTCACTATCTCTTCGCCGAACTAGTGCACCTATTAGGTGTGTTGGGGACACAAGAGACTTCTTGCTTTGTGGTTGCGGGGTTGCATGAGAGGGATATCTTTGACCTCTTCCTCCCCGATAAACCTTGGGTAATCCACTTAAGGGAAACTTGCTGCTGTTCTACAAACCTCTGCTCTTGGAGGCCCAACACTGTCTACAAGAATAGAAGCACCCGTAGACATCAAGAGGATAGAGGTAACCGAGGTGGAGCACACGGAGAGACGGTGATATGATTCCCGTAGTTCCCTTCCTTTGCAAGAAGGTACGTCTACGTTCGGAGGGGTGTGGCGACACGAAGTCCAGCCAACGCCACGAAGGCTCACCCTATTCTCCTGTGAGCAACGCCACAAAGGCCTAGCCCACGCTCCACTAAGCGGTTGCCTTGAGGTCGCAACCGGCACCTTCACACGAAGCTTGGGGCACACATCCACAACCAAATTGGAGGCTCCCAAGATGTAACCACGAAGCTTTACACGAAGAGTAGCTTCGAGGTCACCTCACAAAGATCCACTAAGAATGTTGATGAAACACAAATCCCTTTGGTGGAAGAGTAGATCTAGGTCACCTCTACCAAATCCTCAAGTATGGTGAAGTTTGGTTGGAGGAGTAGAGAGATCTAGAGAAAATGGAGCTCAACAATGGTGTCTCAGATTTTTTGGGGAAGAAGAGCTGAAGAAGACTTTGGAGAAGAAGCCCTATTTGTACCCGGTCGGGAACGCCCGTTTGGAGCCGTTGGAGCGCTGCCCGGTAGTACCGGCCAGGTTGGGCCGGTACTACCGGCCCTGGACGAGAAGCGCAGGCCGGCCACGTGGCCAGGAGGAGCCGGGCCGAAGGGGGGAGGCCGGAGCTACCGGCCGGGGTACCGGTCGAGGTACCGGCGGGCCTCCAAACCCCCCTGGCATAATACTGAGCCACAGGCTCGATCTCCGGTACCTTGGGCGGTACCAAGGCTGGAGCCTCCGGCCGTGGCCAGGCCGGCGGTACCGCCCAAGCCTCCGGCCCCTTCTCTCTTCTCTTTTTCTTCTTTCATTTCTTTCTTCCTCTTTACTTTTCTTCCTTCATTTTCTTTTCCTTTTCTTCTCTTTCTTTCCTCTTTCATACTTTCTTCCAACAAATAACCACACACAACTCATCACATGATATCTTGCACACTCTTCAACTTTTGGGCATTCCGGGTATGCAACAACCTACAAATCTTATAACACGAAATGCTCATATAAAATCATTGTCATCAACACCAAAACAACATATAACAAGGGTATGTTCTTTCACCGTCGCACTGGGGGGCGCAGGGAGCTGCGCGCATCCTCGCCCCGCAAAGGAAACCGCTTCTCGCCGCTCGCCGTCGCCATCGCCGAGGCCGAGGGCTCGGACGGGGAGATCTAGCTCTGATGAGGTTGCGCGTCCTCCCCCCCTCCGGCGGGGAGGTTTGCCCAGATCTGGGAGGGGGTCCGCCCCCCGGCGGTTCCCGCGGGTGGGGAACGTGTCGCCGGCGCCACCCCCGCCGCTGGAGTCCGGCCACTTTCCTCCGCTGCCGGGTTCGGAGGCTGCTCGGCCCTGCTCTCCTGTTTCTGCCCCTGCTCGTTGATACGTCTCAAACGTATCTATAATTTCTTATGTTCCATGCTACTTTTATGACAATACTTGAATGTTTTATACATACTTTACATCATTATTATACATTTTCCGGCACTAACCTATTAACAAGATGTCGAAGCGCCGTTGTTTTTGGTTTCAGAAATCCTAGTAAGGAAATATTCTCGGAATTGGATGAAATCAACGCCCAGGGTCCTATTTTTACACGAAGCTTCCAGAAGACCGGGGGAGATACGAAGTGGGGCCACGAGGCGATGCCACGCTAGGGCGGCGCGGCCAGGCTTGGGCCCGCGCAGCCCTAGCGTGTGGGTCCCTCGCGTCGCCCCCTGACCTACCCTTCCGCCTACTTAAAGCCTTCGTCGCGAAACCCTCTGTACAGAGCCACGATACGGAAAACCTTCCGAGTCGCCGCCGCCGCCAATCCCATCTCGGGGGATTCGGGAGATCGCCGGCACCCTGCTAGAGAGGGGAATCATCACCGGAGGGGCTCTACATCATCATGCCCGCCTCCGGATTGATGCGTGAGTAGTTCATCCTTGGACTATGGGTCCATAGCGTAGCTAGATGGTTGTCTTCTCCGCTTGTGCTATCATTGTTTAGATCTTGTGAGCTGCCTAACATGATCAAGATCATCTATTTGTAATGCTACATGTTGTGTTTGATGGGATCCGATGAATCTAGAATACTATGTCAAGTTGATTATCAATCTATCATATATGTGTTCTTTATGTTCTTGCATGCTCTCCGTTGCTAGTAGAGGCTCTGGCCAAGTTGATACTTTTAACTCCAAGAGGGAGTATTTATGCTCGATAGTGGGTTCATGCCTCCATTTAATTTGGGATCGTGATAGAAGGTTCTAAGGTTGTGGATGTGCTGTTGCTACTAGGGATAAAACATCAATGCTTTGTCTAAGGATATTTGTGTTGATTACATTACGCACCATACTTAATGCAATTATCTGTTGTTTACAACTTAATACTGGAGGGGGTGCGGATGCTAACCCGAAGGTGGATTATTTAGGCATAGATGCATGCTGGATAGCGGTCTATGTACTTTGTCGTAATGCCCTGATTAAATCTCATAGTAATCATCATTGATATGTATTGAATCTTGATTTGTCAATTGCTCATCTGTAACTTGTTCACCCAGCATGTTTTACATCTGAATACAATCTACTGCAATCATTGTTCTTACTGTTCTTTGCAAACAAAAACCATCTTCCACTCGATACGCGTAATCCTTTGTTTTTAGCAAGCCGGTGAGATTGACAACCTCACTTTTACGTTGGAGCAAAGTATCTTGATTGTGTTGTGCAGGTTCCACGTTGGCGCCGGTTTCACTGGTGTTGCGCCGCACTACACTCCTCCACCAACAACCTTCACATGCTTCTTGGCTCCTACTGGTTCGATAACCTTGGTTTCTTTCTGAGGGAAAAACTTGCCGCTGTGTGCATCATACCTTCCTCTTGGGGTTCCCAACGTACGTGTACATCTACGCGCATCAAGCAACTTTTTGGCGCCGTTGCCGGGGATCAAGACACGCTGCAAGGGGAGTCTCCACATCCAATCTCTTTACTTTGTTTTTGTCTTGCTTTACTTTATTTTATTTACTGTCTTGTTTGCTTCATATTAAAAAACACAAAAAAATTAGTTACTTTATTTACTGTCTTGTTTATTTGCTCTATATCAAAACACACAAAAAATTAGTTACTTGTCTTTACTTTACTTTATTTGCTTAGTTTACTTTTATTACTGTTATAATGGGTACTCCTTAAAATACTAAGTTGTGTGATTTCACTAGCACAAATAATAATGATTTTATATGTACTCCTATTGCTCCACCTGCTACTACAGCAGAATTTTATGAAATTAAACCTGCTTTACTGAATCTTGTTATGAGAGAGCAATTTTCTGGTGTTAGTACTGATGATGCTGCTGCCCATCTTAATAATTTTGTTGAACTTTGTGAAATGCAAAAGTATAAGTATATAGATGGTGATATTATAAAACTGAAATTGTTTCCTTTCTCATTAAGAGGAAGAGCTAAAGATTGGTTGCTTTCTTTGCCTAAGAATAGTATTGATTCATGGACTAAATGTAAAGATGCTTTTATTAGTAAATATTATCCTCCTGCTAAGATTATATCTTTGAGAAGTAGCATTATGAACTTTAAACAATTTGATAATGAACATGTTGCTCAAGCATGGGAGAGAATGAAATCTTTGGTAAAGAATTGCCCTACCCATGGACTGACTACTTGGATGATCATCCAAACCTTTTATGCAGGATTGAATTTTTCCTCGAGGAACCTATTGGATTCAGCTGCTGGAGGTACTTTTATGTCCATCACCATGGGTGCCGCAACTTAACTTCTTGATGATATGATGATCAATTACTCTGAATGGCACACTGAAAAAACTCCTCAAGGTAAGAAGGTAAATTCTGTTGAAGAAACCTCTTCTTTGGGTGATAAGATTGATGCTATTATGTCTATGCTTGCAAATGGTAGATCTCATATTGATCCTAATAATGTTCCTTTAGCTTCATTGGTTGCTCAAGAAGAAAATGTTGATGTGAATTTCATTAAGAGTAATAATTTCAACAACAATGCTTATAGGAATAATTATGGTAACAACAACTATAGGCCATATCCTTCAAATAATGGTAATGGTTATGGTAATTCTTACAAAAATAATAAGAGTGTACCCTCTGGTCTTGAAGTGATGCTTAAAGAATTAATTAGTACACAAACTGCTTTTAATAAAACTGTTGAAGAAAAGCTTGGTAAAATTGATGTTCTTGCTTCTAAGGTTGATAGTCTAGCTCTTGATGTTGATCTTTTAAAACTGAAAGTTATGCCGAGGAAGTTAAAGATGCTAGATTTGCTAAAACAAATGCCATCCAAGTTCGAATTAATGATAATATTAGAATGTTGGCTGAATTGCATGCTAGGTGGGATAGAGAAGAAAAAGAAAAACTTGCTAAAGAGAATAATGTAGCTGAAGTTTGGACTATTACCACCACTAGTAATGTTGATTCTTCACATGTTGCTACATCTCCTACTATCAATGGTAAAACAATTGGTGTTGGCAATGTTTCTACTCCTAGTACAAAGCGTGCAAAATTGCTGAAACTGAAACTGCTTGTGATAAAACTGCTGAAATTTTTCAAAATATTGGTGACAATGATTCCATTGCAGAGCATAATGGTTTAGATTTTGATGATTGTCATATTACTGAAGTTATAAAGTTCTTACAAAAACTTGCTAGAAGTCCTAATGCTAGTGCTATAAATTTAGCCTTTACAAAACATATTACAAATGCTCTCATTAAAGCTAGGGAAGAGAAATTAAAACTTGAAGCTTCTATTCCTAGGAAGTTAGAAGATAGTTGGGAGCCCATCATTAAGATGAAATTCAATGATTTTGAATGTAATGCTTTATGTGATCTTGGTGCAAGTATTTCTGTTATGCCTAAGAAAATTTATGATATGCTTGACTTGCCACCATTGAAGAATTGTTATTTGGATGTTAATCTTGCTGATAATGTTAAAAAGAAACCTTTGGGGAGGATTGATAATGTTCGCATTACGGTTAACAATAACCTTGTCCCCGTTGATTTTGTTGTCTTGGATATTTAATGCAATGCAATTTGTCCTATTGTGTTGGGAAGACCTTTTCTTCGAACTGTTGGTGCTGTTATTGATATGAAGGAAGGTAATATTAAATATCAATTTCCTCTCAAGAAAGGTATGGAACACTTCCCTAGAAAGAGAATGAAGTTGCCTTTTCATTCTATTATTAGAACTAGCTATGATTTTGATGCTTCATCTCTTGATAATACTTTATTTGCACTTTCTGCGTCTAGCTGAAAGGCGTTAAAGAAAATTACTTCTTGGGAGATAACCCAAGTTTCATTTTATTTACTGTATTGTTGAGTCTTGGAAGTTGTTTAATACTGTAGCAACTTCTCCTTATCATGTTTTTGTGCCAATTAAAGTCTCTATGTTAAAAGTTGATGCTAGATTTGGATTGCTGCGCAAAAACAGCATTGCTGTCTGTCACGAATTCGCGCAGAACTCTCTGTACAAAAATCAAAAAAATCTGCAAATTTACGTGCGTGATCCCCAGATATGTACGCAACTTTCATTAGTTTTGAGTTTCTCCGTTTGAGCAAGTTAAGTGCCCCTGCAAAATTCGTCTTTACGGACTGTTCTGTTTTTGACAGATTCTGCTTTTTATTTCGCATTGCCGCTTTTGCTAGGTTGAATGAGTTTATTTGTTCCATTAACTTTCAGAAGCTTTGTGCAATGTCCATAAGTGTTAAGAATGATTGTGTCAATATGTGAATTTTTGATTATGCACTAACCCTCTAATGAGTTTGTTTGAAGTTTGGTGTGGAGGAAGTTTTCAAGGGTCAAGAGAAGAGGATGATATACTATGATCAAGAAGAGTGAAAGGTCTAAGCTTGGGGATGCCCGGTGGTTCCCTGCATATTTTAAGAAGACTCAAGCATCTAAGCTTGGGGATGCCCAAGGCATCCCCTTCTTCATCGACAACTTATCGGTCACTTCTAGTGAAACTATATTTTTATTCCATCACATCTTATGTTCTTTACTTGGAGCGTCGTTTGCTTTTATTTTTGTTTTGGTTTGAATAAAGTTGGATCCCATCATCCTTATATTGGAGATATTATGCTCCGCTTTTTCATATGGAACACTTGTGTTCTTAATTGTGCTTTAATGTTCATGGCGAAGGCTGAAATTGCTTCGTTAAATTGTTATTTGGTTGGAATCAGAAAATGCTGCATATGGTTTGGAAACTTGGCAATTGTTTGAGCTCTCATATATCATGTTTAAGCTCTTGCATCATGTAGTCTAATCTATTAATGGAGAACTACCGTAGAGCTTGTTTAATTTGGTTTGCATGATTGGTCTCTCTAAGTCTAGATATTTTCTGGTAAAGTGTTTGAACAACAAGGAAGACAGAGTATTATAATGCTTGCAATATGTTCTTGTGTAAGTTTTCCTGTACCTGTTCATACTTGTGTTTGCTTCAAACAACCTTGCTAGCCCAAACCTTGTACTGAGAGGAAATGCTTCTCGTGCATCCAAACACCTTGAGCCAAAACCCATGCCATTTGTGTCCACCATATCTACCTACTATGTGGCATTTTTCTGCTATTCCAAAGTAAATTACTTGGGTGCTACCTTTAAATTTCATTCCTTTATCTTTGCAATATATAGCTCATGGGACAAATAGCTTAAAAACTATTGTGGTGATGAATATGTAGTTATGTGTCTTAATTCTTATAAGTTGCTTGTTGAGCGGTAACCATGTTTCTGGGGACGCCATCAACTTTTTACCTTTGTTGGATATCATGTGAGATGTTATGCATGTTCGTCTTGTCTGAAGTAAGTGCGATTTCATGATCAAATGGTTTGAGTATGCATATGTTAGAGAAGAACATTGGGCCGCTAACTAAAGCCATGTATCATGGTGGAAGTTTCAGTTTGGACACACAACCTCAATCTCTTATGAGAATATTATTTGTTGTTGAATGCTTAAGCATTAAAAGAGGAGTCCATTATCTGTTGTCTATGTTGTCCCGGTATGGATGTCTAAGTTGAGAATAATCAAAAGCGAGAAATCCAATGCGTGCTTTCTCCTTAGACCTTTGTACAGGCGGCATAGAGGTACCCCTTTGTGACACTTGGTTGAAACATATGTCATGCAATGATAATCCGTGTTATCCGAGCTGATTAGGACAAGGTGCGAGCACTATTAGTACTCTATGCATGAGACTTGCAACTTGTAGGAAGTATTATGCATAGCACATATGAATTATTACTACCGTTGACAAAATTGTTTCTATGTTTTCAAAACAAAAGCTCTAGCACAAAAATAGTAATACATGCTTCCCTCTGCGAAGGGCCATTCTTTTACTTTATGTTGAGTCAGTTTACCCACTTCTTTCTATCCTAGAAGCAAACACTTGTGTTATCTGTGTGCATTGATTCTTACATGTTTATTTATTGCACTTGTTATATTACTCTATGTTGACAAATATCCATGAGATATACATGCTACAAGTTGAAAGCAATTGCTGAAACTTAATCATCCTTTGTGTTGCTTCAATGCATTCTACTTAGAATTTATTGCTTATGAGTTAGCTCTTATGCAAGTCTTGTTGATACTTGTCTTGAAAGTACTATTCATGAAAAGTTTTGCTATATGATTCATTTGTTTAGTCATTATCTTTGTTAGCAATCTTTTGCTTCAGATCACTCCATTCATTTCATATGCTTTACAATAATGTTGATCAAGATTATGTTGGTAGCATGTCACTTCAGAAATTATTTGTGTTATCGTTTACCTACTCGAGGGCGAGTAGGAACTAAGCTTGGGGATGCTGATACGTCTCAAACGTATCTATAATTTCTTATGTTTCATGATACTTTTATGACAATACTTGAATGTTTTATACATACTTTACATTATTATTATACATTTTCCGGCACTAACCTATTAACAAGATGCCGAAGCGCCAGTTGTTGTTTTTGCTTTCAGAAATCCTAGTAAGGAAATATTCTTGGAATTGGACGAAATCAACGCCCAGGGTCCTATTTTTACACGAAGCTTCCAGAAGACCGGGGGGGATACGAAGTGGGGCCGCGAGGCGACGCCACGCTAGGGCGGCGCGGCCAGGCTTGGGCCCACGCGGCCCTAGCTTGTGGGTCCCTCGCGTCGCCCCCTGACCTACCCTTCCGCCTACTTAAAGCCTTCGTCGCGAAACCCTCTGTACCGAGAGCCACGATACGGAAAACCTTCCAGACGCCGCCGCCGCCAATCCCATCTCGGGGATTCAGGAGATCGCCTCGGCACCCTGCCGGAGAGGGGAATCATCACCGGAGGGGCTCTACATCATCATGCCCGCCTCCGGATTGATGCGTGAGTAGTTCATCCTTGGACTATGGGTCCATAGCAGTAGCTAGATGGTTGTCTTCTCCGCTTGTGCTATCATTGTTTAGATCTTGTGAGCTGCCTAACATGATCAAGATCATCTATTTGTAATGCTACATGTTGTGTTTGATGGGATCTGATGAATCTAGAATACTATGTCAAGTTGATTATCAATCTATCTTATATGTGTTGTTTATGTTCTTGCATGCTCTCCGTTGCTAGTAGAGGCTCTGGCCAAGTTGATACTTGTAACTCCAAGAGGGAGTATTTATGCTCGATAGTGGGTTCATGCCTCCATTTAATTTGGGATCGTGACAGAAGGTTCTATGGTTGTGGATGTGCTGTTGCTACTAGGGATAAAACATCAATGCTTTGTCTAAGGATATTTGTGTTGATTACATTACGCACCATACTTAATGCAATTATCTTTGTTTACAACTTAATACTGGAGGGGGTGCGGATGCTAACCCGAAGGTGGATTATTTAGGCATAGATGCATGCTGGATAGCGGTCTATGTACTTTGTCGTAATGCCCTGATTAAATCTCATAGTAATCATCACTGATATGTATTGAATCTTGATTTGTCAATTGCCCATCTGTAATTTGTTCACCTAGCATGTTAGTTATCTTATTGGAGAGACACCACTAGTTAACTGTGGACCCCGGTCCATTCTTTTACATCTGAATACAATCTACTGCAATCATTGTTCTTACTGTTCTTTACAAACAAACACCATCTTCCACTCGATACGCTTAATCCTTTGTTTTCAGCAAGCCGGTGAGATTGACAACCTCATTACGTTGGGGCAAAGTATCTTGATTGTGTTGTGCAGGTTCCACGTTGGCGCCGGTTTCACCGGTGTTGCGCCGCACTACACTCCTCCACCAACAACCTTCACGTGCTTCTTGGCTCCTACTGGTTCGATAACCTTGGTTTCTTTCTGAGGGAAAAACTTGCCGCTGTGTGCATCATACCTTCCTCTTGGGATTCCCAACGGACGTGTACATCTACGCGCATCACTCGTTCTGGCCCTGGGTCGGTTCAGATCGGAGCGTTCTCGGTGGAGCTTCCGCCGGCGCTGGGGAGGACGACGGCGCAAGGGACGCCGCCGCTCCTAGGGTCTCCTCCCGCTGCGGCTCCGCTCAGGCTGGATGTCTGTGGGCCTGTTGGGCCAGCCCAAGGGGGGGGCGGGTGCCGACGCGGTCCTGCTGCTTCCTTGCCAGGGCCCGCTAGATGGTGTTGGGCCGGCCCGTGGTGCGGTCGGTCCCTGTTCCGCGGTTGCCCCTGGGATGGGACCGTTGGATGCGTGCCACATCGCTAGTCTTGGAGATGTCCGGCCTGGAGAAAGTAGGGTTCCCCTCCGTGACGGTTCTACCCCTCAGCCGCCGCATTTTAAGTTGCTCTGGCTTCCTCCGCAAACCCTAGATCGCTCTTTAGGTTTCCCAGCCACCGCTTCTGACGTCCGCCGCAACATCGCCGCCGCCAAACTCCTGATCTCCCACCTCGACCCCGTCTCCGGTTCGTGCGCTCCTCGCCTTGTTCCCATGGAGCGAGATAGGAACTCCCATGGCAAGCGCCCGTTCGAAGCTTTCAACAGGGGATACCCCAGTTCCCGTGACCAAGACCTTCGCCAGAAGTTGGACCGCGAGCAAGAAGAACACCGCAGGCAGCAGCGCCAGTGGGACCGCGACGCGGAGCGGGCGAGCTCCTCGTCTTGGCGTTCCGAGGGGGAACGTTAAAGGCAGGACTCTCGTGCGCCTCCGCCGCCTCCTCCCCCACCTCGTGGCAGGGATTCTGGGAAGAATGCGGGTCGGAGGGCATCTCGTCAGCCTCAGGGCACGGCTGTAGAGGGTTCGGCTCCAACCCTTGGACAGGGCTCCGGCCAGGGGGGCGCTCAACCTTGATGCTGCCCACATCACCTGCTATAACTGCGGGAAACAGGGGCATGTGCAGGCTGCCTGTGTTGATGAAGCTTTCTGTGTCAACTGCAAGAAGGTGGGAAACCTCTCAGCCATGTGCGCGGCGGTCTCCAAAGCTCTGGCCCCCCCTTCTGGGAAGGTTTTGGCGGCGGTCGCCAAGGCTTCTGCTGTCTTGAGGTTCCTGATGAAGAGCTACAGAAGCCAGTCTCCAACTCCGCCACTGTCATCCTAGAAGGGGGGCACCTGTCGGCTGAACAGGTGGAGGACGAGTTCAAAGACTTGGTGGATGAGAACTGGAACTGGCAGGTTCGCCAGATGGGCCCAACTGACTTCGCTGTGGTTTTCCCGTCCAAGGAGAGCCTCCGCATTGCCATCCGTGGAGGCGGCCTTACTTTGCCCTGCACCAAGCTCAAGGCCATCGTCACGGTTCCGGTGGGTGACCCTCTCGCTGCTGAGTCTCTAGAGGAAGTTTGGGTCAAGCTTCTGGGTGTGCCCCCTCCCTTTCGCCATGCGGATCGCCTTCTCCTCTCTACCCGTGAGGTGGGGCGCCCCATTGGCGTCGACGTGGCTTCCCTGTCTCACCCGGACGCGCATGTTCGCATGTCCTTCGGCTGTCGGAAAGAAGACCTGCTCCTAGACTACATCACCCTCTTCGTGAATATGCAAGGCTACCGTATCCAAGTGATTAGAGATGATGAGATTGCGGGAAACTCCCCGCTACAAGCCCCACCGAAGCTCCCCCCGGGAGATGGCGCTGAAGACAAGGAAGATGACCCAGATGAGACAGACGAGGATCGTTGGGATGGGCGGAGGGGCCGCCACGCTCAAAAGGCCTCACGTGCTACGGCTTCGGCCCCTGGTGCGGGTGGGGGAGGCCCCCGTAAGTCTGTGCCCTTAGCGGCCTCTCCTGGCTTGCCGTCCGCCTGCTGCCCAGTTGCCCCGAACGACCTGTCTCTCTAGATTCCCGAATCCACCCGCAGCCAATACGGGACCAACCTGACCCCCACGGGCAATATCTTCCTCTTGGTTGCCAAGATCATCCAGTCTACTGTCCCCTCGACACCTGCTGCAGGCCAACTCTCCCCGGATGCGGCCTCCAGTGATGACACTCTGTGCGAAGACCTGCATGAAGATTCTCCCCCGACAGAGCACACCTCTCCAACTCTGGGCAAAGCCTTGAACCTCTCTGTTGAGGAGCGGGCAGAGGTGGGATGGTCCAGCCCCGCTTCTGGCGCGTCGGACCAGGAGTACCTTCGGAACAGCGAACAGCGAAGCAAGCGGGACCATGATGCGGTTGTTGCTGCTGCCAATCCTGTCACTCCACCGGCACCCGGACTCCATCAGGCACCTGCCATCAGACAAGACTCTACCCCTGCTGCGGACCAACACCTCCTCTTGGATGCCCCGATCCCTGCGCTGGGAGCTCCGGTGGCTCGTGGCCCTCGCTCCAAAGCCTCCCCAGCAGAAGCTCTGCGTAAGAGTGCGCGATCCAAGGGTACCAGCGATGGCCAGGTGCTGGAACGGGCCATGCGAGCTGCTGCTGACAAGAACAACCTTGACAAGAGCGTCATTGACACGGTTACTCCATCCTCGTCAACTCCTGCTCCAGGTAACGTTTCTCCCTCCTCTCCGTTTGTTGCGTTTCAAGATTCCTCGATCGAACATCTGCTTAAGGTTGCCAAGGATAGTTGCATCCTGTTCAAATCCACAGAAGGGTCGCCTGCTCAAGCGGTGGACCTTCTTCAAGCCCGGGAACGTGCCCAAGCGGAGCTGCTTGCTGCAAGGCGGAAGATTGAAGAAGATGCGGCTAAGGCAAAGGAGGAGGCTGCTCGGGCTACCTTGACTCAAGGGAATGAGCGCGGTAGTCCAGAGGTTGGTTCTAAAGGGGAGCCATCAAGCGCCGCCGTCTCAGTGCGGAGGGGTTCCGTGGGGGAACCCTCTCCGGGCTCGGGCAAAGTCAAGAAGGCTACTATCTCCAAGAGGCGAGTTGCCCGTCGGCCAACCCCAGTTGGTCACCGTCCTGTCACCCGCCAAGCACGGGCTTTGAGCAAGGTGCCCCAATGAGAGCCCTTTTCTGGAACATTAGGGGGTTTGGCCGCAGGGGGCGGCAAACCTTGTTGAAGGAGTACCTCAGACTTCACCGCATCAACCTAGTTCTCTTACAAGAAACCATCAAACAGGATTTCAAGGATGCGGAGCTTGCAAGCCTAGAGGTGGGCGATAAGTTCTTCTGGTCTTGGCTACCGGCTAACGGCCAATCGGGTGGCATGTTGCTAGGAGTCAGGGACAGCCTGTTCGAGGTGGGAAGAATGGACAGGGGTCAATTCTTCCTTAGCCTCTCTGTTCTCCATCGAGTCTCCAACCGAAAACTGGAAGTTATTGGGATTTATGGCCCTGCGGACCATACTTGTTCCAGGGGGTTCCTGGACGAGATTACGGCTAAGATTGTTTCCTGTCCTCTCCCGATCCTCATGGGGGGTGATTTTAACCTGATCAGGGCTGCCTAAGATAAGAACAACTCCAATCTTAACTGGCCTCTGATAGATCTTTTTAACAACAGCATTGCCACCTGGGCTCTGAGAGAAATTCCGCGCACGGGTGCACGGTTCACTTGGTCCAACCATCAGCTCAACCCGGTCCGATCAGCCCTGGATCGTGTGTTTGTGTCTTCTTCTTTCGAAGCCATTTTCCCGCTCTGCTCTCTGTCTGCTGAGACAAGCTTGGGATCTGATCATACACCGCTCGTCTTCGACACTGGTGAAGGCTTCCCTTTGCGCACCAACAGATTCTTCTTCGAGACCAGCTGGTTCGAGCGCCAGGACTTTGTGTCGTTGGTTCAGCAAAAGTGGGAGTTTTTGCTGACCAAGGTGGGTGGCCGCGACATTATTGACTGGTGGCACTTCATGTCTGCGGGACTTCGACAATTTCTGCGGGGCTGGAATCAGAACCTGGGCAGGGATACCAAGGCTGAAAAATCCGCTTTGCTGAGCCAGATCGCTCATTTGGACGTGCTGGCTGACTCCTCCGGTCTCGACGAGGAGGCCTGGGCCTCTAGATACCATCTCGAGGAGCAGTTGCTCCATCTTTACCGCATGGAGGAAGAGCATTGGCGGCAGCGGGGCAGAGTCAGGTGGGCTCTGCAAGGCGATGCGAACACGGCATATTTCCATGTTGTCGCCAATGGACGTCGAAGGAAATGTCATATTTCTAAGCTCAGCTCCGACAATGGAACAATCACGGACCCTAAACTGATCCAGCAACACATTTACGAGTTTTATAGGAACCTCCTTGGTTCTTCGGCTCCAAGGGTTTGTGGGCTGGTGCCCTCCTCCTGGGGAGAGGAGGCCCGTGTCTCAGACGGGGAAAACGTTGGGTTAGCGTGTACCTTCTCTGAAGAGGAACTAGAGGCCATTGTTAAAGATATGAAGACAGAAACCGCCCCGGGACCTGACGATTTCCCTGTGGCTTTCTTCAAGCGTTTCTAGGCACAGGTCAAGCATGGCATACTGCACATCCTTAATGACTTCATGCTGGGGCGCGTCGACATTGCTAGGCTCAATTTTGGAATCCTCTCTCTCATCCCGAAAGTACCTGGGGCAGATCATATCTCGCAGTATAGGCCGATTGCCTTGATCAACGTAATCTTCAAAATAATCTACAAAGCCTACGCCTCTAAACTTGACCCAGTTGCCCATCGGATTATTTCCTCGAATCAAACAGCGTTTATCAAGGGCATAAACATACTGGATGGTCCGCTTGCTCTTATGGAAATCATCCACGACATCCGGGTGAGGAGGCACAGCGGGGTGCTCCTCAAGCTTGACTTTGAGAAGGCTTACGACAGAGAGTGAATTGGGAATTTCTCGGGGAAGTCCTACGATGTAAAGGTTTCGACGCTGGGTACATCCACAGGATTCTTCAGCTTGTCTCCGGGAGGCAATCTGCTATTTCCATCAACGGTGATGTGGGGCCGTTTTTTCGGAATAAGAGAGGGGTTCGCCAGGGAGACCCCCTCTCACCGCTGCTTTTCAATCTCATCGGAGAAGCTCTTTCTGTTATCCTATCCGCCGCGGCCTCGGTCGGACACATTCACGGGTTAGTCCCCCACCTGCTGCCAGGGGGCATTACACACCTGTAATACGCTGATGACATGCTCATCCTCATCCAGGGGTCGGATGAGGACATAGCAAATCTGAAATTCCTTCTGATGTGTTTTGAAGACATGTCGGGACTCAAAATCAATTACCACAAGAGCGAGGTGTTTGTGCTAGGTCAACGTAGCAATGAGAGCGTTGCTATTGCCAACAAGCTGAACTGTAAACTTGGGAGCTTCCCCTTTATCTATCTAGGCCTCCCAATCTCAGATAGGAAACTATCGCTCGAGCAATGGCTATTCCTGGTTCGGAAGCTTGCTGGCAAGCTAGAGCCTTGGGTGGGCAAATTGATGTCATCAGGGGGACGACTCATTTTGTCTAACTCCTGCCTGGACAACCTCCCAATCTATGCGATGGGTCTTTTCCTCCTGCATGACGGGATTCATGCGAGGTTCGACTCTCACCGCTCCAAATTTTTCTAGGAAGGGGCAGGCCCAAAGAGGAAATACCACCTAGTGAATTGGCCAACGATTTTCCGCCCCAAGGAGTTTGGGGGCCTGGGACTTCTGAACACAAAGAAAATGAATTTGGCCTTACTCCTGAAGTGGATCTGGCGGTTATACCATGAAGAAGACACGATCTGGGCTCGTATCATGCAGGCCAAATACCAGACGCCTCGGATATCTTCTCGGGTTCTGGCCATGGAGGCTCTCCGCTCTGGAAGAGCTTACATAAAATTAAACATCTCTTCAAGGTCGGAGCTAAACACGAGGTGAGGAACGGGAGGCGCACTAGCTTCTGGAAGGACTGGTGGATTGGGAGGGGTCCCATCATGGAGTCCTTTCCGCGGCTCTTCGCCATCTGTGATGACCAAGACATCTCAGTCGCAGAAGCTCTCAGCCTCGATTCCCTTCAAGTCCGTTTCCGTCGTTCGCTTGATCAGGAAAGCTTGCACTTTGGGGTGAGCTGCAAGACTTGGTGAGTCAGGTGCTCCTCGTTGATGGCCTGGATAAGGTATCCTGGCATCTTGAACCGAATGGCTCTTATTCGGTCAAATCTATGTACGCCCAACTCTCCCAGGGTACGACTGTCGCCCATCACAAGGACATGTGGAAATCCAAAGTACCGCTTAAAATCAAGATTTTCTCCTGACAGTTGGCGCTGGATAAGTTGCCTTCGGGACAGCAGATTCTGACTAGACACGGCCCTTCCAATGGTCTATGTGCCCTATGTGGCGCCCCGGAGGATGCAAGCCACATATTCTTCGCTTGTTCCCTGACAAAGTTTGCTTGGTCGGTTTTACGCCAGCTGCTGGGGTGCAGCTGGTGCCCGGCCAACTTCGCCCAATTCCATGCCATCCTCTCTGGTTTCTCTGGATATGCTAGGAGGCTGCTGTGGGTGCTCTTCCTGGCGCAATCCTGGGCCCTTTGGAATACGCGAAATAAGCTTGCGATCGAAAAGAAAGTTATTTCTAACCCAACTGACATTATTTACAAAATTATTATTCTTTTGCAGCTGTGGAGCCTAAAGTTCAAATCAAGAGAAAAGGAGGGGCTAAACTGGATGGCACAAGAGCTAAGGGAGCTGTACCTGCACTTGAAGCCCCCGGCGGCATGAAGTAGTAGCCTACCCCTGGTTCGGGACTTGGGCGTGTGATGGAGCATTAGTGTTATCTTTATCTTGCCGTGTGTTCCGCTATGTTGGATCTTCTCATGTCGTGATTGTGTGGCTAAGCTGTAATGCCCAACAGTTTATAATCCTAACTGGCTACCGTAAGGCTTTATTAAGTTAAAGTCGGGCAAATCTGCCTGTTATCTAAAAAAAAGGTACATTTTCATATTATAGCTATTTATTATTATATAATAACTGATATTATTTTATAATTTTGGTCAAATTTCACAAAATTTAACTTAACTTCTATTTAATCCAAAAACACGAAGAATAAAATGGGGGGTCGGAGGGAGTACCTTGGTCACTCTAGCTGTGACGTACGCCGCTTGAATAGTGTGTTTTTATTACACCTACCTGAGTGTCATAATGAAAATATCCTCTGGATTCTTACTGTATAATATCCTCGGATTAATGCCGAAGATTTACAGGCGCTTGCTCGTGGACAAAATACAGGGTAGTACATATTTATGAGACCATGCCAACGCAGCAAAGACCAGCGACTGTGCAGGCTGTCTATGCTCTCTATATATAACTAAGCTCACGCGCTAGCAACAAATCAAATCGTCACAAAATAAGCAGAGTAGGCACGTCTCAGAAACAAAACAAAAATACACAAGTTTACAGAAGAATGAAGATGAGACGCCTAGCCATTTCCGTCGTGGCGGTGGCGGTGGCGCTGATGCTGGCCATGTTGCCGCCGGAGGCCGTGGCAGACGGCGGCTGGACGGAAGCGCACGCTACATTCTACGGCGACGAGACCGGAGCAGAGACCATGCGTAAGCAAATCATTCTAACTCCGGGGTCAGCACGCGTAAGCCATCAATGGTATATACTAAACACTTTTTTTTTAATGTGGACTCGTTCATGCACCATGCAGAGGGCGCGTGCGGGTACGGCAACCTGTTCCAGCAGGGGTACGGGCTGGACACGGCGGCGCTGAGCGTGGCGCTCTTCGGCGACGGCTGGGCCTGCGGCGGCTGCTACGAAATCCAGTGCCACGGCAGCCCGGCCTGCAAGCCGGCGCCGGTGACGGTGACGGCGACGAACCTCTGCCCGGCCAACTACTCCAAGCCCAACGAGAACTGGTGCAACCCGCCGCTGCGGCACTTCGACCTCTCCAAGCCCGTCTTCCTCCGCCTCGTCACCGACTTCCGCGTCGGCATCATCCCCGTGCAGTACCGCCGCGTGCCGTGCGCCAAGACGGGCGGCATCCGGGTAGAGATGACCGGGAACCAGTTCTGGATCGGCGTGCTCGTATTCAACGTCGCCGGGTCCGGCGAGGTCAAGGCGCTGGCCGTGAGGGGCTCCGGGGACGGGCAGTGGAGGGACATGAAGAGGAACTGGGGACAGATCTGGGACGGCGACGTGCACAGGCTGGTCGGCCAGGGGCTCTCATTCCGCGTCGTCGCTAGCGACGGCCGCTCCGTCGTCCTCGACGGCGCCGTGCCGCCGACGTGGGCGATCGGGCAGAGCTTCGAGGGCAAGGGCCAGTTCTGATAGTATGATCGAGCGCTGTTTAGGGTATAGCCTAGCTTTTCAGTGTACCATTGCTAAGTACATTAACGGCTAGTCGGGTATACTTTGGTGCATCCATCGATCGGCGTCGTTTTGCTCTAGTACTAGTATGTACGCCGCCAAATTGTGGTGCTGCCAGCTGACATGTAATTTGGGGTTAATAAGATGGATTATTTTTGTTGTGATGGTGGCAGCAATGAGGACAGTGCGAGACAGTGGGTGTCCGTAAGGCGACAATGACGACAGTGAGAGACATTGTGCATGTTATATGGGCCGGAAATTATAGGTGGGTGTGAAACCCATCTAAGAGGCCAAGAAAGTAGACACTGTTTAACGGGCTCTGCCATTTACCGCTTTCAGTGGCAAAACAACGTGAATCCGTATTTTCCGCCCATTAGCGGGACACAATATACGCCCTGCTCAATTTCGAGAAAGTTCTAGAATCTTCTGTTTTAGTTTCTACCAGTTGGCTCTGTTTTTTCATGGTTCTTCGCTGGTTCTTTCTTTTTTGTCGGTTTGTTTTGAACAATTATTGTTTGTCCAATTTTCAAATTCAAACAATTTCCAGCTTCGAATTTTTTTTAATTTTTAATATTTTTAAAATCTGAATATTTTTAAATTGAACTTTTTTTTTCAAATTTGTATATTTTTTTTTATATTTTCAGAATCTAGTCATGTTCGCAAAATGGAGGATGATAGAGGACACAGAGGAGCGGATCTGGGCCAGCTCAACAGGACCTACTTGCGAGCGGATCTCTATTCGCTTCCGCGCCAAAGCAATGAGTAGGGGCTCCCCGAAACAGCTGGGGCCGCTTCAAGAATTTCAACATTGGCCAGACCCACCAAATTTTGTTCCCGAAAAAGATGGGTTTCAGATTTTGAAAAATGTTCAAATTTTTTAATTGTTCAAAATATTAAATGTTCAAATGTGAAAATGTGAAATTTGAAAATGTTTTTTGTTGTTCAGAATTAAAAATGTTGAAATCTAAAAGTATGGAAATTTTTAAAATGTTCAAATTTTAAAAAGTATTCAAATATAAAAATGTTGAAAATTTGAAAATTTCAAGAAAACTCAAAAGCAAAAAAGTTCAAACTAGAATTTTTTTAGAAATATTCAAAACTTTTAAAAGTTCAAAAAAATGACTAGCAAAATGAAAAACCGAAGAAAACCTAGAAGTCTCCTATAAACCCAGCAGAAAACCAAAAAAATAGCCAAAATAAAAAAACCAGAAGTTCCCCAGCCCCTCTGGGCCGACCCAGCCAATGTTTGCGTCCGCGGCCCCGACCATCGGGGCTGCATTGAGCGGTGAATAGGTTCCACCGTGCTTAACCTTTACTAACTATTCCAACATTCTCTCCTTCTTCGCGGAATGGGCTATAAGTGTCGCGCTGATGACATCGCCCGTTAGTGTTGGTTTGTACGCATCGCCTGAAGGTAATCACGCGCAACATGTACCAGATTCCGGCTACAGTCTAATGGCTATAAGAATTGATAGCTTTGGTGAAGACTCTGGCTCGAATCCTAGCATGGACAATATTTTTCGAATTTTTCCTAATATGAGCAAAATTTAAATATAAATAAATTTCAAATCTAAGCAAAAGTTTAAAATTCCGAATCTGAGCAAAAATTAATTTTGAACAAATATTTTTGTTCAATTAAATTTTCGCTCAAAATCTTTTTGCTCAAAATATTTTTTGTTCAATAAAATTTTCGCTCAAATTTTATTTTTTCAAAAACAATATTTGCTCAGAATATATTTTGCTCAAAAATTTATTCGCTCAAAAAGTAAAATTTTTATAGTTCAAAAATGTTTAAAAATTTAAAAATGTCAAAAAATCGAACAAAAAAAACCGAAGAACCAGAAATTAAAAGAAATAAAAATAACCTAGCGAACAACCGAACAAGAGAGAACAGAACCAGATAATCACTGAAGATCCGGAAACCTAATGGGCCGCAGCCCAGTAGCCCACCATGTCCAACTGCGTGCGATGGTTATTACCCATCGCTAATAAGCGGTAAATAGGTTGCACAAACCAAAATAAAATTATGACAAAGAATAATCGGTAAGGTACTGTAACGCACAGGGTGGGCCGTGCACCACGTTGCATGGGTCCCTACAGGCCCAAGGCTTCATGGCACTCCATGGAAAGCTAACGCAGGTGGAATGCTAAATCCAATCTGCCGCCTTGCCTCCATCTGGAATTCTGGATAGAATACCAATCACATCTCAAGTTTTGGGAGTAATCGTTGTGGTGGTGTATTGGTATTCGTATCTAATATGTTCGTCTGATCTATTGTACTTTATCTCATAGCAATTGTTGTGTGCTTACATTTGAGAATAAATAGTGATGTGATTTCTGGAGCTTCCTATTTAATCAAAGTGGCGTTCAGACATATACTTACGGTATTTCTGTGAAGCTCGATTTACATAGTTCATTTCAGCCATTTGCTTCAGCAAAAAGAGTGTACTGTCATCTCTGCCAACATATACCACTGTTTGATTTTTCTTTGCAGGGCCGACATTTCCCCCGCTCCCTAATCCTTTTTGCTGCAGCAATATTTGGTAGATGAGTGACTATGTTTCTAGTTTGGTATCATTACAGGTTGTAGAAATTATTGGTTGGTGCTTTCAACTAAATAATGTAAATTTCTCAGATTGCTATGGAAAGTTGTTAACACAGATTTACAAATTTAAGCACAAAGAAAATATCAGAGCTTTTTGTGTAGCTTCATAGTGGAAGGATGGCCGGTGGAGGCCACTTTGATTTGATCTGTCACGGAAATGGATGCCCATGTATCTTGTGCATTTAATTCTGAGAGAAAATCACATCCAGCGAATTTCGAGGATCAATTGTGTAATCAGCTAAACCAAATATATGTATCTTACTCTTTTACGGATTCTTTACTTGTTCTGTAGAAACGAAACTGGGAACTTCTTTTTGATCTGTTGTGCAGAAACCATATCTGAAGATGGAGCAACAGGGATGGTTCCGTGCCGCTTTTTATTAGCACCAACCTTCATATAAATCGGAACGTATTGTCTTGGAAAACTATAATTATCAGTTGATACATACCATTGTATTTGGGCCACATAATTCTTGGATGCCTTACACTGCACAACAAGAATGTTGTTGATCTTTCAAAAATAAGGATAATGGAAAATTTTGCAAGGTGGAAAGCCTTGGAAGTTTGAAAGAGGTTGTTGTGTGATGCTCTCGTGTTTTCGAAGTCCCCCATGTGATTTGCGAGATGATATCTTGGGCAGGCCCAATTTTTTTCCATTAGTAACAAATAAATATATTGTTCGTGAACATTGACTTTCGCACTGCATACGGCCATACATGTGTAAATACCTGCCATTCTATCGCCAAAACAGAGGGGCTCGGCACCACGCACCATCAAATGGGATATACAGTACAGTATACAGAGGGCTATACATCTCTAACAATAGTCAGTTAGCAAACTGCTCATATTATTTTAAAGTGATTTCTCTCTATTAGATTTTTCAGTGATTGGTGATTTCCAAAATGTCTATCTGTTATATACTTTGTTTGTATCATGTCATCAGAATATTACAATTCAGCACTATACTTCGATCAATATCGTTTAAGACTGAATATTACAATGTTTTCTTGCGTGTAGGGTGGAACAAGCTTGCCTGTTTCTACATGGGTGATATGCAAGTTTGAAATGAATAACAAGTCAGTTGCTCCCGTACTTGTTCTCCTGCACAACAGATGATCACAGCTCTAGTGATGCTCTACAATTTTGGTCTCCCTATTGAAGCAAGCTCGTGTGATGCTGCATTGCTGATCGCCCTTATGATTTTACGAGAAGGAATTCTATAAAGCTCCCTGACTGGATTTTTGTCAATGGTACAGTTTCCGTAACACGAATCTTGTTGCTGGCTTGTGATGCTGACTTGCTGATTGCGGTTCTGAGTTATGAGAATATGTACAAACAATCAAACATTGTCAAACAAAAGCTATGGGCTCGGACCGAGAAGAGATCAGAAGGAATCAGTTGAAAGATGGGTCAAGAGTGGTGAGAATGAATTTCTTGTGCTAGCCTGCTAGGTCCTTTTGTCGCAGTCTTGTTCTTTCTTTTTGTCCTTCATATTTTTTAAGAACTATATGTCTGTAAAAACTTCCGAGTTCTCTTGCCATTTAACGAAATGATGGTCGCATTTCCAGTGAAGCTCTACAATTTTCGGACTCCATGCTCCGTTCCTTCAACCATATGAATTTGTTGTCAATTATATAATTTTACTTAGGATGAATCATGTTGCTTGTTTGAAGCAAGTTTGGTTTGCAATTTCTTACCAAACAGTTTGATGATTTTCGGTCCAAATTGCAATGGAAGTAACAGATTAGACAGTTATGTAAATGCAGCCATTACACACAATTTTAACAGAAAAGCAATGTTTTAGTGACACTCTCACAAGGGTTAAATACTCGGAAAGTAAAATCTGAATACAACTATAGTTTACAGAACAGCACATCACAAGGGTGAACAAACTACTGCGACTACTAAACTTCAGATGTTAAACACTCGATCCAAACTAATGATGATGTTCGAACTATCCTTTCGCTAATGCACCAATCTTGTGCAGGTACTCAACTCAAATCGTGTTCTGCCTTGGTACAGCAAAAGCGGAGTAGCCAGACTGGGTCATCCGTCAGCCCTTATCAGCATTCAGCAGAACGAGATTCAGAGAGTGGCAATGGAATTCCAGAAGAAGTTTGTTCCACCGCACAATGGAGTCGGTGTCGCTGTCATCATCGAGCAGCTCCAAGGGGCAGAAGTCCCACCACCATCGAGCTGGGGCAGTCCACTCCAGAATTGCTCGCCCAAGTCGTCGACTTGGACCGGCCGATTTGGCGCGGGATCGGAGAGCTCGCCGATGATGCTGTAGTGCTCGCCCCAGAATTGGTCGTCGCCAAGAAAGGCTCCATCGTCCTCCAGAATTGGTGCCTGCGGAATTGGTGCGGTAGGGGGAGGAAAGAGGAGCTGCCGCCTGACCGGAGATTTTTTTTCGATAAGGGGCGCTTTATTACTTAAGAGTTTTAAGCCATTACACCCGACCTCTGCATATCTAAGATGCACACAGCCGTTGTTTAGTCTTGACACCAAAATAAAAAGCGAGATTACATATCATATTGAGAAATTGTAAAGATGCCTAAACTGGAGGAGCTTCGATCCTTAGATTATGCTGCCATCCATGTAGGGAAAAAGTATCCCTCGCCGTAGCTTCCAACCGTAAACAGATCTCGATGTTCCACACGCTGGAGCGACGACCATAAGCGGAGGGTGTTGGTACACCGGTATATAACCTGCAACAGAGAAGAATTAGTACCATTAAACAATTTATCATTTCTACATAGCCAAAGCGACCAAATAATGGCAATCGCTCCCACCCTAATATGCTTCTTGAACCTAGGATCAATGCCATTTAGCCAATTCCCGAAGATATTGGTAACACTACGTGGCGGATACAAGCTCGAAGCTAACTGGATGACTGACCATATAGACCTAGCGAACCTGCAATGGAAAAATAAGTGCTTTATTGTCTCCTCCTGGTGACAGAAAGCACATTGTTTACTCCCTTGCCAATTCCGCTTAGCTAGATTATCTTTGGTGAGAATAACGCCTTTTCGAAGGTACCATCCAAATACCTTTATTCGCAAAGGGATTTTCAACTTCCAAAGTTTATTGTTATTAGGTGTATCGATTGGTAAATCCGGATGAATAAGTGCATTGTACATGGAAGCTACCGAGAATTTACCATTCTCATGTAGATTCCAACGAAATTCGTCATGACCGGGTTGTAGATGAACATTCGCCAAACGTTGAAGTAAGGCGTTCCAGTCCAACAACCTCTGTCCTGACAAATCCCTACGGAACGTTACATTTGGAGGAGAAATTTCCATCACCTTAGCGATGGTCTCACTTTTGTAACGCACTATAGAATACAAAGCGGGATATTGTTCTCGGAGGGGTGTGCCATCAAGCCACCTATCCTCCCGATCCATCCTTAATGGAAAATGTACCATGACGGAAGAAATGATTCTTCGTTGCCATTAGCCCAGCCCAAAAATGAGAATCACCTGGTTTCCAAGTAACCTGTGATAATGCTTTTGTGCCAATATATTTCCTTTTAAGCATTGTTTGCCAGGTCCCTTCCTCCGTAAGCAGCCTGAACAGCCACTTACCTAGGAGAGCAGTATTCTTGACCTCTAGGTCGTGAATACCTAGCCCTCCTTGGTCTTTAGGACAACAAACAACACTCCATTTTGTCAATCGATATTTCTTCTTCTCGTTATCACCTTGCCAAAAGAATCTTGACCGGTAGTAGTCCAGTTTTTGTAAGACTCCTTTCGGCAAGAGGAAGAATGAAACCATATGCAGTACCAAATTCGTTAGTACTGAATTAATTAGAATCAATCTTCCTCCAATGGATAATAACTTGCCTTTCCAACTGCTAAGACGTTTCTGAAGTCTTTCCTCGACTAATTTCCATTCGGCAATCGTGAGTCTCCGAAAATGAACCGGAATACCCAAATACCTCATTGGAAACTGGCCCTGCCCACAACCGAACAACTCGGTGTAAGCGTGGACTTCATCCTGTGCCTCACCGAAACAAAACAATTCACTTTTATGGAAGTTAATTTTTAGACCTGATAATTGCTCAAACGCCGAAATAATCAATTTCAGGTTTGTGGCTTTCACAAGGTCGTGTGATTCGTTGGTGGCCTTGATGGACTTGCGCGGACACGCCGGGAGCTCGTCAGCCGCCTTCCTCTTGCACTTGCGCGCGGACGCTGATGAAGCCAAAGACTTGGACGCGGAACTGAGGAATCGAGGGCTGCGATAGATCTTGCAAAGCACGGTTCTTGGTTCTTGGCCGCCCTCGACGAGTTGCTGATCCAGACTAAACTCCACCATGAGCCACTCGGGCCGCTTTCCTGCTTCCTTGGGCTTGGGCACGTAGGTGAACCTCTCCAGGCGGCCGACGGTGTCGCCCGAGGACGGGTCGCCGACCGCTTCCCCCCTCTCAGCTTTCCAGGTACCCTTGCCGCCGCCAACGATCCGGGGCTTCCGGCCGTCGCGGGCGATCGTGGGCTTCACGGCGCAAAAGAAGTACCAGTTTTTGCTCTCGCCGTAAACCCGCGCCGGTCCGGATGGGTAGCGGGAGGTGAGGGTCTCGGGGTCGTCGGCGTACACGTCCGCGTTGTGGAAGAAATGCTCAGTGGAGGCGGGGAGCGGAGATGCGGCAAGCTTCGGGAGGAGGTACCGCATCACGAGGTCGTAGTTCTGCGGGTAGAAAGAGCTGCCGGGCATGGGCTGGTGGGGAGGAGTCGGCAACGCCATGGGGACTGGGATCGGAGAGCGCGGAGCTAGGGCTTGGAGAGTTGGAGACCCGAGCGGAGCGCGCGCGTGAAGAAGAAGCAGAAACCACGGATTGGGAATTTGGGATGGGAGCGGCCAGGACTAGAATTTGGCGGCCGCCGGCCGGGAAATCATCGATTTGAAGTGAAGAAGATGCCGCGTTCTTTCCACGCGTTTTCAGCTCAAGGAATGTTTGCTGAGGTACCTGCAACCAGCGTTTTTTAACAAGGAAACTGCGTATTTCCATTTCTAAAGCGCATATATAAGGAAACTGACTATTACAAACTTGTTCACTTTCCTATTTCATTAAAAAAGTTCATAAATAATCTTGGTTCACTATTTTCTATTACAAACTGAGTAATGTATATGTTTTTATACTGTAACAATTTTCGTGCAGAAACTAGTATGTTCTACCATTTATTTATGTCTATCTTTTTCAAGGGATTAGTGATGTTTGTGCTATTTTGAAATGGAAATACAACATCATCTTGAATTTGGCACATTGGATGAAGCATCCTTCATGAACTACTCTAAAAAAATCTAGACGCCATTAACATTTTTCACCGGTACATGATGAATATTTTTCTAGAATCACCGGCTTACGTCCTTCAGGGTATACGTAGAATCTTTTGAGAAATAGTTGGTGTAGAGCATGACATGGGCCTCCATTCGCTGCCTTGCCTTCGATTTCTTTCTCCCGCACTTTGACCCTCCACGTTTGGGACGGGCCTTCTCCTCCTCCCTCCTCTTCTAGCTACAGCTGGCGAGTATCATGGAATGCTCATGTTCATCGGCGGCAGCATTAGCTTCCTCCTCCATCAACATGTGCATCATCATCTCGTCATAGCTATCCATATTCTACATGTGAAGAAATAGATGATTCGATGGACTGAACAGAACAGCGGCGCGTGATAAAGCCGGCTCAGATATACGGACGAACACCTTGTGAGCAAGGCAAATGTGCGAGATCGATGCACCTTTTTGCGTCGGCGAACGGCCGACGAGATGAGGGAGAACCTACAGGGGACCACGGCCAGCGAGTTAGCTCTGTCGACGCGCGGCGTTCAGAATATGTGTCAGCGAGGACGGAAATTTCGCGGGGTGGGAACGACCTGGAAGAAGGGAATGTGTTGTGGCGGATGGAATGGGGCTGCTGTCACTGGTGTGTGGAACCTAGATCTCCCTGCGCAACCTGTAAGCGGGGCGGCTTGTATCCAACGTCCAAGGCCGTCTCAGAATATGCATCGGCGGCGACAGAGATTTCGCGGGGTGGGAACGGCCTGGAGGAAGAGGAGGTGATGTGGCGGATGGAATGGGGTTGGGTCACTGGTGTGTGGAACTTGGCTCTCCATATGCAACATGTCAACCGGCGTGGCTCGTGTCCGGCGCCCAAGGCCATCTCCTGTGGGTCGGGGATGGCCTAATGACAACGGACACAAAAATGATTTGAAGAACGCCGTTGGGTGTCGATTTCTGTTCAGCACCCGCTTTAAAAGACAAAGACGCAGCTAGGATACTCTAAGGCAGGTGAATGCTAAATTCAATCTGCAGCCTCGCCTCCTCTGCGTAGAATACCAATCACATCTTTTTAAACATAAAGGTTAATCCCAGTTTTAAATTAATAAAACCACAACGGTTAATTACTAAGATGCTCAGAACAGCTTACAACACAACACAATTACAAGTAAACACCACAAACACTTGAAGAACAGCTTGCAACAACATGGTCCTCTTCAGCTATCTGCAACCCGGTGCCGAAGAATTCAAGAGGGAGCCGGCATGTGTGGCTTGACAAGGGAGAAACACCAAGTAGTTGCACAACAGCCACATCTAGTCCATCGTCGAAGAAGGCTCCCTGCCTCCTCGCCCTGGCTCGAAGGGCGCCGCACCGTCGGCCGATGGAAACGCTCCCCTGAGCCTGGATGCAGACTGCTGGCGAGGACCGAAGTAGACCAAACCAAGCAAGCAACACCAGGCCAAGCACGTCAAGAATCAGCGGATCGAAGATCGAACACGTCGGAGACGAAGCTGTTGGGAACACTAGAGAAGACACCAGCACACCTCCAACCGCACATCAAACGCCCACACCCACCTCAAGCACCCTAAGGCCACGCCTTCAGCAAGGGGAGCGACGCCACAGCGCCACCGCGGCCCAATCCAAAATTAGGTTTTCACCTGGGGTCATAGGAGGAGGGGGAGGATAATACCTCGAGGCGCCCCCAACAGGGAAGGTGGCGCCCATGGACGTCATTGCCGTTGTGACCGGCACCACCAGTCAGGGAATCCTGCCGGTCGCATAGATCCGCCAACCTCTAAGCCGATTCAAAACCAGCCAGATCGGGCGCATCCGAGGAGAGTAGGGGTTGGCAGCTTCCAAACTAACGCCGGCGACCATCGAGGAGGCCCCCGGTCCATGGCCAACACCCGCCGGTTCCGCGCCATCCACACGGCTGCAGAGGCCAGCCCG
Source organism: Lolium multiflorum (assembly GCA_030979885.1). Lineage (NCBI taxonomy): Eukaryota > Viridiplantae > Streptophyta > Magnoliopsida > Poales > Poaceae > Lolium > Lolium multiflorum. Next base: position 213,624,461 of record CM061753.1, on the reverse strand, counting down.
CACCCACAAACACCGCTCGCCGCCAAGCCGGTGCTGCCCCACCACCAGACCAGGGCCGCCACCCTGAGATCCCAAGCTCCTACCGAGGCCGCCGCCGGCAAAGGTCGCCCTTACCTAAGGCCAAGCAAGGGGCAAAGCCATCGGAGCAGGGGAACCACCGAGCAGCCGCATCAGCCATGGCGAGCCCGGTGCGGCGTTCCTCCTCCTACCCAGTGCGCGGGGAGCCAAGAGCCCAGATCCCCGCCGCCCCCTTCACCGGGATTTCGGGCTTAGCCCGGTGGCGCCTCCGGGAGCGACGAGGAGGAGAAGAACGGATGGGGGGAGCGGCGGCCTAGGGTTTCACCCTCTCGGTCGCCAGGAGGGGGGGATGCGACGGGAGCGGCCCTTTTTTTCTTTTGTCAAGCCCGACAATGGCCACTCTACCAATCACATCTCAAGTTTTGGGAGTAAATATATCGCTGTGGTGGTGTATTCGTATTGGTATCTGATATGTTCGTCTAATCTATTATACTATACCGCATGGCAATTGTTTTGTGCTTACAACTGAGAATAAATAGTTATGTTATTTCCCGAGCTTCCTATTTAATCAAACTGGCCTTTAGTCATATACTCATGGTATTTATGTGAAGTTAAATAGTTCGTTTCAGCCATTTGCTTCAGCAAAAAGAGTGTATCAGCATTTTCCCCGCTCAAAAATACTTTTTGGTGCAGTTATTTTGGTAGATGATGACTTCTTTTATAGTTTGATTGCATTACAAGTTGTAGCAATTGTTGATTGGTGCTTCAACTAAATGATGTAAATTTCTCAGATTACAATGCAAAGTTGTTAACTCTCGGTTTTGACCCCCCCCCCCCGTCCCGCTCCCGCCACCTCCCCCGTGGGCGACCGGGCGCCCCTCCCTCCCCTCCTCCTCCCCCCCTCTCCCCCCTCCCCCCTCCTTCCCCGCCCCCCAGCCGCCGAGCAAAGCCCGGACGGTGCTGGCGGCGGCGGTTTCCTTCGCTCCCATGCGCTTGGGAGGCCCAACGGGGCGGGCTCGACCAGGCGGTGTTGGAGGGCGTCGGCTCCGGCCCAGGCCGGCACGGATCCAGCCGTGGCTGGCAGCGAGGCGAGCGGTCGCGGTGGTGGTGCCCTGCGCCTCGTCAGCCGACGCTCTTGCGTCCCCTGGTGGCGGCAGCCGATCTGGGCCCGTGGGCCTTGATCTGGGCCTGGCGGGCCCGGCCGTCTTGGGTTGTTCTCTGTTGTTGTGCTGCACGCAGAGACCTTCTCGGCCACCATCCGTCGCGGCTGGTGTCATGCTCGAACTGGATCGGCGGCGCTAGTTTTTGCGATCTGCCGGCTTGGGCTTGTCGGAGCTCGGTTGAGCTTCCGGCGGTGGGGCGTCATTGGGATGACGTCCCGCCGTTCTGGAGTTGCTGGGGCGACGTCCTTGCTAGCTATCTGGGTCTAGGTCCTTGGGCCGGCTCAGTACTGCACCTACTCTGGCGGCTGCGGTCTGTTCTCCCTCCGACCAATTTGGTCGTGCTTGTGCATGTGTGCTCGCGCGCTGGGGATGGTGGACATCGTAGTGCCGCCATCTAGGGTCTTGTACGTCTAGATCTAGGTCTGGCCGAAACCTCTGCCAGCTAGCATGTGTTTCGTGCGGATAAGTCGAGTTGGGGCTAGCTCATAGTGCGACTTAGGTTGGAGGTGCGGCGGTGATCTCCGCCTTGTTCGCTCTACGTCCTAGCGACGGCGTCCGGAATTTCTATCTAGGTTTGGACCTCGACGAAAGCAACGCATGGCTCTGGCCTGTGCCGGCGACGGCGTCACCTACGGGTGTCGTTCCCTTGTTGAAAGCGTCCCGATGATGGCCCTCCTGTTCGAAATGATGGACTCCATCCCTCCGCCTCAATCTGCTCCTCTTGGAGGCCTCGCTTCGTGTAAGCTTCTCTGGTAGTGTCTTGTGGAGCACCGTGTGACCTCTCGCTGGTGTCGCAGCCCTCCTGCAACGTCGGCCTGGCTGCTTTTACACGGTTTGTTGTGGTAGCTGATTTCCTTCCTAGCGCCTTGGGGGGGGGCTTTGCTAGGTTGGCGCCTGGTTGTAGCTCTTGCCGGTGTGCCTATCCCAATGCCAGGGGATGATGTTGTGTGTTTGGTCTGGACCTAGCCCGAGCTCCATGGGTGGTGGTTCTCGGGTCTGGGTGAAAACTTTGCAGGTCATTCTCTGCCGACGACGATGACGCATTCTTGCGCCATTCACCTTCTTGGAGGCGTTGCCGCAAGACCCTCCCTTCTTTGGTTCCTCAAGCTCTACTAGGTGGCCGGCCCGTCGTTGAGTTCCCCCCTTGAGTTGCAGTCTTAGTGCGGTGGATGTATGTTGGCGTGGACTCGGTTGCGATTGCTCCGGTGCAACAGAAGATAAGGCTCCCTCTTCATGGATCAATGGCGCTTCGGCTTGCTTTTCCGTGTTGTCTTTTGTTGTGGTTTGGGTTGTGCGCTTGGCACGTGTGTGTTGTAACTCTTGGTGTAACTCCTAGCCGGTTGATGGCTTCGTTAATTCAAAGCCGGGTTCACTTCGAGCGTCTAAAAAAAAGTTGTTAACTCTGTCACAGAAATGGATGCCCAGGTATTTTGTGCATTTAATTCTGAGAGAAAATCACATCCGGGGAAGTCTTGAACCAAATATATGCATGTTACTCTTTTACGGATTCTTTGCTTGTTCAGTAGAAACCAAACTGGCAACTTCTTTTTAATCTGTTGTGCAGAAACCATATCTGAAGATGGAAAAACAGGGATGGTTCCGTGCCTCTTTTTATTAGGACCAACTTGTGTACAAATCGGAACATATTGTCTTGGAAAACTATAATTTTCAGTTGACACATAACATTGTATTTGGGGCACATAATTCTTGGATGCCTTACACTTGACAACAAGAATGTTGCTGATCTTGCAAAAGTAACGATAATCGAACATTTTCCAAGGTGGAAAACCTTGGAAGTTGATAGAGGTAGTTGTGCGATGGTCTCGTGTTTTTCGAAGTTCCCCATGTAATTTGCGAGATGATGTCTTAGAGAGGCCCAATTTTTCTCCATTACTAACAAATAAATATGTTGTTCATGAACATTGATCGCACTGCATACCTCCATACATGTGTAAATACCTGCCATTCTATCCCCAAAACAGAGGGTCGAGGCAAAGCGTGCCATCAAATTGATATACAGCAAAGACTGCTATACATCTGTAACAATAGTCAGTTGGCAAACTGCTAATATTATCTTAAAGTGATTACTCTTTATTAGATTTTTCAGAAATTGTTGATTTCCAAAATGTCCATCTATTATATACTTTGTTTGTAACATGTCATCAGAATCTTATTATTCAACACTATACTCCGATTAATATCGTTTAAGACTGACTGTCTTCTTTCTTTTGTTGCATGTAGGGTTGAACTTGCCATTGTAGAATCATTTGCATCAAGCTTTCCTGTTGACACATGGGCGAGTTGCAAGTTCGAAATGATTAACAGGTCAGTTCCCCCAGTACATGTTCTCCTGCACAAGAAATGATCACAGTTCTAGTGATGTTCTACCATTTTGGACCCTCTATTGACTGAACCAAGTGCTGCAATGCATGATTTTAATCCTGTGATGTTGCATTGCTGATCGCCCATATGCTTTCCGATCAAGGAATTCTATAAGGCTCCCTAGCTGGGTTTTTCGATGGTACAATTTTCTTAGCATGAATTATGTTGCTGTGAAGCATGTGAGCCTGAGTTCCTGACTTGCTAATCGCGGTTCTGAGTTATGAGAAAATGTACAAACATTGTCAAACAAAAGCTGTGGGCTCGGACCGAAAAGCAAACAGAAGAATCAATTCAAAGATCGGTAAGTAGTGGTGAGACTGAAATATCTTGAGCTAGGTCCTTCTGTTGCAGTTTGTTCCTCTTTCTTTTTGTCCTTTTCCCCCTTTGTATCCTCTGCGGACTAAGGCTGTAAAACCGAGTTTTCTTGGCATTTAATAAAAATAGGAAATTTGCCCATGCATTTCTACAGGTCATAGAGAGAATTATAGCATAAGTCCAAGTCATCAGAATCTTCCCTAAGCTGACAGTTGAAGCACTACTCCACGAACTGTCAGTAGCATGAGTCAACCATATTATTTAAAACAGGTCAATTGCTCCAGAAAAAAAAATCTTTACCAGGACAAAAAAATCTCTATCCATATTAACTCAAGGTGTTGGCAATGATTTGGATCAAGTTCAAATAGAATGACCAACTAAGAGCATGTAATTCTGACCGATTTGAGGACCAGACAAAAGAAACAGAATGTGCCTGAAGATGCAATATGACTCCTGCGTATGTTTAACTGAACTCTGCACTGCAATATATTTCTCTAGAAGTGTCTGAACTTAAGGAGCGTACCTGACCATAAAAGTTGGAACGTTTAGGCTATTTTCTTTGAAATAAAAATGTTCGAAACAGAAACCCGATGTTTCAACCATAAGCTTTTAACAATACGATCAAGTGGATCATTAAGTGAGGCCACATCTGACAACCGCAAGTAACACTTTTTGAACAGCATGTGATATTATGGTTTCCAGTAACAATTTATACCATGATGTAGTGAAGCCATGGACAGGAGAATGCGTTCACAGTTCTTTACACCCACTGTTGCCCTTTTACGACTAAAAAATAACCACAATATCACAGGTTTTACACTTCGGAATGTTGAGTAAGCAGTAGAGAAGCTATATTCACCTCAACAAGCTGCTCCCTGAGCAGTAGTGAGAACCACAGTGTGAGCATGTATACCAGCGGAGTCGGTTCCCAGTTACTCAGTTAGCAATTAATAAGTGCTAAGAGTATATTGCTACTACGTACCCAAAGAATACATATAAATGTGTTGAATGTATCATCACTTAATCAGATTTAATTACTCCCCTAACGAAAATCCCCTTTTCTGTGGCTCGAAAATACTACTTCAATTACAGCAGCTTCAGACGATTCATGCTGCAGAGTGAAGCTCTATAAATTACAGCAACTCATCGGGGCAATCAAATCCATCTATGCCTCAATCACGCGCAATCAAAATAATTCCTGTGAAGCTCTATAAATTTGGGACCCCGTGCTTCAAAGTTCCTGCTTGAACCAAATGAATTTGTTGTCAATTGTACAGTTAGGATGAAGCTTTGTTACCTGTTTGAAGCAAGTTCAGTTTGCAATTTCTTACCAAGTAATTTGAAACTTTGGGGTCCAAATTGCAATGAAAGTAACAGAATAGAGCATTCTGTAAATGCAGCCATTACACACTACACACAATTTTAACAGAAATGCAATATCTTAGTAACACTGTCACGCACACTTGAATAGGCGTGAAACTGCTTAATACCTGGAAAGTAAAATCTGAATATGGCTACAGATTACAGAACAACACATCACAGGGTTAATAAACTACTACTACTACTAAACTGAAGATGTTAAACAGTGGATCCAAACTCCAGACCATGTTCTAACTATCCTTTCCCTAATGCACCAATCTTGTGCAGGTAATCAACTCAAACCGTCTTCTGCCTTGGTGCAGCAAGAACTGAGTAGCCAGATTGGTTCGTCCGTCAGCAGCCATGATCAACATTAAGCAGAGATGAGATTCAGAGAGTGGCAATCGAGTTCCAGAAGAAGTCTCTTTCACCGCACAATGGAGTCGATGTCGCCGTCATCATCGAGCAGCTCCAAGGTGCAGAACGCTCGCCACCATCGATCTGGGGCAGTCCACTCCAGAATTGCTCGCCCAAGTCGTCGACCTGGACTTGGACCGGGCGATTTGGCGCGAGATCGGAGAGCTCGCCGATGCGGTAGTGCTCGCTCCAGAATTGGTCGTCGCCAAGAAAGGCTTCATCGTCCTCTGCCAGAATTGGTGCCTGCGGAAATGGTGCGGCAGGGGGAGGAAAGAGGAGCTGCCCCCTCACGGTCACGGGAGATGATTCGTCCGTGGCCTTGATGGCCTTGCGCGGACACGCCGGGAGCTCGTCGGCCGCCTTCCTCTTGCACTTGTGCGCGGACGCTGATGAAGCCAAAGACTTGGACACGGAACTGAGGAATCGAGGGCTGCGATAGATCTTGCAAAGCACGGTTCTTGGTTCTTGGCCGCCCTCGACGAGTTGCTGATCCAGACTGAACTCCACCATGAGCCACTCGGGCCGCTTTCCTGCTTCCTTGGGCTTGGGCACGTAGGTGAACCTCTCCAGGCGGCCGACGGTATTGCCGTCGGACGGGTCGACGACCGCTTCCCCCCTCTCGGCTTTCCAGGTACCCTTGCCGCCGCCGACGATCCGGGGCTTGCGGCCGTCGCGGGCGATCGTGGGCTTCACGGCGCAAAAGAAGTACCAGTTTTTGCTCTCGCCGTAAGCCCGCGCCGGTCCGGACGGGTAGCGGGAGGTGAGCGTCTCGGGGTCGTCGGCGTACACGTCCTCGTCGTGGAAGAAATGCTCGGTGGAGGCGGGGAGCGGAGATTCGGCAAGCTTCGGGAGGAGGTACTGCATCACGAGGTCGTAGTTTTGCGGGTAGAAGGAGCTGCCGGGCATGGGCTGGTGGGGAGGAGTCGGCGACGCCATGGGGATTGGGATCAGAGCGCGCGGAGCTAGGGCTGGGAAAGTTGGAGATCCGAGCGGGCGCGTGAAGAAGAAGCAGATTGGGATTAGAATTTGGCGGCGGGGGAGGAAGACAAGAGGCGGCTGGGAAATCTCGATTTAAAGTAAACTGAAGAAGATGCCGCGTTCTTTCGACGCGTTTTTTAACAAGGAAAGTGCGTATTTCCATTTCTAAAGCGCATATATAAGGAAACTGAGTATTACAAACTTGTTCACTATGCTATTTCATTAAAAAAATCATAAATATTTTTAGTCCACTATTTTCTATTCCTGTAATAATGTACTCCGTATATATTTTATAACACCTTTCATGCAGAAACTAGTATGTTCTACCATTTATTTATTTGTATCTTTTTCAAGGGATTAGTGATGTTTGTGCTATTTGCTGGAGGCGGAGGGTCAGGTGGTGGACCAGGTCCTCCCCCGGGGCGCGTATTGGAGGTTCCACGCAGACGACGTACCAGGACGGTCCCGGCGGAGCCTACGAGGAAGAGTGCCCGCCTGACGGGGACGGCGGCTACGACCCCGGTGCTTCAGCGCGCACAGGAGCGGACGGCGGCGAAGAACCTTGAGCCAGGTACGGTTTTCGACTTCGCTTCGCTGTTCTTCCCGAGCTTTCGGACCCGCACTTGCTTACGGTTACACATGACTATGGTCTGGCTGGTGAGACGGAGTCTCACACCGTGTCTGAGGCTATCTCCCTCATTAGGGCGAAGGAGGAGGCGCAAGCTGCGCTCGCCCTTGCGTTGTTCCGCAAGGAGGTGGAGGTGGGGTATTGATCCTTTAGGTAAATTTGCATGGCAGGATACTCGAGCGTTGGGGCGCTTAGGGGATGCTTCTGGGGGTGAATGAAGATGCCTTCGATGTCCTAGCATGGGGCTCGGGTTCTTTCTTCCTTCGTGCCGACGTGCGACAGTTGGACACCTCCAAGGACTGGTCTCTGTTTGTTGTTTATGGCCCGACTCACCATATATCAGAGATCTGGGGATTTCCTTGCCGAGCTATCACTAACTGTGGAAGCGTACCCCCTACCACTGATGGTGGGCGGTGAATTTAATCTGATTAGGTGGGATCAGGGGACAAGAACAACGACAACATTGACTGGCCTCGTGTCCACAGGTTCAATGAGTGTATTGCTAACCTCGCACTTCGCGAGATCCGTAGGACGGGGGCTAGGTACACGTGGACAAACCGATAGTTAGAACCGGTCCGTTGTGTGCTGGACCGCGTCTTTATGTCCACAGATTGGAGACTCTATTCCCGCTCCGCTCTTTGGTAGCGAACACCATTATTGGCTCCGACCACTCTCCGTTAATCCTAAGCTCTAGGGAGGAATTTAGGATGCGGAGCCCCCGTTTCTTCTTTGAAAAGGGATGGCTGGAGAGACCGGACTTTGGGGAGCTTGTCTCTTCTAAGTGGCTTGAGCTAGTTGCCAACTTGGGGATCTGCTACGACCCTATTGAGCGCTGGCGACGGGTCTCGACGGGATTGAGACAATTCCTAAAAGGCTGGGGAGCCAATCTAGGTAACGAAAACCGCGATCTCAAAGCCGAGATCCTTTCCCGCATTTAGTCCCTTGATAGCACGGCTGACTTGACAGGCCTGGACGACGAGGGGTGGGCCCTTCGTTACCATTTGGAGAGCTAGATTACTCATCTCTCTAAGGTGGAGGAGGAGTACTAGCGTTAGCGCAGTAGAATTGACCGACTTACTAAAGGGGACGCTAATATTGCGGTCTTCCATACCTTCGCAAATGGATGACAGCGGGAGTGTGCTATCACCCCTAGTCTCACCACTGATTTGGGAATCATTGTTGAGCCTCGCGAGCTCCAGGCACATATTTATGATTTCTATCGTGCTCTCATGGGGGCTGCGAGTGAACCTAGCCTATTTCACCTTTCCCCCTCCTTCTGGCATGCGCCGGGGCAACTGTCGGAAGGGTAGAACGAGTGCCTCATGATTGCCTTCTAGGAGGAGGAAATCGATGCGGTGTTAGCTAGTATGAAGGTGGACACGGATCCGAGGCCGGACGGCTTCCCCGTTGCCTCCTTCAAGAGGTTCGGGCATTTGGTGAAGCCTATGATTATGGGCATCGCGAATGGATTTGCTCTTGGGAGATTAGACATTGCTAGGCTTAATTTTGGAATCCTTTCTCTTATCCCTAAAGTCCCCGGGACGGAGGACATTAAACAATTTAGGCCGATTACGTTGATTAATGTTATTTTTAAGTTCGTCGCCAAGGCGTATGCCACTAGGTTATCCCCTATTGCGCATAGGAATATTAGTCGCTCTCAATCCGCGTTTATCAAAGGGAGGCACAACCATGAGGGTGTTTTCCTCAGGGGAGTTTTCCTGAAGCTGGACTTTGAAAAGCCTATGACCGGGTGAAATGGCCCTTCCTCCGCGAGGTTCCATTGGGCAAAGGCTTTGAGCCTGCCTGGGTCCACAGGGCTATGAGTCTGATCTCAAGGAGCCAAACTGCTATCTCCATTAATGGGGATATTGGAAATTATTTTTGCAATGGGCGTGGGGTGCGTCAAGGTGACCCCTTATCTCCTATCCTCTTCGACTACGTCGTGGAGGCCCTAGCCGTTATTTTGGATAAAGCTAGAGGGACGTACGGGGCACATTGCGGGTGTGATCCCACAATTGATACCTAGGGGGTTTCTCACCTGCAATATGCAGACGAAACCATCATTATGATCCAACCTGACGATTTGGCGGTGGCCAATCTGAAATACATTCTGCTCTCTTTTGAGAGCACGTTGGGTCTCCGGATCAACTTCCACAAGAGTGAGGTAATGGTGCTGGGTGTGGACTATGAGGAAGGACTCAGGATTGCGCACATGCTGAACTGCAAGCACGGATCCTTTCCGTTCTCCTACCTAGGTTTGTCGGTTAGTGACCGAGCGCTGACAGCCGTTGCGCACATGCTGAACTGCAAGCACGGATCCTTTCCGTTCTCCTACCTGGGTTTGTCGGTTAGTGACCGAGCGCTGACAGCCGCGGACTGGGGTTCCCTGTCGGCCAAAGTGACCTTGATTAATGCATGCACGTCCAGCTGGATGGGGAAACTTATGTCCTCTGAGGCTAGGCTGACCTTGATTAATGCATGCACGTCCAGCTTGCCACTGCATGCCATGGCGGTCTGCCTCCCGAGGGAAGGGCCACATAACATTATGGGCAAACACCGTTCATGTTTCTATTGGGAAGCCAACAGTACCAAACGCAAGTACCACTTGGTGCAGTGGTCTGCGGTTTGTAAGCCAAAGAGCCTGCGAGGGCTCGGCATTGTCGATACGCGGCTCATGAACACCTGGCTACTGGTCAAGTGGATCTAGAGGCTCTACTCTGGAGAGCAAGGCTTGTGGGTGGAGATCCTACGGGATAAGTAGCTGAGGGATAAGGAACCGATGTTGGAATCACACCGACCGGGTTCACAGTTTTGGAACTCCATCTAGAAGCTCAAGCACCTGTTTCGCCTAGGGGCCAAGCATGTGGTGCATAATGGCAAGGCGACGAGCTTTTCGCGGGATTGGTCGCAGGGGTCGGTGCCCTTGTGCGATAGGTTCCCCACGCTCTTTGCCATTTCCACCGATCAGGAAGCCTCGATGGAATCTGCCCACCGAGGGGAGGCTTGGCACCTCCTATTCCGTCGCAAGTTGGGCCCTGGCGACATAACCGAATGGGTTAATCTCATGAGAGAAGTCACACTGCCCCCTATCTCATATTTGCAAGATAAGGTTACCGGGACGTTAGAACCTTTGGGGAGATTCACTTTTCGCTCGCTTTACCTCAAGGGCACCCCTACCAAGCACTTCAGTGACCTCTGGCGGATCCGATTCCAATTAAGCTTCGGATTTTCCTGTGGCAGCTGGCCAGGAAACGCCTGTCGTCTACGGGCATGTGTGCTCTCTGCGGGGAGGTGGAAGACAACAACCATATATTCTTCTCCTGTCCCCTCGCCAAATTTGTGTGGAGTGCAGTTAGGGAACTGCTCGGCTGCATGTGGAATCCCTCCTGTTTCGTGGACATCTTTAGGATTCTCCGTGTTCAAGTGGGATAGTCCAGGCGGGTTCTTTGGATGGCGAGTGCCGCTTTTTGTTGGATGCTTGGAACCTTATGAACAAGTTTTCGATCGACGGAGTTTTCCCGCGTCAACCTGCTGACGGGTTATATAAAATGTCTATGTACTTGCATGTGTGGAAGCCAGTGGCTAGGAAGAAGGATCGCGAGGCAGTGGAGTGGGCGATTAGCCGGATCCGCACCCTCCATTCGACCATCAGGGACAGAGACTAGCAGCCCTCCCTCCTTGGTTGTGTATCTCTGGTGGTGGCTTTAGGCGGTGTTGGGGCACTTGCCTGCCATGTGTTGTTTTTTTTTGCTTTATATCTTGGGCTCTAAAACTTGGTTCTATGTGTGTTGGAACTCTGTTGTCGGTTGATCTTGTTGTACTCTGCCGTTGGGTAGCCTTCTGTCTAAAAAAAAATATTTTTTGTAGAATCACCGGCTTAGGTCCTTCAGGGTATATGCAAAATCTTCGGAGAAATAGTTGGTGTAGAGCATGACATGGCCCTCCATTCGCTGCCTTGCCTTCGATTTCTTTCTCCCGCACTTTGACCCTCCATGTTTGGGACTTGCCTTCTCCTCCTCCCTCCTCTTCTAGCTGCAGAAGACCAGCGAGTATCATGGAATGCTCCTATTCATCGGCGGCAGAATTTGCTTCCTCCTCCATCAACATGTGCATCATCATCTCGTCATGGCTATCCATATTCTACATATGAAGAAATAGATTATTCAATGGACTGAACAACGGCGTGTGAGGATCAATTGTGTAATCCGCTAAACCATATATATATATGCATGTTACTCTTTTACGGATTCTTTGCTTGTTCAGTAGAAACCAAACTGGCAACTTCTTTTTAATCTGTTGTGCAGAAACCATATCTGAAGATGGAACAACAGGGATGGTTCCGTGCCTCTTTTTATTAGGACCAACTTGTGTACAAATCGGAACATATTGTATTGGAAAACTATAATTTTCAGTTGATACATTACATTGTATTTGAGGCAGATAATTCTTGGACACCTTACACTGGACAATAAGAATGTTGCTGATCTTGCAAAAGTAAGGATAATCGAACATTTTGCAAGGTGAAAAACCTTGGAAGTTGACAGAGGTAGTTGTGTGATGCTCTCGTGTTTTTTGAAGTTCCCCATGTAATTTGCGAGATAATGTCTTGGACAGGCCGATTTTTTCTCCATTACTAACAAATAAATATGTTGTTCGTGAACATTGATCGCACTGCATACCTCCATACATGTGTAAATACCTGCCATTCTATCCCCAAAACAGAGGGTCGAGGCAAAGCGCGCCATCAAATGGATATACAACAAAGACTGCTATACATCTCTAACAATAGTCAGTTGGCAAACTGCTAATTGTAGGATAACGTTGCATAGAAAACAAAAAATTTCCTACCGCGAACACGCAATCCAAGCCAAGATGCAATCTAGAAGACGGTAGAAACGAGGGGATTATCGAGTCTCACCCTTGAAGAGATTCCAAAGCCTACAAGATGAGGCTCTTGTTGCTGCGGTAGACGTTCACTTGCCGCTTGCAAAATCGCGTAGAAGATCTTGATCACGACGCCACGAACGGGCAGCACCTCCGTACTCGGTCACACGTTCGGTTGTTGATGAAGACGACGTCCACCTCCCGCGGGCAGCGGAAGTAGTAGCTCCTCTTGAATCCGACAGCACGACGGCGTGGGTGGCGGTGGAGAATCCGGCGGAGCTTCGCTAAGCGTGCGGGGAAGAAGGAGTAGTAGGGCGGCTAGGGTTTGGGGAGAGGGGGGCGCCGGCCATCTAGTGGTGCGGCCACCTTGTGGTTGTTGGGGTGGCCGGCCCCCTCCCCTTGGCCCTCATTATATAGGTGGAACACCCAAGAGTTGGTCTACAAGTTTTCGAATAAGACCCCAAACCAAAACCTTCCATAACACATGAAACCTACCCAAGCTAGGACTCCAATTAGAGGTGGGATTCCCACCCTTCCTTGGGAGGGGGTGGCCGGCCCCCCTTGGGGAGTCCACTTGGGAGTTGGGACTCCTCCCCCTTTAGGGTTGGCCAGCCATGGAGATGGAGTCCCTCCGGGACTCCGCCTTCCTTAGTGGTTTCTTTCGGACTTTTCTAGAACCTTCCATAGAACCTTCCGGATCATTTTAAATCTTATAAAATGACTTCCTATATATGAATCTTATTCTCCGGACCATTCCGGACTCCTCGTGATGTCCGTGATCTCATCCGGGACTCCGAACAAATATTTGAACTCCATTCCATATTCAAGTTCTACCATTTCAACATCCAACTTTAAGTGTGTCACCCTACGGTTCGCGAACTATGCGGACATGGTTGAGTACTCACTCCGACCAATAACTAATAGCGGGATCTGAGATCCATAATGGCTCCCACATATTCAACGATGACTTTTAGTGATCGAATGAACCATTCACATACGATACCAATTCCCTTTGTCACGCGATATTTTACTTGTCCGAGGTTTGATCATCGATATCACTCTATACTTTTTTCAACCTCGTCTCCTGACAAGTACTCTTTACTCGTACCGTGGTATGTGGTCTCTTATGAACTTATTCATATGCTTGCAAGACATTAGACGACATTCCACCGAGAGGGCCCAGAGTATATCTATCCGTCATCGGGATGGACAAATCCCACTTTGATCCATATGCCTCAACTAATACTTTCCGGATACTTAATCCCACCTTTATAACCACCCATTTACGCAGTGGCGTTTGATGTAATCAAAGTACCTTTCCAGTATAAGTGATTTACATGATCTCATGGTCAAAAGGATTAGGTAACTATGTATCAAAGCTTATAGCAAATAACTTAATGACGTGATCTTATGCTACGCTTAATTGGGTGTGTCCATTACATCATTCATATAATGATATAACCTTGTTATTAATAACATCCAATGTTCATGATTATGAAACTAATCATCTATTAATCAACAAGCTAGTTAAGAGGCATACTAGGGACTCTTTGTTGTTTACATATCACACATGTATCAATGTTTCGGTTAATACAATTATAGCATGGTATGTAAACATTATCATAAACTCAAAGATATATTATAATAACCATTTTATTATTGCCTCTTGGGCATATCTCCAACAGTCTTCCACTTGCACTAGAGTCAATAATCTAGTTTACATTTGTAAAGATATAACACCTTGGTCTTCCGGTGTTTTATCATGTTTTGCTCACGGGAGAGGTTTGATGGCGTGTATTTCACACGTTCGTTGGGAAACCCCAAGAGGAAGGTATGATGCGCACAGCAGCAAGTTTTCCCTCAGAAAGAAACCAAGGTTTATCGAACCAGGAGGAGCCAAGAAGCACGTTGAAGGTTGATGGCGGCGGGATGTAGTGCGGCGCAACAGAGATTCCGGCGCCAACGTGGAACCTGCACAACACAACCAAAGTACTTTGCCCCAACGAAACAGTGAGGTTGTCAATCTCACCGGCTTGCTGTAACAAAGGATTAACCGTATTGTGTGGAAGATGATTGTTTGCAGAGAAAATAGTAAAAACAAGTATTGCAGCAGATTTGTATTTCAGTATTAAAAGAATGGACCGGGGTCCACAGTTCTAGAGGTGTCTCTCCCATAAGATAAAAGCATGTTGGGTGAACAAATTACAGTCGGGCAATTGACAAATAGAGAGGGCATAACAATGCACATACATGACATGATAAGTATAGTGAGATTTAATTGGGCATTACGACAAAGTACATAGACCGCCATCCAACTGCATCTATGCCTAAAAAGTCCACCTTCAGGTTATCATCCGAACCCCCTCCAGTATTAAGTTGCAAAGCAACACAATTGCATTAAGTATGGTGCGTAATGTAATCAACAACTACATCCTCGGACATAGCGCCAATGTTTTATCCCTAGTGGCAACAGCACAACACAACCTTAGAACTTTCTGTCACTGTGTCAATGCAGGCATGAACCCACTATCGAGCATAAATACTCCCTCTTGGAGTTAAAAGTAAAAACTTGGCCAGAGCCTCTACTAGTAACGGAGAGCATGCAAGATCATAAAAAACACATATGTAATAACTTGATAATTAACATGACATGGTATTCTCTATCCATCGGATCCCGACAAACACAACATATAGAATTACAGATAGATGATCTTGATCATGTTAGGCAGCTCACAAGATCCAACAATGAAGCACAATGAGGAGAAGACAACCATCTAGCTACTGCTATGGACCCATAGTCCGGGGTGAACTACTCACTCATCACTCCGGAGGCGACCATGGCGGTGTAGAGTCCTCCGGAGATGAATCCCCTCTCCGGCAGGGTGCCGGAGGAGATCTCCAGGATCCCCCGAGATGGGATCGGCGGCGGCGGCGTCTGGAAGGTTTTCCGTATCGTGGTTTTTCGCATCGGGGTTTCGCGACGGAGGCTTTAAGTAGGCGGAAGGGGAGTCGGGGGACGAGGGGCCACACCATAGGCGGCGCGGGCCCCCCTGGGCCGCGCCGCCTTGTGGTGCCGCCACCTCGTGGCCCCACTTCGTATGTTCTTCGGTCTTCTGGAAGCTCCGTGGAAAAATAGGCCCCTGGGTCTTCGTTTCGTCCAATTCCGAGAATATTTCGTTACTAGGATTTCTGAAACCAAAAACAGCAGAAAAGGAACTGGCACTTCATCTTGTTAATAGGTTAGTTCCAAAATGCACGAATATGACATAAAGTGTGCATAAAACATGTAGGTATCATCAATAATATGGCATAGAACATAAGAAATTATCGATACGTCGGAGACGTATCAGCATCCCCAAGCTTAGTTCTGCTCGTCCCGAGCAGGTAAAACGATAACAAAGATAATTTCTGAAGTGATATGCCATCATAACCTTGATCATACTATTTGTAAACATATGTAGTGAATGCAGCGATCAAAACAATGGTAATGACATGAGTAAACAAGTAAATCATATAGCAAAGACTTTTCATGAATAGTACTTCAAGACAAGTATTAATAAGTCTTGCATAAGAGTTAACTCATAAAGCAATAAATCAAAGTAAAGGTATTGAAGCAACACAAAGGAAGATTAAGTTTCAGCGGTTGCTTTCAACTTGTAACATGTATATCTCATGGATAATTGTCAACATAGAGTAATATAACAAGTACAATATGCAAGTATGTAAGAATCAATGCACAGTTCACACAAGTGTTTGCTTCTTGAGGTGGAGAGAGATAGGTGAACTGACTCAACATAAAAGTAAAAAGAATGGTCCTTCAAAGAGGAAAGCATCGATTGCTATATTTTTGCTAGAGCTTTTATTTTGAAAACATGAAACAATTTTGTCAACGGTAGTAATAAAGCATATGAGTTATGTACATTATATCTTACAAGTTGCAAGTCTCATGCATAGTATACTAATAGTGCCCGCACCTTGTCCTAATTAGCTTGGACTACCGGATCTTTGCAATGCACATGTTTTAACCAAGTGTCACAATGGGGTACCTCCATGCCGCCTATACAAAGGTCTAAGGAGAAAGCTCGCATTTTGGATTTCTCGCTTTTGATTATTCTCAACTTAGACATCCATACCGGGACAACATGGACAACAGATAATGGACTCCTCTTTAATGCATAAGCATGTGGCAACAATTATTATTCTCATATGAGATTGAGGATATGTGTCCAAACTGAAACTTCCACCATGAATCATGGCTTTAGTTAGCGGCCCAAAGTTCTTCTCTAACAACATGCATGCTCCAACCATAAAGGTGGTAGATCTCTCTTACTTCAGACAAGACGGACATGCATAGCAACTCACATGATATCCAACAAAGAATAGTTGATGGCGTCCCCAGAAGCATGGTTATCGCACAACAAGCAACTTAATAAGAGATAAAGTGCATAAGTACATATTCAATACCACAATAGTTTTTAAGCTATTTTTCCCATGAGCTATATATTGCAAAGGTGAATGATGGAATTTTAAAGGTAGCACTCAAGCAATTTACTTTGGAATGGCGGATAAATACCATGTAGTAGGTAGGTATGGTGGACACAAATGGCATAGTGGTTGGCTCAAGTATTTTGGATGCATGAGAAGTATTCCCTCTCGATACAAGGTTTAGGCTAGCAAGGTTATTTGAAACAAACACAAGGATGAACGGTACAGCAAAACTCACATAAAAGACATATGGTAAACATTATAAGACTCCATACCGTCTTCCTTGTTGTTCAAAACTCAATACTAGATGTTATCTAGACTCTAGAGAAACAAAATATGCAAACCAAATTAACAAGCTCTAAGTGTTTCTTCATTAATGGGTGCAAAGTATATGATGCAAGAGCTTAAACATGAGCACAACAATTGCCAAGTATCACATTATCCAAGACATTATAGCATTTTACTACATGTATCATTTTCCAATTCCAACCATATAACAATTTAACGAAGAAGAAACTTCGCCATGAATACTATGAGTAGAGCCTAAGGACATATTTGTCCATATGCTACAGCGGAGCGTGTCTCTCTCCCATAAAGTGAATGCTAGGATCCATTTTATTCAAACAAAACAAAAACAAAAACAAACCGACGCTCCAAGCAAAGTGCATAAGATGTGACGGAATAAAAATATAGTTTCAGGGGAGGAACCCGATAATGTTGTCGATGAAGAAGGGGATGCCTTGGGCATCCCCAAGCTTAGACGCTTGAGTCTTCTTATAATATGCAGGGGTGAACCACCGGGCATCCCCAAGCTTAGAGCTTTCACTCTCCTTGATCATATTGCATCATACTCCTCTCTTGATCCTTGAAAACTTCCTCCACACCAAACTCGAAACAACTCATTAGAGGGTTAGTGCATAATAAAAATTCACATGTTCAGAGGTGACACAATCATTCTTAACACTTCTGGACATTGAATAAAGCTACTGGATATTAATGGATCAAAGAAATTCATCCAACATAGCAAAAGAGACAATGCGAAATAAAAGACAGAATCTGTCAAAACAGAACAGTCCGTAAAGATGGATTTTATTAGTCCACCAGACTTGCTCAAACGAAAATGCTCAAATTGAATGAAAGTTGCGTACATATCTGAGGATCATGCTCGTAAATTGGCTTAATTTTCTGAGCTACCTACAGGGAGATAGACCCAGATTCGTGACAGCAAAGAAATCTGGAACTGCGCAGTAATCCAAATCTAGTACTTACTTTTCTATCAAAGACTTTACTTGGCACAACAAAACATAAAACTAAGATAAGGAGAGGTTGCTACAGTAGTAAACAACTTCCAAGACACAAATATAAAACAAAAATACTGGAGTAAAAACATGGGTTGTCTCCCATAAGCGCTTTTCTTTAACGCCTTTCAGCTAGGCGCAGAAAGTGTAACTCAAGTAACATCGAGAGATGAAGCATCAACATCATAATTTGTTCTAATGATAGAATCATAAGGTAACTTCATTCTCTTTCTAGGGAAGTGTTCCATACCTTTCTTGAGAGGAAATTGATATTTAATATTACCTTCCTTCATATCAATAGTAGCACCAACGGTTCGAAGAAAAGGTCTTCCCAATATAATGGGGCAAGATGCATTGCATTCAATATCCAAGACAACAAAATCAACGGGGACAAGGTTATTGTTAACCATAATATGAACATTAGCAACTTTCCCCAAAGGTTTCTTTTTAGCATTATCAGCGAGATTAACATCCAGATAACAGTTTTTCAATGGTGGCAAGTCAAGCATATCATAGACTTTTTAGGCATAACAGAAATACTTGCACCAAGATCACATAAAGCATTACAATCAAAATCTTTGACTCTCATTTTAATGATGGGCTCCCAACCATCCTCTAGCTTTCTAGGAATAGAAGTTTCAAGTTTTAGTTTCTCTTCTCTAGCTTTTATGAGAGCATTTGTAATATGTTTTGTGAAAGCCAAATTTATAGCGCTAGCATTGGGACTTTTAGCAAGTTTTTGCAAGAACTTTATAACTTCAGAGATGTGGCAATCATCAAAATCTAAATCATTACAATCTAAAGCAATGGGATTATCATCCCCAAGGTTGGAAAAAATTTCAGCAGTTTTATCACAAGCAGTTTCAGCAGTTTTAGCAGTTTCAGGTAATTTTGCGCGCTTTGCACTAGGAGTAGAAGCATTGCCAACACCAATTATTTTATTATTGATAGTAGGAGGTGCAGCAACATGTGAATCATTAGCATTGCTAGTGGTGGTAATAGTCCAAACTTTAGCTACATTACTCTTTTTAGCTAGTTTTTCATTTTCTTCTCTATCCCACCTAGCACGCAGTTCAGCCATTAATCTTATATTCTCATTAATTCTAACTTGGATGGCATTTGCTGTAGTAACAATTTTATTTTCAATATCCTCAGGTTTAGCAGCCATTTTATTAATTAAAGAAGATTGTGACGCAGACATGTATGAGATTCGGTTTTCAGCATTTGCAAGTTTAGTTTGCAACCCAGAAATCTCCATATTCAAATTTTCAAGTTGATTTCCTATTTTCTTCAACAAAGTAGATTGTTCATTCATAGTTTTAGTAAACAATTTATTTTGCTCATATTGTGATTGCATAAAGCTCTTGGTGGATCTTTCAATTTCTAACATCTTTTCCTCATTAGGTGAAACATGTCTACCATAAGAATTACCATTAGCATGATATTGCCTAGAATTTTGAGCAACCAATGAAGCTAATGGAACATTATTAGAATCAACATTAGTCCTACCATTCACAAGCATAGACATAATAGCATTAATCTTATCACTCAAGGAGGAGGATTCTTCAACAGAATTTACCTTCTTACCTTGTGGAGCTCTTTCCGTGTGCCATTCAGAGTAATTAATCATCATATTATCAAGGAGCTTTGTTGCTTCACCAAGAGTGATGGACATAAAGGTACCTCCAGCAGCTGAATCCAATAAATTCCGCGAAGAAAAATTCAGTCCTGCATAGAAGGTTTGGATGATCATCCAAGTAGTCAGTCCATGGGTTGGGCAATTTTTAACTAGAGATTTCATTCTTCCCAAGCTTGAGCAACATGTTCATTATCTAATTGTTTAAAATTCATTATGCTACTCCTCAAAGATATAATTTTAGCAGGGGGATAATATCTACCAATAAAAGCATCCTTGCATTTAGTCCAGCAATCAATACTATTCTTAGGCAGAGATAGCAACCAATCTTTAGCTCTTCCTCTTAATGAGAAAGGGAACAATTTTAATTTTATAATGTCACCATCTACATCTTTATACTTTTGCATTTCACATAGTTCAACAAAATTATTGAGATGGGCAGCAGCATCATCAGAACTAACACCAGAAAATTGCTCTCGCATAACAAGATTCAGTAAAGCAGGTTTAATTTCAAAGAATTCTGCTGTAGTAGCAGGTGGAGCAATAGGTGTGCATAAGAAATCATTATTATTTGTGCTAGTGAAGTCACACAACTTAGTATTTTCAGGGTTGGCCATTTTAGCAGTAGTAAATAAAGCAAACTAGATAAAGTAAATGCAAGTAAACTAATTTTTTTGTGTTTTTGATATAGCAAACAAGACAATAAATAAAGTAAAGCTAGCAACTAATTTTTTTGTGTTTTGATATAAGTGCAGCAAACAAAGTAGTAAATAAAATAAAGCAAGACAAAAACAAAGTAAAGAGATTGAGAAGTGGAGACTCCCCTTGCAGCGTGTCTTGATCTCCCCGGCAACGGCGCCAGAAAAAGAGCTTGATGGCGTGTATTTCACACGTTCGTTGGGCAACCCCAAGAGGAAGGTATGATGCGCACAGCAGCAAGTTTTCCCTCGAAAGAAACCAAGGTTTATCGAACCAGGAGGAGCCAAGAAGCACGTTGAAGGTTGATGGCGGCGGGATGTAGTGCGGCGCAACACCGTTCCGGCGCCAACGTGGAACCCGCACAACACAACCAAAGTACTTTGCCCCAACGAAAGTGAGGTTGTCAATCTCACCGGCTTGCGTAACAAAGGATTAACCGTATTGTGTGGAAGATGATTGTTTGCAGAGAAAATAGTAAAAACAAGTATTGCAGCAGATTTGTATTTCAGTATTAAAAGAATGGACCGGGGTCCACAGTTCACTAGAGGTGTCTCTCTCATAAGATAAAATCATGTTGGGTGAACAAATTACAGTCGGGCAATTGACAAATAGAGAGGGCATAACAATGCACATACATGATATGATAAGTATAGTGAGATTTAATTGGGCATTACGACAAAGTACATAGACCGCCATCCAACGCATCTATGCCTAAAAAGTCCACCTTCAGTTATCATCCGACCCCCTCCAGTATTAAGTTGCAAAGCAACAGACAATTGCATTAAGTATGGTGCGTAATGTAATCAACAACTACATCCTCGGACATAGCGCCAATGTTTTATCCCTAGTGGCAACAGCACAACACAACCTTAGAACTTTCTGTCACTGTCCCAGTGTCAATGCAGGCATGAACCCACTATCGAACATAAATACTCCCTCTTGGAGTTAAAAGTAAAAACTTGGCCAGAGCCTCTACTAGTAACGAGAGCATGCAAGATCATAAATAACACATATGTAATAACTTGATAATTAACATGACGTGGTATTCTCTATCCATCGGATCCCGACAAACACAACATATAGAATTACAGATAGATGATCTTGATCATGTTAGGCAGCTCACAAGATCCAACAATGAAGCACAATGAGGAGAAGACAACCATCTAGCTACTGCTATGGACCCATAGTCCAGGGGTGAACTACTCACTCATCACTCCGGAGGCGACCATGGCGGTGTAGAGTCCTCCGGGAGATGAATCCCCTCTCCGCAGGGTGCCGGAGGAGATCTCCAGGATCCCCCGAGATGGGATCGGCGGCGGCGTCTGGAAGGTTTTCCGTATCGTGGTTTTCGCATCAGGGGTTTCGCGACGGAGGCTTTAAGTAGGCGGAAGGGCGAGTCGGGGGCCGACGAGGGGGCCACACCATAGGCGGCGCGGGCCCCCGGGCCGCGCCGCCTTGTGTGTCGCCACCTCGTGGCCCCACTTCGTATGTTCTTCGGTCTTCAAGCTCCGTGGAAAAATAGGCCCTGGGTCTTCGTTTCGTCCAATTCCGAGAATATTTCGTTACTAGGATTTCTGAAACCAAAAACAGCAGAAAACAGGAACTGGCACTCATCTTGTTAATAGGTTAGTTCTAGAAAATGCACGAATATGACATAAAGTGTGCATAAAACATGTAGGTATCATCAATAATATGGCATAGAACATAAGAAATTATCGATACGTCGGAGACGTATCAAGGTTTTAGTCAACGGATCTGACACGCTCAGAAACGTTTGCATTTTGTAATTCATTTGCGTCTCAACACATCACTCATTTCCAAATGAGTCGGCATTAAATATGTTTGGTCTTCTGGTGGAACCTTAATTCCGCGGTCTGAAATATGTCACTAATATTGTCACACACAATATAGCTTCAAAGTTCTGACTCTCGGAACTACACCAAGTTCTCAAAGAACCTCTTGACTTAACATCCTTTGCCATTGTTAAAACAATGACATACTCTGCCTTCTTTTGTAGAATCCGTCACAATATTTAGAACTCTTCTAAATCTAGCATAGACAACTTCTAGCTCATTGTGCTACCTTTTAAACAACACTTAGTCTAATTTGAGATTGAAATTTTATTTTCATATGTGACAAAACAAATATCAGTGCAACATCTTACAGCGATTTGTTTGTCATTTCTCCATACAAAACTATATATATATACTTGGTTCTACTTTAAGTACTCAAGAATATTCTTACTGTTTTTCAATGATCATCACGTGAATCATTTTGGTACATGCTCATAACACTTTAGAGCATAGGACATCTGATTTTGTACATATTATTCGTGATCTAAAATCACTCATGTGTTTTTACTCATCGAGTGTTAATTACACTCAAGTCTTGTTTAAACCTTCACATGAAAAGAACACATTCTTAATATTTCTATATTGAACTACTTCAATATCCATTCTATGTACTTTGACTTAAACTTATTATGTGTTTCAATCTATCTTTATAGATCTTGACACTAAATATGTTTTAGTTCATATCCTTTCATTAAAGTTAATACTCAATGAAACCTTTTAATCAATTATATAATTACATCATTTATAACCAACTATATGTCATCTACATAAAGTATTATAAATATGTCTCATCGCTCCCACTTAATTTCTTGCAAATGCAAGTCTCTTCATCGTCTATGATGAAATCAAAAACTCTTTGACTATTTCATCCGGTGAAGATTCCAACTCCACGATACTTACTTCATCCAATTGAAGTTCGTATACCTATCTAGTATTCCACGGACTAGCAAAAAACTCTTGGTTGTATCTTGTATACACCTTTAATACACACTTTTGTTAAGTAGTGTATTTTGCTATCCTACTAGCATATCTCATAAAAGAAATATGTAGTGATTACTAGAATAATCCACATAGACTATAAGCATTGTTACGGAAGATCTAATCTTATCGTAGTCAACTCTTTGAACTTTGTCGTAAACAACTTTTCGACAAGTCGAGCTTCTTCAAGGATATTTCATCCAAGTCCATCAATTTTATAGATCCTCTTACTTTTAAAAAGTATTCATCTATCTTGGATTTTATGGCGTATAGCCATTTTAATGGAGTCAGGGCCCATCATAACTTCTTTGTTTGTAATTGGTTTATCATTGTTCAAAATCAATCCTTTGCCCACAAATCATTTATTTGATCACAAAGTAAACCATACCTACAAGGTTCAATATGTACTTCGATCTCCATGGCTAAAACACTTTGTAGTCATGGGAGCCATGATCGTCGTGGCCGCTTCCGGAACCAATTCCGATGCTGCGCTACTCTGATCATTATACTCAGGTTCATAAACGTTATCAAATTATATTGTCCTCCCACTCAAATACTTCACGAGAAAACAATTTCTTGGAAATAAGAAACATTGACAAACACTTTTGTCTTTGTCTCCATAGTGGAAAGAATTCCCAATCAAGTCTCTGGGATAACCAACAAAGACATTCATCCGATTTTGGTTGTAAACTTATTTACTTATGTTATGCATACCAAAATTTAAGAAAAGACTATTAGGGTTCATCCCATGCCATAACTCGTATGGTGTCATTTCTACGGATCATGATGATGCTTTATTTAGTGTAAAAGCGGTAGTTTCTAAAGCATAATCCACAAAAAATATAATGGCATTTAATATTTTATCTCATCATTGACCCAACAAGGTTTGGATACATCTCTTGGATACTTCATCATCACTATGATACTTCAAGAAATGTGAGTTGTAGAACAATTTCATAACTCTCTTAGATGTTCGCTAAAACTCGTAATTCAAATATTTCCACTATGATCCAATCATAGATATTTGACTTTTCTATTACGATGATTTCCACTTCATGCTGAAATTTATTTGAATCCATTCAAATGTTTCAAACTTCTTCCTTATTGAATATATCCACATATATATACTTAATTCATTGTTGGAAGTTTTCATGAAGTAGAAGAATCTCCCGCACACAACTATGCCTAGTGAACCACATATATCATCATGTATGTTTTCACTAAGTTAGTTGCCCGTTCAACTCTTGGCCTATGAACGGTATTTTAGTCATTCTCTTTAGAAAAGATTTGCAAGCGCCAAATGATTCATAAATCAAATGACTCCAATAATCTATTTGCATGGAGTTTTTTCATGCGTTCCTTTCCAACATGACCCAAATGGCGGTTCCACAAATAAGTGGAATTCAAATCATTTGCCTTATGGCATTTTAGCGTCAGTGTTATGTATGTGTGTTTCACCATTAAAATTTATAATAACTTATCCATTGTATATGGAGTAATGTCATAATTTGAACAACTCATTGTTTTCATTTGACCAGAGCAAAATAACAATTATTAAGTTCTTTATTATAAATTCTAAGGGCTAGATAGAATGCCAACGACGAACATAATAACACTTTATTTTTGTTCCAGACGTGCATTCCTATCATATTCCTTGTCAATCACTTAGGCCATTGTATTCTTGTATTGCGTTGTTTTGTATGATACTTCATACCAACCAATATGGTACAATTACCCAAGAATTTCATTGTGTGACCAAACGAGGAATATATCCATAACATGTATATCATTTATATACACCTGAGCTAGACTTTCTAGTCTTTTCTTTCTTTCTGCCAATAAACTTTTGTAGTTTCTCTTTCAGCTTTCCTCATTATTCAGAAAAACACTTCAACATCAATAACCTCTAGGTTTGTTGGTCAAATACCAATAACCTTGAGGTTCTTACTTTAAAGTTGATCATCATATGACAAGTGTTCCGGATTTCACTATTAGTAATCTTTTAATATGATGAACAATTTCACTCATAATTTTATCCATCATATCATGACGACTTTTCGAGACCATGTCTATACATGCTAGGCTCGTAAAGTATAATCTTAGTATTCGCATGTGCAAATCTGGCTTGCACCCATTGTATGCACACGTAGAATCTATAACACCCGATCATCACGTGATGCTTCGAAACGACGAGTCTTAGCAACGGTGCATACTAAGGACGATCACTTCATGGATAGCGAATATCGTTAGTGCCCCAATAGTTGGAGGATTGGGACGCCTGGCGTCTTCAACCTTCATACATTCCCATAAAACTTATGAGTTTATGTAGTCTCACCAAATTATATTCTATCATCTTGCAATAAGGTCTTAGATATCACATATATCTCATACCTTGATTATTTCTGAAAACTAAATTTTCAGCTCCTTATTTTTCAAACATGATTTGAACTTCAAGTTTCACAGAGACAAGATAACTTTAGGTACTAATTGAAACCATAGCTCTTTGAATCAACAATGTGAGGTTTACTAAAAGTTTGCAATTAATAGGACTTAACCATTTCTTGATTCTTTAACAATACGGTACCAGTCCGTAAAGTTTCTTATCAAATATTAACAGTATTTCTATCTCAATTATAAGACTAGCGCATAGTAGTAAACGAATGCCAATACTACAAAATTAATTCAAAATACTACTCAGACTAAGTTTATGATAATTAGTTCATGTTTTAATCTAATTACTAATGAACTCCCACTTAATACAACATCCCTCATAGTTGATAAGTGATACACGATCCAAATTCACTACACCAAAACCGATCATCACGTGAGATGATGTAGCTTCAATGGTGAACATAAACATGTTGATCATATCATCCATATGACTCGTGTTCAAACTTTCGGTTTCCGTTGTCCCGAGGCCATGTCTGTACATGCTAGGCTCATCAAGCAAACCCATGTATTCCGCGTGTGCAACATGGCTTACACCCGTTGTATGTGAACGTTGAGTCTATCACATCCGATCATCACGAGATGCTTCGAAACGACGAACTATACAACGGTGCATACGAGGGGAGAACACTTTATTATCTTGATATTAATGTGAGGGGTCATCTTATAATGCTACCGTCACGATCTAAGTAAAATAAGATGCATAAATGATTAACATCACATGCAGTTCATATGTGATATGATATGGCCCTTTTGTCTTTGCGCCTTTGATCTTCATCTCCAAAGTACGGACATGATCTCCATCATCAACGGGCATGATCTCCATCATCATCGGCGTAGCATCAAGGTTCATGGCGCCGTCTTCATGGTTGTTCACCTCATGTAGCAACTATTACAACTACTTTGAAATACTACTCAACATGAAAATTAAAGACAACCATAAGGCTCCTGCCGGTTGCCACAATACAATAATGATCATCTCATACATATTCATCATCACATTATGGCCATATCACATCACCAAACCCTGCAAAAACAAGTTAGACGTCTCTAATTTGGTTTGCATATTTTACGTGGTTTAGGGTTTTCGAGAGAGATCTAATCTACCTACGAACATGAACCACAACGGTGATACTAATGTTGTCAATAGAAGAGTAAATTGAATCTTCACTATAGTAGGAGAGACAGACACCCGCAAAGCCTCTTATGCAATACAAGTTGCATGTAGAACGAGGAACAAGTCTCATGAACGCGGTCATGTAAAGTTAGTCTGGGCCGCTTCATCCCACTATGCCACAAAGA
The DNA here is from genome assembly GCA_030979885.1 of Lolium multiflorum. Taxonomy (NCBI): domain Eukaryota; kingdom Viridiplantae; phylum Streptophyta; class Magnoliopsida; order Poales; family Poaceae; genus Lolium; species Lolium multiflorum. Next base: position 213,597,618 of record CM061753.1, on the reverse strand, counting down.
TGCAAAATACTCAAACTAAAGATAACAAGAGCATCAACGCCCACAAAACCATTGTGTTCTACTCGTGCAACCATCTATGCATAGACACGGCTTTGATACCACAGTAGGATAACGTTGCATAGAAAACAAAAATTTCCTACCGCGAACACGCAATCCAAGCCAAGATGCAATCTAGAAGACGGTAGCAACGAGGGGATTATCGAGTCTCACCCTTGAAGATATTCCAAAGCCTACAAGATGAGGCTCTTGTTGCTGCGGTAGACGTTCACTTGCCGCTTGCAAAAGCGCGTAGAAGATCTTGATCACGGCGCCACGAACGGGCAGCACCTCCATACTCGGTCACACGTTCGGTTGTTGATGAAGACGACGTCCACCTCCCAGCGGGCAGCGGAAGTAGCTCCTCTTGAATCCGACAGCACGACGGCGTGGTGTCGGTGGCGGTGGAGAATCCCGGCGGAGCTTCGCTAAGCGTGCAGGGAAGAAGGAGTAGTAGGGCGGCTAGGGTTTGGGGAGAGGGTGCGCCGGCCATCTAGTGGTGCGGCCACCTTGTGGTTGTTGGGGTGGCAGGCCCCCTCCCCTTGGCCCTCATTATATAGGTGGAACACCCAAGAGTTGGTCTACAAGTCTTCGAATAAGACCCCAAACCAAAACATTCCATAACACATGAAACCTACCCAAGCTAGGACTCCCACTAGAGGTGGGATTCCCACCCTTCCTTGGAGGGGGTGGCCGGCCCCCCTTGGGGAGTCCACTTGGGACTCCTACCCCTTTAGGGTTGGCCGGCCATGGAGGTGGAGTCCCTCCGGGACTCCGTCTTCCTTAGTGGTTTCTTCCGGACTTTTCTGGAACCTTCTAGAACCTTCCATAGAACCTTCTGGATCATTTTAAATCTTATAAAATGACTTCCTATATATGAATCTTATTCTCCGGACCATTCCGGACTCCTCGTGATGTCCGTGATCTCATCCGGGACTCCGAACAAATATTCGAACTCCATTCCATATTCAAGTTCTACCATTTCAACATCCAACTTTAAGTGTGTCACCCTACGGTTCGCGAACTATGCGGACATGGTTGAGTACTCACTCCGACCAATAACCAATAGCGGGATCTGGAGATCCATAATGGCTCCCACATATTCAACGATGACTTTTAGTGATCGAATGAACCATTCACATACGATACCAATTCCCTTTGTCACGCGATATTTTACTTGTCCGAGGTTTGATCATCGATATCACTCTATACCTTGTTCAACCTCGTCTCCTGACAAGTACTCTTTACTCGTACCGTGGTATGTGGTTTCTTATGAACTTATTCATATGCATGCAAGACATTAGACGACATTCCACCGAGAGGGCCCAGACTATATCTATCCATCATCGGGATGGACAAATCCCACTGTTGATCCATATGCCTCAACTCATACTTTCCGGATATTTAATCCCACCTTTATAACCACCCATTTACGCAGTGGTGTTTGATGTAATCAAAGTACCTTTCCGGTATAAGTGATTTACATGATCTCATGGTCGAAAGGATTATGTAACTATGTATCGAAAGCTTATAGCAAATAACTTAATGAGGTGATCTTATGCTACGCTTAATTGGGTGTGTCCATTACATCATTCATATAATGATATAACCTTGTTATTAATAACATCCAATGTTCATGATTATGAAACTAATCATCTATTAATCAACAAGCTAGTTAAGAGGCATACTAGGGACTCTTTGTTGTTTACATATCACACATGTATCAATGTTTCGGTTAATACAATTATAGCATGGTATGTAAACATTATCATAAACTCAAAGATATATTATAATAACCATTTTATTATTGCCTATTGGGCATATCTCGAACACTAATATTATCTTAAAGTGATTTCTCTTTATTAGATTTTTCAGAGATTGGTGATTTCCAAAATGTCCATCTATTATATACTTTGTTTGTCATGTCATCAGAATCTTATTATTCAACACTATACTCCGATCAATATCGTTTAAGACTGACTATCTTCTTTCTTTTGTTGCATATAGGGTTGAACTTGCCATTGTAGAATCATTTGCATCAAGCTTGTCTGTTGACACATGGGTGAGTTGCAAGTTCGAAATGATTAACATGTCAGTTCCTCCAGTACATGTTCTCCTGCACAAGAAATGATCACGGTTCTAGTGATGCTCTACAATTTTGGACCCTCTATTGACTGAACCAAGTGCTGCAATGCATGATTTGAATCCTGCGATGTTGCATTGCGGATCGCCCATATGATTTCCGAGAAAACAATTCTATCAAGGCTCCCTAGCTCTCGCCCCCGCGTCGCCCCCCGCGCTGGGCGACTCGGGCGGATCCCTAGCGCCGCCGCCGCTACCTCCCCCTCCTCTGATCTCCCTCCTCCCTGCCGCCACCGGCGCGCGCGTGCGGGCAAAGCTCGTGAAGCTCTCGGCGGCGGTAGGTCCCCCTCTCGCGTCGCGCGCGCGGAGGCGGCGTTGGATAGGCGGCGGTGACGAACGGCCGACGGCGGGGCTGGTCGGTGGTCAGCGTGGAGGGATCCAGGGTAGGATCCGGGACGGCAGCCTCGGGCGGCTGTTTCTGCGGTGCGTCGCGCCGGCTACCTTAGCAAGGGATGCGGTGGCCGGTTGATGGTTCGGCGATGCGGCGGGCGGCGGGGGTGATCCCGATGACTGCGGATCCGGCTTCCTTGGTGGCATGGTCGTGCCTGGTTATTGCCGATGAGTCCTCTGTGCCCCCTCCTTCCGACGGCTCACCTTCGGTTTTGGGGGTGGCGGCGGACGACTTGTTGACAGGTTTGTGATCGGTGGCGGCCTCCTCTTCCGCCGTTGAGGTCGACCGGCGGGCGGCGGCAAGGGGGCCTGCCGTTCTGCCTAATAAAGGTTGCTGTCCTAGGGTTTCTCTTGCGCCAAGTGAAGATCGTCGGAAGCTTCTTCCCACCGAGCTAGCTGGATTGTTATGTTTCGGAAGGTCCTGCCGGCGAAATTCATTGTACGATCAATGCCTGAAGATTGCTGGATTGGGCATTTTCGGACGGGCGCACCCATGTTTTTTTATCTGATCGTTTGGTTTCAGAGGGAACGCTTCGAAGCTCTGCTATCATGGAGCTCGTTTTCTTTCCATGGTGCTAGCGGAGAAGGTCATGAAAGCTAAGATCGGTGGAAGAGCAATGGTGGTCGGATGGTGGTGGTGAGATGGAATTGGCTTGGAGATTTGTGACTTCAAACAGTGGCTTGTATGTGGGGGCGACTGCACAGGAGAAGTTCAGAGTTCTATCTTTTAGGGTGAAAATCCAAGGTCTGACCTTAATTGGTTGTGCCTGGCAATGTTCTTGTTGAAGATATTGTTTTGAGAGGGATGACTTTCTTCAGGGTGAAAACCTAAGATCTATGATCGGACGACGACAGCGTTTGTGCAATGTTTCCTTCTTGGAGGCGTCGCTTATGGAGATGCTGGTGTTGTCTTGGTGGTGTCAGTGTTGCTGTTTCAAGTTTATTGATCTCTGTAGCAGGAATTTTCTTTTCTGTAATTATTCTCTCTTTTTTTGGCAGTGTGCATCCTTTATGTCATTAGGGCATGATGTTGTTGCAGAGCCTGAGTGTAATTGATATCTCTGCGATATTAATATATGCTCTTTACTGGAAAAAAAATCAAGGCTCCCTAGCTGGATTTTTGTCAATGGTACAATTTTCTTAACATGAATCATGTTGTTGTGAAGCCTGTGAGCCTGAGTTGCTGACTTGCTAATCGCGGTTCTGAGTTCTATCAAACAAAAGCTATGGGCTCGGACCGAAAAGCAAACATAAGAATCAATTCAAAGATGGGTAAGGAGTGGTGAGACTGAAATATCTTGAGCTAGGTCCTTCTGTTGCAGTCATGTTCCTCTTTCTTTTTGTCCTTTCTCCCCCTTTGTATCCTCTGCGGACTATTTGGCTGTAAAACCGAGTTTTTTTGGCATTTAATAAAACTAGGAAATTTGCCCATGCATTGCTACAGGTCATAGAGAGAATTATAACATAAGTCCAAGTCATCTGAATCTTCCCTAAGCTGACAGTTGAAAACAGGTCAAAATCTCCACGAACTGTCAGTAGCATGGGTCAACCATATTATTTAACAGAAATGCAATATCTTAGTCACACTGTCACTGACAATTTAATAGCTGTGAAACTGTTTAAGTGGAGAACCACGGTAACTAAATAATCGGAAGGTAAAATCTGAATACGACTACATATTACAGAACAACACATCACAGAGTGAACAGACTACTACGGAGTACTACTAAACTGCAGATGTTAAAAAAAACTAAACTGCAGATGTTAAACACTGTATCCAACTCCAGATCATGTTCTAATTATCCTTTCGCTGATGCACCAATCTTGTGCACTTACTCAACTCAAACCGTCTTGTGTCATCCGTCAGCCATGATCAGCATTCAGCAGACATGAGATTCAGAGAGTGGCAATGGAATTCCAGAACAAGTCTCTTCCACCGCACAATGGAGTCGATGTAGCCGTCATCATTGAGCAGCTCCAAGGAGCAGAAGGCTCGCCACCATCGAGCTGGGGCAGTCCAGTCCAGAATTGCTCGCCCAAGTCGTCGACTTGGACTTGTACCGGCCAATTTGGCGCGGGATCGGAGAGCTCGCCGATGCGGTAGTGCTCGCTCCAGAATTGGTTGTCGCCAAGAAAGGCTTCATCGTCCTCCAGAATTGGTGCCTGCTGAATTGGTGCGGTAGGAGAAGGAAAGAGGAGCTGCCGCCTCACGGGAGAAGATTCATCGGTGGCCTTGATGGACTTGCGCGGACACGCTGGGAGCTCGTCGGCCGCCTTCCTCTTGCACTTGCGCGCGGACGCTGATGAAGCCAAAGACTTGGACACGGAATTGAGGAATCGAGGGCTGCGATAGATCTTGCAAAGCACGGTTCTTGGTTCTTGGCCGCCCTCGACGAGTTGCTGATCCAGACTGAACTCCACCATGAGCCACTCGGGTCGCTTTCCTGCTTCCTTGGGCTTGGGCATGTAGGTGAATCTCTCCAGGCGGCCGACGGTGTCGCCCGAGGATGGGTCGACGACCGCTTCCCCCCTCTCGGCTTTCCAGGTACCCTTGCCGCCGCCGACGATCCGGGGCTTGCGGCCGTCGCGGGCGATCGTGGGCTTCACGGCGCAAAAGAAGTACCAGTTTTCGCTCTCGCCGTAAGCCCGCGCTGGTCCGGACGGGTGGCGGGAGGTGAGCGTCTCGGGGTCGTCGGCGTACACGTCCGCGTTGTGGAAGAAATGCTCGGTGGAGGCGGGGAGCGGAGATTCGGCAAGCTTCGGGTCTTCGGGAGGAGGTACCGCATCAGGAGGTCGTAGTTCTGCGGGTAGAAGGAGCTGCCGGGCATGGGCTGGTGGGGAGGAGTCGGCGACGCCATGGGGATTGGGATCAGAGCGCGCAGAGTGCTTGGAGAGCTGGAGATCCAAGAAGAAGCAGAAACCGCGGATTAGGATGGATTGGGATGGGAGCAGCCAGGATTAGAATTTGGCGGCGGGGGAGGAAGACAAGAGGCGGCTGGGAAGTGGGAAATCTTCAATTTAAACCGACGAAGATGCAAGTTTTTTGGACGCGTTTTCCAATCTTCGTATCAACTATATCAAGGAATGTTTGTTGATGTGCCATCCCATCCATCCCGCGTTTCTCAAAAGGAAACTGCGCATTTCCTTTTTTGAAGCGCATATATAAGGAAACTGAGTATTGCAAACTTGTTCTCCACTCCATGTATTTCCTTATTCTTCCAACTTGCTATTTCATTAAAATTGTTCGTAAATATTTTTGGTTCACTATTTTGTATTTCTATAATATTTTTGTAACAATTTTCGTGTAGAAACTAGTAACTCCATCATGTTCTACCATTTATTTATTTCTATCTCCTTCTAGGGATTAGTGATGTTTGTGCTATTTAAAATGGTAATACAATATCATCTTGAGTTTTTTACGGTACATAAGAGCATCTCCAGCCGCGTCCCCCGAAGCGTCCCCCAAATGGCGCCGGATCATGCGTTTGGGGGATGCTTTTTCTTCGTGCCGCGTTTGGGGACGTCGCTCCCCAGCCGCATCCCCTAAATGCGACCCCCAATATTAAAATAATGCATTATCTGTTTTTTATTTTTATTTTAATAGAGAGAAGTAATTTGTAGGTACGATTAAGACTTCGAAAAATATGAACTAATTTTCAAACTAGTGCAACATAAAAAAATTAAATATAAAAACTTCGAAAAAATGAACTATTTTTCTAAAGCGCATATATAAGGAAACTCAGTATTACAAACTTGTTCTCCAGTCTAGATCCGTATTTCATCTCTCAGAAACCGATCGCCAGTGGGCCTGGCTAACTTAGCAAGGGCATCAGCCACCTGGATGCTCTCTCTTCTAGTGTTTTTGATCTTGTGCTCGTGCTTATTCTTTAGGATTGACTAGCAAAAATACCCGTGCGTTGCACCGGGTTTATAATTAATTAAATATTTTTATGTTGAAGTGGATCCTAATTTTAGTTGTATCATTATGTTTGCTTAAAAAATGACGGACGACCAAATCCCTTTTTGCTTTATTATTATAGGTATAGATAGCACAAAACGGTGTGACATTAAATCAAAGGTTATACTTTCACATGTTTATATTCGTGTGTCGATACCTCTCGACTTGCGCGCAAGGCCATCCTCCTCTCTCTCACGCGATATTCTTCCTCCCGCCGCCACCCTACCGCTCCATGGCGGCATCTTGAGCAGGCCCGGCCCTGTGGCAGGGCGAGCGGGGTGGCCGCCCTGGGCCCAGAAAATTTAGGGGCCCAGTTTTTGGGCTATGTATTACACGCCAACCCTGGTAGCACTAAGTGGCCTTCAGGTGCAAGGCGTACAAGGGCCTGTCAGCAGTAAATCAGCGTAGGAAATAAGAGAGGCCCACTACCGCAACCAGACTAAGGGTTCAGGAATCGTGAGATATTGAGATGAGATCGATCGGTACGTGTACCATGTACGCTTCTGTTCAGTGGAAATCGCGAAACTGCCGACCCTAGAAACTGTTCCTCGCGGACGGCGGCCCTCGCTGTCTCCCGATCAGAGACTACGGCGAAACATCGGAAACGAGCACTGAGAGGACATTGGCCATCACGATGGTGCCACAATCCACATGTATTTCTCTGATTCTTCACATATAAGTGGCCTATTATATGCCCTAATTTTTTCTAATTGTAGATCGTTCTTGGATTGATGGTGATAAACATTGTGTTTTAGTTGTTCCAAAGCGATGATTGATAATCAAGGAAGTGTTCATTATTTTGGAATAAACAGTATATCATTGGGTGTGTGATCTGTGAGTTCAACCCGTGTGATCTGTGAGTTCAACCCGTGAGGATCAGTAAGCATTTGTTGACTTAATCTAGTAATTATGTATCTTTTCACTTGTTTCTAATTACTAATTATTTCTTTACATGTCGATGTCGTCATGTCATCTGGACCAGTGTGATATACTAAGCTATTTTTGAGGTAACATTATGCATTACTTGATACTCCCTCCGTCCAAAGTATAAGCCGGGTATTTTTGCACGGTGTTTGATGCACGATTTTGAATACTAGTATATACCAAATTATGTGGTCTCATAATAAATAAATAATATTGTTGCATTGTCTTGCAAATCTCTTTTATTTCATATATATATTTATACAAATTTTGAGAATATATTATAAGTACAAACCATAGTTAAAGTTATAAGTTGTTGACCAACAATATTAAAAGACATCTTATATTTTGGGATGATGTGAGTATAAAGATTCATTTTCGATGCTCCTATTAGGGGCCTCAGATTCCAGTTTCGCCCCGGGCCCTCGAAACCTCAGGACCGGCCCTGATCTTGAGCTTCGTGATACAGCCCAGTTCCTCCCGATATGCCGCACGTCGCGTGATTCCTCTCGTTCCTCTCTTCCTCGGCTCCACCGTCCTGGCCGTCGCTCGCCATGCCAGCACCATCTCCTCTACTGTCAGCCTTCTCATGCTTTGTTGCTAATATTTTCCGTTGCTTTTTTATTTTCATTTTAAAAAAAATCTATCCTTTTTTTTGTTTTCAACACATAATCTTTTTTTGTCAAACCAAATGGCCTTCAACAGGACCCATCTGATACGCGCATCGTCGAATTTAGTTTTCTGCATATATTGTCCTTCATATTGCATATATTTCTCCGTCCGCTCCCACGAACAATGTCTCAGTTATTAAAATTTAGATGTATATATAGTTAGTAGAGATCACATGGATCTGAATTGCAAATGAAATCATTTTTCTTCTCTCTGGCGCTGACTTGAGAGTAAAGCAGGATCCCCTTTCAGTTGGGCAGTCAGTGTGAATGCATACGCGACACATCGCTGTTTCGTGGAAAGAAGTCCACATGCCCCTCCCCCCCGCCCCCAGGTTTCATCTTTGGAACGGAGAACCCCCCCAGGTTTCAGGTGGAACACTTAACCCCCAGGTATTACATACCGGTTAATTAGGGGAGCACTAGGGATCGGATCCCGATTTAGGCTTTCATCGGACCACTGTTCACCCGTACGATTGGAAGCGGCCGCACCGTACGATCGTCAAACACAGGCGCGTCTAGTTACTGAAAATTTGTGCGCGATTGCATGTTTCCGTATTAAATTCCCATTGCATGCTTCCATTTTTAAAATTTCCGTAATACACGTCCGCTGATGTGGATATCCTTTCATTTCAATTTTTGTCGGGCTAGTTGAATATTTTAAGGAAACGAATTCCCAATATTAATTGACGATTTTTAGGAAACAAATTCCTAATATTAAGGAAGCAGATTTTTAGGAAACTATTTTTTCCTAATCTTGCTCCCGCTGTTAATATTTGCTTCTGAATATCTTATTCCGTTTCCATTATGAGCAAACTTTGTTTTTGTTGAATACAAATATTTGTCCAATGAAACTTTATATTTTATTTCAAAAATAAAAATCACAATACTACTTCCAGAATTGTTTCCATGGAATATGGATTTATTTTGCGAGTAAGCAAATGCGGATTCTTTTTTTGGCAATTGCTTCAAGCGAATAGGAGACTGTTTCTACACAAATTAAATCTGCTCCTATCTAGAGACTGTTTCTATACAAATTGAATCTGCTCCTATCTAATTGAGAGATTGCTTCCATGAACACAATGTTCAACTTATAAGTTATAACCACATGTGTTTCCATCGTTTCGGCTAGTTGCTTCATACACTAGAAATTAGAGCTTCCGATCCATTGTATATATACAAACACCAATCAACTATGCTCCAAACAATATTAGTACACGCTTCCCGTCAATTAGAACAATGCTTCATATTAATAGCATTTAAATTTATATTCATAATTTTCTATGTTTGCATTGTTTCTTCTATTTGCTTGTCAGATTCACGAATAAAAAGGTACTCCGAAGAAACAAATTACATGGTTTCTACAAGGATTGTTGATGCAAGAGAACAATGTGAGCATCCACCTTTGCTGGCTCGGGACAATTTGCTCGGTCGCCGACACACCGCTCGACCACGTCTTGACTGTTCTCACCTGGTTGCACTACTTTATGACCGCAAGCCTTGCACCGACGAGGCAATGCACTGACTACTCGTACCATACATCATTCTACTGTCCTGCTACAAATTGACTATTCAAAAGACGCTCGGTAGGAGCCTCCTTCATGATGCCTACAAATTACAAAAAGGAAAACATATCATGGAAAGTGAACATGATTTGGAAGGAAAAGGAATAAGAACATGGGGCAATATGTATGTAATGAAGAAACAGTACTATCTCTATAACGAAGCAAATTGAAACCCTGTCGAAGCCCAGTTATGGACACAAGAAGCACGGTAAGTTGTTGACTATGTACTGAAGAAACCTCCACCCTGCTGGGTACACGAAGCTAGCAGAAAGCCAATTTGGACCTAGTTCAGTTGTTGACTTGCCTGAATGGAGTGGCAACCAGCGAACTCCCACTCACGAACACACTGCTTCGGCCCGGCATGCTGGAAGCCTTGACGGCACTGAGGTTATGCCCCGACGACGTGTTTCCGTCTCGGAATCATACTTCCATCGGACAGTGGTCAGTTTAGCCCTGGATGGATGTGGAGGTGTAGAGCAGAGGTGGGAAGCAGTAACTCAGGGGCCGCGGATGAAGCACGGTGACAGCGAGGCGGGGAATGGGAGGGGATCAGGCGAGCGTCGCGGGGAGGGGCGGCGGAGGAAGCACAATAGATTGATCTAGCTTCAGGCGTGCGGACGGGAGCGTGGTTAGAGGATGCGGAGAGAGGAGCGTAATTAACGTACAAAATCAACGAGAGGAGGACGACGGGATGCTCGTTCGATTGCGGACCAGATCGACGGCGTGCGAGAGGTCCGACAACACGATTCCAATCGGACCCCGATAGCTAGTCTTTACCGGTTAATTAGCCCCCTGCAGGCGGTTTTGAAGTCTGATGGCTGGTTTGGAGGTCCACGTGGAGGGTTTGGGTCAAGTACCTGGTCGTTTTTTTTTTGTTCCAGTCCAACCCTGGTCGAGCGAGCCCAGCACGGCGCCGCTTCGCTCCTCTCTGCTCCTCTCCGCTTCAGCGCCGCGCTGCTCGTCTCTCCCGTCGCCGCTTGCCTCTCCGATGATCGGTGGCCGACGCTGACGATTCGAGGGCGATCCTCGAATCAGTGCAGGTTGGTGCTCCTTCTTCCCCAAAGTAGCAAACCGTTTCCCCTAATTCTATGGAGGGGAAATCAAGTACGGAGGAACGGGAAGAGTAGGGGCTCGTGGATGGGTCAATTTGAGGATGCAAATCTGGAGATTGGGTTTGGGGTAGTTTTTAGTGTCAATACTGTTTGTTTTTCTTCCGATTTTGTGGGATTTCGATTTTCTGGTACGCAAGATCATCAATATTCTGGTACGGGAACTTACCAAAAGATGGTTCTTTTTTCTTACTGGATTAGCTTGATAGCAGAATGTTGGGACACTTCATTGTCAAACGTTGTGTCACTGCATTGAACTAAGTTGATAGCAGGCAGACGGTTGACTGAATTTGTTGTTTCTCTGTAACTACTTGTAGGAGTACCAATCAATTGTGAAAAAATAAAAAATATAAACAACTGCAAGATTTAACAAGTAGAGTTGAACATAGAAATAGATTCACACAAGGTATCTGCTGTAACCAACTAGAATCAGTTTTTGATAATGTCTTTCTCTGAATTTAGCAATGTTCAATTATGCCATATGGGCCGTACTAAAATTTGCATTTTTATGTTCTTTTTTGTAGAATGGAGAGTTTATGTGTACGATTTCATTATCGCGAGAAGTTGGAATATGTTGGGAATGATTGGCAACACATAGGTGGAAGGAGTAGCTGCTCAATAGTGTCAATTGCCAAGCTCTCACTGGCAGAACTGAAGAAGAACTTGTCTGATCATGTCAGTATTTCAGATAAAGATTTACAGGCGACGCGGCTATCTTGGAGACTGATTGATAAGAAGCACAATTGTAATTGCTTGTGTAGTCTAGATGACAGTACCACAGTGAACTCAATGGCTAGGCATGTGACTAGAGTTGCTGATGGCTATGTTGACATCTATGCAAGGATGCCAGATAATGCCGCATTTGACAGTGATGAAGAAGAAAATGGAGTAGAGAATCAAGTAGAGCATGAGCTTGAGAATCAAGTTGATCATGGACATCATCAAGTACAGAATCAAGTAGAGCATCAGGTTGAGCATCAAGTTGATCATGGACATCATCAAGTACAGAATCAAGTAGAGCATCAGGTTGAGCATCAAGTTGAGCATGAGGATCATCAAGTAGAGCATCAACGTGAGCACCAAACCATAGCAATTTCAGAAATGGTTATTGAAGCAAAGAATGTAGAGCAGAGGAGATCAATGAAACTGCCAGTTGTGAGGGCACCAATTAAGGGCAAAGGCAAGGAGAATATAAAGAGTAGTGCACATGAAGAAGAAAATTGTGGAGAGAGCTCAGACAGTGACTACGATGGTGTCCATGAAGTAGATAGTGAGGATAGCAGTGCAGATGATGATGAGGCAATCTGTTACCGACAACAAGCATTGGATTTGAAGAATAGAGTGAGAAGAAAAATGTTGGGAGAGGATGAGGTGAAAACAACAAAGGTTCCTGAAGAATTCATTGTTCCAGAAAACATGAAGCTAGATCAAGATGATGGCAGTGAGTGCCAGGCATATTTATGCAAATTGGAGAAAATTGCACAGAGACAAGCTATTCCAAAAAATGTTCTGGGCTTGTGCTAAATCATGTGATAGGATCCAGTTCAACTACAACAGGGCCAAGCTAGCACAAAAGACACCCGAGGGTGCAAAGGATATGATGAAAACTGCTCCTGAACATTGGTGTAGAGCATTTTTTAGGCTTGGTTCCTACTGTGATTTCGTGGAAAATAATCTATGTGAGTCATTCAACAACGCAATCATGAGAGCGAGATTTTATCCAATTATGCCCCAATATATTCAAGAAACTGAAGCTGAATGTGAAAAGATCAAATATCTGCCAAGTTTTGTACAATGGCACTGAAGGATTTGAAGTAATGGAAGGGACTTGGAGAAGATTCACTGTCAACTTGGAGAGACAAACATGCAGTTGCAGATATTGGGATCTATCTGGTTTGCCATGTTGCCATGCTATAAGTGCTATCTACACTGTACACAAGGACTTGGATGATTTCATTGCTCCATGTTACATGATAGATGTGTATGACCAGGTATACAGCCATGTATTGGAACCAGTAGAGGGAAAGGAGAGTTGGCCAGTAGCTACAAATCCTAGGCCTTTTCCACCGGTTAAAATGAAAATGCTAGGAAGGCCTAAGACAGAGAGAAGAAGGGAAGAGCAGGAGAAGCCTAAAGGCAACAAATTGTCAAGAAAAGGCTGCATTCAAAGATGCTCAATGTGTGGCTCCGAAAACCATAACAAAAGAAAGTGCAATGGTAATCCAGATGTTGTGAATGAACGTGCGCAGCAGAATAAAGCAGCCAAGAGAAGTAGAAAAAAAGAGATGAAGCAACAACCCAGGTTAGGAATTCTTCTACTATTTATTTTGTCATTCAACAATGCATAAATTTTTCTTCTACTTATCTAACTCGTACAATGTTTGTTACAGGAAGCTAGCTCTTCTGCCCAGCAACAACATGCGCAACAGCAAGAAAAACATGTGCTCTATGTCGAGAAGAAAAGTATTGCCAAGAACCAAGCTCCAGGACATGCCCAACAGCAAGCTCCGATGCGTGTCCAGCCAAGGCAGCAACCTAGGCCTTCTGTTCCACCAAAGAAGAAGCAAAAGAGATCATGTGATGGAGTTGGACAATCAAGTTCTCAACCAATGGATGGAGCTAGTCAATCTTCTGCCAGTGTGCAAATTCGAAGAACTCAAACAATTCCAATGTCCGAGGTAGTGACAGAACGTGTGCCAAAACGCGGGAGGTTGAAGTGGTACTTATGTGGCAATGAAGGTGGACATGGACAAGAGTAGTCAATTTCCAATTTTGTCACTTTTTTGGTCTCAATTTTGTCACTTGTGTCAAATTAAAGTTATATGATAGGTCACTTTGCGATTCTGTTATATGAGAGTGAACTTTTATTGTAGTGTATATATGTTCTCAGATTTAGTGTACAAATGCACTCAAATAACAGGTGGTTGCCTGGAGGTTCAGTTGATGGTCATTGAATACATTTCGGATTTGACCTGATTGCTTGTTAGTACCCTGTACCATTTGACAAGAAGTCAAGCAATGTTAATGTGGTTGCTGAATACTCGTGTCAGTAAGGGAAAATAGGAGGATCAAAATACTCATGTGCCAATTCTGGGAATATGTTTATAAATGGCCTATTCCATGAAGATTCTTTAGCTGTGATGCGTGCTTGGATGCTAGCTATTGCTATCTCATTTTCAGGTAACAACTCTGAATTTGATTCAGAAATAAGACAATACATTATTCATGTAACAACTCTGAATTTGATTCAGTACATCATCGAAATCTAGACTATACATCATTGATTCACTGCATCAAAGACTTCTGTTTGGAGCATCTAGACTGATAGGGGTCGGAGCAGAGCCACCATCGATCCAGTCGAGTCGCCGTCGCGCGCAAGGACGGGCGCGCGCGAGTCGCCGTCGAGCGAATCGCCGGATGGGGTTCCAAAATCAAGCGGCCAGCAAGAGCAGTCGTGCGCAAGTCGCCGTCGAGCGAGTCCGGCGCAACAATGGCGGCACAGCGGCGGGATTGTGCTGGCCAGTGGTGGGCGACATCGGATAGGGCGACCCTTTCCTCTTTCCTCTCGCGACCCGCGCCGCCCCCCGCGGCGGCCGGGCCGCGCCCTCTCTCCGGCCACCTCGAGCTCTCTCTCCGGCTCTCCCCTGCCGCCGCCGTCGGCCCGAGCCGCCGGGCCTTGCCTGTGCGGTGCCGGCGGTGGCGGGGGTGCCTCTACCCGCGGCGCAGCAGGGGTGCGGGGATCTCGGGCTGGCGGCGGTGATCTTCGGCGGGCGATGGCCCGGCGCGGCGGCGTGGTTTCCGTGCGTCGGGTGGGAGGAGGAGCGGCGGCGCGACCCTTGGTGGCGGAGCGAGGCCGACGGCGGGGATGCAGGGCCTGCTAGGCCCAGATCTGGGCCCAGGCGGGGCCCGGAGGGGCTGGGCGGGCTGCCGCGTCTGGCTCGACGGCGGAGCTCCCTGGAGGCGGAGATGTCGCGGTGGTGGTGGCTGGGTGTCGGCGGTGCTCCGGCCGGCCTGCTGCAGCTCGGCAATGGGGACTTTACGGGCCTATTCGGGCCCGGCCGGGCCAGCTGGGCCTGGTTTGACCTCGCTGCCTTGTCCGGTCGGCTACCGCGAATGCGGTGGAGGTAGTTCCCTCCCGCGCGGCTGAGGTGCTGCGACCCCGGCCCGGCTACTGCTATTCTCTACGTCCAGGTCCTGCTCCGGTGACCACAGCGAGATGGCGATGATGGCTTCAAGACCGCGGTGGCGTATGCGGGTGGGCGGAAGTTAGGTGGAGCACATCGAAGCTTTCGGGGTTGTGGGTTTGGTGGGCGGGAGAAATCCTTGTCGGCATGCCCGACACCGACGCGGTGACGCCTGCGGGTGTCGCCCTGCCTTCTTGAAGGGCGTCGGGTGCACCTCCTCCCCAATCCCTTCCGCGTGTCGGGGGAAACCCTAGGACTAGTCCGGGCAGCAGCGGCGTCGTCGTCGCTTTCCTTGTTGAAGGTGTTGTTTGATACGTGGGGCTTCGGTAGGCTAGGTGTGTGGTGGAACTACTCGGAGGGCGCAGCGGTTGCGAGTGATCTTCGTTCTTGTCGAGCTGCCAGCGTCGGCATTGTTTTCTCTTTTCTTTCTCTTTTGTTCCTTTGGACTTGGTTGTGGTGCGGTCCCAGCGTGTCTGATTGTATCTGTTGGTTGCTATATTAATATAGCGGGGCGAAAGCCTATTTCGAGGAGGCAACATCGGAGCCAGGAGGAGGTGCGCGAGCGACCAAGCGACATTTCGTCCCATTTTCTTTCCGTAACCATCTGCCCATCTACGTGGCAAAACCAGAGTCTAAATCAGCTTAAAACAGCCGTCAAAGAGCTGAGCGGGTTAGTTAAACGGTAATGGAAACCTGGGGGGTTAAGTCCACTTCAAACCTGGGGGTGTTAGGACAACCGCCAGCGCTCCATCGTGCTCCACTCTCTGATTTCGGTTCTGGTGTTTTCCATCTCTCGCCATCCTTTGCCTTAATTCCTTTTGAATCCAATCTTAGTGAGGCGGCTTGTTAATTTCACGAAAGTTGATGTATATAAACCGTCCAATTTCGTTACGATGGAGCGATGTGGGACTGTTAAACACAAAATATTTTGACATGTCAGGGCTAATTTAGCATTTGGACGGGGCATTTGAATTCGACGGAATGGCCCATTGTTTTATGTAGGTACGGCCCTCTGCGGCGCGCGATGGACAGCGGAGCCTAGCGAAAACTCTAGAAAAAGGCCGACCTTCGCGAAGGGAAAATAACTCGCTCCGCACGCGACAAGTGGCGCGTGTGGTTGAAAATGAAGTGCTCTCCCGCTCGCCACGTGTCGTGGAAGCAGTGGATGGGGAGGAGAGAAGACCGAGTTGTGTCGTTTTTCCTTTTTTAGATTCGTTTTTTCAAATGAAATATCTTGAGAACCGTAAGTCCAAATTGCGAACCGTTTTCACTTTTGAGATCCTCGTCGAGATCTTTAAAACTAGATCCCATGTTGATAGGTTTGAAGATACTTTTTTTCGTACTTCCAATAATATTATGATTGTCTTGTGTATACCTAATGTACTTTGTTTAACTGATAAGTATTTATTTTTAGTGTATTTTGCAATTTTTTCCCTTTACTCGCTAACTGATCGTTCGTGATCGACTGCATTACGCGCTGATGCACTGCTCGTTGCCATCACATTTGCATACTTGCCGTGCACGATCACCGCCGTATGCGCTTGTACGCCGCGAATCGTATTTGACGCTCGTGTGTTCAATCAGATTGTGTGTTGTGCGTGATGTACCTCGCGACAGTTTCTGCTTGTGCGCGACTATACTTGTACTCGCCCCGTGTGTGCAACTGTACTCGTCTATTGTTCGCAACTGTACTCGTGTATTGTACATACTGTACCCGTGTAGTCATGTGTTGTAAGGTACTTGTGTTGTGTTGTGCGTCAACAAAAAAAACTACATATACTAGCTAGCCATGATAATACGTTTCTGAAGGTAGCTGTGCAATGATCGATCGATGATGGCTTTTGCTTGTTTTGACATGCATGCACGCGCGGCCTCGATGCGGATGAATTTGGCCGTGCTCGCCCGCGTCCGCGATACGTACGAGGAAGTACGCGCGCTCTCGTCCGCGGAGGTACACGTCCACGCGCCCTCGTCGCTCGCGTCACGGTGGGAAATTCTCGTAACACCACGCGTCGTACGGAGAACGACACTCGCGAACGGATCAGACCTTTAAGAAGGTCGGTCTTTTTCTAGTCGTACCCGGAGCCTAGCTTGAAGAATATCTTAGGAAAGAAAGACAACCCATGCGGATTCCACGAGTTGGTGAATTGGGCCGTTCGGCCCGCCTACGTCAAGGGAAGCGAGCATCGCCTGACGCTGAAGATCGAATCGGTTCATCAATCGACGGATTTTACTGAATCGTTTTATCAAACGCGGTGGCATTAGTTGCAATTTACATCAAAAAAATATGAGTAAATAAAAAACGGACGAAAAAATTGAGGAGAAACCTTACTTCCTTTATTTATTAATAGGTAAAGATTTTGCCTCTTCAATGATCGCCCGCAGTTTTGATCTGTTGTGTTCATCGGATCTCAGGACATTGGCAATGATAGGGCTGTCGAGCTGCCAATAACCTTCTCATGAGGCATGGGATACAACAATCTGACAACCAGAAGTGCTGCACTTGCTCTACTTCATCCGCATCGTCACAGTGCATTAGATAACAACGATCCGAGTTCAGGACATTAGAGCACCTCCAGTCGTAATCCGGCGCTAAATAGCGTCAGATGGCTGTAAATTTCGACTTGAGGTGGCCCATTTTCCCAGCGACGAGCCCATAAAAATCCTGGCGATAGGCCGAATTCAAACGTGAGGAAATTCGTTCAAACTTAGCCTAAAGTTAGAGATATCTGGCGAGTTCGTACATATATAGGCCGAATTTGTAATATATTTGAATTCGGCTAGGAAACATATAAACTAAACATAAAAACATGGCGTTCTACATGCCGAAATGGCGGTAGAACGCCGTGTAGTCGCCGTCATCGTCGAAGTCGTCGACGTTGTTGGGCGGCGCCTGCTGGCTGCTGCTCTGGCCAGGGGCTCCCCAACGGCTCTAACCCTGGCTAGGGTCGCCGAGGCGTGGCGGCGACGGCCGGTACCACTCGTCGTCGCTGCTGTCATCCAGATTGATGAGCGGTGCGGGTGCGGCGCGGAACCGCGCGGCCGCCTCCTCCAAAAGCCGGCGCTGCTGCTCCGCCTCCACCCTCTGCCACTCCTTCCTGGACCAGGTGAGGGCCGCGTCCATGGGCAGGGCTTTGTCGGCGCGGACGAGGTCGTTCAGCGACCTCATGATCGCCTCGCGGATCGCGGTATCCTCTGCGGCTGCGGCCTGCTTGTCGGCGTGGTCGGTCGCCGCTGCGGCCTCCCTCTTCGTCTTCCTCTTCCGCCCGCGTGATGGAGACGATGCACGCCCCACGCGGATGATGAGGGCGTCGGCACTGCGTCTTCGGTTTGTCGGCGGAGACGCGGGATCCAGCTTGACGGGGCGCAGGCCGCTCCTCGGCGTCCCCGGAGGCGCCGATCCAGATGACCTCATCGCCGACCTTGACGCGGAGCCCAATGACGAAGACGACACCATGCGCCATGCCATCCAGGAGCTCCCGTGTCGCGCGACACGGAAGGCACCAGCCTCGGCGGCGGCATCTCCAGCATGGGGTAGTTGCCGCCCTCGATGTGCGCAAGGATAGCCTCCAACGTGCGCCCCGGCACGCTCCACCAATGATGGCAGCCAGCGGTATTGTTGTGCGCGGGAGGGGAGGAGGGTCGTCGTAGGAGGCCAGCTCCCGCTCGTATCTTTCGCGGAAGTACTGCGTCCACGCCGCGTAGTTCTCCGGGAAGAAGCCCTCCTCGGAAAGCTGCTCGTCGCTCATGTTGGCGAGCTCGGACTCGATCTCCAGCACAAGGGCGTCGCCTTGCAGCGGCGGTGGGATTGGCACGCCTCCCGCGCTCAGCCGCCAACCGCTAGGAGCGCGGAAGTCCGGCAGAGCCACGTAGACGGCCATGTACAGCAGGCACCCCTCCCACTGATGGAGGGACCGCCGGCTGAATCTGTTGTTCGTCGCGCCGTCGCCGGGGAACCTATTCGCCATTGGAGCCGAGGTTTTTTGGACGAGAGGAGAGGGGAGAGAGGTGGAACGGCAGTGGTGAATGCGAGCAGGCATGGTAGCTCCGCGATAAATAGAGGGGACCAGGCGTGCATGCGAGGAGACGGCATTAATTCGCCGTGTGGAAGCTACGTATCGGGGCGATGACTGATCGGCGGCAGGCGCGCGGAAGAAGATGTGATGAGGACGACGATCTCTCTTCTCGCCGACAGATCGGGGCCACCAGGCGCGTGGAAACTTTCCTCGATGATTCTCGCGCTTTTGTTCCCTCCGGAATCCCCGAGCGCGCCCCGGAGGGCTAGGATAGACATGGGCTCGCCGGATAGATGAAAGCCCAAATCCGGACGAAAACGAGGATCCAGAGGCGCGGCTAGGCCATTTTTCGTCGTCCGGACGAAAAAAACGGCTCCTGGAGGCCTTGTCGGGGAGACGGCTGGAGATGCTCTTACCATTCATGTCACGGACGACGCCACTAGCACCTACATCGCCATTTCGCTTGTTGAAGGAGCCACCAGTGTTTAGCTTAATCCATCCTAGCGGCGACGGAGTCCAGACAGTGGTAAGAGCATCTCTAGCCATTGGGGCTTCCCAGGCCGAAATCCGGCGCTATTTATGATGGGATTCGTAGCATAGAAAACAAAAAATTCCTACCGCAAGAACGAATAACAAGCAAAGATCCAATCTAGAAGATGGTAGCAACGAGAAGATCATGAGACTAGCCCTCGAAGATTCCAAAGCCTACGAGATTAGATCTCGTTGTTGATATAGTCGATCACTTGCCGCTTTCAAAAGCGCGTAGAAAATCTTGATGGTGCCACAGTCGGGCAGCACCTCCATACTCGGTCACACGTATAGTGTTGATGACGACGTCCTTCTCCCTGTTCCAGCGGGCAGAGGATGTAGTAGATCCTCCTCGGAATCCCACCAGCACGACGGCGTGGTGGCGGTGGTGGTGGAGATCTTCGACAGGGCTTCGCCGTAGCCGTGCAAGAGGGAGGAGGAGGAAGGGCGGCTAGGGTTTGGGGAGAGGGGGCAAGGGATGCGACTTGTGGTGCCCTTGGGGTGCCCCTTGGTCCCTTTAAATAGGTGGCCAAGCCCCTTGGGTCGTCCATAAACCTGCCCCCAAGTTTGACTGAGTTCCGACAGGTTTCCGGTTCCAAAAACCTACTCCTACTCGGACTCTTTTGCCAATTTCGAAATTGCATTAAGGAAAGACTCATGTTCCCTTAAGGCAACATGGTTGCACCTATTATGGAACCCTCCGGACTTCCTTAGAAATCCCGGGTCGTCCCGGACACTTCCGTAACCTTCCATAATATTCCGGACTATTCTGGTCCTTCCAAAACCTTCTAGAAGCTCCGGTCAAAACACCGGACTTTTTCCGAACCCCGGAAAATGACTTCCCATATATGAATCTTATTCTCCGGACCATTCCGAACCTCCTCGTGATTTCTTGGATCCCATCCGAGACTCCGAACAACATTAGAGCTCCATTCCATATTCCATATCTACTTAAAACGACATCAAACCTTAAGTGTGTCACCCTATGGTTCGAGAACTATGCGGACATGATCGAGACTCTTCTCCGATCAATAACTAATAGCGGGACCTGGAGATCCATAATAGCTCCCACATATTCAACGATGACTTCGTGATCGAAAGAACCATTAACATACGATACCAATTCCCTTTGTCGCGCAATACTTTAGTTGTCCGAGGTTCGATCATCGGTATCTCCATACCTAGTTCAACCTCTGAAAGAACATCTCTCACAATATGTTTTGTGTGTTTGATGTCAATGTATGTGATTGATACGTCTCCGACGTATCGATAATTTCTTATGTTCCATGCCACATTATTGATGATATCTACATGTTTTATGCACATTATATGTCATATTTATGCGTTTTCCGGAACTAACCTATTGACAAGATGCCGAAGTGCCAGTTCCTGTTTTCTGCTGTTTTTGGTTTCAGAAATCCTAGTAACGAAATATTCTCGGAATCGGATGAAATCAAGACCCAGGTTCCTATTTTTCCCGGAACCATCCAGAACACCCGAGAGAGGGAAGCCCGGGGCCCCACACCACACCCTAGCGCCAGAGGGGGGCCGCGCCGCCTATGGTGTGGTGCCCCGGCCCCTCCGAGGCTGCCCTTCCGCCTATTTAAAGCCTCCGTCGCGAAAACCCTATTACGAAGGACGAAACCCATAGAAACCTTCCAGCCGCCGCCATCGCGAAGCCAAGATCCGGGGGACAGGAGTCTCTGTTCCGGCACCCTGCCGGAGCGGGGAAGTGCCCCGGAAGGCTTCTCCATCGACACCGCTGCCATCTCCACCGCTATCTTCATCACCGCTGCTGCTCCCATGAGGAGGAGTAGTTCTCCATCGAGGCTCGGGGCTGTACCGGTAGCTATGTGGTTCATCTCTCTCCTATGTGCTTTAATACAATAATCTCATGAGCTGCCTTACATGATTGAGATTCATATGATGATGCTTGTAATCTAGATGTCACTATGCTAGTCAAGTGAGTTTTACTTATGTGATCTCCGGAGACTCCTTGTCCCACGTGTGTAAAGGTGACAGTGTGTGCAGCGTGTGGGTCTCTTAGGCTATATTTCACAGAATACTTATTCACTGTTATGAATGGCATAGTGAAGTGCTTATTTATATCTCTTTATGATTGCAATGTGTTTTGTATCACAATTTATCTATGTGCTACTCTAGCAATGTTATTAAAGTAGTTTTATTCCTCCCGCACGGTGTAATGGTGACAGTGCGTATGCTATGATCATGATCTCTTGTAGATTGTGAAGTTAACTATTGATATGATATTATTGATGTGATCTATTCCTCCTACATAGCGTGAAGGTGACAGTGTGCATGCTGTGTTAGTACTTGGTTTAGTCGTGTTGATCTTTCTTGCACTCTAAGGTTATTTAAATATGAACATTGAATTGTGGAGCTTGTTAACTCCGGCATTGAGGGTTCGTGTAATCCTACGCAATGTGTTCATCATCCAACAAAAGAGTGTAGAGTATGCATTTATCTATTCTTATGTGATCAATGTTGAGAGTGTCCACTAGTGAAAGTCTAATCCCTAGGCCTTGTTCCTAAATATCGCTATCGCTGCTTGTTTACTGTTTTACTGCGTTACTACTGCTTTACTACTGCTACCATATTACCACCATCAACTACGCCGTTACTACTGCTCATATTCATTCATACCACGTATTTCACTATCTCTTCGCCGAACTAGTGCACCTATTAGGTGTGTTGGGGACACAAGAGATTTCTTGCTTTGTGGTTGCAGGGTTGCATGAGAGGGATATCTTTGACCTCTTCCTCCCGAGATCGATAAACCTTGGGTGATCCACTTAAGGGAAACTTGTCGCTGTTCTACAAACCTCTGCTCTTGGAGGCCCAACACTGTCTACAAGAATAGAAGCTCCCGTAGACATCAAGTACTTTTCTGGCGCTGCCGGGAGGAAAGGTAAAAGGCTCTCATACTCCGGTCCTAGGTAAAGTACTTTTCTGTTACCGTTGTGTGTGTGCTCGAAGCTATTTCCTTTAGATCCTGCAATTGCATCTTTTTGTTTCTTGTTTACACTAGTTTGGCATAATGGACAACAATGAGCTTCTTATTCTATTTCCTGATTTAAAACATGGATTGTTTGATGCGAAAATCAAAAAACCTATGGAATCTTATTTGCATGCTGGTAGTAATATTAGTATGAACGCTTTGAACACCATTGTTGATAATGATATAGAAAGTTCTAAGCTTGGGGAAGCTGGTTTTCATGATCTTTTTAGTCCCCCAAGCATTGAGGAGAAAATTTTCTTTGATGATACTTTGCCTCCTATTTATGATGATTATAATGATAGTGGTCTTTTGGTGCCACCTACTATGGAGAGTAAATTTTGTTGTGATTATACTATGCCTCCTATATTTGATGATGAGAATAATAATGATAGCTACTTTGTTGAATTTGCTCCCACTACAACTAGTAAAATTGATTATGCCTATGTGGAGAGTAATAATTTTATGCATGAGACTCATGATAAGAATGCTTTATGTGATAGTTATATTGTTGAGTTTGCTCATGTTGCTACTGAAAGTTATTATGAGAGAGGAAAATATGGTTGTAGAAATTTTCATGTTACTAAAATGCCTCTCTATGTGCTGAAATTTTTGAAGCTACACTTGTTTTATCTTCCTATGCTTGTTACTTTGCTCTTCATGAACTTGTTTATTTACAAGATTCTTATGCATAGGAAGCATGTTAGGCTTAAATATGTTTTGAATTTGCCTCTTGATGCTCTCTTTTGCTTCACATACTATTTCTTGCGAGTGCATCATTAAAACTGCTGAGCCCATCTTAATGGCTATAAAGAAAGAACTTCTTGGGAGATAACCCATGTGTTATTTTGCTACAGTACTTTGTTTTATATTTGTGTCTTGGAAGTTGTTTACTACTGTAGAAACCTCTCCTTATCTTAGTTTTGTGTTTTGTTGTGCCAAGTAAAGTCTTTGATAGTAAAGTGAATACTAGATTTGGATTACTGCGCAGAAACAGATTTCTTGCTGTCACGAATCTGGGTCTAATTCTCTGTAAGTAACTCAGAAAATTATGTCAATTTACGTGAGTGATCCTCAGATATGTACGCAACTTTCATTCAATTTGGGCATTTTCATCTGAGCAAGTCTGGTGCCATTTTAAAATTCGTCTTTACGGACTGTTCTGTTTTGACAGATTCTGCCTTTTATTTCGCATTGCCTCTTTCGCTGTGTTGGATGGATTACTTTTTTCCATTACCTTCCAGTAGCTTTGTGCAATGTCCAGAAGTGTTAAGAATGATTGTGTCACCTCTGAACATGTGAATTTTTGATTATGCACTAACCCTCTAATGAGTTGTTTCGAGTTTGGTGTGGAGGAAGTTTTCAAGGGTCAAGAGAGGAGGATGATATACTATGATCAAGAAGAGTGAAAGCTCTAAGCTTGGGGATGCCCCGGTGGTTCACCCCTGCATATTTCAAGAAGACTC
The DNA here is from genome assembly GCA_030979885.1 of Lolium multiflorum. NCBI lineage: Eukaryota > Viridiplantae > Streptophyta > Magnoliopsida > Poales > Poaceae > Lolium > Lolium multiflorum. The sequence continues at coordinate 213,573,619 of CM061753.1, read as the reverse complement.
AAGCGTCTAAGCTTGGGGATGCCCAAGGCATCCCCTTCTTCATCGACAACATTATCAGGTTCCTCCCCTGAAACTATATTTTTATTCCGTCACATTTTATGCACTTTGCTTGGAGCGTCGGTTTGCTTTTGTTTTTGTTTTTGTTTGAATAAATGCTTGTGTGGGAGAGAGACACGCTCCGCTGGTTCGTATGAACACATGTGTTCTTAGCTTTTAATGTTCATGGCGAAGGTTGAAACTGCTTCGTTCATTTTTATATGGTTGGAAACGGAAAATACTACATGTAGTAATTCTAAAATGTCTTGGATAATTTGATACTTGGCAATTGTTGTGCTCATGTTTAAGCTCTTGCATCATATACTTTGCACCCATTAATGAAGAAACACTTAGAGCTTGCTAATTTGGTTTGCATATTTGGTTTCTCTAGAGTCTATATAATATCTAGTATTGAGTTTTGAACAACAAGGAAGACGGTGTAGAATCTTATAATGTTTACAATATGTCTTTTATGTGAGTTTTGCTGCACCGTTCATCCTTGTGTTTGTTTCAAATAACCTTGCTAGCCTAAACCTTGTATCGAGAGGGAATACTTCTCATGCATCCAAAATCCTTGAGCCAACCACTATGCCATTTGTGTCCACCATACCTACCTACTACATGGTATTTATCCGCCATTCCAAAGTAAATTGCTTGAGTGCTACCTTTAAAATTCCATCATTCACCTTTGCAATATATAGCTCATGGGACAAATAGCTTAAAAACTATTGTGGTATTGAATATGTACTTATGCACTTTATCTCTTATTAAGTTGCTTGTTGTGCGATAACCATGTTTCTGGGGACGCCATCAACTATTCTTTGTTGAATATCATGTGAGTTGCTATGCATGTCCGTCTTGTCTGAAGTAAGAGAGATCTACCACCGTAATGGTTGGAGCATGCATATTGTTAGAGAAGAACATTGGGCCGCTAACTAAAGCCATGAATCATGGTGGAAGTTTCAGTTTTGGACATTGTTGGCGTCAGAAACCCACCGGCGGGCAACGACTGGCAACACAGGAGAGCCGGGAACAACTAAGGGCTGCGGCTGGCCCCAGTCCCTCTGAGCGACGGCCCGCAAAGCCTTCGGTCACGCGCCCGATGCTGTCGCAGGGCGTGCCACCTGACCTATACCGGTCAGGAAGGTGTGGATGATGCCTCGCTTAGTTTCTGGCGGCACACACGTAAACGTTAAATACGAGCCTCGATCGGCTCTCAGGTTATCCTGTGAATCGGCTCAAAGAGCCGATCCACCCATGATTCAGACAAGGTGTCCGAATATATGGTGGTCCTGCTTGATCAAGATAAAGCTAATCTGATCTACGACGATTTAGGGTTTTCACCGCATAATCGGATCATCCTACTCACGATTGGGCCTCGCGCTCGCATACGGTGATCGTAAGCCGATCCTAGACAGGGCCTAAAAACCAACACGAGGTTGATCCTCGGAACGTCCTGTCTAGGGCTAGCAAACTACACCCTACACGCCGCTGGATCCTCCAACCCTTTGTAAGGCCTAACTATTGCAGATGTTAAACTAATCCTTGAAGAATCAAGGAGCAACCGTAACGGATCGAACCTACTAAACCATGATCAAGCGGGGTGCCCCTACACCTAAGATAGGCGTAAGGGCGGCTAGACATGCAAGGGTCGCACTACGATAGCATATTATACGAAGAACAATGCTAACCCTAACATGCCTAAGATAACTACGTTGCTCGCCATCAAAAAGGCTTCAGACGAGCAACGCATGAACAACGGGATAGGCATTACGCTGGCTAGATCGCAAGATGCGATCTAGGCAGCATGGTGCTTACCGGTAGAAACCCTCGAGACGAAGGAGTTGGCGATGCGCCGAGATTTGTTTGGGGTGAACGTTGGTTGTTGTTTATTCCATAAACCCTAGATACATATTTATAGTCCAGGGGACTTTCTAATGTGGGCGTGCACTAAACCGTGCACGGGTAAAACTCTAACTTCTAAACCGATACGTAATCTAATATGTTACATGATACAAGGGCAAACTAGCCCAACTTGGTATAAAAGGCCGATTCATGTACTTCTTCCGTATATAATCTTTAAGTCCATCTTGATCGCGGCCCACCTCTGACTTGATCAAATTCTGGTGATAACACATGCCCCCCTGGTTTTGGAAATGACATTTCCAAAATCATTACGCTTTTCTTTCGTCGGGTCATGTCGTGGCAGAGCAAAAAACTCCCGCAGAATCCTTCATCATGATGCCTTACCCCTTCCGCTTCCACGCGGCCTGCGAAAATCTTCTACCGGGCACCATTTCCTCGGGAACTGCTGTGGCATTGAATCTTCTGCATATCCCCTTTATTTAACCGTTTTACACAGTTTTGCTTCTTCATCCTCTTCTATGAGCACTCATCATTCTGTGAAGAAGGTTGCAACGGAAGATCGGCCGATGACGTCTCAATCGGCTCTTAACAGAGTATCTACCATGTCTGCTGCCCCCCGAGCCTTACTCAAGGCGAGAATGTCAGGTTCAGGCTTCAGAATCGACTCAAGGTGGCCGAAGAAGCCCTCAATGCCTCGATCGCACAGCAGAACTTGACTTGATGAAGATCCGCACTCTGAACGTACAGCAAACCCTGCGTACTGTGTAAACATACTAGAGTCGATGGCTGTGCATCGGCTTTGCTTAAAAAAAATTTGAATTCGGCCGATTTATGTATCGGCCCCCATGCTTCAATACCCATCATCGAAAGATATCTTGAGCTGCTGGGCATTGGGAAGATACTTTCTCTTCATATCTTCGTATTGTATCCATGTAGGTGCCCCCCGAGCCTATTCTGCTAGGTAACTGCTGAAATCGGCTCTATGATTAGCCAAGGCACTCTATATGAACGTCGGCTCTGTTAGGACCATTGTGCCCTTCCTCCAGCTCATCAGCCGACGTAAATCCATCGCCTATTAGATTGGCGTTGAACCAAGGCAGGACGGATGGTGAGGATAATTTTGGCCGATTGCTGGAATCGGCCTCCACGTTGCTTGTTCGATGAAGGTTTTGTAATGTTCCTCCATAAACTTTTTGGGGCCGATCACAAGGATCAGCCTCGCCATACTTGCTCATTGTTTTGCTCTTGCTACTCGGTCAGGCCGGTGGATAAAACCAGCCCAATCTCTGACTTTATTATGTTGGTGCGCTTGCTGTCGTCCACCCTGAGTGCATCGTGTAATCGTGGAGCACTAAGCTTCGTCGGAAGGACGAGCACCATGTTTGTGGCAGCCGATGTCTCATCATCGGCTTTCCTTTGCTTGGGGCGCCACTCTTTTCTCTGTGGACGACCCTCTTCATCCAGGGTCCGCTGAACCTTCGCAGCCAGATCAGGTCGTCCCTTCCTTAGCGTATGCAAGTATAACCTTTCGGCTTCCTCCAGGCCGCGTAATCGCTGAACCCTGCGCTTTTGGGAACGGTGAGTCCATCGGGGCACCACCTTGGCCGGTACCTGTCTTCTTCTTCTCCCTCGTCTTCTGAATCTTCGAGATCTTCCAACTGAGGTGACTCAGCACGTTTGCTTTGCGGCGGGAGAGGCCCTAGGCGCTTGAACACAGACACGTTGGCTGCCTCCTCCTTCTTCTGGTTGCATTCTGGGCAATTGCCGATTGTAGGCAATCGGCTCATTCCTAAATCCCAGCAGTGTCTGAAGAAAGGGCAGTCCCAGTGCCTATCCACGTCATTTCGCTCCCTTGACTTCTCCCTGGCACGACGCTCGTATCGCTCCTCATCGTGATCATGCCGATGATGTCTTCTGGCTTCTCTAGCCAGACGATCTCTTTCATCATCAACGCTGGATCGTCGGCGCTGGTCATACTGACTCACATACTTGTTGAGGAGGTGATCAGAGAGAGGTCGCTGATATCTTATGTTCTCTCCTCCGTGACGTAGCGCTTGCCATCTTGACGGAGCCGATCGCTTGGAGCGGCTTCCTCTGTGTCTTTGCTATGAGAGCAGCTGCCCTCATCTTCGTCCTTACCAGAGTGGTGCCCAGGTCCCACCATGTTGATATTGCACGAGAAATCTGGCTGGCACTCTTCATGGTAAGTACACTCCACCATGTTAACGGCGGGGAAAGGGTGTGTGTCGACCTTCATGGCGTACTAGTTAAAAATTAGCCGTCCTTTTTCTATCGCCATTTGGATCTGCTGCCGCCACACCCTGCAGTCGTTGGTGGTGTGGGAGAACGTGTTGTGCCATTTGCAGTATGGCTTTCCGTTTAGCTCCTGCACCGTGGGGATCTTGTGGCCTTCGGGTACCTTCAGCTGCTTCTCCGCGAGCAAGAGGTCGAAAATCTGCTCAGCTTTGGTCACGTCGAAGTCGAACCCTTTTGGAGGAACTTGTGGCTTCACCCACTTACAGGACACGGGGCTTGTCGTCCGAGTCCATTCGGCCACTGCTACCTCCGATCTCCCATAGCACCTTCATCTTCGTCTGCAACCAGGGCCACCGTACGCTTGAATTTGTCCTGGTAAACATCTGGGTGGCGCTGTTCATATGCTGACAGCTTCTGCACCATGTGCGCCAACGAAGGGTAATCTGCTTGGGAGGCCACGCCCTTGATCGACGATGAGAGACCCACCACCGCCAACTCGACTGCTTCTTTTTCACTTACGTGAACCGAATGGCATCGGTTCCTAATGGTCCTGAAGCGCTGGATGTATTCTGCCACGGTTTCCCCGCGCTTCTGCCGTACTTGTGCAAGATCTTCAATACCAGCTTCGGAAGCTTCTGAGTGATACGAAGGTGGAACTGCTCTTCCAACTGCTTCCAAGTCCGGACTGAGTTCGGTGGCAGTGATGCGTACCACCCGAAAGCTGATCCTGTGAGGGACTGCGCGAAGAACCTCACACGCAACTCGTCTGACGCTGAGATAGTGCCCAGCTGTGCCAAATATCGGCTCACATGCTCGATGGAGCTGGAACCATCCGATCCACTAAACTTTGTAAAGTCAGGGAGCCGATATTTGTGAGGTAGCGGAATCAATTCGTAGTCGTTGGGGTACGGCTTGGTATAGCCGATTGCCTCCTTTCGGCATCATGCCGAACTGGTCTTTTAGGATCGTACAAATCTCATCCGCGTGATGGCCGAAGGCGATGGGCCCTGAAGATTCACAGGGGTGGCATACTTGGCCAACCATGCTTGCTTTTCGAGTTCTGAGCCAACTGCAGGAGCTGGGCTCTGGAGGTTCGTCGGAGTGGCGTACTTAGCTAGCCACGTTTGCTTCTCGAGATCTGCCCCTGACGTTCCTCCCTGCTGTTCCAGAGGCCCGCTGCCGCAGCCTGGTTCGAGAGTGCCTGGTGCTGCCGTCTGGTATGTATGCGCATGCGTATCCGTGCGGGATCTCCTTGGGCGCCTCGTAGGAATTGGTAGTCACTAGGATCACCACCAATTTTGTAGACGACGTATGCCGATGCGTTCGGCACTCGATGCTGCCCATGCGAGCGGCAGCGGTGGATGGGGCCGGAGTGGCATCTCCCCGTGAAGTCCCCGAGCTGGTCCCGACGGAGAATACCGGTGGCTCATGATTTCCTGGACCACGCGCAGAGCGACACGCTCCAAGGTGTTCACCAGGCTCTCGGAGTGGCGGTGCAATGAGCCACCATGTAGTTGATCTCCTGACGCAGTGACTGGTGCATTCTTCTGACGGAGCGGATAGGTCTACTCCATCGAGTGCGCCTTCGGTGAGAACCCCTTCCACCCGACGCCATGGGAGCGGGTTCAGGAAAGAGCCGATGAGTTCGGCTTCGAGGACTGTCTTGATCTCGTCATGCTTCTTCTTGAGCTCATCAGGCAGATCCTCGTACTTGACCGGAGTGCTTTCCGCCATCTCGGATGTAGATGGCGATGCAGTGGATGTTGAAGATTGTCCCACCGGGCGTGCCATAATGTGTTGGCGTCAGAAACCCACCGGCGGGCAGCGACTGGCAACACAGGAGAGCCGGGAACAACTAAGGGCTGCGGCTGGCCCCAGTCCCTTTGAGCGACGGCCCGCAAAGCCTTCTGGTCACGCGCCCGATGCCGTCGCAAGGGCGTGCCACCTGACCTATACCTGGTCAGGAAGGTGTGGATGATGCCTCGCTTAGTTTCCTGCAGGGCACACACGTAAACGTTAAATACGAGCCTCGATCGGCTCTCGGTTATCCCGTGAATCGGCTCAAAGAGCCGATCCACCCATGATTCGACAAGGTGTCCGAATATATGGTGGTCCTGCTTGATCAAGATAAAGCTAATCTGATCTACGACGATTTAGGGTTTTCACCGCATAATCGGATCATCCTACTCACGATTGGGCCTCACGCTCATACGGTGATCGTAAGCCGATCCTAGACAAGGCCTAAAAACCAACACGAGGTTGATCCTCGGAACGTCCTGTCTAGGGCTAGCAAACTACACCCTACACGCCGCTGGATCCTCCAACCCGTTGTAAGGCCTAACTATTGCAGATGTTAAACTAATCCTTGAAGAATCAAGGAGCAACCGTAACGGATCGAACCTACTAAACCATGATCAAGCGGGGTGCCGCCCCACCTAAGATAGGCGTAAGGGCGGCTAGACATGCAAGGGTCGCACTACGATAGCATATTATACGAAGAACAATGCTAACCCTAACATGCCTAAGATAACTACGTTGCTCGCCATCAAAAAGGCTTCAGTACGAGCAACGCATGAACAACGGGGATAGGCATTACGCTGCCTAGATCGCAAGATGCGATCTAGGCAACATGGTGCTTACCGGTAGAAACCCTCGAGACGAAGGAGTTGGCGATGCGCCGAGATTTGTTTGGGGTGAACGTTGGTTGTTGTTTATTCCATAAACCCTAGATACATATTTATAGTCCAGGGACTTTCTAATGTGGGCGTGCACTAAACCGTGCACGGGTAAAACTCTAACTTCTAAACCGATACGTAATCTAATATGTTACATGATACAAGGGCAAACTAGCCCAACTTGGTATAAAAGGCCGATTCATGTACTTCTTCCGTATATAATCTTTAAGTCCATCTTGATCGCGGCCCACCTCTGACTTGGTCAAATTCTGGTGATAACACATATATCCTCAATCTCATATGAGAATAATAATTGTTGTCACATGCTTATGCATTAAAGAGGAGTCCATTATCTGTTGTCCATGTTGTCCCGGTATGGATGTCTAAGTTGAGAATAATCAAAAGCGAGAAATCCAAAATGCGAGCTTTCTCCTTAGACCTTTGTACAGGCGGCATGGAGGTACCCCATTGTGACACTTGGTTAAAACATGTGCATTGCAAAGATCCGGTAGTCCAAGCTAATTAGGACAAGGTGCGGGCACTATTAGTATACTATGCATGAGGCTTGCAACTTGTAAGATATAATTTACATAACTCATATGCTTTATTACTACCGTTGACAAAATTGTTTCATGTTTTCAAAATAAAAGCTCTAGCACAAATATAGCAATCGATGCTTTCCTCTTTGAAGGACCATTCTTTTACTTTTATGTTGAGTCAGTTCACCTATTTCTCTCCACCTCAAGAAGCAAACACTTGTGTGAACTGTGCATTGATTCCTACATACTTGCTTATTGCACTTGTTATATTGCTTTGAATTGACAATTATCCATGAGATATACATGTTACAAGTTGAAAGCAACCGCTGAAACTTAATCTTCCATTGTGTTGCTTTAATGTCTTTACTTTAAATTATTGCTTTATGAGTTAACTCTTATGCAAGACTTATTGATGCTTGTCTTGAAAGTGCTATTCATGAAAAGTCATTGCTTTATGATTCAGTTGTTTACTCATGTCATTACCATTGTTTTGATCGCTGCATTCATTACATATGTTTACAATATGATCAAGTTTATGATGGCATGTCACTCCGAAATTATCTTTGTTATCGTTTACCTGCTCGGGACGAGCAGGAACTAAGCTTGGGGATGCTGATACGTCTCCGACGTATCGATAATTTCTTATGTTCCATGCCACATTATTGATGATATCTACATGTTTTATGCACATTATATGTCATATTTATGTTTTCGGAACTAACCTATTGACAAGATGCCAAAGTGCCAGTTCGTTTTTCGCTGTTTTTGGTTTCAGAAATCCTAGTAACGAAATATTCTCGAATCGGATGAAATCAAGACCCGGTTCCTATTTTTCACAACCATCCAACACCCGAGAGCCGCGAGGAAGCCCGGGGGCCCCACACCACCCGCGGCCGAGAGGGGGGCGCCGCCTATGGTGTGGTGGCCCAGGCCCCTCCGAGGCTGCCCTTCCGCCTATTTAAAGCCTCCGTCGCGAAAACCCTATTACGAAGGACGAAACCCACAGAAACCTTCCGAGCCGCCGCCATCGCGAAGCCAAGATCTGGGGACAGGAGTCTCTGTCCGGCACCCTGCGGAGCGGGGAAGTGCCCCGGAAGGCTTCTCCATCGACACCGCTGCCATCTCCACCGCCATCTTCATCACCGCCGCTGCTCCCATGAGGAGGGAGTAGTTCTCCATCGAGGCTCGGGGCTGTACCGGTAGCTATGTGGTTCATCTCTCTCCTATGTGCTTCAATACAATAATCTCATGAGCTGCCTTACATGATTGAGATTCATATGATGATGCTTGTAATCTAGATGTCACTATGCTAGTCAAGTGAGTTTTACTTATGTGATCTCCGGAGACTCCTTGTCCCACGTGTGTAAAGGTGACAGTGTGTGCACCGTGTGGGTCTCTTAGGCTATATTTCACAGAATACTTATTCACTGTTATGAATGGCGTAGTGAAGTGCTTATTTATATCTCTTTATGATTGCAATGTGTTTTGTATCACAATTTATCTATGTGCTACTCTAGCAATGTTATTAAAGTAGTTTTATTCCTCCTGCACGGTGTAATGGTGACAGTGTGTGCATCCGTGTTAGTACTTGGCGTATGCTATGATCATGATCTCTTGTAGATTGTGAAGTTAACTATTGCTATGATAGTATTGATGTGATTATTCCTCCTACATAGCGTGAAGGTGACAGTGTGCATGCTGTGTTAGTACTTGGTTTAGTCGTGTCGATCTTTCTTGCACTCTAAGGTTATTTAAATACGAACATTTAATTGTGGAGCTTGTTAACTCCGGCATTGAGGGTTCGTGTAATCCTACGCAATGTGTTCATCATCCAACAAAAGAGTGTAGAGTATGCATTTATCTATTCTGTTATGTGATCAATGTTGAGAGTGTCCACTAGTGAAAGTCTAATCCCTAGGCCTTGTTCCTAAATACTGCTATCGCTGCTTGTTTACTTGTTTTTGCGTTACTACTGCTGCGTTACACCATATTACCACCATCAACTACACGCCGTTACTACTGCTCATATTCATTCATACCACCTGTATTTCACTATCTCTTCGCCGAACTAGTGCACCTATTAGGTGTGTTGGGGACACAAGAGATTTCTTGCTTTGTGGTTGTAGGGTTGCATGAGAGGGATATCTTTGACCTCTTCCTCCCTGAGATCCATAAACCTTGGGTGATCCACTTAAGGGAAACTTGCTGCTGTTCTACAAACCTCTGCTCTTGGAGGCCCAACACTGTCTACAAGAATAGAAGCTCCCGTTGACATCAGTGATACACTAATGTTTGATGAAGTGGTGCAGGGATTATATATATACATGTATATGAGTGACTTGTGTGGTAAAACGAGTCAAAAGGAAGCTGAAAAAGTATCACCAGGCCAGATAATCCGGGCCGGATATTTGCAAAATATCCGGCCCCCAAATTTTGGCTAAGGACCAGAGGCGACGTGGCTCAGTACTTCCCTGGCATGGGGCCGGACATTTGGCCGGTTTTTCTCTAGGGCCGGATTTTTAGGGGGGCCGGATTATCCGGCCCCAACTTAGGCCGGATTATCCGGCCCTCGAAAGTCACCAGAGAGGGGGTATTTATACCCCCTTCTTCTACCTTCCTCCTTGCTCAATCATTGCACAAATTCTGCCAAGCCTCACCACCATTAGAGCCACCTCAAGAACACAAGATTTGCAAGATCTCCTCCCTCACCCAACCAAAGCTCTTGATCTTTGGAGATTCTAAGGAGAAGACATCGATCTACATCCTCACTGAAGCGATTTACATTTCCCCCTCATATGCTTGAGGGCTCTCTTGCTAGTGTTCCTCTTTGGATCCCTAGTTGTTTGCTGTTGATGTATTGTTGTTGATTGTTGCGTTGTTACAGATTTGGGAGCCTCCAATTTGGTTGTGGATGTGTGCCCCAAGAACCTTGTAAAGGCCCGGTTTCCGCCTTGAGGAAATCCCTTAGTGGAAGTGGGCTAGGCCTTTGTGGCATTGCTCAAAGGAGACCCGAGTGAAGCCTTCGTGGCTGTTCGTCTGGCTTTCGTAGCGACCACACTCCTCCGAACGTAGACGTACCTTCTTGCAAAGGAAGGGAACTACGGGAATCAACTCCGTGTCTCCGTGTGCTCCACTCTCGGTTACCTCTATCCTTTATCTCCTCTATATATTGCGTAGCCATATCTTGCTTAGTCGTTGACCTTGTCATATAGGTAAATTCACATAGTTGCATATCTAGAGAATTTACCTTTGTGTCAAGCCTAAATTGAAAAAGAACTAAAAATTGGTTAGCACCTATTCACCCCCCCTCTAGGTGCGGCATACGATCCTTTCAATTGGTATCAGAGCCTCGGCTCTTATTTCGGGCTTAACCGCCTAAGAGTATGCCGGATGACGAACAATCGGAGGGGGCCGCAAAGCCGGTCTCCATGGATGATCTCAAGTAGGTGGAAACATCCTTGAGATCCGCCATGCAAACCCAAATGGAAAGCTTGATGAAAATGTTTAACGACCGCTTTCCCGCGGCTCCCCCCATCTTCCCCACCGTAGAGGTAAAGGACAAGGGTGCGTTAGGAGAGGGAGATGCTTCGGCGTTACCCTCCTCTACCAATCCCTTGAATGGTGATAACTCATCCACTATTAAAACCCTTGTTGCATCTCCTAGGGGAACTAGTGGAGGTGCTAGCTACAATCAAGTGGATCCGCCTTTGCTATCTTCCGATATCCCGGTTCCCCATCCTCATATAAACATTCGGGGCGACCCACCTAAGTTTAATGATAAATATTTCGATACATGGCAATTTGAGTTTCGCTCTCATGTTCGCAGTGCCTCGAATGAACTTTGGAGAATCATCGTGGAAGGCTTCAAGCCTTACAACCCCGACAAGTTGACTAGAAGAGAAGCGGTTGATAACCAACTCAATGACATTGCCTTGCACATGATTCAAACTAGTGTGGGGACAAAGGACTTGTCTCGTGTTCGGAATTTCACCACCGCCAAGGAAGCTTGGGATGGTTTGGCCGCTAGTTGCATGGGAAGTGATAGCATGAGAAGGAACAAGTACAATACCCTTCGGAATCAAGCCGAGGGATTCATGAGGCTACCGGATGAAGATCATGAAGTCATGTATAGAAGACTTATCACCGTTGCCGATGCTTTCCGGAATGTGGGTGGCACCCACATCAATGACTCTTGGATCAAAGATAAGTACATCGATTGCATGATGTTGTTTGGACCCATTGATGTCAAGACTCTTGTTGGGAGATAATGCTTTTCCTCTCTCACTTCTCAACAAGCGGTGCACGAGATGCAAACTCTCAAGGTGCTCGAGCAAAACTCTCATGATTCTCGCAATCGTGCCATTGGTATGTCAAGAGGGAACAATCTTGTCTTGACGGTCAATTCCGTAGAAGAAGTGAACCCTCAAGAACCCTATAGGACATCTTGGAGTATGTCATATCCGGAAGACTTGGAACTCCACTACAATGATCACATGGCCTTCCATGCAAAATCTTTTTGGGTTGATCCATCCAAGGCCAAGGAAGACAACATCAAAAGAAACAACTCAAGTGGGTCCACTAGCTTGGGTCCAAGATCAAGATCATGCTACAATTGTGGTGACAAGCACCATTTCATCGCTCAATGCCCCTATGAGCATAGGGAAACTAATGGTGGAAGGCTCATTCCCAAGGACAAGAGCAAAGATTCAAAGGGCAAAGATTCAAAGGCCCCCAACAAGAAATTCTACAACAAGAGCAAGAAGGGCAAGAGGCCCTCAAGGATTGTGCTAGTGACTAAGGAAGAATATTCTTCCGATGAAGTTGAAAGTTCTAGTGATGATGAAGAAGAAAGCTCAAAGGAAGTGGCCGCCATTGTCACTACCAACATTCCCTCTTCATCTCTCTTTGAATCCCCCAATGAGAATCCTCATATCAAGAATGCACATTGCTTCATGATAAGGTCCACCTTGGACACATCTATTGTGCTATCAACTCAAGAAGAATATACCTCCAGAGATGATGATGTTGATGAAGAAGAAGATGCAACCTCAAATGGATTGGTTGCTCTTGCCTCTCTCTCTCTCTACTAACTCTTCATCACCAAGTGAATCCCCCAATGAAGTCATTCATGTGGAGGAAGAAAGTTGCCTCATGGCTAAATCTTCCGAGGTATCATCTCCTAACCCCTCTATGCCTAACATATCAAATGATCTAGGGGTTGATCTTGCTAGTCTAAAAGTGAAACAAGAAATGCTAGATTTTGATGAGTTCATTCTTAACTTACAAGGTGACACTAGAAAGCATGTTTCCAATCTCATGATTCGTCTAGCACAACTAAATGATACTCTTGAGAAAAAATGTCAAATAGAGAGAGAAGACTCTCTTGAAATACATGCTCTTAAAAATGCTCTTGAGGAAAGTCAAGAAACCATAGCTTCTCTTGAAGAGAGGCTAGAAACTCTTGAAGAGCCTCAAGATAAAATTAACAAGCTCACTAAAGCTAGAGATCTTGCTAGAGCTAAGACTAAAGTGCTTAAAAAGGAAAAGGCCAAATTTGGTGTTGATCATGAGAAACTTGTGAAGGATCTAGATGAACTAGACAAGGCTCACAAAGCCTTGAAGAGTGAATACTCTCTCCTCTCCAAGTCTAATGAGCAACTTCAAATTAGGCTTGCTTCATATGACATACCTAGTACCTCTACTCCTTCATGTGATCATGCAAATATTATTGAGGAAAATGCTAGGTTGAAGGATGAACTTGCTAAGGCCTCCTCTCCCCAAAGTAAACTTTCCTTGGATGATCTTTTGAGTAAGCAAAGTTCAAACAATGGGAAGGAGGGCCTTGGTTATAATTCCAAGGCAAAGAAGGCAAACAAGCAAAAGGCCAAGCCCGCACAAGAGAAGAAGAAAGCTATCACTAATGGTGAAGCCCCTAAGGGCAAAACCATTAATGATGATGATGCGGGAATTGCTAACCCTCACTATGTTCTATTTAAAGATTATTATGGTGATGTTTATGCTAAATATGTTGGCCCATATGATGGTTATGTTGCTTGGTCTATTTGGGTCCCAAAGACCCTTGTTGCTAACAAAAGAGGACCCATTGAGAAATGGGTACCTAAATCCAAGAATTGATCTCATGTAGGACTATGCCGCCGGAGGTTCAAAATGGGTACTTGATAGTGGATGTACAAGTCATATGACCGGCGGCAAGAACCTCGTCAAGGAGTTGAGGCCCAATATAAATAATATCACCATCTCCTTTGGCGATAATTCTACATCCGAGGTATTGGGTTTTGGCAAGGTTGTGGTTGCACACAACATTACTCTTGTGGATGTCATGCTTGTCAAAACCCTTGGTTACAATTTACTTTCCGTTTCCGCCCTTGGCAAGATGGGTTTCACCGTCTTTATTGATAATGATATTGTGGTCCTCTTGTGGAGCAAGACTCTAAAAGTCGCTTTCGTTGGGTATCGCGAACATAACTTGTATGTGGTGGACTTCTCGGGGACCACCACCTCAAGTGCGATGTGCCTATTCGGAAAGGCGGATGTGGGTTGGTTGTGGCATCGCCGCTTGGCCCATGTCAACATGAGAACTTTGCAAAGTCTTCACAAGGGGAACCATATTGTGGGACTAATGGAAAATGTTTCTTTTGCCAAAGATCGTGTTTGTAGGGCTTGTGTTGAAGGCAAAATGCATGACTCTCCGCACCCAAGCAAGACTATCATCTCTTCCAAGAGGATCTTGGAGCTCCTTCATGTGGATCTCTTTGGTCCTACCTCTCATGCAAGTCTTGGTGCAAAGAAATATTGCTTGGTAATTGTTGATGACTATTCAAGATACACTTGGGTCTACTTTCTCAAGAAGAAAGATGAGACTCAACAAATCTTCATTGACTTTGCTACCGAGGTGCAACGCCAACACAATCTCCTCATTATGGCAATAAGAAGTGACAACGGCTCCGAGTTCAAGAACTACACACTCAATGATTTTCTTAGTGATGAGGGGATAAGACATCAATATTCCGCTGCATACACCCCTCAACAAAATGGTGTTGCGGAGAGGAAGAACCGGACTCTCTTGGATATGGCAAGGTCTATGATGGCGGAATACAAATCCCGCTATAATTTTTGGGCCGAAGCTATCTCCACCGCTTGTCATTCTTCTAACCGGCTCTATCTCCGCAAGGGCTTGAACAAGACTCCATATGAAATACTCACCGGCAACAAGCCTAATATCTCATACTTCAAGGTGTTCGGTTGTAAGTGTTTCTATAAAATCAAAGGAGTTCGTTTATCTAAATTTGCTCCTAAAGCTTTGGAGGGTATATTTGTTGGTTACGGTGCCGAATCTCACACTTATAGAGTCTTTGATATATCTTCCAAGATTATCATTGAATCTTGTAGTGTGAAGTTCTAAGAAAATGATGGCTCCCAAGTGGGGCAAGTTGATGTATGTGCAGGTGATGAAATACCTCAAGATGCCATAGTAAGAATGGGTGTGGGATTTTTCCGCCCCATTGAGGGACACGGTGTGGCGTCTCGGGAAGGACTATGCTCTACCATGGTGGAGCCCTCATCTTCTCAACATCAACAAACTCCATCTCTTGAAGCTAATGATGCACCAACCCAAGAACAAGAAGAAAACCCTCCCTCTCATGTACAAGATCAAGGACAAGATCAATCAAGGATTCATGATGGATCCGATGAATATCCATTCAATATTCTCCTCTCACCGGATAATGTCCGAGATCAAGCACATGATTTTGAGCAATCTCAAGAAATTGAGGAAGCTCAAGTTGAAGGTCAAGACGGGGACCCAAATGATCAAGTTGATCAAGTGATACCTCCAAGGCCAAGAAGAACCAAGGAGGAGATCGAGGCCCGTCGTCTAGCAAGAAGAGAAAGGAACCTTGAAATTCGTGAACACACACATGACAAGGTCCTTGGTGATTTAAGGGCAAGTGTTACCACAAGAAGGCAATTGGCTAACTTTAGCAATCATCATGCCTATATCTCCTTAGTGGAACCCAAGAAAGTATTTGAAGCCCTTGAAGATTCAGATTGGTTGGAAGCTATGCACGAGGAACTCAACAACTTCAAGCGCAACAAAGTATGGACCTTAGTAGAGAAGCCAAAGGGGTGCCGCAATGTTATAGGCACTAAATGGATTTTCAAGAACAAGCAAGATGAGTTTGGAAATGTTGTGAGGAACAAGGCAAGATTGGTAGCTCAAGGTTTTTCTCAAGTTGAAGGAATTGACTTTGGAGAAACTTATGGTCCCGTGGCTCGCCTTGAGTCCATCCGTATCCTTCTTGCTTATGCATCGCATCATAACTTTAAGTTACAACAAATGGATGTGAAAAGTGCATTTCTTAATGGTCCTTTGCATGAAGAGGTTTATGTTAAGCAACCCCCGGGGTTTGAGGATCTCAACTTTCCTAACCATGTCTATAAGCTTGATAAAGCACTTTATGGTCTCAAACAAGCTCCTAGAGCTTGGTATGAGCACCTTAAAGAATTGTTGATAGACTGTGGGTTTGATGTTGGGCTAATTGATCCCACTCTTTTTACTAAGAGGGT
Source organism: Lolium multiflorum (assembly GCA_030979885.1). Taxonomy (NCBI): domain Eukaryota; kingdom Viridiplantae; phylum Streptophyta; class Magnoliopsida; order Poales; family Poaceae; genus Lolium; species Lolium multiflorum. The sequence goes on along the minus strand of CM061753.1, from coordinate 213,557,661 downwards.
CAATGGGGAGCTTTTCGTTTGCCAATTATATGTTGATGATATTATCTTTGGCTCTACTAACAAAGCTTTCAATGATGAATTTTCAAAGCTTATGACCGATAGGTTTGAGATGTCTATGATGGGAGAGATGAAGTTCTTCCTTGGTTTTGAGATCAAGAAATTGAGAGAAGGAACCTTCATCAATCAAGCAAAATATCTCCAAGACATGCTCAAGAGGTTCAAGATGACCGAGATGAAGGGTGTAGCCACTCCTATGGTTACTAAATGTCATCTTGCACTTGATCCCAATGGTAAAGAGGTGGATCAAAAGGTATATCGCTCCATGATTGGATCCTTGCTTTACCTTTGTGCCTCTAGACCGAACATATAGTGTTGAGTGTTGGTGTGTGTGCAAGGTATCAAGCTTCTCCTAAGGAGAGTCACATGATGGCTCTCAAAAGAATCTTTCGATATTTAGTTGATACCCCAAGATATGGTATTTGGTACCCTAAAGGCTCAAGTTTTATTCTCAATGGATACACCGATGCGGATTGGGCGGGAGACAAGGATGATAGGAAATCAACTTCCGGGGCTTGCCAATTCCTTGGTAGGTCCTTGGTGTGTTGGTCTTCTAAGAAGAAAAATTGTATATCTCTCTCCACCGCCGAAGCCGAATATGTTGCCGCCGCAAGTGGATGCACTCAATTGTTATGGATGAGGCAAACTTTAAAGGAATACGGTGTCATTTGTGACAAAGTGCCTCTATTATGTGACAATGAAAGTGCCATCAAGATTGCCTATAATCTGGTGCAACATTCAAGAACGAAGCATATTGAGATCCGGAATCATTTCATTAGGGATCATGTTGCCCGTGGTGATATTGAGCTTATCTATGTTCCTACCAAAGATCAACTTGCCGATATATTCACGAAGCCTCTTGATGAAGCAAGGTTTTGCTATTTGAGGAATGAGCTAAATATCATTGATTCAAGGAGTATAGCTTGACCATCTTGCAAACACACCTTTATCTCAAAACTTTATTTGGTTTAGATGTGGGCATGGAAATAGGGGGAGTGCGGTTTAAATTATTGAGCTATCCCTCCCCCGTAATGCCAACATTAAGAAATCATTCTCTTTATATCATATGTTGATATGTGAGCTTCAATGATGAGTAGTGGTTTGGGCCCAAGATATATCTTCGCGGTGCCATGCCATAACACTCATATATGGTGGCCTAGGCCACCACACTCTTCTTTGTGAAGAGTTGGAGTTATTTGGATCTTAATGATTTTATTTGACAACTCCTTGTTCTTATGGGAAATCACTCTAGTTTGGCCTTATTTGCTCGTATCTTGCAAACTTGAGTGATCATGTACCATTAACAGTTTGAGCTTTCTAAACCCAAGCCTACACTCATCTATAAGCCATTTCCATCTTGCTCATATGTCATGTTTTGGTAAAAACTTGGAGTTTGAGGAATTTCGGTCGGATGATCTAGGTTGCCCCATCTTATTGGTCAATATGCATCTTATATGTGTTGTGATACTTCATTGCACCACATATGGGTTTATGCAAATAACCAACAAAAGATAGGCAGAATTTCCGGTGTTCTGGAATTTTCCAGAAAACCGGATAATCTGGCCTTTGGGCACCCCGGAAAATCCGGCCCGGCTGGATTATCAGCCCCAACTTTGGGCCGGATTATCCGGCCTGGGAAGGTCTTGAAGGTCTTGAGGGGGAGGCCGCGGGGGCGAACGGTTCACAACCAGACCCCCACGCGCCTCTCTCCTCTCTCTTCCCTCAAGGCCGCCGGAGCTCCTCCTCCTCGCCGGAGCCGCCCCGTCCGCTCCCTCTCGGAGTTTTTGGGTGGATCGGGTGCCCCTCCTCCCTAGCTCTCATCTCCTCCAAGCGGCTCCTCCAATGGATGAGGGTATGGCTCACAATCCCTAACCCTAGGTGTTGTGATTTATATGTGCTATTTTCTTGGTGGAGATGGTGTCTAGTTGTTCCAAATCATGTGTAGTATACTCCATTTGCATGCTATGAGGCCGATCTGGTTCTAGACAAGTTTTTGCTTGAGATTTCTGCAGATTCGCAGGGCCGGATTATCCGCCCCCGCGCCAGCCGGATTATCCGGCCCGGCCGGATTATCCGCCCCTCGGGGACCCCGGATTATCCGGCCTGGAGCTATGTTGCTGCTGCAGTTTTGATTCAATCTATCATGTCTAAACTTTTATCGACTCATAGTATGTTTCTAGAGTACATTACTGTATCAATGCATGACTTATGAGTGTTATCTTCTCTTTGCTATCCGTCTTTGCTTCTCACAGGTAGTGGCTCTCGGAGGCACCCAAGGCATAACCGGTCGAGTGATGAATTTGCTCAGAATGCTCCTCGCAAGTCCGCCACTCTAAGGCGGAAGGGCAAGTCTTCTAGGGAGAACTACAAGTCAATGGATAGTGTCTCTTATGCAGCTATCCGTTAGAAGAACTGGTATGAAGACACTGAGAGGGATGATGAGATTGTGGACAAGCGCTTCTGGTGCATGGAGCAGGAGTTCATTTTCAAGGATATATATGAACCCATGAGGAAAGTTAGACCTATGCAAGCTATCAATGTGGATCTTCTGGCTGTCAATAATCACTTTGAGGATGCCATATGGGTCACTGGCAGGATGGGTTTGCAGGATCTGATGAAGATGACTATTGTCCCGATTTGATTAAGCAATTCTTTGCTACACTTGCCTTCAAGAAAGATACTGAGCGCACTATGCAGTGGATGACTGGCTCCACCCCTTGTGAGGCAACCTTTCACCGGTTTGCATCTATTCTTGGTGTTTCAGCAGGAGGTAGTCACCGCCTCCATGGTCCTCAGAAGACGGACAAGATGGTGCTTTTTGATCTCTATGACTCATCTGGAGCTGTTGGTTCTACCAAGGGGCTTCTTCCTATTTACAGCCAGCTGCTCTGTTTCTTTCGAGCCACCATTGCTCCAAGTGGTGGAAACAATGATGCAATCCGTGGAGCTCTTGTGGATCTTATGCACCTCGGCTTTCAGTGTGCTCGTGATGGTAATGAGGAATTAGACTTCACCCTTGATGTTATGGACTTCATCCTTAATGAGATTCATGATGCCATGGTCTCCCGGACCACCATGCCATATGCACCATATATCCAGCTCCTCATCAACAACTCTGTGGCTATGGATGAAGACTTGAGTCGGTTCCCAAAGGAGAAGCACACTGTCAAGAAGGCTTACAAGAAGAAGCCGGTTCCCCATGCTGCACCTGCTCCTGACTCCTTTATGGGAGATGCCCGCTCTAGTGGCTTTGCCCCTGCTCGCCATGTTGATATTCCTGTGATGCAGTAGCATGTGAAGAAGCTTAGTTGGTTTCAACGCAACATTATGTGCATGAACATTGAGATTCACAAGGAAAACTTTGAGGCCAGCCGTCAGCGTTCTGAGATTCAGCATACTCAGGCGGTCATTCTTCACAAGCTCAGTGGTGAGCAAGGACCTCCGCCTCAGCCTCCAGTTCACCCAGGTTACAGTGGGTGGCACTCTTCTCAGGTTCCGTGGAATGATCTTGAGAAGTGCATTCAGCAGGCCATCTACACTCGCGACTCTCCTCCTGCGGACGGTGAAGACCGAAGGAAGAGGAATTCGAGTGATCTCCATGGGGCGAGTAGCATCGCGCTTTTCCCCTTTTTGGCGTCTCGATGCCAAAGGGGGAGAAGTGTTCTATTAGGTCTTCTCTCGGGGATTTGCATGGTTAGGGCACAAGCATATGTGTTTATCATTCCTTTATTGCTTGTGTCCTCCTTTATGTCGTTTATTTGAACTATTTGGCTTGTTGGTTTGTTTGTTCAAAACTATGTGTTATGTGTGGATGTGAGACATTATGTTAAGGATTTCGGATTTCTATATGTTGAGACCAAGGTTTATTATATGGTGTGTGATGTTATATATCCGGTATTATATATCTCCATATGGGTATGATTTCTATCACCTTGTCTCAACTTCATATATGTCTATGTCTCTTGTTTGAGCTCATGTTGGATACCTCTTGTGTTGAGGCACCTCGCACCTATATGTCACTATTTGTATTGCCATGCAAAACTTGTCGCGCCGTGGTTGGGGGTGTACCATGGCCGACGATTTTGGGTCCCTCCGTGGTGCATGTCAAAACTTTTTTCTCGTTTTTGAGGCCACCTAGCCCGACGAAAGCGGCCAAAACGTCGCGTATGGTGGCCCGGGACGTGGTGCATCGCGAATTCTCGGGTTCGCCGGCCGAGTCAACGCAAATCCGCACCGCCGAGGGATGTAGGGCCCAGATGGCAGCCTCTCTGGCATTGTTTTTTCTCGATCGCGCCATCTCGTTCAACGTTCTCCGATCGAGCCGTTTACGATGCAGGATCATGGGTCCCGCATGTCATCCTCTATGAACCAAAATTCTTTCTATTCTTGGATTTTTTTGTTTTCTGGCTACTTCCTTTTTCTTTTGATCCCTTGCCGCCTTGGAAACGTTGAGACCGCTGCTGCTAAATGGGACCCGCATGTCATCCTCTATGTGCAATCAACTTTCTTTTCTTGGAGTTTTATTTGGCACCTCAAATTTGGTCACTTGCCTTTTTCTTTCGATCCCCTGCCGCCTCTCAAACGGTGATACCGCTGCTGCTAAATGGGACCCGCATGTCATCCTCTATGTACTATAAAACTTTCTTTTCTTGGAGTTTTTTTGGCACCTCAAATTTGGTCACTTACCTTTTTCTTTCGATCCGCCGCCTCTCAAACGGTGATACCGCTGCTAACGGGACCCGCATGTCATCCTCTTTGTACTATAAAACTTTCTTTTCTTGGAGTTTTTTTGGCACCTCAAATTTGGTCACTTGCCTTTTTCTTTCGATCCCTTGCCGCCTCTCAAACGGTGATACCGCTGCTGCTAAATGGGACCCGCATGTCATCCTCTATGTACTATAAAACTTTCTTTTCTTGAATTATTTTTGGCACCTCATATTTGGTCACTTACCTTTTTCTTTCGATCTCATGCCACGTTTGAAACGTTGAGGAACCTGGCTCATGGGACCCGCATGTCATCCTCTATGTACTATAAAAGTTCATTTTCTTGGTTTTTTTTCACCCTCTAATTTTTGGCAATTTCTTTTTTCTTTTGATCCCCCGCCTCTCAAACGGTGATACCGCTGCTGCTAAATGGGACCCGCATGTCATCCTCTATGTACTATAAAACTTTCTTTTCTTGAATTATTTTTGGCTCCTCATATTTGGTCACTTACCTTTTTCTTTCGATCTCATGCCACGTTTGAAACGTTGAGGAACCTGCTGGCTCATGGGACCCGCATGTCATCCTCTATGTACTATAAAAGTTCATTTTCTTGGTTTTTTTTCACCCTCTGATTTTTGGCAATTTCTTTTTCTTTTGATCCTGCCGCCTCTCAAACGGTGATACCGCTGCTGCTAAATGTGACCCGCATGTCATCCTCTATGTACTATAAAACTTTCTTTTCTTGAATTATTTTTGGCTCCTCATATTTGGTCACTTGCCTTTTTCTTTCGATCTCATGCCACGTTTGAAACGTTGAGGAACCTGCTGGCTCATGGGACCCGCATGTCATCCTCTATGTGCTATAAATGTTTATTTTCTTTATTTTTTTTCACCCTCTGATTTTTGGCTATTTCCTTTTTCTTTTGATCCCCTGCCGCCTTGGAAACGTTGGGTAAGCTGCTGACTCATGGGACCCGCATGTCATCCTCTATGTACAATCAACTTTCTTTTTCTTTTGATCTCAAGCCGCATTTGAAACGTTGAGACCGCTGCTGCTAAATGGGACCCGCATGTCATCCTCTACGTACAATAAAGTTTCTTTTCTTGGATTATCTTTGGCTCTGATATTTTGTCACTTGCCTTTTTCTTTTGATCTCATGCCGCCTTTGAAACGTTGAGTAAGCTGCTGGCTCATGGGTCCCGCATGTCATCCTCTACGAACAATAAAAGTTTCCTTTCTTGGAGTTATTTTTTACCCCTAATTTCTGGCTATTTGCCTTTTTCTTTTGATCTCCTGCCCCCTCTGAAACGATGAGGACGCTGTTGGCAGGTCGGTCCCACATGTCATCCTCTATGAACAATAAAAGTTTCCTTTGATGGATTTATTTTGAACCCCTAATTAATTTCTGGATATTTCCCCTGCCGCCTTGGAATCGTTGAGGATGCTGCTGCCTCATGGGTCCCGCATGTCATCCTCTCGAACGGTAAATGTTTATTTTCTTGGATTTTGTTGACCAAACGATTTTTGGCTTATTTTTCTTTCGATCACCTGCACCTTTAAAACGTTGAGGACGCTGCTGGCTCACGGGTCCCACATGTCAACCTCTATGAACAATAAACGCGAGGATGCTGCTGCCTCATGGGTCCCGCATGTCATCCTCTCAGAACGAAAATGTTTCTTTTCTTGGATTTTTTACCAACAGATTTTTGGTTAATTTTTTCTTTCCATCCCCTGCCGCCTTTAAAACGTTGATGACGCTGTTGGCTCATGGGTCCCCGATGTCAGCCTCCCCGTACAAGAAACATATGATATCTTGATTATTTTGCAGACAATAAACAATGTATTGCGCTCTGAGCTATTTCAAACGGATAACTAAATCTTTATTTTTACATAAACAAACTTATATGTTGAATCTCCTTGTTTTTTTGTCTTTGCGAAGCATAGGACTTTCCTGTTTTTTTTTGAACTTTCCTGTTTTGGAGTGGGCTGAAATTGTACGAGTCAAAAGGCCTAGCAGGATAGTTCGAAGGCCCAGATGTCCAGATGCAGCCCAATTGAAATCTTTCTTCTTGGATTTTTTCACCCCCTGATTTCTGGCTACTTCATTTTTCTTTTGGTTCTGTGCCGCCTCTCAAACGGTGAGACCGCTGCTGCAAAATGGGACCCGCATGTCATCCTCTATGTACGGTAAAATTTCTTTTCTTAGATTATATTTGGCTCCTGATATTTGGTCACTTGCCTTTTTCTTTCGATCTCATGCCACGTTTGAAACGTTGAAAAACCTGCTGGCCCATGGGACCCGCATGTCATCCTCTATGTACAATAAAACTTTCTTTTCTTCGATTTTTTTGGCACCTCATATTTGGTCACTTGCCTTTTTCTTTCGATCCCGCCTCTCAAACGGTGATACCGCTGCTGCTAAATGGGACCCGCATGTCATACTCTATGTACAATCAAGTTTCTTTTCTTGAATTATTTTTGGATCCTGATATTTGGTCACTTGCCTTTTTCTTTCGATCTCATGCCACGTTTGAAACGTTGAAAAACCTGCTGGCTCATGGGACCCACATGTCATCCTCTATGTACTATAAAAGTTCATTTTCTTGGTTTTTTTCACCCTCTGATTTTCGGCTATTTCCTTTTTCTTTTGATCCCCTGCCGCCTTTGAAACGTTGAGGACTCTGCTGGCTCATCGATAAAACTTTCCTTTCTTGGAGTTTTTTTACCCCCTAATTTATGGCTACTTTCTTTTTCTTTTGATCTCAAGCCGCATTTGAAACGTTGAGACCGCTGCTGCTAAATGGGACCCGCATGTCATCCTCTATGTACAATAAAGTTTTCTTTTCTTGGATTATCTTTGTCTCCTGATATTTTGTCACTTGCCTTTTCTTTCGATCTCATGCCGCCTTTGAAACGTTGAGTAAGCTGCTGGCTCATGGGTCCCGCATGTCATCCTCTACGAACAATAAAAGTTTCCTTTCTTGGAGTTATTTTTGAACCCTAATTTCTGGCTACTTCCTTTTTCTTTTGATCCGTGCCGCCTTGGAAACGTTGAGACTGCTGCTAAATGGGTCCCGCATGTCATCCTCTATGTACAACAAAATTTCTTTCTTCGATTATTTTCGGGTCCTGATATTTGGTCACTTGCCTTTTCTTTCGATCTCATGCCGCCTTTGAAACGTTCAGGAAGCTGCTGGAGCATGGGTCCCGCATGTCATCCTCTATGAACAATAAAAGTTTCCTTTCTTGGATATTTTTACCCCTAATTTCTGGCTACTTCCTTTTTCTTTTGATCCCCTGCCGCCTTTGAAACGTTGAAGACTTTGCTGGCTCATGGGTCCCACATGTCAGCCTCTATGAACAAGAAACACTTCCTTTCTTGGAGTTATTTTGTACCCCTAATTTCTGGCTATTTGCCTTTTTTCTTTCGATCCCCAGTCGCCTTCTAAACGTAGAGGACGCTGCTGGCTCGTGGGTCCCAGATGTCAGCCTCCATGGACAATAAACCTCTCCTTTGTTGGATTTATTTTTCACCCTCTGATTTTGGCTATTTCCTTTTTCTTTTGATCCACTGCCGCCTTGGAAACATTGAGTAAGCTGCTGGCACATGGGGCCCGCATGTCATCCTCTATGTACAATAACCTTGCAAGATCTTCGAGCGAAAGAGCTTGTATTAGTGGGACCCATATGTCAACCTCTATGTACAATAAAAGTTTCCTTTCTTGGATTATTTTTAGCTCCTGATATTCGGTCACTTTCCTTTTTCTTTCGATCTCAAGCCACCTCTGAAACGTTGAGTAAGGTGCTGGCTCATGGGACCCACATGTCATCCTCTATGTACAATAAAGTTTATTTTCTTGGATTTTTTTACCCCTGATTTTTGGTCACTTGCCTTGACGCTGCTGGCTCATGGGTCCCACATGTCAGCATCTATGAACAATAAACCTTTCCTTTGTTGGATTTATTGTTTACCCCTAATTTCTGGCTATTTGCCTTTTTCATTTGATCCCCACCGGCCTTTGAAAACGTTGAGGAACCTGCTGGCTCATGGGACCCGCATGTCATCCTCTATGTACTATAAAATTTCTTTTCTTGGTTTTTTTTTTCACCTCTGATTTTTGGCTATTTCCTTTTTCTTTTGATCCCCTGCCGCCTTGGAAACGTTGAGTAAGCTGCTGACTCATGGGACCCGCATGTCATCCTCTATGTACAATCAACTTTCTTTTTTTGGAGTTTTTTACCCCTAATTTCTGGCTACTTTCCTTTTCTTTTGATCTCAAACCGCATTTGAAACGTGAAACCGCTGCTGCAAAGTGGGACCCGCATGTCATCCTCTATGTACAATAAGTTTCATTTCTTGGATTATTTTTGGCTCCTGATATTTGGTCACTTGCCTTTTTCTTCCGATCTCATGCCGCCTTTGAAACGTTGAGTAAGCTGCTGGCTCATGGGTCCCGCATGTCATCCTCTACGAACAATAAAAGTTTCATTTCTTGGAGTTATTTTTGACCCCTAATTTCTGGCTACTTCCTTTTTTCTTTTGATCCACTGCCGCCTTTGAAACGGTGAGGATTCTGCAGACTAATACAAGCTTTTTCTCTCCAAGATCTTGCAAGTTGATAGATTAAATCATGGAATTATTAGGATATGTTTTAAATTTCAAATCCACTTTATGAATTATTAAAAATACCGTTATCCATGTGGGTATGGAGCGAACAAGGATTTTCATATTGGGCATGAGCAGTTTCAAAAATTGGAACCCAATAATTCAAAATAAATAAAAACAACTTTTATGTAGAATCTCCGCGTTTTTTTCTTTTGCCATTCATAGGATCTGTGTTTCATTAGAAAAGGGCCGAAATTGCATGAGCAGAAAGGCCCATTTGTAGTTATTGGGCTTCGACAGCCGGAGCAAGTAGGCCGATAGCAATTACCATGTAGATGGCCGTTGGCAACCCAAAGTGAAATATTGGGCCCAACAGGGGAAGGCTGAACAGTACTATTTTCTAATTGGAAGGTGGTACATGGCGTAATCCTGCCAAAAAAAAAGATGGACACGGGTTGCTGAAATTTGCCCATCTGCGCCTAATATCGCCGCCGCGGCTCCGCTTCCGCCGCCGCCATGCCTCGTCTCGCGTCGAGCTCGCGGTACTGCCGCGTCTCGGGCACGGGGTACCGCGGCGTCCGCGCGCGCCCCAAAGGTACGTATTACGCGGAGATACGTGACGGCGGCGAGCGCATCGGCCTCGGCACCTACGAGACCGCGCACGAGGCCGCGCGCGCGTACGACGCCGTGGCGTGGCGGCTCGGGCGCCCGCGATCGTCGATGAATTTCCATGACGTGTGGACGCGCCAGCAGGCCGAGGATCTCGCGCCGCCGCCGTACATCGTTAGACAGGAGGAACAGCACCGCCGCCGCGAGACGGAGCGCCGTTTGCGCATCGCCGAGCGGGACGAGCGCGCGGCGCGCGAGTGGGCGGCCCGCTTCCCCGAGGACGTTGCCGCCGAGAACGAGCACTTCCGCAGACGGAGGGCGGAGAAGGCGACGAGGCGGGCAGCGAAGAAGGAGGACCGCGCACGACGGAGGGCGGAGAAGGCGACGAAGCGGGCCTTCATCGAAGCGCAGCTCGCCGGGCCGACCACCATTGGCGAGGACGACCCCCGTTGGATTGACCTCTTCTCGTCGGATCCGGTGTCGGGCACGACACCGGACTCGTCAGATGTCGAGTTTTAGTTTAGTTTTATCGCACTACTTTGTAAAAATATGAACTACGGAGTATCTATCAAGCTAATTTTATCCTATTTTATGTCTATTTCTAGTCTTTGTTTGATCTTCTGTTTTACTGCACTCTATTTTTCATTATATTCTGTTTTTGGCGCTGCATTTATAGCGCCTCTGAAAATACGCTGTTTCAGCCCTGCATTTGGCCGCCACAGTTTGCAGCTTCCGGTGAAGCTATTGCCGGCTCCATGCGCAGCATCAGCCATTCAGCCCACAACGCCAAAATATAGAGCCACTGCTGGAGTTGCTGTAATATGTTTGTCAGCAGGAGCTTACCTAATTAGTTAAAAAAAAGATGTTCAGCGTGGGATTCGAAAAAAAGATCTTCATGTTTTTTTCCTAGCTATCCTAGTTCGGACTTTTTATTGTGTTGGCTAGTGCATGAAGCTTGACACCTGTATTATGTGATCCTGATATGAGGATAAGAACACCTTCAGCTTGCATTGCTAATGGTGTCTACTGCAGCAGTGGCGTACATTCAATGGAGACTGATGCAAGAGAGTTGGTACTGGTGAGCCTACACTTGACATCATCGTGCCACCTGAAGTAGGTGGTGTATTGGGATTAGACTGATAAGCATAGCACCTTGCAAAGAACAAGATGATGCTAGTGTTGGTTAACGTGATTTTACGCCAAAAGTCATGTATGCTCAACAGGTGCCGTACCTAGTTTGGATATTGTGTTGTTACCCTTTTGTGGTTTGGTGTTTGTCCAACAGAGAAAGCTACTCTTTTCCCGTGTAAGTGTTATTATGTGAACAAAAGTTGTGTGTACATATATATCGGTCAGAGAACCAAGATTGCATATTCTTGCCTGGTTATAACACATAAGTCATAATAACAATTAAAGAGAAAAGGAACATTTGCCTTTGCAATATGATTGTGCCAAGTAGATTAGATAACCAACCACAAACATTACAGGTCAACAGCCAAACGCATGCGAAAGTCCTAAGGTAAGCTCCATAATACATGTTGAAACCAAAAGCCTAGAAACCATAAGAAAGGTAGCTCCACATCACAGTTCCACGACAGCAGCATACTGATCATAAAACATATATCAAGTCAGGACAGCTGCACCACTGGGTAAGCATCCATGGGGTCTGGCTCAAGAGCGAAGACTGTGTGAATGCTGCAAAATGTGGCTCTTGCCTCACCCCACCCATACATCTTATCATGGAACCTTACCAAATCAGCATGAATCATCTTGACATAAACATAGCTCCTCTCTCCATGCTGATGGGATTGAACAATGCGCCAGTTGCAGTGCTTCAGCTTGTCAAACAGTATGCAGGAGATGACGAAGCATGCTGGCTGGTCTTTTGTAGTGACAATGGCTTGGAGTAGCTGGTCCTGTGAACCACCCAACTGGATCTTTAGAGCTTGAAGGACAGTCCGTGCTATATAAGCTACCGTTGCTGACTTCAGCTCGGGTTCAGGTGAATGACAGCTGACATCTTGTCCTAGAGATGCAGATCCTTCTTGATCAGATTCAGCGGAATCATCACCACTACTTACAGGTGCGTCAGGTACATGCTCCAGTTTATAGGAGTCGGGTGGGACAGCACCGTTTGCTGAAATCTCTACAATACCAGCTCCAGGTAGACCACCAGTCTCTACAGAGGGTAAACCACCAATATCCACTTCAGAGGATTCTCGTGGCACGACACCTTTCGCTAGAGGCTCTACCCTACCAGCTCCAGGTCCACCACCAGTCAGTACTGTGGGCATAGTCATGACGGGTTCTACCAATACAAAACCTCCTTCGGGTGCAGGATCATCAGTAGCAACTCCAGCATCAGCACCAGTTAAATCGGTCTTGACAATAGGTAAACCGTTTTGCTCCAGTTCAGAGAATTCCCGTGGCACGACACCGTTCACTAGAGGCTCTACACTAGCAGCTCCAGCTGCACCACCAGTTTCTACAGCAGGGGGTAAACCCAATCCACAACCTTCTTCATGTGGCACGATGATGCCAGGTATAGGCTCATCAGTACCAGGTCCAGCTGCATCAGTCTCCATAGACAGTAAACAAGGTGGCGTCGGAGGTTTAAAAGACTGGCATGCCATTTCACCTTTGTCATCAGACAATATAGAGTTTTCTTCAACTCTATGTTTCTGCAATAATAAGCACATGAACAGAAATTAGACCAGAGCATCTAGCCATCTAACAGGGGCAGCGGCAAAACAAGCGTCGGTCCATATGTTTACCTTGTCATCTGGGATATCAGAACACACAGATTTAGAAGTCATTTCACATAGCATCCGCTTTTTCGTTCCTTCCCCTACGTCCATCTGGAATAAGTAATACTATTGATCACATAAAACTAATTAATCAAATATATGCATATGTTGAGAAGTTTGCACGGCAAATTGTGGATTCTGCTTTTATCACCTACGAATCGTCGTTCTATATATTTACCTTGTTATCTGGGATATCAGAAGTCACAGAATGAGAAGTCATCTCACTAAGTATCGGTTTTTTCGCTCTTTCCCCTCCATCCATCTGCAATAAGTACTATTGATCACATAAAGCCAATTCATTGAATATATGCATATGTTGAGAAGTTTGCACAACAAATTGTGGATTCTACTTCCAATCACCAAGTAATCTCGTGAGAAATGCATGATCAAGATATGTTTCTTCCTCTTGATCGACATCTGCATCTCCATTAAGACTAATCATCGTGCGATGGTGCTAGCGCATACACTTCCAATCACCAGACAAGCAAAAAATTGTTGATTCTAGTAATGCTTAATCAGCAGTGGCCATGGAACGACCACAGATCGACCAAGCAAAAAAATAAATCATCAGCCTACTGACCACCAGGCAAAACAAACTAGGCCCATACATGGCCTCACAAATCATCATCAAACGTCGATCAAACTAGCAAGTTTGAACATGGATTACTAATTTATTTTCTGATAAAGTGAGTATATTAATATCGAAAGATATTGATTACACTGAGCCTCTGCAACAACGCAATACCTTACTGGTAGTACGGATGCACATGGATTCCTAATACTCCCTCTGTTCGGTTTTAATTAGTCGACGCGAGGGAGAGAAGAAAATGAACTGTCGATGCTTTCAACTAGAGTCAATTAAATACGAACGGAAGAAGTACGTAGTAGTATTGACAAATATCCGGATCTAGTCTAAAAACAAATTGGCATGTAAATCCTAGTAGTCTACTAAACTAGGATCAATACCCTAGATTAGGGTTGCAAGCGGCGTCCGCGAATCGTCCCGCAAAGCAGAAAATTAGAGCAAATAGTGGTTGAGATTAGAGCAGATTTAAAGCACTCGCACTGAAACTAGCTAGCCCGCTACCCACCCCGCTTGACACCCTGCCCTAGATGTGAATCTACACCAAATATTCAAACAAGGATGAGCAACCGCCAATAAAAATTTATCCGCACATCATCATCTCTACCATACACAAGGGTATGGTGATTTCACATACAGCCATTGTTGCCGCGGGACGAGGATGAGTGATGCGCCGCGGAGAAGGTGCCTCACGCCTCTGTCGCCGCCGCCGTCGAAGAGGAAGTCGAAGCCGCGCGATTGTGGTCCGTCGCCGATATGGAGGTGGAGCTACTAGGGAAGAGATGGAGGTGGAGGTGGAGAGGGAGTGATGGTTTGTACTAGTGGCGGCCGGTGAGGTAGTTATAAATACAGCCTCTCTCTCTTTTTTGGCAAGGAATGCAGCTTCTCTTGGAAGGCAACGAGGCAACGCACTCCAGATTTCGTATATTACTATAATAATATGGGCGGAGAAATTTGGACGCATCTGTGTTGTCTTGTCAAATGAATCACCAGGATTTGCTTTTAGTACTCCAGATTTGGGCGACCCAAGGAAGTAGAGATAGTAATGTACGCCATCTAGCTGCACGCTATCAAATCAAATAAATGGTCATGCCATTTAGTTTTAAGATGGTGCAGCAGTTATTCTGACCAAAGAAACATGCACGTCTGCTGATTATTTCTGATGGGTATACATTTACCGTCCGCTAGCAAAGATTGTTTGGCACATTGTTCTTATGGCTTTCAACATCACACCCCTTAATAATATTATTAATCAATGTTTGGGCAATCAATTGAGTGTGTTAATAAAAAATTAAAACCCACAAATCCAACTGTACTATTTTTAGGGCCATATGAAGGACAAGGAATGATTTTAAATGCCATATGGAGTACCTCCAACCATGTGAAATATGGTTCTGTCATGCAGGTGATACCCATGGCTTCGCATTGGATCTGTATGTTGTCCTACATACAGTCAACTATGAAGTACCACGATTTGGTTTTTGGGTGCAACCGGCTAGAGAATGATGCACGGGTTTGTACAGCCAGTACAATTCACATTAAGATTTTCTGATAGGATGTTGATGTGTATATGTAAGAATCATACACTAGAATGTCTTCTATGTTTAGATGGTTGATCTACGTTTATACTTTCTGTGAACCATGAGGTTAAGACCTTTGTACTGTAATAAAGATTGCTAAATAACAGTATATATGTATGCCTCTAGGGACACTGAAACAGCCAAACAACCATGCATGTGCATAGACCGTATTTGATCAAATTAAAAGAAGCACCTCGGTTCATGCAAATAGCATCAGTTAATCACCTAAGTCCATTAGCAATAAATAGTTAAATAGGAGTCAAGACCAACTGAGCTAGCTAGTAGTATGATCCTACTATTACATAAATATCCCTAACTCTGATTGTCTTTGTTCCAGTCCAGCGCGTTGGTGTAGCTTGGGATGAACCAAAACCCCGTATGCCAGTTGGCCCCTGGACCGCTGCTTGAGAAAGAGATGCTTTGGTGGTCTTCGCCATTTAGACTGAAGCGGAAAATTTCTTGATGTGATGTGTCAAACTGAGAGCCAATGGCCTGAGGCGTGGTGTAGATGCAGTTTCTTCTTGTCAAATATCCTGGGGGAAATGTTGCACCACCCACTGGCATGAAAATCGGATAGTTCAACCCAAGGAACATAGAATAGTCTCCAAGATTAGTAACCCTTTCCCACGGGTTGGCTGGAAGTAACCGACTAGTGTCATTCGAGAATACAATGCAGGTATACCCCGAATAGCTGTGAACAGCGCGACCGCAATGGACAGAAGGGGTACTATCATAATAAGTTGGAGCACCGTCAGCGTCAAAATCCATTACGCCACGTGCATAGACCAGGAGAAGTCTAGAACGATCTTGAGATCTTGCCAGCCACCACGTACGACTATTAGAGTCAAAATCATCATCGCCATCAAATCCAGCCGTCCACGGAAGGAATGGAGCACGGAGCACTATAGGACCTTGAAAAAGGAAAGAACACGTCACATGAAAATATATTTCATGATTTATCTACTAGTGATATTGATTTGATATTGTAGATGCCAATACTAGTACTTTATAAAATCATGGTCGAACAAATGAAAGTCTTTATCAATATTGCATGGCAGCTTTATTGATTCTATTTCTACTCTACCTTAAATTTTCTAGGGAGTAATAATAAAGAAACTTAATTACTAGGGGGCCTTTTTCCTAAGGAACAACATGCACATTAGACCATATACTAAAATTCCTATAGATGTTAAATTCTAAATATGTCCATACCACAAGAGGGTTATGGTGTGCGCCTATGGAATTCCTTTAAGCCAAAAGATGCCAAGACAGTTCAACAAATAAGAGGTGAAATACTATATAAGTTACGTATATAAAAAAGATAGGGAGGAAATGTTACCAAATTGATTAGGATCCCATGCATAAACATTTCCAAGCTCAGTAACGGCGAACACAAGTCCGTTATGTATAATTGCATCGCAGTATATGGCGCCGTACTGAAACTGGTTTTCAAGAATTATCCATGTACCAGGATATTCGGCATGGAGGTAGGCAATTGCAAAGTCGAAGATTGCGACAAGGGAGAAATCTTCATACCCCCGAGCAGCTGTAGGAACTTGGCAAATAGCTATCTTCTGCAGTTGAATAGCAGAACCCTTATACCCGAATATAAGAGGATTGCGTGTGGTTTCAAACTTCTTCCTCAAAGATGGAAGTTTGATCTTGCGATGAGTGTAGACATTGAGGAGGTTCCACTTGCCTTCGGGGCCAACCATGGCGATCCAATCTCCATTGGCACCTGCCCGCTCCTCATCCTTACCGTGTGGCACTAGGCCATCATAGGAGAACCTGTCCAGCGGCACTAGTTTGCACTTGCTGTGCACCGGCAAATCCTCCTTGAACACCCATGGTTTATCCGCCGGGTCACAACAGAGAACACACGGAAGGCCAAACGGCTGAGAAGCAGGCAGAGTGGCACTGTATTTGGCTGACTGAAGAATACTTTTGGAGGAACCGACTAGGGACGCGGCGGTGATGGCGTCGCACTGGCTGATGAGCACTTCAAGGGGGCCTTCCGTAAACACCTTGTGAAACAGCCCAGATCCACAGACCCTGCTCGATTTCGCCATCGCAATGAGGCAGGTGGTACAATGGGGTTGGTATTTTCTTGGGAGATCTACTGATTCGAACTTTGGGAGAGAGATGGCGATCAATGGCGGCAGGTGGGGGTTTGAGTTGGAGAACAGAGGCTCTCAAACTGGGCACTGCTGGATAGGATGCGAAAGCGCCATGGCGGAGACGCAGGCGCGTGCTATGGAAGCTGGGCGGAGTGGGGATAGACGACGGAGGTGAACCGAGACGCTCCTCCTCTTATGCATATACTGCCTACTGCAGTTTCGAGGAGAGTGTGAATGTGTTCAAAAAAAGAGGAGAGTGTGAATGTGTTCAAAAAAAGAGGAGAGTGTGACTGTGACCCGACACCCGAGTAGGAGCAGACGGACTATAGGAGTAGCCCCATCATTACAGAACATTAATCGTGCTTCCTACAATAAATAAGTGAAACATCCCAGGCTTGTGTTGTCTAATCAAATCGATGGCCATGTCAGTATTATGGTGAACAAATAAAACAAATACACACCAACCTTGTTCTTTTTGCAACGTACACCAACCTAGCAAGGCATCAACCTTCTCGCCATCAACTACGACTCCGTGGCTCCGTCCCACCAAAGTTGTCTCAACTTTGTAAAAAAAAACGGTTTTGCTATGTCTCAGTCAACTGAGATTTTCTTAAGTCTAAGTCACTTACAAAAAAGTGCTTTGAGTTGCACTTTTCTGTTAAAAAAGTGCAATTGCACTTTTCTACCAGAAATGTGCAACTGGACCGAGTTGCACTTTTCTTTGAACTGCAGTTGCACTTTTCTGAGGTGACTGAGACTTAAGAAAATCTCAGTCAACTGAGACATAGGCACAAAAAAAATACATCTATCCATCTAAATTTTAACAAAGGTGAGACACTTTTGGTGGGACCGAGGGAGTACAAAAAAACTTTACTACTCCATGCTAGTATCGGCCACTAATTCAAATTTCAACTGAAGGCGTGCTATTTTATGGTCCTGAAAATTGCCAAAAAAAATACAACCCAAAAATGCAACAGATCCATGTTAAGGGGGTACACCCTACGCAATATACATTAAGAAACTTCGAAACTTCAGCGACCTTGTAAGAATGCCCATGACAGTGCAGTTTTGCCAAATTAGGAAGAGACGAAATATGAATTCAACCAAAGAAATCTAAACGAATCCTTAGACAATAGCATAGTTAACACGTTCAGAAAAAAATGATGACTCCAAAAGAACAACATTAGCAAGAAATACTCCATTTTAGTTTGAATTTGCAGTCACATACATATACTAGTAGTACTGCCAAAATACTATAATACTCCGAGCTGCATTCTAGCACTCCAACTAGCTAGCTAATAGTTCTGGAGTAGTAGTACTACTATACAAGTCCAAAATACATCCGAACGAACCCTACTTCGAACTAAACTACTCCCTCCGATCTTCGAGTAACTACATTGCAGTATGACTAAACGAAGATTATTGTATAACCTTCTTGTTGATGCAAACGCAGATAGGCAACACACGCTGCCCTCCATTCTGCTTCGCGTAACGGGGCGGCACCGCCAGGAAAGAAGTGAGCTGCTGCAACATGATCGAGCTAGGCGTCGGGGAGCTCGTCGGCTCGATTACCGCCATCAAGGTGTCCGTCGAGAGGTCACTGGTCCCAGCCGTCGCCGGCGCCGGCGGACCAATCACCAGCAGCTGCGCCTTGTACATCGGAAACAAGCACGCGGCCGACCTGATGCACACACAGGACACAATGGTGGTCGGGCCGAGCGCGCCAACGGTGATGGCGAACACGCTACCGTCTTCTTCCCCACTGCCGATGAACAGGTGTCCCCGCGGTTGTACCGGAACACGAACTATGCACCAGGCGGGTATGCCATACTGGAACGTAAACACTGGGATGGAGTGGGATGCTTGGAGGTGTACCAGGAGCTCCCGCGGCGGGCCGGTGAAGCTGCAGCCGGTATTGATGGCCTCTGTGCAGCCGCACGGACCATGCGGGCACGCGATATAGTGCTTGTAGGACTCCGTGGAGGCGACCAAGCTCTGGCAGCCGACGCACTTGACCATTGCCCCAGATCGATTCGACGGCGGCAATCTTGCCCCAGATCGATTCGACGGCGGCAACCTCGCCGGCTGCTCGCACTTCTTGCACGGGTTCGGCGCAAGCTCGCCGACGCAGCGCCGACAGCCCATATGACCGCCCTTGCACTGCACGGAACAACGTACGTGGCATCAGTTGTCATTGACATTTCTCACAGGTGAACCTAAGAATGAAATCGGAAGGGAGCGACCTTGGATATGGGGGGTTTGAAGGGCAGCAGGCAGAGGGGGCACAAGAAGAGGGCCTCCTCCATCTTCAGAGAAGAGTGATCGGGAAAACGAGAACGGGATGGGTTCTTTTTTTTATACATGCCTTGGAGTGGAGTATGGATACTACTACTTATAGGAAGAACTTCCTTGCTAAGAATCGGCGTCGGCCGTACGCAACCATAGATGCACCAGCGGCTCTGCAGTTTGTCAAAATAAAAGGACAGAGCTGCAGTGACTTGAAGTCTCCAAATCTCATTGTGACTTGGTGCCACCATCTACCAACCATTTGAGATCCAACGTTCCAAACTATCTCTTATTTCGAACCTAAAAACAAAAATTATGAAAAAAATCCAGTAAAATGTAGATGCCTTGTTCTAAAATCTGTGAATATTTCATCCCACTCGGACGATTAGCTTGTGATTAAAGAGCTTTTTACGTATACGAGCACTAGTTTAAACTAAATACTCCCTCTGATTCATATTAATTGACTTCAATATGGATGTATCTAGAACTAAAATGTGTCTAGTACATCCATATTAGAGTCAATTAATATGAACCGGAGGGAGTATATATTTGCTCACAAACCTTTGATTCAAATCGAATGAAACTTCACCAAAATATAAATCGAAATATGCACGATTAACTGGAAGTTCTTGAAATATTTCTGAGCAATTATAATAATTATTTAGTTTAAATTCTAAGTCGATCGCATACATTGGATCTGAGATGGATGGTGGATGGTGGCACCAAGTCACTGTGAGACTTGGAAGTATCAAGTCAGTGAAGCTCTATCCCAAAATAAAAGCTTCGTGAAGGGGGCAGTTTGGTTCAAAAAAGAAGACAGTGCCAAGCAGTTGTCAAACAATACCCATATAGTCAAATGTACTCCCTCTGATTCAAATGAATTGACTCAACTTTGTCTAGATATATGGATGTATCAAGTCACTGAAGCTAAAATAAAAGCTTCATGAAGGGGGAAGTTTGGTTCGAAAAAAATACAGTGCCAAGCAGCTGTCAAATAGTACCATAACGTCAAATGTACTCCCTCCGATTCAAACGAAATGACTCAACTTTGTATTTTGCATGTTAAAGGTTTTTCGTAAAACTTGGCCAATCTTAACATAGTTTGCCTTTCTAAAAAAAGATATAAGCCCTAAGGCTCCTTTGATTCATAGGATGGGAAAACCATAGAAATATGAAAAACATAGGATTGAGATTTAATGGCTAGTTGAATCATATAGGAAGATGAGTTGTGTTTGATTGTGCCAAAGGAAATTTTCCATGAGGTATGACCTAATGTTTTATTCTTATAGGATTTGCACTGCAAGATTCCTATAGGATATGTTCCTATGAATCAAACAACTAGTGTGGGGAAAATTCACATGTGATCTAAATCCTACATAATTCCTATACAAATCCTATATATGAATTTTAGTTGTTAGGTCACTTAAAATGACTTCACTTGAAGGGTTACATTTTTGTTTTTTTCTGAATTAGTAGTGATGCCTAACCATATATATACCTAAACCAAGAGAATCAGCATAAACTTATGTATATTAATAGTAAGCGCATATATGAATGTTTTTTATCTACAAACCCAGGGTCATATATATGTACATAGAAACATGCATATATGCTAGTTTTTGTACCTTGGTGTGTTCCTCTTTTGGGCTATCTCTTTTTTGTTCACCGATTCACAACCAACGCCCTAGATTAATTTGGCTAGACGTATTCAAATAACAAATCATGTATCTACCCCTAACCCTAAACTCTGTCTTATGAAGTCAAGCATGAAGAGAAGTTGTTTTGGGTTTCAAACATGGAAATTTCAAAAACCCTCTCAAAGAGCTTCATTTTGGAGTGACTAAGAAGGATCCATAGGAAACTATGTACTAATACAGTATAATGATCACCCGAGTTATTAGAGCAACAAGTCTGTCACTTACGTGTGGTTCCCATGCGTGAGGTCCCACACTTCAGTGAGCACAAGTCACGTAGTCTTCTTATGTCATATAGTAAGCATTCAATTAAGTTGATAAACAAGGTCTAGACATATCAAACCAGAAAAATCATGTATCTACCCCCTATATATCCCTAAACCCTGACTTATGAAGTCAAGCATGAAGAGAAGAAGTGGTTTTTGGTTTCAAACATGGAAATTTCAAAAACCCTCCCCAAGAGCTTCATTTTGGAGTGACTAGTTAAGACGCATACATGCTTACTTTTTCATATTCATGTTTTAAACTTGTTCAAATCTTGGTCAACAAACCTACGATTTGACGAAGATTCAAATGGGTATAAAAAATTAAAACCAAGGTCTGCTCATGTCATATAGTAAGCATTCAATTAAATTGATAAACAAGGTCTAGACATATTCAAACTAGTAGGAAAATCATGTATCTACCCCCTAACCCTAAACTATGTCTTATGAAGTCAAGCATGCATGAAGAAAAGTGGTTTTTGGTTTTCAAGCATGGAAATTTCAAAAACCCTCCCAAGAGCTACATATTGGAGTGACTAAGAAGGATAGATGCTTAATTTTTCATATTCATGTTTTAAACTTGATTAAATCATGGTCAAACCTAGAATTTGACCAAGATTCAAATGGGCATAAAAATTCAAAAAAAAAACCAATGCACATAGTCATCTTATGTCATGTAGTAAGCATTCAATTAAGTTGATAAACAATGTCTAGACATATTTAAACCAGAAAATTCATGTATCAAGCTAACCCTAACCCCAAACTCTGTCTTATGAAGTCAAGCATGAAGAGAAGTACGTGGTTTTTGGTTTCAAACATGGAAATTTCAAAAACCCTCTCAAGAGCTTCATTTTGGAGTGACTACGAATGATACATGCTTAATTTTTCATATTCATGTTTTAAACTTGTTTAAATCATGGTCAAACCTAGGATTTGGCCAAGATTCAAATGGGCAAAATTTAAAAAAAATCAAGGCACATAGTCTTCTTATGTCATATAGTAAGCATTCAATTAAGTTGATAAACAAGGTCTAGACATATTCAAACGAGAGAAATCATGTATCTACCCCCTAACACTAAACTCTGTCTCATGAAGTCAAGCGCATGCATGAAGATATGTGGTTTTTGGTTTCAAACATGGAAATTTCAAAAACCATCCCAAGAGCTTCATTTCGAAGTGATTAATTAAGAAGCATACATGCATGCTTACTTTTTCATATTCATGTTTTAAACTTATTCAAATCTTGGTGAAACCTAGGATTTGACCAAGATTCAAATGGGTATAAAAATTAAAAAAAAACAAAAAAGGTCTTCTTATGTTATATAGTAGGCATTCAATTAAGTTGATAAACAAGGTCTAGACATATTCAAACAAGAAAAATCAAGCATGTATCTACCCCTAACCCTAAACTCTGTTTCATGAAGTCAAGCATGAAGATATGTGGTTTTTGGTTTCGAACATGGAAATTCAAAAACCCTCCCAAGAGCTTCATTTTGAAGTGACTAAGAAGCATACATGCTTACTTTTTCATATTCATGTTTTTAACTTATTCAAATCTTGGTGGAACCAAGGATTTGACCAAGATTCAAATGGGTATAAAAATTCAATTGATTTGATAAACAAGGTCTACACATATTCAAACCAGGAAAATCATGTATCTACCCCTAACCCTAAACTCTGTCTTATGAAGTCAAGCATGCATGAAGAGAAGTAGTTTTTGGTTTCAAGCATGGAAATTTCGAAAACCCTCCCAAGAGCTACATATTGGAGTGACTAATAGAAGGATAGATGCTTAATTTTTCATATTCATGTTTTAAACTTGTTTAAATCATGGTCAAACCTAGGATTTGACCAAGATTCAAATGGGAATAAAAATTCAAAAGAAAAAAACAATAAAATGAAAAACCAATGCACATAGTCATCTTATGTCATCTATAGTAAGCATTCAATTAAGTTGATAAACAAGGTCTAGACATATTCAAACCAGAAAATTCATGTATCAAGCTACCCCTATCCCCAAACTCTCTCTTATGAAGTCAAGCATGAAGAGAAGTACGCGGTTTTTTGGTTTCAAACATGGAAATTTCAAAAACCCTCTCAAGAGCTTCATTTTGGAGTGACTATGAAGGATACATGCTTAATTTTTCATATTCATGTTTTAAACTTGTTTAAATCATGGTCAAACCTAGGATTTGACCAAGATTCAAATGGGCAAAATTTTAAAAAAATGAAAAATCAAGGCACATAGTCTTCTTATTTTTGGTTTCAAACATGGAAATTTCAAAAACCCTCCCAAAGAGCTTCATTTTGGAGTGACTAAGAAGGATCCATAGGAAACTATGTAGTACTCCCTCCTTCACAGTTTATTAGGTATAGGTAATTTAACATATATAATTTAAATTATATAATACAAAAATTATATCATTAGAAAATAGAACATCTGAACTTTCTAATGATATAATTTTTATAACATATAACTAATGCTAACTTGATCAAATTATAGGATACCCATAGGAAACTATGTACTAATACAGTATAATGATCACCCGAGTTATTAGAGCAACAAGTCTGTCACTTACGTGTGGTTCCCATGCGTGAGGTCCCACACTTCAGTGAGCACAAGTCACGTACGCTAGGTAGGCAAACTCCCAGCCATCTTCTTTGTCAAGAGAGAGGCAACACACACACACACACACACACTCTCTCTCTCTCTCTCTCCAATTATCCACCTCCGTTGGCTGCCGGTTTTGGCAGGTCGTTTCTAGCTCAGCTCGTAGGCCATGGTGTGCAGGCTCTGTAGCCATGGCGATTTGGTCGCGCCAAGTGGTTCGTCCCCGGCTGCGACGAGGATCAATCCGGACGGTGCCTATTAAGGACCCGATCGCATTTCTTGCTTTCAGCATGGGGTCTACCATGTAAATCTTAGGGATTTAGACGTAATTTCCTGTTTATTTTGTGTCCTGCTGTAAACTGCGCTCTGACAACCCTGCACAACAGTCAACATCACCAGAAAAAGGATAGACACCATAAATAAGTGGGGCCCCGTGACTGCTCTCCCTTCGTCTCCTCCCGTGTGATCCCTCTTCCTCCGACTCCCGACCTTGCGGAAAAGAAAAATGAAATGAAAGAGTTTCACTGGACGGGCAAACACATGTGCTGCCTAGTAATAATAATAATAACGTAAAAAAATCGACCTACGAATCTATTATTAAATAAGCTAAACTAGGGTTTTGCCCAGTACTACGGATCAATTTCTGAAAATCCAACTACGGGGTTCGATTTTGGCCTGCTAATATAAAATTATATAATCCGAACTAGTATTCCTCTAAAAAATCATTTTGGTATGCATCGTTTGGTACTTTTCATAGCGAGTGCTTACTCCCTCCGTTAGCAAATAGTCTTCGTATGTCATATAGTAAGCATTCAAGTTGAAAAACAAGCTCTAGACATATTCAAACCAGAAAAATCATGTATCTACCCCCTATATATCCCTAAACCCTGACTTATGAATTCAAGCATGAAGAGAAGTGGTTTTTGGTTTCAATCATGGAAATTTCAAAAACCCTCCCAAGAGCTTCATTTTGGAGTGACTAATTAAGAAGCATACATGCTTACCTTTTCATATTAATGTTTTAAACTTGTTCAAATCTTGGTCAACAAACCTAGGATTTGACGAAGAATCAAATGGGTATAAAAAAATTAAAACCAAGGTCTGCTCATGTCATATAGTGAGCATTCAATTAAATTGATAAACAAGGTCTAGACATATTCAAACTAGCAGGAAAATCATGTATCTACCCCCAACCCTAAACTCTACCTTATGAAGTCAAGCATGCATGAAGAGAAGTGGTTTTTGGTTTTCAAGCATGGAAATTTCAAAAACTCTTATGTCATCTAGTAAGCATTCAATTAAGTTGATAAACAATGTCTAGACATATTCAAACCAGAAAATTTATGTATCAAGCTACCCCTAACCCCAAACTCTGTCTTATGAAGTCAAGCATGAAGAGAAGTACGTGGTTTTTTGGTTTCAAACATGGAAATTTCAAAAACCCTCTCAAGATCGAGCTTCATTTTGGAGTGACTACGAAGGATACATGCTTAATTTTTCATATTCATGTTTTAAACTTGTTTAAATCATGGTCAAACATAGGATTTGACCAAGATTCAAATGGGCATAAAAATTCAAAAAAAAAAACAAAAAAATGAAAAACCAATGCACATAGTCATCTTATGTCATCTAGTAAGCATTCAATTAAGTTGATAAACAAGGTCTAGACATATTCAAACCAAAAAATTCATGTATCAAGCTACCCCTAACCCCAAACTCTGTCTTATGAAGTGAAGCATGAAGAGAAGTACACGGTTTTTTGGTTTCAAACATGGAAATTTCAAAAACCCTCTCAAGAGCTTCCATTTTGGAGTGACTACGAAGGAGACATGCTTAATTTTTCATATTCATGTTTTAAACTTGTTTAAATCATGGTCAAACCTAGGATTTGGCCAAGATTCAAATGGGCAAAATTTTAAAAAAAATCAAGGCACATAGTCTTCTTATGTCATATAGTGTAAGCATTCAATTAAGTCAAGCATGCATGAAGAGAAGTCATGGTTTTTGGTTTCAAACATGGAAATTTCAAAAACCCTACCAAGATCTACATTTTGGAGTGACTAAGAAGGATATATGCTTAATTTTTCATATTCATGTTTTATTAAACTTGTTTAAATCATGGTCAAACCTAGGATTTGACCAAGATTCAAATGGACATAAAAATTCAGAAAAAACAAAAAATGGAAAATCAAGGCACATAGTCTTCTTATGTCACATAGTAAGCATTCAATTAAGTTGATAAACAAGGTCTAGAGATATATTCAAACCAGAGAAATCATGTATCTACCCCTAACCCTAAACTCTATCTCATGAAGTCAAGCATGAAGATATGTGGTTTTTGGTTTCAAACATGGAAATTTCAAAAACCCTCCCAAGAGCTTCATTTTGGAGTGACTAAGAAGGATATATGCTTAATTTTTTATATTCATGTTTTCAACTTGTTTAAATCATGGTCAAACCTAGGATTTGGCCAAGATTCAAATGGGCATAATTTAAAAAAATGGAAAATCAAGGCACATAGTCTTCTTATGTCACATAGTAAGCATTCAATTAAGTTGATAAACAAGGTCTAGACATATTCAAACCAGAGAAATCATGTATCTACCCCCTAACCCTAAACTCTGTCTCATGAAGTCAAGCATGAAGATATGTGGTTTTTGGTTTCAAACATGGAAATTTCAAAAACCCTCCCAAGAGCTTCATTTTGGAGTGACTAAGAAGGACATATGCTTAATTTTTCATATTCATGTTTTCAACTTGTTTAAATCATGGTCAAACTTAGGATTTGACCAAGATTCAAATGGGCATAAAATTAAAAAAACAATAAAATGAAAAACCAATGCACATAGTCGTCTTATGTCATATATATAGTAAGCATTCAATTAAGTTGATAACAAGGTCTAGACATACTCAAACCAGAAAAATCATGTATCTACCCCTAACCCTAAACTTTGTCTTATGAAGTCAAGCATGAAGAGAAGTGGTTTTTGGTTTCAAGCATGGAAATTTCAAAAACCTCCCCAAACTTCATTTTAGAGTGACTAAGAAGGATACAAGCTTCCCTTTTCATTTTCATGTTTTAAACTTGTTTAAATTATCTTGGTCAAATCTAGGATTTGACAAGATTCAAATGGGCAAACATATGATAAGTGATGCAAATATCATTTCTAAGTGCGGGCAAACCAGCCTTTAGCTTAACATATTTCTAAGTACAAGGTTTCAGAAAATTGAGTGGGGGCGGCTGCCCCCCTTGGCTATAGTCTGGATCCGCCCATGCTATAGTTTGAGGCCATTTGGATGACGTCGAAAAAATTCTTTGATTAGAAATGGGGTTGTTCGAACCCCGTAGTTGGATTTTTTGAACCTTGATCTGTAGTACTGGGCAAAACCCTAGTTTAACCTATTTAATTATAGATTCGTAGGTCGATTTTTTTACGTACCTTTTTTATTATTACTCTACTATGCAGCACATATGTGTTTGCCCGTCGAGTGAAACTCGGAGGAAGAGGGATCACTCGGAAGGAGAGAAGAAGGAGGGAGAGCATTATGGTGTCTTCCCTTTTTCGGGTGATGATGTTGACTGTTGTGCAGGGTTTGTCAGTGAGCAGGAGGTGCGAGCGAGCGAGCGAGAGTCGAGCGAGAATGAGAGAGATTTGTTTTTTTTTGTGAGAGGGACAACCGAAGGATCCTGAAGGACCCAGAGACTTCCAATACGCATCCTGATGCGTCTTCTCTTGACAAAGAAAATGGCTAGGAGTTTGCGTACCTATTGCACGTGACTTGTGCTCACTGAAGTGTGGGACCTCACGCATGGGCACCACACGTAAGTGACAGACCTGTTGGTGTAAAAACTCGGTTGATTATTATAGTGCATTAGAACAAAGTTTCCTATGGATTCAAGGGTAGGAAATCCAAGTTAACTCATTTACATGACATTATTTTTTCCATGAAGCAAAGTTAACACATCTATCAATTGGTACATTTTGGAGTGACTAAGAAGGATCCATGCTTACCTTTTCGTTTTCACGTGTTAAACTTGTTTAAATCTTGGTCAAACCTAGGATTTGACAGAGATTCAAATGGGCGGAAAATTCAAAAAAAAAACAGAAAAATGAAAAACCAAAGCACATACGTAGTTTTCTTATGTCATATAGTAAGCATTCAAGTTGATAAACAAGGTCTAGACATATTCAAAACATACAAATCATGTATGTACCCCTAACCCTAAACTATGTCTTATGAAGTCAAGCATGAAGAGAAGTGGTTTTGGGTTTCAAACATGGAAATTTCAAAAACCTCCCAAAAACTTCATTTAGAGTGACTAAGAAGGATAAATGCTTCCCTTTTCATTTTCATGTTTAAATCTTGGTAAAACCTAGGATCTGACCAAGATTCAAATGGGCATCAAAAATAAAAAAATCAGAAAAATGAAAAACCAATGCACATAGTCTTCTTATGTCATATAGTAAGCATTAAAGTTGATAAACAAGGTCTAGACGTATTCAAACCAGAAAATTCATGTATCAAGCTACCCCTAACCCCAAACTCTGTCTTATGAAGTCAAGCATGAAGAGAAGTACACGGTTTTTTGGTTTCAAACATGGAAATTTCAAAAACCCTCTCAAGAGCTTCCATTTTGGAGTGACTACGAAGGAGACATGCTTAATTTTTCATATTCATGTTTTAAACTTGTTTAAATCATGGTCAAACCTAGGATTTGGCCAAGATTCAAATGGGCAAAATTTTAAAAAAAATCAAGGCACATAGTCTTCTTATGTCATATAGTGTAAGCATTCAATTAAGTCAAGCATGCATGAAGAGAAGTCATGGTTTTTGGTTTCAAACATGGAAATTTCAAAAACCCTACCAAGATCTACATTTTGGAGTGACTAAGAAGGATATATGCTTAATTTTTCATATTCATGTTTTATTAAACTTGTTTAAATCATGGTCAAACCTAGGATTTGACCAAGATTCAAATGGACATAAAAATTCAGAAAAAACAAAAAATGGAAAATCAAGGCACATAGTCTTCTTATGTCACATAGTAAGCATTCAATTAAGTTGATAAACAAGGTCTAGAGATATATTCAAACCAGAGAAATCATGTATCTACCCCTAACCCTAAACTCTATCTCATGAAGTCAAGCATGAAGATATGTGGTTTTTGGTTTCAAACATGGAAATTTCAAAAACCCTCCCAAGAGCTTCATTTTGGAGTGACTAAGAAGGATATATGCTTAATTTTTTATATTCATGTTTTCAACTTGTTTAAATCATGGTCAAACCTAGGATTTGGCCAAGATTCAAATGGGCATAATTTAAAAAAATGGAAAATCAAGGCACATAGTCTTCTTATGTCACATAGTAAGCATTCAATTAAGTTGATAAACAAGGTCTAGACATATTCAAACCAGAGAAATCATGTATCTACCCCCTAACCCTAAACTCTGTCTCATGAAGTCAAGCATGAAGATATGTGGTTTTTGGTTTCAAACATGGAAATTTCAAAAACCCTCCCAAGAGCTTCATTTTGGAGTGACTAAGAAGGACATATGCTTAATTTTTCATATTCATGTTTTCAACTTGTTTAAATCATGGTCAAACTTAGGATTTGACCAAGATTCAAATGGGCATAAAATTAAAAAAACAATAAAATGAAAAACCAATGCACATAGTCGATCTTCTTATGTCATATATATAGTAAGCATTCAATTAAGTTGATAACAAGGTCTAGACATATTCAAACCAGAAAAATCATGTATCTACCCCCTAACCCTAAACTTTGTCTTATGAAGTCAAGCATGAAGAGAAGTGGTTTTTGGTTTCAAGCATGGAAATTTCAAAAACCTCCCCAAACTTCATTTTAGAGTGACTAAGAAGGATACAAGCTTCCCTTTTCATTTTCATGTTTTAAACTTGTTTAAATTATCTTGGTCAAATCTAGGATTTGACAAGATTCAAATGGGCAAACATATGATAAGTGATGCAAATATCATTTCTAAGTGCGGGCAAACCAGCCTTTAGCTTAACATATTTCTAAGTACAAGGTTTCAGAAAATTGAGTGGGGGCGGCTGCCCCCCTTGGCTATAGTCTGGATCCGCCCATGCTATAGTTTGAGGCCATTTGGATGACGTCGAAAAAATTCTTTGATTAGAAATGGGGTTGTTCGAACCCCGTAGTTGGATTTTTTTGAACCTTGATCTGTAGTACTGGGCAAAACCCTAGTTTAACCTATTTAATTATAGATTCGTAGGTCGATTTTTTTACGTACCTTTTTTATTATTACTCTACTATGCAGCACATATGTGTTTGCCCGTCGAGTGAAACTCGGAGGAAGAGGGATCACTCGGAAGGAGAGAAGAAGGAGGGAGAGCATTATGGTGTCTTCCCTTTTTCGGGTGATGATGTTGACTGTTGTGCAGGGTTTGTCAGTGAGCAGGAGGTGCGAGCGAGTCGAGCGAGGCCAAGAATGAGAGAGATTTGTTTTTTTTTGTGAGAGGGACAACCGAAGGATCCAGAAGGACCCAGAGACTTCCAATACGCATCCTGATGCGTCTTCTCTTGACAAAGAAAATGGCTGGGAGTTTGCGTACCTATTGCACGTGACTTGTGCTCACTGAAGTGTGGGACCTCACGCATGGGCACCACACGTAAGTGACAGACCTGTTGGTGTAAAAACTCGGTTGATTATTATAGTGCATTAGAACAAAGTTTCCTATGGATTCAAGGGTAGGAAATCCAAGTTAACTCATTTACATGACATTATTTTTTCCATGAAGCAAAGTTAACACATCTATCAATTGGTACATTTTGGAGTGACTAAGAAGGATCCATGCTTACCTTTTCGTTTTCACGTGTTAAACTTGTTTAAATCTTGGTCAAACCTAGGATTTGACAGAGATTCAAATGGGCGGAAAATTCAAAAAAAAAACAGAAAAATGAAAAACCAAAGCACATACGTAGTTTTCTTATGTCATATAGTAAGCATTCAAGTTGATAAACAAGGTCTAGACATATTCAAAACATACAAATCATGTATGTACCCCTAACCCTAAACTATGTCTTATGAAGTCAAGCATGAAGAGAAGTGGTTTTGGGTTTCAAACATGGAAATTTCAAAAACCTCCCAAAAACTTCATTTAGAGTGACTAAGAAGGATAAATGCTTCCCTTTTCATTTTCATGTTTAAATCTTGGTAAAACCTAGGATCTGACCAAGATTCAAATGGGCATCAAAAATAAAAAAAAATCAGAAAAATGAAAAACCAATGCACATAGTCTTCTTATGTCATATAGTAAGCATTAAAGTTGATAAACAAGGTCTAGACATATTCAAACCAGAAAATCATGTATCAAGCTACCCCTAACCCCAAACTCTGTCTTATGAAGTCAAGCATGAAGAGAAGTACACGGTTTTTTGGTTTCAAACATGGAAATTTCAAAAACCCTCTCAAGAGCTTCCATTTTGGAGTGACTACGAAGGAGACATGCTTAATTTTTCATATTCATGTTTTAAACTTGTTTAAATCATGGTCAAACCTAGGATTTGGCCAAGATTCAAATGGGCAAAATTTTAAAAAAAATCAAGGCACATAGTCTTCTTATGTCATATAGTGTAAGCATTCAATTAAGTCAAGCATGCATGAAGAGAAGTCATGGTTTTTGGTTTCAAACATGGAAATTTCAAAAACCCTACCAAGATCTACATTTTGGAGTGACTAAGAAGGATATATGCTTAATTTTTCATATTCATGTTTTATTAAACTTGTTTAAATCATGGTCAAACCTAGGATTTGACCAAGATTCAAATGGACATAAAAATTCAGAAAAAACAAAAAATGGAAAATCAAGGCACATAGTCTTCTTATGTCACATAGTAAGCATTCAATTAAGTTGATAAACAAGGTCTAGAGATATATTCAAACCAGAGAAATCATGTATCTACCCCTAACCCTAAACTCTATCTCATGAAGTCAAGCATGAAGATATGTGGTTTTTGGTTTCAAACATGGAAATTTCAAAAACCCTCCCAAGAGCTTCATTTTGGAGTGACTAAGAAGGATATATGCTTAATTTTTTATATTCATGTTTTCAACTTGTTTAAATCATGGTCAAACCTAGGATTTGGCCAAGATTCAAATGGGCATATTTAAAAAAATGGAAAATCAAGGCACATAGTCTTCTTATGTCACATAGTAAGCATTCAATTAAGTTGATAAACAAGGTCTAGACATATTCAAACCAGAGAAATCATGTATCTACCCCCTAACCCTAAACTCTGTCTCATGAAGTCAAGCATGAAGATATGTGGTTTTTGGTTTCAAACATGGAAATTTCAAAAACCCTCCCAAGAGCTTCATTTTGGAGTGACTAAGAAGGACATATGCTTAATTTTTCATATTCATGTTTTCAACTTGTTTAAATCATGGTCAAACTTAGGATTTGACCAAGATTCAAATGGGCATAAAATTAAAAAAACAAAAAATGAAAAACCAATGCACATAGTCGATCTTCTTATGTCATATATATAGTAAGCATTCAATTAAGTTGATAACAAGGTCTAGACATATTCAAACCAGAAAAATCATGTATCTACCCCTAACCCTAAACTTTGTCTTATGAAGTCAAGCATGAAGAGAAGTGGTTTTTGGTTTCAAGCATGGAAATTTCAAAAACCTCCCCAAACTTCATTTTAGAGTGACTAAGAAGGATACAAGCTTCCCTTTTCATTTTCATGTTTTAAACTTGTTTAAATTATCTTGGTCAAATCTAGGATTTGACAAGATTCAAATGGGCAAACATATGATAAGTGATGCAAATATCATTTCTAAGTGCGGGCAAACCAGCCTTTAGCTTAACATATTTCTAAGTACAAGGTTTCAGAAAATTGAGTGGGGGCGGCTGCCCCCCTTGGCTATAGTCTGGATCCGCCCATGCTATAGTTTGAGGCCATTTGGATGACGTCGAAAAAATTCTTTGATTAGAAATGGGGTTGTTCGAACCCCGTAGTTGGATTTTTTGAACCTTGATCTGTAGTACTGGGCAAAACCCTAGTTTAACCTATTTAATTATAGATTCGTAGGTCGATTTTTTTACGTACCTTTTTTATTATTACTCTACTATGCAGCACATATGTGTTTGCCCGTCGAGTGAAACTCGGAGGAAGAGGGATCACTCGGAAGGAGAGAAGAAGGAGGGAGAGCATTATGGTGTCTTCCCTTTTTCGGGTGATGATGTTGACTGTTGTGCAGGGTTTGTCAGTGAGCGGGAGGTGCGGCGGCGAGTCGAGCGAGGCCGAGAATGAGGGAGATTTGTTTTTTTTGTGAGAGGGACAACCGAAGGATCCTGAAGGACCCAGAGACTTCCAATACGCATCCTGATGCGTCTTCTCTTGACAAAGAAAATGGCTGGGAGTTTGCGTACCTATTGCACGTGACTTGTGCTCACTGAAGTGTGGGACCTCACGCATGGGCACCACACGTAAGTGACAGACCTGTTGGTGTAAAAACTCGGTTGATTATTATAGTGCATTAGAACAAAGTTTCCTATGGATTCAAGGGTAGGAAATCCAAGTTAACTCATTTACATGACATTATTTTTTCCATGAAGCAAAGTTAACACATCTATCAATTGGTACATTTTGGAGTGACTAAGAAGGATCCATGCTTACCTTTTCGTTTTCACGTGTTAAACTTGTTTAAATCTTGGTCAAACCTAGGATTTGACAGAGATTCAAATGGGCGGAAAATTCAAAAAAAAAACAGAAAAATGAAAAACCAAAGCACATACGTAGTTTTCTTATGTCATATAGTAAGCATTCAAGTTGATAAACAAGGTCTAGACATATTCAAAACATACAAATCATGTATGTACCCCTAACCCTAAACTATGTCTTATGAAGTCAAGCATGAAGAGAAGTGGTTTTGGGTTTCAAACATGGAAATTTCAAAAACCTCCCAAAAACTTCATTTAGAGTGACTAAGAAGGATAAATGCTTCCCTTTTCATTTTCATGTTTAAATCTTGGTAAAACCTAGGATCTGACCAAGATTCAAATGGGCATCAAAAATAAAAAAAAATCAGAAAAATGAAAAACCAATGCACATAGTCTTCTTATGTCATATAGTAAGCATTAAAGTTGATAAACAAGGTCTAGACATATTCAAACCAGAAAATCATGTATCTACCCCTAACCCCAAACTCTGTCTTATGAAGTCAAGCATGAAGAGAAGTACGCGGTTTTTTGGTTTCAAACATGGAAATTTCAAAAACCCTCTCAAGAGCTTCCATTTTGGAGTGACTACGAAGGAGACATGCTTAATTTTTCATATTCATGTTTTAAACTTGTTTAAATCATGGTCAAACCTAGGATTTGGCCAAGATTCAAATGGGCAAAATTTTAAAAAAAATCAAGGCACATAGTCTTCTTATGTCATATAGTGTAAGCATTCAATTAAGTCAAGCATGCATGAAGAGAAGTCATGGTTTTTGGTTTCAAACATGGAAATTTCAAAAACCCTACCAAGATCTACATTTTGGAGTGACTAAGAAGGATATATGCTTAATTTTTCATATTCATGTTTTATTAAACTTGTTTAAATCATGGTCAAACCTAGGATTTGACCAAGATTCAAATGGACATAAAAATTCAGAAAAAACAAAAAATGGAAAATCAAGGCACATAGTCTTCTTATGTCACATAGTAAGCATTCAATTAAGTTGATAAACAAGGTCTAGAGATATATTCAAACCAGAGAAATCATGTATCTACCCCCTAACCCTAAACTCTGTCTCATGAAGTCAAGCATGAAGATATGTGGTTTTTGGTTTCAAACATGGAAATTTCAAAAACCCTCCCAAGAGCTTCATTTTGGAGTGACTAAGAAGGACATATGCTTAATTTTTCATATTCATGTTTTCAACTTGTTTAAATCATGGTCAAACTTAGGATTTGACCAAGATTCAAATGGGCATAAAATTAAAAAAACAATAAAATGAAAAACCAATGCACATAGTCGATCTTCTTATGTCATATATATAGTAAGCATTCAATTAAGTTGATAACAAGGTCTAGACATATTCAAACCAGAAAAATCATGTATCTACCCCCTAACCCTAAACTTTGTCTTATGAAGTCAAGCATGAAGAGAAGTGGTTTTTGGTTTCAAGCATGGAAATTTCAAAAACCTCCCCAAACTTCATTTTAGAGTGACTAAGAAGGATACAAGCTTCCCTTTTCATTTTCATGTTTTAAACTTGTTTAAATTATCTTGGTCAAATCTAGGATTTGACAAGATTCAAATGGGCAAACATATGATAAGTGATGCAAATATCATTTCTAAGTGCGGGCAAACCAGCCTTTAGCTTAACATATTTCTAAGTACAAGGTTTCAGAAAATTGAGTGGGGGCGGCTGCCCCCCTTGGCTATAGTCTGGATCCGCCCATGCTATAGTTTGAGGCCATTTGGATG
Organism: Lolium multiflorum; assembly: GCA_030979885.1. NCBI lineage: Eukaryota > Viridiplantae > Streptophyta > Magnoliopsida > Poales > Poaceae > Lolium > Lolium multiflorum. The sequence goes on along the minus strand of CM061753.1, from coordinate 213,522,269 downwards.
ACGTCGAAAAAATTCTTTGATTAGAAATGGGGTTGTTCGAACCCCGTAGTTGGATTTTTTTTGATCTGTAGTACTGGGCAAAACCCTAGTTTAACCTATTTAATTATAGATTCGTAGGTCGATTTTTTACGTACCTTTTTATTATTACTCTACTATGCAGCACATATGTGTTTGCCCGTCGAGTGAAACTCGGAGGAAGAGGGATCACTCGGAAGGAGAGAAGAAGGAGGGAGAGCATTATGGTGTCTCCCCTTTTTCGGGTGATGATGTTGACTTTTGTGCAGGGTTTGTCAGTGAGCAGGAGGTGCGAGCGAGCGAGCGAGCGAGGCCGAGAATGAGAGAGATTTGTTTTTTTTGTGAGAGGGACAACCGAAGGATCCTGAAGGACCCAGAGACTTCCAATACGCATCCTGATGCGTCTTCTCTTGACAAAGAAAATGGCTGGGAGTTTGCGTACCTATTGCACGTGACTTGTGCTCACTGAAGTGTGGGACCTCACGCATGGGCACCACACGTAAGTGACAGACCTGTTGGTGTAAAAACTCGGTTGATTATTATAGTGAATTAGAACAAAGTTTCCTATGGATTCAAGGGTAGGAAATCCAAGTTAACTCATTTACATGACATTATTTTTTCCATGAAGCAAAGTTAACACATCTATCAATTGGTACATTTTGGAGTGACTAAGAAGGATCCATGCTTACCTTTTCGTTTTCACGTGTTAAACTTGTTTAAATCTTGGTCAAACCTAGGATTTGACAGAGATTCAAATGGGCGGAAAATTAAAAAAAAACAGAAAAATGAAAAACCAAAGCACATACGTAGTTTTCTTATGTCATATAGTAAGCATTCAAGTTGATAAACAAGGTCTAGACATATTCAAAACATACAAATCATGTATGTACCCCTAACCCTAAACTATGTCTTATGAAGTCAAGCATGAAGAGAAGTGGTTTTGGGTTTCAAACATGGAAATTTCAAAAGCCTCCCAAAACTTCATTTAGAGTGACTAAGAAGGATAAATGCTTCCCTTTTCATTTTCATCTTTTAAACTTGTTTAAATCTTGGTAAAACCTAGGATCTGACCAAGATTCAAATGGGCATCAAAAATTAAAAAAATCAGAAAGATGAAAAACCAATGCACATAGTCTTCTTATGTCATATAGTAAGCATTAAAGTTGATAAACAAGGTCTAGACGTATTCAAACCAGACAAATCATGTATCTACCCCTAACCCTAAACTCTGTCTTATGAAGTCAAGCATGAAGAGAAGTACGTGGTTTTTGGTTTCAAACATGGAAATTTCAAAAACCCTCTCAAGATCGAGCTTCATTTTGGAGTGACTACGAAGGATACATGCTTAATTTTTCATATTCATGTTTTAAACTTGTTTAAATCATGGTCAAACATAGGATTTGACCAAGATTCAAATGGGCATAAAAATTAAAAAAACAATAAAATGAAAAACCAATGCACATAGTCATCTTATGTCATCTAGTAAGCATTCAATTAAGTTGATAAACAAGGTCTAGACATATTCAAACCAAAAAATTCATGTATCAAGCTACCCCTAACCCCAAACTCTGTCTTATGAAGTCAAGCATGAAGAGAAGTACGCGGTTTTTTGGTTTCAAACATGGAAATTTCAAAAACCCTCTCAAGAGCTTCCATTTTGGAGTGACTACGAAGGATACATGCTTAATTTTTCATATTCATGTTTTAAACTTGTTTAAATCATGGTCAAACCTAGGATTTGGCCAAGATTCAAATGGGCAAAATTTTAAAAAAAATCAAGGCACATAGTCTTCTTATGTCATATAGTAAGCATTCAATTAAGTTGATAAACAAGGTCTAGACATATTCAAACGAGAGAAATCATGTATCTACCCCCTAACCCTAAACTCTGTCTCATGAAGTCAAGCGCATGCATGAAGATATGTGGTTTTTGGTTTCAAACATGGAAATTTCAAAAACCATCCCAAGAGCTTCATTTCGAAGTGATTAATTAAGAAGCATACATGCATGGTTACTTTTTCATAGTCATGTTTTAAACTTATTCAAATCTTGGTGAAACCTAGGATTTGACCAAGATTCAAATGGGTATAAAAATTCAAAAAAAAACAAAAAAGGTCTTCTTATGTTATATAGTAGGCATTCAATTAAGTTGATAAACAAGGTATAGACATATTCAAACAAGAAAAATCATGCATGTATCTACCCCTAACCCTAAACTCTGTTTCATGAAGTCAAGCATGAAGATATGTGGTTTTTGGTTTCGAACATGGAAATTCAAAAACCCTCCCAAGAGCTTCATTTTGAAGTGACTAAGAAGCATACATGCTTACTTTTTCATATTCATGTTTTTAACTTATTCAAATCTTGGTGGAACCAAGGATTTGACCAAGATTCAAATGGGTATAAAAATTCTAAAAAAACAAGTTCTTCTTATGTTATATAGTAAGCATTCAATTATTTTGATAAACAAGGTCTACACATATTCAAACCAGGAAATTATGTATCTACCCCCTAACCCTAAACTCTATCTTATGAAGTCAAGCATGCATGAAGAGAAGTGGTTTTTGGTTTCAAGCATGGAAATTTCAAAAACCCTCCCAAGAGCTTCATTTTGGAGTGACTAAGAAGCATACGTACGTGCTTACTTTTTCATATTCATGTTTTAAACTTGTTCAAATCTTGGTCAAACCTATGATTTGACCAAGATTCAAATGGGTATAAAAAATGAAAACCAAGGTCTTCTTATGTCATATAGCAAGCATTCAATTAAGTTGATAAATAAGGTCTAGACATATTCAAACCAGAAAAATCATGTATCAAGCTACCCCTAACCCCTAATTAACTCTGTCTTATGAAGTCAAGCATGAAGATAAGTATGTGTTTTTTGGTTTCAAACATGGAAATTTCAAAAACCCTCTCAAGATCGAGCTTCATTTTGGAGTGACTACGAAGGATATATACATGCTTACTTTTTCATATTCATGTTTTAAACTTGTTTAAATCATGGTCAAACCTAGGATTTGACAAAGATTCAAATGGGCATAATTTAAAAAAAACAAAAAATGAAAAACCAAGGCACATAGTCTTCTTATGTTATATTGTAAGCATTCAATTAAGTTGATAAACAAGGTCTAGACATATTCAAACCAGAGAAATCATGTATCTACCCCCTAACCTAAACTCTGTCTCATGAAGTCAAGCATGATGATATGTGGTTTTTGGTTTCAAACATGGAAATTTCAAAAACCCTCCCAAGAGCTTCATTTTGAAGTGATTAATTATGAAGCATACATGCATGCTTACTTTTTCATATTCATGTTTTAAACTTATTCAAATCTTGGTGAAACCTAGGATTTGACCAAGATTCAAATCCGTATAAAAATTAAAAAACAAAATAAAAAAACAAGGTCTTCTTATGTTATATAGTAAGCATTCAATTAAGTTGATAAATAAGGTCTAGACATATTCAAACCAGAAAAATCATGTATCTACCCCTAACCCTAAACTTTGTCTTATGAAGTCAAGCATGAAGAGAAGTGGTTTTTGGTTTCAAGCATGGAAATTTCAAAAACCTCCCCAAACTTCATTTTAGAGTGACTAAGAAGGATACAAGCTTCCCTTTTCATTTTCATGTTTTAAACTTGTTTAAATTATCTTGGTCAAATCTAGGATTTGACAAGATTCAAATGGGCAAACATATGATAAGTGATGCAAATATCATTTCTAAGTGCGGGCAAACCAGCCTTTAGCTTAACATATTTCTAAGTACAAGGTTTCAGAAAATTGAGTGGGGGCGGCTGCCCCCCTTGGCTATAGTCTGGATCCGCCCATGCTATAGTTTGAGGCCATTTGGATGACGTCGAAAAAATTCTTTGATTAGAAATGGGGTTGTTCGAACCCCGTAGTTGGAACCTTGATCTGTAGTACTGGGCAAAACCCTAGTTTAACCTATTTAATTATAGATTCGTAGGTCGATTTTTTTACGTACCTTTTTTATTATTACTCTACTATGCAGCACATATGTGTTTGCCCGTCGAGTGAAACTCGGAGGAAGAGGGATCACTCGGAAGGAGAGAAGAAGGAGGGAGAGCATTATGGTGTCTTCCCTTTTTCGGGTGATGATGTTGACTGTTGTGCAGGGTTTGTCAGTGAGCGGGAGGGCGAGCGAGCGAGTCGAGCGAGGCCGAGAATGAGAGAGATTTGTTTTTTTTTGTGAGAGGGACAACGAAGGATCTGAAGGACCCAGACTTCCAATACACATCGATGCGTCTTCTTGACAAAGAAAATGGCGGGAGTTTGCGTACCTATTGCACGTGACTTGTGCTCACTGAAGTGTGGGACCTCACGCATGGGCACCACACGTAAGTGACAGACCTGTTGGTGTAAAAACTCGGTTGATTATTATAGTGCATTAGAACAAAGTTTCCTATGGATTCAAGGGTAGGAAATCCAAGTTAACTCATTTACATGACATTATTTTTTCCATGAAGCAAAGTTAACACATCTATCAATTGGTACATTTTGGAGTGACTAAGAAGGATCCATGCTTACCTTTTCGTTTTCACGTGTTAAACTTGTTTAAATCTTGGTCAAACCTAGGATTTGACAGAAATTCAAATGGGCGGAAAATTCAAAAAAAAAATGAAAAACCAAAGTACATACGTAGTTTTCTTATGTCATATAGTAAGCATTCAAGTTGATAAACAAGGCCTAGACATATTCAAAACATACAAATCATGTATGTACACCTAACCCTAAACTAAGTCTTATGAAGTCAAGCATGAAGAGAAGTGGTTTTGGGTTTCAAACATCAAAAACCTCCCAAAAACTTCATTTAGAGTGACTAAGAAGCATAAATGCTTCCCTTTTCATTTTCATGTTTTAAACTTGTTTAAATCTTGGTAAAACCTAGGATCTGACCAAGATTCAAATGGGCATCAAAAATAAAAAAATCAGAAAAATGAAAAACCAAAGCACATAGTCTTCTTATGTCATATAGTAAGCATTAAAGTTGATAAACAAGGTCTAGACGTATTCAAACCAGACAAATCATGTATCTACCCCTAACCCTAAACTCTGTCTCTTATGAAGTCAAGCATGCATGAAGAGAAGTGGTTTTTGGTTTCAAGCATGGAAATTTCAAAACCCTCCCAAGAGCTACATATTGGAGTGACTAATAGAAGGATAGATGCTTAATTTTTCATATTCATGTTTTAAACTTGTTTAAATCATGGTCAAACCTAGTATTTGACCAAGATTCAAATGGGCATAAAAATTCAAAAGAAAAAAACAATAAAATGAAAAACCAATGCACATAGTCATCTTATGTCATCTAGTAAGCATTCAATTAAGTTGATAAACAAGGTCTAGACATATCCAAACCAGAAAATTCATGTATCAAGCTACCCCTATCCCCAAACTCTCTCTTATGAAGTCAAGCATGAAGAGAAGTACGCGGTTTTTTGGTTTCAAACATGGAAATTTCAAAAACCCTCTCAAGAGCTTCCATTTTGGAGTGACTACGAAGGATACATGCTTAATTTTTCATATTCATGTTTTAAACTTGTTTAAATCATGGTCAAACCTAGGATTTGGCCAAGATTCAAATGGGCAAAATTTTAAAAAAATCAAGGCACATAGTCTTCTTATGTCATATAGTAAGCATTCAATTAAGTTGATAAACAAGGTCTAGACATATTCAAACGAGAGAAATCATGTATCTACCCCTAACCCTAAACTCTGTCTCATGAAGTCAAGCGCATGCATGAAGATATGTGGTTTTTGGTTTCAAACATGGAAATTTCAAAAACCCTCCCAAGAGCTTCATTTCGAAGTGATTAATTAAGAAGCATACATGCATGGTTACTTTTTCATAGTCATGTTTTAAACTTATTCAAATCTTGGTGAAACCTAGGATTTGACCAAGATTCAAATGGGTATAAAAATTAAAAAAAAACAAAAAAGGTCTTCTTATGTTATATAGTAGGCATTCAATTAAGTTGATAAACAAGGTCTAGACATATTCAAACAAGAAAAATCATGCATGTATCTACCCCTAACCCTAAACTCTGTTTCATGAAGTCAAGCATGAAGATATGTGGTTTTTGGTTTCGAACATGGAAATTCAAAAACCCTCCCAAGAGCTTCATTTTGAAGTGACTAAGAAGCATACATGCTTACTTTTTCATATTCATGTTTTTAACTTATTCAAATCTTGGTGGAACCAAGGATTTGACCAAGATTCAAATGGGTATAAAAATTCAAAAAAAACAAGGTCTTCTTATGTTATATAGTAAGCATTCAATTATTTTGATAAACAAGGTCTACACATATTCAAACCAGGAAATTATGTATCTACCCCTAACCCTAAACTCTGTCTTATGAAGTCAAGCATGCATGAAGAGAAGTGGTTTTTGGTTTCAAACATGAAAGCATATAGTCTTCTTATGTCATATAGTAAGCATTAAAGTTGATAAACAAGGTCTAGACATATTCAAACCAGACAAATCATGTATCTACCCCCTAACCCTAAACTCTGTCTTATGAAGTCAAGCATGCATGAAGAGAAGTGGTTTTTGGTTTCAAGCATGGAAATTTCAAAAACCCTCCCAAGAGCTTCATTTTGGAGTGACTAAGAAGCATACGTACGTGCTTACTTTTTCATATTCATGTTTTAAACTTGTTCAAATCTTGGTCAAACCTATGATTTGACCAAGATTCAAATGGGTATAAAAAATGAAAACCAAGGTCTTCTTATGTCATATAGCAAGCATTCAATTAAGTTGATAAATAAGGTCTAGACATATTCAAACCAGAAAAATCATGTATCAAGCTACCCCTAACCCCTAATTAACTCTGTCTTATGAAGTCAAGCATGAAGATAAGTATGTGATTTTTTGGTTTCAAACATGGAAATTTCAAAAACCCTCTCAAGATCGAGCTTCATTTTGGAGTGACTACGAAGGATACATGCTTACTTTTTCATATTCATGTTTTAAACTTGTTTAAATCATGGTCAAACCTAGGATTTGACAAAGATTCAAATGGGCATAATTTAAAAAAAACAAAAAATGAAAAACCAAGGCACATAGTCTTCTTATGTTATATTGTAAGCATTCAATTAAGTTGATAAACAAGGTCTAGACATATTCAAACCAGAGAAATCATGTATCTACCCCCTAACCTAAACTCTGTCTCATGAAGTCAAGCATGATGATATGTGGTTTTTGGTTTCAAACATGGAAATTTCAAAAACTCTCCCAAGAGCTTCATTTTGGAGTGACTAAGAAGGACATATGCTTAATTTTTCATATTCATGTTTTCAACTTGTTTAAATCATGGTCAAACTTAGGATTTGACCAAGATTCAAATGGGCATAAAATTAAAAAAAACAATAAAATGAAAAACCAATGCACATAGTCGATCTTCTTATGTCATATATATAGTAAGCATTCAATTAAGTTGATAACAAGGTCTAGACATATTCAAACGAGAGAAATCATGTATCTACCCCCTAACCCTAAACTCTGTCTCATGAAGTCAAGCGCATGCATGAAGATATGTGGTTTTTGGTTTCAAACATGGAAATTTCAAAAACCCTCCCAAGAGCTTCATTTCGAAGTGATTAATTAAGAAGCATACATGCATGGTTACTTTTTCATAGTCATGTTTTAAACTTATTCAAATCTTGGTGAAACCTAGGATTTGACCAAGATTCAAATGGGTATAAAAATTCAAAAAAAAAACAAAAAAGGTCTTCTTATGTTATATAGTAGGCATTCAATTAAGTTGATAAACAAGGTCTAGACATATTCAAACAAGAAAAATCATGCATGTATCTACCCCTAACCCTAAACTCTGTTTCATGAAGTCAAGCATGAAGATATGTGGTTTTTGGTTTCGAACATGGAAATTCAAAAACCCTCCCAAGAGCTTCATTTTGAAGTGACTAAGAAGCATACATGCTTACTTTTTCATATTCATGTTTTTAACTTATTCAAATCTTGGTGGAACCAAGGATTTGACCAAGATTCAAATGGGTATAAAAGTTCAAAAAAAACAAGGTCTTCTTATATGTTATATAGTAAGCATTCAATTGATTTGATAAACAAGGTCTACACATATTCAAACCAGGAAAATCATGTATCTACCCCTAACCCTAAACTCTGTCTTATGAAGTCAAGCATGCATGAAGAGAAGTTTTTGGTTTCAAGCATGGAAATTTCGAAAACCCTCCCAAGAGCTACATATTGGAGTGACTAATAGAAGGATAGATGCTTTTTTCATATTCATGTTTTAAACTTTTTAAATCATGGTCAAACCTAGGATTTGACCAAGATTCAAATGGGCATAAAAATTCAAAAGAAAAAAACAATAAAATGAAAAACCAATGCACATAGTCATCTTATGTCATCTATAGTAAGCATTCAATTAAGTTGATAAACAAGGTCTAGACATATTCAAACCAGAAAATTCATATATCAAGCTACCCCTATCCCCAAACTCTCTCTTATGAAGTCAAGCATGAAGAGAAGTACGCGGTTTTTTGGTTTCAAACATGGAAATTTCAAAAACCCTCTCAAGAGCTTCATTTTGGAGTGACTATGAAGGATACATGCTTAATTTTTCATATTCATGTTTTAAACTTGTTTAAATCATGGTCAAACCTAGGATTTGACCAAGATTCAAATGGGCAAAATTTTAAAAAATGAAAAATCAAGGCACATAGTCTTCTTATTTTTGGTTTCAAACATGGAAATTTCAAAAACCCTCCCAAAGAGCTTCATTTTGGAGTGACTAAGAAGGATCCATAGGAAACTATGTAGTACTAATACAGTATAATGATCACCCGAGTTATTAGAGCAACAAGTCTGTCACTTACGTGTGGTTCCCATGCGTGAGGTCCCACACTTCAGTGAGCACAAGTCACGTACGCTAGGTAGGCAAACTCCCAGCCATCTTCTTTGTCAAGAGAGAGGCATCAACACACACACACTCTCTCTCTCTCTCTCTCTCTCCAATTATCCACCTCCGTTGGCTGCCGGTTTTGGCAGGTCGTTTCTAGCTCAGCTCGTAGGCCATGGTGTGCAGGCTCTGTAGCCATGGCGATTTGGTCGCGCCAAGTGGTTCGTCCCCGGCTGCGACGAGGATCAATCCGGACGGTGCCTATTAAGGACCCGATCGCATTTCTTGCTTTCAGCATGGGGTCTACCATGTAAATCTTAGGGATTTAGACGTAATTTCCTGTTTATTTTGTGTCCTGCTGTAAACTGCGCACTGACAACCCTGCACAACAGTCAACATCACCAGAAAAAGGATAGACACCATAAATAAGTGGGGCCCCGTGACTGCTCTCCCTTCGTCTCCTCCCGTGTGATCCCTCTTCCTCCGACTCCCGACCTTGCGGAAAAGAAAAATGAAATGAAAGAGTTTCACTGGACGGGCAAACACATGTGCTGCCTAGTAATAATAATAATAACGTAAAAAAATCGACCTACAGCTAAACTAGGGTTTTGCCCAGTACTACGGATCAATTTCTGAAAATCCAACTACGGGGTTCGATTTTGGCCTGCTAATATAAAATTATATAATCCGAACTAGTATTCCTCTAAAAAATCATTTTGGTATGCATCGTTTGGTACTTTTCATAGCGAGTGCTTACTCCCTCCGTTAGCAAATAGTCTTCGTATGTCATATAGTAAGCATTCAAGTTGAAAAACAAGCTCTAGACATATTCAAACCAGAAAAATCATGTATCTACCCCCTATATATCCCTAAACCCTGACTTATGAATTCAAGCATGAAGAGAAGTGGTTTTTGGTTTCAATCATGGAAATTTCAAAAACCCTCCCAAGAGCTTCATTTTGGAGTGACTAATTAAGAAGCATACATGCTTACCTTTTCATATTAATGTTTTAAACTTGTTCAAATCTTGGTCAACAAACCTAGGAACGAAGAATCAAATGGGTATAAAAAAATTAAAACCAAGGTCTGCTCATGTCATATAGTGAGCATTCAATTAAATTGATAAACAAGGTCTAGACATATTCAAACTAGCAGGAAAATCATGTATCTACCCCCAAACCCTAAACTCTACCTTATGAAGTCAAGCATGCATGAAGAGAAGTGGTTTTTGGTTTTCAAGCATGGAAATTTCAAAAACTCTTATGTCATCTAGTAAGCATTCAATTAAGTTGATAAACAATGTCTAGACATATTCAAACCAGAAAATTTATGTATCAAGCTACCCCTAACCCCAAACTCTGTCTTATGAAGTCAAGCATGAAGAGAAGTACGTGGTTTTTGGTTTCAAACATGGAAATTTCAAAAACCCTCTCAAGATCGAGCTTCATTTTGGAGTGACTACGAAGGATACATGCTTAATTTTTCATATTCATGTTTTAAACTTGTTTAAATCATGGTCAAACATAGGATTTGACCAAGATTCAAATGGGCATAAAAATTCAAAAAAAACAATAAAATGAAAAACCAATGCACATAGTCATCTTATGTCATCTAGTAAGCATTCAATTAAGTTGATAAACAAGGTCTAGACATATTCAAACCAAAAAATTCATGTATCAAGCTACCCCTAACCCCAAACTCTGTCTTATGAAGTGAAGCATGAAGAGAAGTACACGGTTTTTTGGTTTCAAACATGGAAATTTCAAAAACCCTCTCAAGAGCTTCCATTTTGGAGTGACTACGAAGGAGACATGCTTAATTTTTCATATTCATGTTTTAAACTTGTTTAAATCATGGTCAAACCTAGGATTTGGCCAAGATTCAAATGGGCAAAATTTTAAAAAAAATCAAGGCACATAGTCTTCTTATGTCATATAGTGTAAGCATTCAATTAAGTCAAGCATGCATGAAGAGAAGTCATGGTTTTTGGTTTCAAACATGGAAATTTCAAAAACCCTACCAAGATCTACATTTTGGAGTGACTAAGAAGGATATATGCTTAATTTTTCATATTCATGTTTTATTAAACTTGTTTAAATCATGGTCAAACCTAGGATTTGACCAAGATTCAAATGGGCATAAAAATTCAGAAAAAACAAAAAATGGAAAATCAAGGCACATAGTCTTCTTATGTCACATAGTAAGCATTCAATTAAGTTGATAAACAAGGTCTAGAGATATATTCAAACCAGAGAAATCATGTATCTACCCCTAACCCTAAACTCTATCTCATGAAGTCAAGCATGAAGATATGTGGTTTTTGGTTTCAAACATGGAAATTTCAAAAACCCTCCCAAGAGCTTCATTTTGGAGTGACTAAGAAGGATATATGCTTAATTTTTTATATTCATGTTTTCAACTTGTTTAAATCATGGTCAAACCTAGGATTTGGCCAAGATTCAAATGGGCATAATTTAAAAAAAAATGGAAAATCAAGGCACATAGTCTTCTTATGTCACATAGTAAGCATTCAATTAAGTTGATAAACAAGGTCTAGACATATTCAAACCAGAGAAATCATGTATCTACCCCCTAACCCTAAACTCTGTCTCATGAAGTCAAGCATGAAGATATGTGGTTTTTGGTTTCAAACATGGAAATTTCAAAAACCCTCCCAAGAGCTTCATTTTGGAGTGACTAAGAAGGACATATGCTTAATTTTTCATATTCATGTTTTCAACTTGTTTAAATCATGGTCAAACTTAGGATTTGACCAAGATTCAAATGGGCATAAAATTAAAAAAAACAATAAAATGAAAAACCAATGCACATAGTCGATCTTCTTATGTCATATATATAGTAAGCATTCAATTAAGTTGATAACAAGGTCTAGACATATTCAAACCAGAAAAATCATGTATCTACCCCCTAACCCTAAACTTTGTCTTATGAAGTTAAGCATGAAGAGAAGTGGTTTTGGTTTCAAGCATGGACATTTCAAAAACCTCCCCAAACTTCATTTTAGAGTGACTAAGAAGGATACAAGCTTCCCTTTTCATTTTCATGTTTTAAACTTGTTTAAATTATCTTGGTCAAATCTAGGATTTGACAAGATTCAAATGGGCAAACATATGATAAGTGATGCAAATATCATTTCTAAGTGCGGGCAAACCAGCCTTTAGCTTAACATATTTCTAAGTACAAGGTTTCAGAAAATTGAGTGGGGGCGGCTGCCCCCTTGGCTATAGTCTGGATCCGCCCATGCTATAGTTTGAGGCCATTTGGATGACGTCGAAAAAATTCTTTGATTAGAAATGGGGTTGTTCGAACCCCGTAGTTGGATTTTTTGAACCTTGATCTGTAGTACTGGGCAAAACCCTAGTTTAACCTATTTAATTATAGATTCGTAGGTCGATTTTTTTACGTACCTTTTTTATTATTACTCTACTATGCAGCACATATGTGTTTGCCCGTCGAGTGAAACTCGGAGGAAGAGGGATCACTCGGAAGGAGAGAAGAAGGAGGGAGAGCATTATGGTGTCTTCCCTTTTTCGGGTGATGATGTTGGCTTTTGTGCAGGGTTTGTCGGTGAGCGGGAGGTGTGAGCGAGCGAGCGAGGCGAGAATGAGGCAGATTTGTTTTTTGTGAGAGGGACAACCGAAGGATCTGAAGGACCGGAGACTTCCAATACGCATCTGATGCGTCTTCTCTTGACAAAGAAAATGGCTAGGAGTTTGCGTACCTATTGCACGTGACTTGTGCTCACTGAAGTGTGGGACCTCACGCATGGGCACCACACGTAAGTGACAGACCTGTTGGTGTAAAAACTCGGTTGATTATTATAGTGCATTAGAACAAAGTTTCCTATGGATTCAAGGGTAGGAAATCCAAGTTAACTCATTTACATGACATTATTTTTTCCATGAAGCAAAGTTAACACATCTATCAATTGGTACATTTTGGAGTGACTAAGAAGGATCCATGCTTACCTTTTCGTTTTCACGTGTTAAACTTGTTTAAATCTTGGTCAAACCTAGGATTTGATAGAGATTCAAATGGGCGGAAAATTCAAAAAAAAAACAGAAAAATGAAAAACCAAAGCACATACGTAGTTTTCTTATGTCATATAGTAAGCATTCAAGTTGATAAACAAGGTCTAGACATATTCAAAACATACAAATCATGTATGTACCCCTAACCCTAAAATATGTCTTATGAAGTCAAGCATGAAGAGAAGTGGTTTTGGGTTTCAAACATGGAAATTTCAAAAACCTCCCAAAAACTTCATTTAGAGTGACTAAGAAGGATAAATGCTTCCCTTTTCATTTTCATGTTTAAATCTTGGTAAAACCTAGGATCTGACCAAGATTCAAATGGGCATCAAAAATAAAAAAAAATCAGAAAAATGAAAAACCAATGCACATAGTCTTCTTATGTCATATAGTAAGCATTAAAGTTGATAAACAAGGTCTAGACATATTCAAACCAGAAAATTCATGTATCAAGCTACCCCTAACCCCAAACTCTGTCTTATGAAGTCAAGCATGAAGAGAAGTACACGGTTTTTTGGTTTCAAACATGGAAATTTCAAAAACCCTCTCAAGAGCTTCCATTTTGGAGTGACTACGAAGGAGACATGCTTAATTTTTCATATTCATGTTTTAAACTTGTTTAAATCATGGTCAAACCTAGGATTTGGCCAAGATTCAAATGGGCAAAATTTTAAAAAAAATCAAGGCACATAGTCTTCTTATGTCATATAGTGTAAGCATTCAATTAAGTCAAGCATGCATGAAGAGAAGTCATGGTTTTTGGTTTCAAACATGGAAATTTCAAAAACCCTACCAAGATCTACATTTTGGAGTGACTAAGAAGGATATATGCTTAATTTTTCATATTCATGTTTTATTAAACTTGTTTAAATCATGGTCAAACCTAGGATTTGACCAAGATTCAAATGGACATAAAAATTCAGAAAAAACAAAAAATGAAAAACCAAAGCACATAGTCTTCTTATGTCATATAGTAAGCATTAAAGTTGATAAACAAGGTCTAGACGTATTCAAACCAGACAAATCATGTATCTACCCCTAACCCTAAACTCTGTCTTATGAAGTCAAGCATGCATGAAGAGAAGTGGTTTTTGGTTTCAAGCATGGAAATTTCAAAAACCCTCCCAAGAGCTACATATTGGAGTGACTAATAGAAGGATAGATGCTTAATTTTTCATATTCATGTTTTAAACTTGTTTAAATCATGGTCAAACCTAGTATTTGACCAAGATTCAAATGGGCATAAAAAATCAAAAGAAAAAACAATAAAATGAAAAACCAATGCACATAGTCATCTTATGTCATCTAGTAAGCATTCAATTAAGTTCATAAACAAGGTCTAGACATATCCAAACCAGAAAATTCATGTATCAAGCTACCCCTATCCCAAACTCTCTCTTATGAAGTCAAGCATGAAGAGAAGTACGCGGTTTTTTGGTTTCAAACATGGAAATTTCAAAAACCCTCTCAAGAGCTTCCATTTTGGAGTGACTACGAAGGATACATGCTTAATTTTTCATATTCATGTTTTAAACTTGTTTAAATCATGGTCAAACCTAGGATTTGGCCAAGATTCAAATGGGCAAAATTTTAAAAAAAAAGGCACATAGTCTTCTTATGTCATATAGTAAGCATTCAATTAAGTTGATAAACAAGGTCTAGACATATTCAAACGAGAGAAATCATGTATCTACCCCTAACCCTAAACTCTGTCTCATGAAGTCAAGCGCATGCATGAAGATATGTGGTTTTTGGTTTCAAACATGGAAATTTCAAAAACCCTCCCAAGAGCTTCATTTCGAAGTGATTAATTAAGAAGCATACATGCATGGTTACTTTTTCATAGTCATGTTTTAAACTTATTCAAATCTTGGTGAAACCTAGGATTTGACCAAGATTCAAATGGGTATAAAAATTCAAAAAAAAAACAAAAAGGTCTTCTTATGTTATATAGTAGGCATTCAATTAAGTTGATAAACAAGGTCTAGACATATTCAAACAAGAAAAATCATGCATGTATCTACCCCTAACCCTAAACTCTGTTTCATGAAGTCAAGCATGAAGATATGTGGTTTTTGGTTTCGAACATGGAAATTCAAAAACCCTCCCAAGAGCTTCATTTTGAAGTGACTAAGAAGCATACATGCTTACTTTTTCATATTCATGTTTTTAACTTATTCAAATCTTGGTGGAACCAAGGATTTGACCAAGATTCAAATGGGTATAAAAATTCAAAAAAAACAAGGTCTTCTTATGTTATATAGTAAGCATTCAATTATTTTGATAAACAAGGTCTACACATATTCAAACCAGGAAATTATGTATCTACCCCCTAACCCTAAACTCTGTCTTATGAAGTCAAGCATGCATGAAGAGAAGTGGTTTTTGGTTTCAAGCATGGAAATTTCAAAAACCCTCCCAAGAGCTTCATTTTGGAGTGACTAAGAAGCATACATACGTGCTTACTTTTTCATATTCATGTTTTAAACTTGTTCAAATCTTGGTCAAACCTATGATTTGACCAAGATTCAAATGGGTATAAAAAATGAAAACCAAGGTCTTCTTATGTCATATAGCAAGCATTCAATTAAGTTGATAAATAAGGTCTAGACATATTCAAACCAGAAAAATCATGTATCAAGCTACCCCTAACCCCTAATTAACTATGTCTTATGAAGTCAAGCATGAAGATAAGTATGTGGTTTTTGGTTTCAAACATGGAAATTTCAAAAACCCTCTCAAGATCGAGCTTCATTTTGGAGTGACTACGAAGGATACATGCTTACTTTTTCATATTCATGTTTTAAACTTGTTTAAATCATGGTCAAACCTAGGATTTGACAAAGATTCAAATGGGCATAATTTAAAAAAAACAAAAAATGAAAAACCAAGGCACATAGTCTTCTTATGTTATATTGTAAGCATTCAATTAAGTTGATAAACAAGGTCTAGACATATTCAAACCAGAGAAATCATGTATCTACCCCCTAACCTAAACTCTGTCTCATGAAGTCAAGCATGATGATATGTGGTTTTTGGTTTCAAACATGAAAATTTCAAAAACCCTCCCAAGAGCTTCATTTTGAAGTGATTAATTATGAAGCATACATGCATGCTTACTTTTTCATATTCATGTTTTAAACTTATTCAAATCTTGGTGAAACCTAGGATTTGACCAAGATTCAAATCCGTATAAAAATTAAAAAACAAAATAAAAAAACAAGGTCTTCTTATGTTATATAGTAAGCATTCAATTAAGTTGATAAATAAGGTCTAGACATATTCAAACCAGAAAAATCATGTATCTACCCCTAACCCTAAGCATGTATCTCGGTTGTTTGCGCTATGATACAATATCTACCTATGTTACACTAATCTCCTCTCTCCTACTTAATTAGCTGCCACATCAGCAGTTTTGTGGGACCAATGTGTATGATACTAGCTATGATACTAGCACTATCATGTGGGTACCTAAATCTCGAGTCAAAGTTTGACACGAGACCGATGTGGACTTTATTAATGGTGGAAGGGAGTAACAATCATAAGCACATTATTATTATTGATTGAACAACATTTTATTTGATGTGCCATAAGAAGTTTAGAAACTCCTAGCCCCTGGAGGTGGCGTTTTGGCACACACGTGCATATGCACCGATTATTGAAAATAATAAAAAAACAATTATATAAATGTTAAAAAAATCTGACATAATTTTTTTGGTATACATTGTGACATCCTATGTTCGTTCATAAGTTTTCGTGGAAAAACAACATTTTGTGTGGTGTGTACAAAAAAGGCAAAAAATGTACGTAGTCGTGTTACAGCATCAAAATTTGTCTTTTTTACAGGAGCCACATATTTTTTTAAAAAAACTTATGTACCAACATAAAATGTCTAGATATACATGTAAAATTTCAGTTTAGAATTTTTGGACACTTTGAAATGTGGATTCACATAATGGATTCCTCTACCTCGACCCCCTTGGATTCCTGAACAGACTTACAGTACTACTAGTAGGGCCTACTATTTATTATTATTATTACCTACTGCAGGCAAAATTTAATCTCATCGAGCGGTAAAATTCCCCGCCAACGCCCAAATATCTCGCGCCGCAAAGTTTCAGATCTGCGAATATTTTTTCCCTCAAAAGAAGGACTGCGAAATTCCCTTTTTCTCCTCTATCGCCCAGCTTCGCCCTAGTTTCGCCCGCAAGCCCTCAGAGAAACCGCTCCTCTTACCTACCTCCCACCTTCACGGCCGCCGCACCGGAAAATCACCGCCGCACTTCGCCGTTCAAGCTGCCACGGCTTCAAACCTCGAGGCTGCCCTATCCGCTTGATCCACCTACTCCGGCGTCCACCGCACCGTATCTCGTTCGCCGACTCTATCGACCACCGCACCTGACCAGCTTCGCCGACACCGACGTCCCCGTGCACTGCACATCATCTGCTTCACCGACCTTCTACTTCGGCCGGCGCGCTGAACACTTCATCGACCGCCCAGCATGTCCTTCTCCGACCCCCCAAGATCTGCTTCCCCGGCACCCACCGCAACAGCAGTCCCCTCGCCGACCTCCGCGTCACCCGTAAGAACGCGGAACACGTCTAAACGCCGCCCAGAAATAGGTAACCAGACATCCCTGCGCGTTTTGTTCTGTTAGGAGTATTGCAGCTGACTGTATTTCTGAATTCGTGCTAGTATATTTTTAACTTACAAGTGCTTTCGTTTGTAACAACCTCATCCTTTAGATTTAAACACGACGCATAAGTATTTTTTTCCGTGACCTAACCCACCCATTTGCTGAAACTCTACATGGTATCAGAGCCTAGGTTTCCTTCCTGCTAGTGCTAGCCGCCCCAAACAGTACCATACAAGTTCTTCCTTTGACCACAAAAACCACCGTTGAGATGTAGAAATCCAGGCGGCGGGAGGCCGCATCAGGTGCTCTGCGTGGGTTGCGGCTATCACACACAGCGATGCGAGTTGTGTGAGATCGGCGGCTGCTCGCGCGGGGACAAAGAAGAGGGTCAAGATCGTTTTGGTTTAGAAAGGAGAGAAGAGGAAGTGAATCCGTGGCAGAGAGATCTGGATCCGTGCGAGGGGGAGATGTTGGAGGCGTGCGGAGTGGGCCGAGCCTTTGAGCGCAGGGCGGAGCCGGAGGTTGGTGCTGGACGTTGACCAGCGCGAGCCGGTCGATGTGGCCAGGTGCGGTCCGCCAGGTTGGCCAGGGCGCGCAGACGAGGCGCCATCCGAGTGGAAGTGAGGAGAAAATGGAGATGTGAGGCTGTGAGGATATGTTGTGATGGAGTTGATGAGGCTGCGATTGAGTCGTGATGGAGTTGATGAGGCTGCGGTTTAGTGGTGATGGTGATGGTTGTGGATATGTCCAGGGGAAAGGCATGCGTGCCTGAGGTGAGACTGGTTGAGGCCTGACCGGGGGATAGGCATGGGTGCTTGAGGAGTGGATGGTTGAGGCAGGAGTTGGCTGGGGGTTTGTGGGAGAGACGGAAGAGGTCAGTGGCCGGGCAGAGTGGAGAAGAGAGGCTGAGGACATTGAGGCGAGTGTGGATGGTTCTGCGGAACTTGTGTGGTGAGGCAGCCGGGGTTGTTGAGGATGTGTATGGTTAGGAGTTGTTCGTATCCCAGATGGTTGAAGCTGGATGTCTTCGCTGCTGATGAAGAGATGAATCGAGATGACAAGATGATGAAAAGTGCAATGCTGTGTCATGTATCCTAGGAGTTATGCTGAAAGTTCATTACTCGTAGTTGTCATATGTGTCATGTTGTTGCAAGATGGCCATGGTTGTTTACCCATGATCATCTTGAGGGGGTGTGTTGGACCATGAGTGAGTTTAGTAGTAGCGCTGTAGTAATATTGTATCCAGTGTGAGGCCCATAGAGGCCCATGTCCAGTGGTATTGTAACCCTAACTCAGATGATATAAATACAGAGTGTCGTGGTCTGAGTGACCTAACCCACCCATTCGCTGAAACTCTACAAAATATGAGCCACCAATCATGAGCGTTGAATGCTCTACATGTCCACGATTGACAACAACAACAACACCACCAACAACAAAGCTTTATTCCCAAACAAGTTGGGGTAGGCTATACAAGTCCACCATTGACACGATTACAATTTCTCACTATTTGGCCGTAGGCTACTGCTCTAGTTACATCATGTTTGATATCTTTCTGCGATCCTGTATTACATGTTTATGCACGTCATAATGTTTCTACTACTGTTTGGTGTCAATTTAATTATAGCAAATCCTTGACTCGTAACTGTTTGTTGTTATTACACGTGCAGCAGGCACATCTTACACTCAGAAACGTAGAGTAAAGCTCGCCTATAATCATGTAAGTACCTGCTGTTTTTTGTATATTGCTTAATGCAAACTTCTATATCTTGGATCCTGTTTCTGTTTACAATTGGCCTCTCCTTCATGCAGAGGAGAAACAGTGTGGCACCAGGTTCTTCTGCCCAAGTACCTGATGAGGTCCGTGTGACTCAAAAAAAAGCTCACGTAAGTTCCCTGTTTTTTTTGGAATGTTAATTTACCTCCTGTGCGTAGTTCAATTGCATCATTTTCTGTATGTTGCACTACCTAAGTTGCCTAATGGAATCTAATAAAATATAAACAATGACCATATGGAACATTGCACACTGCCTTTGACCCATCTGGCATCCGGCATGCCTGGGTATAAGTTACATGATTTGGCTATGTTAAACAAGTCCTAAAATTCTATTATGTTAATTTTTTGCCTGTTGCTTCATTGAGTTTGCCTGTTGTTCCATGGCTAGTGCATGAAGTTTGATAGAAATGATCCTAGCTGAAATGATGCACTTCGTGTTTTTTTATTGCTTTATTCCTAACCTAGCTTCCTATTCTACTTGAAACATGATTGCTTTATTCCTAACCTAGCTTCATATTCTACTTGAAACATGATTGCTTTATTCCTAACCTTGCTTCCTATTCTACTTGAAACATTGTGAAAAAATAGTTATATTACTTGTTTAAATGTCTAGCTTTGTTTTTCTGAGTCCCATTGACATGATGTGGTATATCCATATTCAAATGATCTGGCTGTTTATATAATACGCTCCATGTTCAATTGCTTCATTCATTTTCTAGTAATCTACTAGTAAGTAGCACGTGCTTTGCACGTCACGACATATATAATTTTAAAATATATTTCCATATTTTATTTGATGTTGATAATTATTATTTTTTGCTAAAATTAGTCACAAAGCCTAAAGTTTGGCTTTTGAAAAACTAATACACCCTAAAAGAAGTAATGGAAGGAGTAATATGTGAGTTCATTACAATTAAGTTTTTTAGTCAGTATGAAATAGAAGTATACCCTAATACGAAAGTGACAAAACTTTTTCATGGACACCCCATTAGGATTATGTATATTTTTGTGATTAGAGTCGAGAATTTTTAAGGATCTATCTTACCTTTTGCGGCATGCATATTGCACGGCAAGACTATCTAATTTATATATTTCTACCATATTTTTTGAAATTTAAAATACATTATCCAATATCTATGTATAAATTTACTACCTCAATACTTTTTATGTGACCCACACATGGCCACCGTTAGATTTTATATCAAAACTGGGTTGTCATGGGGAAAAAAGTTAGACCTTAATATGAGTAAATACGAAATATTAGTACTAAATTAATATATAATATTTTATCAGCCTTGGTTGGTGGACCAATGAACTTAGTATCTTTGAGCTTGAAGATGGTTCTTGTAACATAGTAATTGCTATTTGTTTTCCTAGCACAGAATTATATATCAATATCTTCACATAACCATGTACGATGAAGATGATATTTTTCATAACACAGTGCCAATGTAGACGATGGCTTGTGCTTCTATAAACTCCCAAAATAAAAATGTTTTCTTGAGTAAAACAAAAGAACGGCTGAGATTAAATGATACATGTTTGCCGTGTATTGTATTGCATTTTAACTTGTTTTGTCTTAGTTTCAGCCTGCAAACAAAGCTGTAATGTCAGTAGGGACAACCCATTTATCAAGTGTTGCGGTCATTTCACAGAGCAACAGTGACAGTGGCACGTGCTCTCATTGGTCCACTGAGTCCAGTACACCAACCATTCCAGAAGAAATAGATGTACGAGGCTCTATTTTGGATTGCTTGCTATGTTATATCAGCTCAATGATGCTCTTGAAATTGGAGGTCTTTTATTGCATCATATGATGTTGTAACTTGTTTTATCTAAATTTCAGGCTTCAAATAAAGCTACAAAGCCAGAAGCAAGGGCCAATGCCTCAAGTATTGATGTTTCACAAAGCAGCAGTGAGAGTGCATATTGCTCGCATAGGCCCATGGTATCTATTGCTCAACTTAATCCGGCACAAAGAGATTTCGGGGATGCACTCCAAGAGGCAGTTGATATATTTGGGCGGGAAAACAAAGATGCTGATGAAATAATTGCCAACACACGCCAAGAGATACATGAATTGAAAAATAGGCAAACTTTGACAGAAAATGTTCTAAAGAATCTCCTATGCACTTGTCATGGTAAGCCAGTTGTGATGTGTCTGGGAATTGAAGGTGTCTAAATAAACTTTGATTCTGTTGTTCAGTCAAGTGGACTGCTGATGCCAATGCTGTAATTAATTACTGCTCAAAATTTCGTTCAAAATTTCGTGGTCTGTAATAATTGCAAATTTTGTTGTTGTACTAAAATTAGATATGTTCCATGTGGCTGCTGTGTTTTGTGTGAAATAATATAATGATGTGTACTTCAATTAAACCATAAATCGGCTGCATGCTGAAAATTTGAATCTGAGCGCACGTGTGAACTATTTTCTGCTCGTAATGCAATAAAGGCTGTTTCTTCGAAGACTATGAACATGGTAGCCCATTAATAATACCTTAATAATTATGCCTGCTAGCAAGATAGACGGTCCTTATTATAGTCAGGCATGCCAACTTGTATGATTAAAAGTAGTTCGTACACATTAAATCTACCATCTGCATTTTTCTCTGTAATAACTTTTCTTTTTACACAACTCAAAACTTGTCATGCTAATATGAAATTCGAGATGGCAAAACATGGGAAAGATAAAGATATCTCTTTCCTGCGAAATGCTGGGTTTTGAAGCCCAAGTCCAAGTCTTTCTCTGCTCAAGTTTTGGAGGAACAACTCCAAGTAGAACGAGTTGCAACAGCTATGCTAAGAACAAAAGTTAACATGTTGAGATCGAGATTAGAAGCATGTGATGCCCTATTGCACGAGGCCAATCAAGTTCGTTATAATCTCCCAAAGACTTAGAAAATGCCATAGATAATTGGAGATGAACACTACATAGTGAGTACATTGGTCTTGTGAAATGTTTCCTTAGAATAAGGCACCGTTCCTACTTTTGTTGGTGGATGCATTTATCTGCGGTTGGGATCAACTTGGTAGTTGTTCCTGTGGATGTTATATAAATTAATTGCATAGCCTTTTTCAATCAGTTCGAACTTAAATGGTATCATAGCCTTGGTCTCAAGTTTGAATTGTCGAACGCGTGGTTTAATTTAATCTCAGTCGGGCGGCAAAATCTCCCACCAATCCTGAAATATTTCAAACACATTTTTGATTGGGATTAAGAAGATAGGGACATAGATCCAGTGCCCCCACGTTCACAGGGCACATCAAACTTGAGATTAAATTATGCGTTCTAGTTCTATACAAAACCCAGTAGGAGGTTGAGCGGCAGCGGCTAGGGTTTAGTGTGGGAGGAGATGATATGCGTACGCTCCTGTTTATATAGGTCGGAGGCACGCGACGGCCGCTGCACGCGTGGCATCGCCATTCGCAGAGGTAGGTGACGACGCGTGCCACCCGAGGCATCGCCATTTTACGCGACCGCAGACTGCCGAAGCGGCGCCGCTGAGAAGACGCATCGACGCTGGGTCACTGCCAAGCGGGCCCGACGAAACGTTCGCCAGACGCGAGCGGACACTTTACGCGTCCACGCAGCGTCCGCGCGACGGATCCGAGACACATATTTGGGCATGTTTGCGTCGCTGCGAACGGCCCAGTCACTATGCGTCGTCCCGCTGGAGTTTGTACCAGATACATTTTTGGCCCGGACAGATGCGCTCGGAACCGAAATCATCTTCTGTTCCCTTCTCTATTTCTTCAGGTTCGAGAGAACACAGCAGCTCTTCAGCTCAGCAGAAATTAATCGGGTCACGCTGTTGCTTTCCTTGCCGTTGGATTGAAACGAATGGTGGATGGGAAGCCTCAGGTCACGTTGTGCCCTGTGAACGTGGGGGCACTGGATCTCTGTCCAGAAGATAGATCATGATCATGGTAGTGACCTATATTCAACGTGATGATGATTTGATTTTGCACTCGGCCTTGAACAGAGGTACTAGTACGGTGTCACAATTTTTTATCATTATACTTGGACGGTGGCCAAATTCAAAATCTCATAGCGGCAAAACTTGCCGCCCACAAAATACAAAAATTTCACACGCTTCCAAATTCCTATTCTACCCCTGTGGAGATGCCAGCAAAGTCGGTTGGTGGGGGGTCTGCCCGTCATTTTTTGGATCACCACCTCCCTAGCCCGGAAACCCTCCCAAAAAAATACATTTCCTTCAGACCACCCACCGGAACTTCCCAAGTCCCTCTCTCCCACCTCCACGACCACCGCACCGGAACATCCCCGCCGGACTTCCCTGGCCTACCCGAGCCCTCGCGATCCTCGTCATCCGGCTGCCTGCCGGAGCCGCTTCATCGACGCCGTCATCAACCGGACCGGATCATCCCCGCCGAACCTCGAAACCATATGCTCATCCAGCAGTCTACCGCAGTCGCTTCAGCTGCGGTATCGTCCACCCCGGAGCCGCTTCGCCGGATCCGTCGTCCACCGCATCGGATCTTGCTCACCGACACCGCTGTGCATGAACCGGATCTGCTTCACCGGCGCCGTGCATGATCTAAACTCTTCTACTGTCGCTTTTCTATTGCTTGCCTGCAAGTTCTTGTTTAATCTTGGGGAACCTGTTTGTGCTAACGACGCGCCGTTACGTTTTTGCAGATGAGATGAGTAACCATGAAGTGTAATGGCCGTCTCTCCAACCCCAAGTAGCACATGTAGCGTACTTCATCACCGGATCTATCAACCCCAGGAAGATCTGCTGTGACTCCCACAGAGTGCTTCTCCTAATGTAAGTCCCTTGTTTTAGCGCCATGTTCTGGGTTCAGATGCTTGTTTGTCTGAAGCTCTTTTAGTTCATTCCTAGCTATGACCGTAACACGTTGCTATTTTCTACTTCATTGCTAACTTTAAGCGATTGAACATTTTGGTTTGCATTCCCTGCTCTGTAGATGTAGCCATCATAACTTCTATCTTGCTCAGTCGTTGTTACAAAAATTATAGGTATTATAGTAACATCCTGCTATTATTTAGTTCATGGCCAATTTTAAGTAATTGCACATGTTGGTTCGCATTCCCTGCTCTATAGCTTTTGGCATCGTAACTTCTATATTTGGTTTACATTCCCTGCTCTGTAGATCTAGCCATCATAACTTTATCTTGCTCAGTCGTTGTTACAAAAATTATGGCCTGCTACTATGTTGTTTGTGCCAATTTTTTACTCCATGAACATGTTGGCTTGCATTCCCTGTACTACAGGTGATGCCATTGTTTTGTATCTAGTTCATTGTAAGCTAACAAAGTAAGGACTTAGTTTGGCATGCTATCACTCTGCTATCTAGCCTGTAGTACAAATATACTTGTCATACTACTAGATAATAATTTTGCGTGCCATCTTGTTCTTCAAAAGCTGCATTATTGACTTGTTTCTCTGACTTGGCATGACGCTCACATATGGAAAGCTGAACATATTGGTTTGCATTCCCTCTTATACAAGTTCACAGGTGATCCCACTATATTTTGTATCTGGTCCATCCTAAGCTCCAGCATTAACTATCCTCTATGTGTTGCTCATTACAAGTTTATATCCCGAAACATCTTGATTTGCATCCCCTTCACTATAAGTTCAGGAGTATTATTTAGTTCACGGCCAAAATGAAGTAATTGCACTTGGCACATGTTGGTTCACATTCCCTCCTCTTTAGCTTTTGCCATCGTAACTTCTATTTTTGGTTTACATTCCCTGCTCTGTAGATGTAGCCATCATAACTTCATCTTGCTCAGTCCTTGTTACAAAATTTATAGCCTGCTACTATGTTGTTCATGCCAATTTTGTACTCCCTGAACATGTTGGTTTGCATGGGACTCGACAGTAGTAAGTCTGCTGTTTCATTCTAACATGCTCTGTTATATTGGCTGTTGGTATGCGGCATGCACTCTTTGTTTGCTTATTGTGCGCATTACAATGATCTTGTTATAACGACGAAATGATGAGTTCCAAATTCTTTGGCAAACAATATTGCAGTGTCTTTGCGTTTCCATTGTTGCTGTCTTAACTTGTAATGTCTTTGTTTCAGATATAGGTGCTGCATGGACAACTTAAAAGATTGCCGGATCGCTTCATTGTATTGCTAGGTTTAATTACCATTCAATTTCTCTGGGTTCTGTAATATTTTTTCAAAGCCTTGCAGCTGATGTAATATTTAGTTAGTTTTTATAGTTCTTTCGCGCATTTTTTCTTTGGTGCTTGTGGTAAGTGAGGCTATCCGACAGAAATCAATGCTGCGTAAATATTCTCAGTATCTAAATCACGAATTCCCATCCCTTAAACGGCCCAATTAAGCGAAATCACATATGTGCGGCTCGCAAAATCCTAAAGCGCCTATTACGCGGCATATAAACAGCAACTAAACAAGCTGGCCCACTTACTTATTGGGCCAGCCCACTTGATTCTGTGGACATTGGGGCCCACTTTCTTTAAGGTGGACCCCACCCACTACTGGGCCGGCCCACTAACTAGTTGGGCCAGCCAATTGCTTTTGTCGTGGACCCCACATACTAAATGGGCCGGCCTTTTAAGACGAAAGTGGGACCCACCTTTGTTTTTGGCCGGCCCACTACGTGTTGGGCCGGCCACTTGCTATATGGTGGACCCCACATACAAAATGGGCCGGCCCTTTAACAGAAGGTGGGACCCACCTGTGTTTTGGCCCGGCCCACTAGCATGTTGGGCCGGCCCACTTCTATATGGTGGACCCCATACTAAATGGGCCGCCCTTTAACGCGGAAAGTGGGACCCACCATTGTTTGGCCCGGCCCACTATCTTGTTGGGCCGGCCCACTTGCTATATGGTGGACCCCACATACTAAATGGGCCACCCTTTAACTGGAAAGTGGGACCCACCTGTGTTTTTGGCCCGACCACTATCTTGTTGGGCGGCCCACTTGCTATATGGTGGACCCCACATACTAAATGGGCTGGCCTTTTAACAGGAAAGTGGGACCCACCGGTGCTTAGGCCCGGCCACGGCTTGTTGGGCCAGCCCATTTGATCTAATGTGGACCCCACGTACTAAATGGGCCGGATAGCAGGAGAGTGGGACCCACATGCTAATTGGGCCGGCCCACTAACTTCTTGGGCCGGCCCAGTTGCTTTAATGTGGACCCCACTTTGTAAATGGGCCGGCCCGATAACAGGAAAGTGGGCCCCACATGTCTTGTGGGCCGGCCCTTTTGCCTGTTGACCGGTCAAACGAGTGCATTCGGCCCGGCCCACATGCTTAGTGGGCCGGCCCATTAAAGTTTTGACCAGCCAACCTTAGAGGTTAGGCCGGCCCACGTAACTAATGGACCAGCCCAGCTATATAGTTGACCGGTCAAATTAAGTCAGCTGGCCCGGCCCGCAAACTTAATGGGCCGGCCCGCTTAAGACGTGGCGGGCCTCGTGTGGGCCTACCATCTACCACGGGGTTTCGGCCGGTTAACGCCGTTAACGCCGATTAACGGCGTACGCACGTGTCGATTTGCATGACGTCGGCAGTCAACGGGCTCCCGGAAACACTTGCGCAACGGTCCGATTTTCCATGGCGGAAGGGCGCCCAAGCGCGACGGACCGAAAAAACGTCGTTGGACTTTGCCTGACGCAGTTTCCACAACAGAACCCATATCGTCGGGTTAGGCCCATGGGCGACGAAAAATACCCCTTAGCGGACGATTTTGAGACGTTGTCTATCAGAACTTTTCTTGTAGTGTGTTGTGTATTTGTATTCAAATGCAAATTACTTGTATGCACACATGTAGGGGGAGTGCCTCTATGTTTTGCCAACATGCTTGCTCTCTATAGTGATTTTCTTGCAAATCCGTATATTGTCATCAAACACCAAAAAGGGGGAGATTGAAAGAACATCTCTCACAATATGTTTTGTGTGTTTGATGTCAATGTATGTGATACACTAATGTTTGATGAAGTGGTGCAGGGATTATATAGATACATGTATATGAGTGACTTGTGTGGAAAAACGAGTCAAAAGGAAGCTGAAAAATCACCAGGCCGGATAATCCGGGCCGGATATTTGCAAAATATCCGGCCCCCAAAATTTGGCTAAGGACCAGAGGCGACGCGGCTCAGTACTTCCCTGGACATGGGCCGGATTTTTGGCCGGACATTTGGCCGGTTTTCCCCGAGGCTGGATTTTTGGGGGGGGGCGGATTATCCGGCCCCAACTTAGGCCGGATTATCCGGCCCTCGAAAGTCACCAACGGCTGGATTTTGAGAGGGGTATTTATACCCCCCTTCTTCTACCTTCCTCCTTGCTCAATCATTGCACAAAAATCTGCCAAGCCTCACCACCATTAGAGCCACCTCAAGATTTGCAAGATCTCCTCCCTCACCCAACCAAAGCTCTTGATCTTTGGAGATTCGAAGGAGAAGACACCGATCTACATCCTCACCGAAGCGATTTACATTTCCCCCTCATATGCTTGAGGGCTCTCTTGCTAGTGTTCCTCTTTGGATCCCTAGTTGTTTGTTGTTGATGTATTGTTGTTGATTGTTGTGTTGTTATAGATTTGGGAGCCTCCAATTTGGTTGTGGATGTGTGCCCCAAGAACCTTGTAAAGGCCCGGTTTCCGCCTCGAGGAAATCCCTTAGTGGAAGTGGGCTAGGCCTTTGTGGCGTTGCTCACAGGAGACCTGAGTGAAGCCTTCGTGGCTGTTGGTCTGGCTGGCTTCGTAGCAACCACACTCCTCCAAACGTAGACGTACCTTCTTGCAAAGGAAGGGAACTACGGGAATCAACTCCGTGTCTCCGTGTGCTCCACTCTCGGTTACCTCTATCCTTTATCTCCTCTATATATTGCGTAGCCATATCTTGCTTAGTCGTTGACCTTGTCATATAGGTAAATTCACATAGTTGCATATCTAGAGAATTTACCTTTGTGTCAAGCCTAAATTGAAAAAGAACTAAAAATTGGTTAGCACCTATTCACCCCCCTCTAGGTGCGGCATACGATCCTTTCAACCCCGTTACCGACAAGTACTCTTTACTCGTACCGTGGTATGTCATCTCTTGTGACCAAGTCACATGCTTGCAAGCTAATCAGACGACATTCCACCGAGAGGGCCCAGAGTATATCTATCCGTCATCGGGATGGACAAATCCCACTCTTGATCCATATGCCTCAACTCACACTTTCCGAATACTTAATCCCATCTTTATAACCACCCATTTACGCAGTGGCGTTTGATGTAATCAAAGTACCCTTCCGGTATAAGTGATTTACATGATCACTATGTATCGGAAGCTTATAGCAAATTGAACGTAATGACGTGATCTTATGCTACGCTTATTTGGGTGTGTGTTCATTATATCATTCATCCAATGACATAACCTTGTTATTAATAACATCCAATGTTCATGATCACGAAACCATGATCATCTATTAATCAACAAGCTAGTTATACAAGAGGCTTACTAGGGACTCCTTGTTGTTTACATAACACACATGTATCAATGTTTCGGTTAATACAATTATAGCATGGTATGCAAACATTTATCATAAACACAAAGATATATAATAACCACTTTATTATTGCCTCTTGGGCATATCTCCAACAGTCTCCCACTTGCACTAGAGTCAATAATCTAGATTACATTGTAAGGTACCTAACACCCATGGCATTCTGGTGTTGGTCATGCTTTGCCCTAGGGAGAGCTTTAGTCAACGGATCCGACACACTCAGAAACGTATGTATTTTGCAATTCATTTGCGTCTCCACGCATCACTCATTTTCCAAATGAGTCGGCATTAATCATATATGTTCAGTCTTCTGGTGGAACCTTAATTCCGCGGTCTGAAATATGTCACTAATATTGTCACACACAATATAGCTTCAAAATTCTGACACTATCGGAACTACACCAAGTTCTCAAAGAACTTCTCGACTTAACATCCTCAGTCATTGTCAAAACAATGACATACTCTGCCTTCGTTTGTAGAATCCGTCACAATATTTAGAACTCATCTAAATCTAGCATAGATTTCTTCTAGCTCATTGTGCTACCTTTTAATCAACACTTATCCTAATTGAGATTGAAATTTATTTTTATATGTGACCAAACTAATATCGGTGCAACACCTTACAGCGATTTGTTTGTCATTACCTCATACAAAACTATATATATATATCCTTGGTTCTTCTAAATTACTCAAGGATATTCTTACTATTGTCCAGTAATCATCACATGAATCATTCTGGTATATGCTCCTAACTCTTTAGCGCACATGACATCTGATTGTGTACATATTATTTGTGATCTAAAATCACTCATGTGGTTTTACTCATTGAGTGTCAAATACACTCAAGTCTTGTTAAACCTTCACATGGAAAAGAACACCTTCTTAATATTTTTATATTGAACTACTTCAATATTCATTCTATGTACTTTGACTTAAACTTATTATGTGTTTCAATCTATCTTCATAGATCTTGACACTAAATATGTTTCAGTCCATATCCTTTCATTGAAGTTAATTCTCAATGAAACCTTTTAATCACATCAAGTATATAATTACATCATTTATAATCAATGATATGTCATCCACATATAATATTATAACTATGTCTCAGCGCTCCCACTTAATTTCTTGCAAATGCAAGCATCTTCATCGTTTCTGATGAAATCAAAACTCTTTGATTATTTCATCTGGTGAAGATTCCAACTCCGTGATACTCACTTCATCCAATTGAAGTTTGTATACCTATCTAGTATTCCACGGACCAGCAAAACTCTTGGTTGTATCTAGTATACATCCTTAATACACACTTCTGGTAAGGAATGTATTTTTGCCATCCTACTAACATATATCGTAAAAGAAATATGTAGTGATTACTAGAATAATCCAAATAGACTATAAACATTGCTACGGAAGATCTAATCTTATCGTATTCAACTCTTTGAACTTTGTTGTAAACAAGTTTTCGACAAGTCGAGCTTCTTCAAGGATATTCCATCCAAGTCCATCAATTTTATAGATCCATTTACTTTCAAAAAGTATTCACCTATCTTGGATTTAATGGCGCTTAGCCATTTT
This sequence comes from Lolium multiflorum, assembly GCA_030979885.1. Lineage (NCBI taxonomy): Eukaryota > Viridiplantae > Streptophyta > Magnoliopsida > Poales > Poaceae > Lolium > Lolium multiflorum. The sequence continues at coordinate 213,491,793 of CM061753.1, read as the reverse complement.
AACGGAGTCAGGGCCCATCATAACTTCTTTGTATGTAGTTGGTTCATTATTGTTCAAAATCAATCCTTTGTCCACAAATCATTTATTTGATCACAAAGTAAACCATACCTACAAGGTTCAATGGGTACTTCGATCTCCATGACTATAACTCTTTGTAGACATGGGAGCTATGATCTTCGTGGCCGCTTCCGGAACCATTTCCGATGCTGCGCTACTCTGATCATCATGCTCAGGTTCATAAACCTTATCAAGTTCCATTGTCCTCCCACTCAAAAACTTCGCTAGAAACAATTTCTTGGAAATAAGTAAGAAACATCGACAAACACTTTTGTCTTTGTCTCCATAGTGGAAAGAATTCCCAATCAATTCTCTGGGATAACCAACAAAGACATTCATCCGATTTTGGTTGTAAACTTATTTACTTATGCTATGCATACCAAAATTTAAGAAAGAACTATTAGGGTTTATACCCATGCCATAACTCGTATGGTGTCATTTCAACGGATTATGATGATGCTCTATTTAGTGTAAAAGCGGTAGTCTCTAAAGCATAATCCACAAAAATATAATGGCGTCAAATTATTTTATCTCATCATTAATCCAACAAGGTTTGGATACGTCTCTCGGATACTCCATCATCACTATGATACTCCAAGAAACGTGAGTTGTAGAACAATTTCATAACTCTCTTAGATGTTCGCTAAAACTCGTAATTCAAATATTTCCACCATGATCTAATCATAGATATTTGACTTTTCTATTACGATGATTTCCACTTCATGCTGAAATTTATTTGAATCCATTCAAATGTTTCAAACTTCTTCCTTATCGAATAAATATATCCACATATATATATACTCAATTCATTGTTGGAAGTTTTCATGAAGTAGAAGAATCTCCCGCACACAACTATGCCCAGTGAACCACATACATCATCATGTATGTTTCCACTAAGTTAGTTGCCCGTTCAACTCTTGGCCTATGAACGGTATTTCAGTCATTCTCTTTAGAAGAGATTTGCAAGCGCCAAACGATTCAAAAATCAAATGACTCCAAAAATCCATTTGCATGGAGTTCCTTCATGCGTTCCTTTCTAACATGACCTAAATGGCGGTTCCACTAATAAGTGGAATTCACATCATTTGCCTTATGGCATTTTAGCGTCAGTGTTATGCATGTGTGTTTCACCATAAAGATTTATAATAACTTATCCATCGTACATGGAATACTGTCAAAATTTGAACAACTCATTGTTTTCATTTGACCAGAACAAAACAACAATTATAAAGTTCTTTATTATAAATCTGAAGGGCTAGGTAGAATGCCAACGACGAACACAATAACACTTTATTTTGTTCCAAACGTGCATTCCTACCATATTCCTTGTCAGTCACTTAGGCCATTGTATTCTTGTATTGCGTTGTTTTGTATGACACCTCATACCAACCAATATGGTACAAATACCCAAGAATTTCATTGTGTGACCAAACAAGGAATACATTCATAACATGTATATCATCTATATACACCTGAGCTAGACTTTCTAGTCTTTTCTTTCTTTCTGCCAAAATCTTTTGTAGTTTCTCTTTTAGCTTTCCTCATTCTTAGAAAACACTTCACCTTCAATAACTTCTAGGTCCATTGGTCAATTACCAATAACCTTGAGGTTCTTACTTTGAAGTTGATCATCACATGACAAGTGTTCCAGATTTCACTATTAGTAACTTTTAATGTGATGAACAATTTCACTCATAATTTTATCCATCAAATCATGACGACTTTCCGAGACCATGTCGTACATGCTAGGCTCGTAAAGTTTAACCTTAGTATTCGCATGTGCAAATCTGGCTTGCACCCGTTGTATGCACACGTAGAATCTATAACACCCGATCATCACGTGATGCTTCGAAACGACGAGTCTTAGCAACGGTGCATACTAAGGACGATCACTTCATGGATATGCGAATATCGTTAGTGCCCAACTAGTTGGAGGATTGGGACGCCTAGCATCTTCAACCTTCGTACATTCCCATAAAACTTATGAGTTTATGTAGTCTCACTAGATTATATTCTATCATCTTGCAATAAGGTCTTAGATATCACATATATCTCATACCTTGCTTATTTCTGAAAACAAAATTTCCAGCTCCTTACTTTTCAAACGGATTTGAATTTCAAGTTTCACGGAGACAAGATGATTTTAGGTACTAATTGAAAACATTGTTCTTTGAATCAGCAATGTGAGGTTTACTAAAAGTTTGCAATAGGACTTAATCATTTCTTGATTCTTTAACAATACGGTACCAGTCCGTAAAGTTACTTATCAGACTTAACAGTATTTCTATCTCAATTACAAGACTAGCGCATGGTAGAAAACGGATGCCAATTCTACAAATTTAATTCAAAATACTATTCAGACTATGTTCATGATAATTAGTTCATGTTTTAATCTAATTACTAATGAACTCCCACTTAATACAACATCCCTCATAGTTGTTTAGTGGCACACGATCCATATCCACTACACCAAAACCGATCATCACGTGAGATGATGTAGCTTCAATGGTGAACATCAACATGTTGATCATATCATCCATATGACTCGTGTTCAACCTTTCGGTTTCCGTTGTCCCGAGGCCATGTCTGTACATGCTAGGCTCGTCAAGCAAACCCAAGTATTTCCGCGTGTGCAACATGGCTTACACCCGTTGTATGTGAACGTAGAATCTATCACATCCGATCATCACGAGATGCTTCAAAACGACGAACTGTAGCAACGGTGCATACGAGGGGAGAACACTTTATTATCTTGATATTAATGTGAGGGATCATCTTATAATGCTACCGTCGCGATCTAAGCAATATAAGATGCATAAAGGATTAACATCACATGCAATTCATAATATGTGATATGATATGGCCTTTCTTCTTGTGCTTTTGATCTCCATCTCCAAAGCATACAAGCATGGTCTCCATCATCAGCATTGCACCAAGGTCCATGGCGGCTTCATGGGTTGCCATAATACAATAATGAACATCTCATACATCAAATATAATCATCATCACATCATTGCCATATCACATCACCAAACCCTGCAAAAACAAGTTAGACGCCTCTAATTTGGTTTGCATATTTTACGTGGTTTAGGGTTTTCGAGTAAGATCCAATCTACCTACGAACATGAACCACAACGGTGATACTAGTGTTGTCAATAGAAAGAGTAGATTGAATCTTCACTATGGTGAGAGAGACAGATGTTGGAGATATGCCCAAGAGGCAATAATAAAATGGTTATTATAATATATCTTTGTGTTTATGATAATATTTACATACCATGCTATAATTGTATTAACCGAAACATTGATACATGTGTGTTATGTGAACAACAAGGAGTCCCTAGTAAGCCTCTTGTATAACTAGCTTGTTGATTAATAGATGATCATGGTTTCGTGATCATGAACATTGGATGTTATTAATAAAAAGGTTATGTAATTATATGAATGATATAATGGACACACCCAATTAAGCGTAGCATAAGATCATGTCATTAAGTTATTTGCTATAAGCTTTCGATACATAGTTACCTAGTCCTTTCGACCATGAGATCATGTAAATCACTTATACGGGAAAGGTACTTTGATTACATCAAACGCCACTGCGTAAATGGGTGTTTATAAAGGTGGGATTAAGTATTCAGAAAGTATGAGTTGAGGCATATGGATCAACAGTGGGATTTGTCCATCCCGGTGACGGATAGATATACTCTGGGCCCTCTCGGTGGAATGTCGTCTAATTAGCTTGCAAGCATATGAAAGGTTCATAAGAGACCACATACCACGGTACGAGTAAAGAGTACTTGTCATGAGACGAGGTTGAACGAGGTATAGAGATACCGATGATCAAACCTCGGACAAGTAGAATATCGCGTGACAAAGGGAATCGGTATCGTATGTGAATGGTTCATTCGATCACTACGTCATCGTTGAATATTTGGAATCCATTATGGATATCCAGATCCCGCTATTGGTTATTGGTCGGAGAGAGGTCTCAACCATGTCTACATAGTTCGCGAACCGTAGGGTGACACACTTAAGGTTTGATGTCGTTTAAGTAGATATGGAATATGGAATGGAGTTCGAAGTTTTGTTCGAAGTCTCGGATGGGATCCAGGACATCACGAGGAGTTCCGGAATGGTCCGGAGAATAAGATTCATATATAGGAAGTCACTTTCCAAGTTTGGAAATGATCCGGTGAATTTATGGAAGGTGGTTTCTAGAATTATCCGGAATAAATCACTATGGAAGGAGGAGTCCCGGAGGGACTCCACAAACCCTAACCAGCCAACCAAGTGGGAGGGTGGAGTCCATGGTGGACTCCACCTCCTTGGCCGGCCAAGAAAAGGGGAAAGGGGAGAGTCCCTGTCCCTCTAGGTTTCGTCCATAAGGCAGTTTTTCTGTTGGGGTCTTATTCGAAGATTTTGGGCAAACCCTTGGGGTTCCACCTATATAATGAGGAGGAGAGGGAGGGGGCAGCCCATGGCTTGGCCGCACCACCCCTGCCCCCTTGAGGCCGGCGCCCATAGCCCCCCCTCTCCCAAACCCTAGCCTCCCCTCCTCCACATACAAACTCCCGCAGCGCATAGGCGAAGCCCTGCCGGAGTTCTCCACCACCACCGCCACCACGCCGTCGTGCTGCCGGGATTCCGAGGAGGATCTACTACTTCCGCTGCCCGCTGGAACGGGGAGAAGGACGTCGTCTTCATCAACACCGAACGTGTGACCGAGTACGGAGGTGCTGCCCGATTGTGGCACCGTCAAGATCTTCTACGCGCTTTTGAAAGCGGCAAGTGATCGTCTACCGCAGCAACGAGAGCCTCCTCTTGTAGGCTTTGGAAATCTTCAAGGGTTAGTCTCGTTCATCCCCTCGTTGCTCCCATCTTCTAGATTGCATCTTGGCTTGGATTGCGTTCTCGCGGTAGGAAATTTTTTGTTTTCTATGCTACGAATCCCTACAGTGGTATCAGAGCCGTGTCTATGCATAGATGGTTGCACGAGTAGAACACAATTGTTTTGTGGGCGTTGATGCTTATGTTGTCTTTAGTTTGAGTACTTTGCATCTTTGTGGCATAGTGGGATGAAGCGGCTCGGGCTAACTTTACATGGCGCGTTCATGAGATTTGCTCCACGCTCGACATGCAACTTGTATTGCATAAGTGGCTTTGCGGGTGTCTGTCTCTCCTACTATAGTGAAGATTCAATTTACTCTTCTATTGACAACACTAGTATCACCGTTGTGGTTCATGTTCGTAGGTAGATTAGATCTCACTCGAAAACCCTAAACCACGTAAAATATGCAAACCAAATTAGAGACGTCTAACTTGTTTTTGCAGGGTTTGGTGATGTGATATGGCCATAATGTGATGATGAATATGTATGAGATGATCATTATTGTATTGTGGCAACCGGCAGGAGCCTTATGGTTGTCTTTAAATTTCATGTTGAGTAGTATTTCAAAGTAGTTGTAATAGTTGCTACATGAGGTGAACAACCATGAAGACGGCACCATGGACCTTGACGCTACGCCGACGATGATGGAGATCATGCCCGTTGATGATGGAGATCATGTCCGTGCTTTGGAGATGAAGATCGAAGGCGCAAAGACTAAAGGGCCATATCATATCACATATGAATTGCATGTGATGTTAATCCTTTATGCATCTTATTTTGCTTAGAACGCGACGGTGGCATTATAAGATGATCCCTCACATTAATATCAAGATAATAAAGTGTTCTCCCCTCGTATGCACCGTTGATATAGTTCGTCGTTTCGAAGCATCTCGTGATGATCGGATGTGATAGACTCAACGTTCACATACAACGGGTGTAAGCCATGTTGCACACGCGGAATACTTGGGTTTGCTTGACGAGCCTAGCATGTACAGACATGGCCTCGGGACAACGGAAACCGAAAGGTTGAACACGAGTCATATGGATGATATGATCAACATGTTGATGTTCACCATTGAAGCTACATCATCTCACGTGATGATCGGTTTTGGTGTAGTGGATGTGGATCGTGTACCACTTAACAACTATGAGGGATGTTGTATTAAGTGGGAGTTCATTAGTAATTAGATTAAAACATGAACTAATTATCATAAACATAGTCTGAGTAGTATTTTGAATTAATTTTGTAGTATTGGCATCCGTTTTCTACCATGCGCTAGTCTTGTAATTGAGATAGAAATATTGTTAAGTCTGACAAGTAACTTTACGGACTGGTACCGTATTGTTAAAGAATCAAGAAATGATTAAGTCCTATTGCAAACTTTTAGTAAACCTCACATTGTTGATTCAAAGAGCTATGGTTTAAATTAGTACCTAAAGTTATCTTGTCTCCATGAAACTTGAAGTTCAAATCTGTTTGAAAAGTAAGGAGCTGAAAATTTAGTTTTCAGAAATAAGCAAGGTATGAGATATATGTGATATCTAAGACCTTATTGCAAGATGATAGAATATAATCTAGTGAGACTACATAAACTCATAAGTTTTATGGGAATGTACGAAGGTTGAAGACGCAAGGCGTCCCAATCCTCCAACTATTGGGGCACTAACGATATTCGCATATCCATGAAGTGATCGTCCTTAGTATGCACCGTTGCTAAAGACTCGTCGTTTCGAATACTAAGGTATAGATTCTACGTGTGCATACAACGGGTGCAAGCCAGATTTGCACATGCGAATACTAAGGTTAAACTTTACGAGCCTAGCATGTACAGACATGGTCTCGGAAAAGTCGTCATGATATGATGGATAAAATTATGAGTGAAATTGTTCATCATATTACAAAGTTACTAATAGTGAAATCTGAAACACTTGTCATATGATGATCAACTTCAAAGTAAGAACCTCAAGGTTATTGGTATTTGACTAACAAACCTAGAAGTTATTGAAGGTGAAGTGTTTTCTGAGAATGAGGAAAGCTAAAAGAGAAACTACAAAAGATATTTTGGCAGAAAGAAAGAAAAGACTAGAAGGTCTAGCTCAGATGTATATAAATGATATACATGTTATGGATATATTCCTTGTTTGGTCACATAATAAAATTCTTGGGTATTTGTACCAGATTGGTTGGTATGAGATGTCATACAATACAACACAATACAAGAATATGATGGCCTAAGTGACTAATAAGGAATATGGTAATAATGCACGTCTGGAACATAATAAAGTGTTATCATGTTTGTCGTTGGCATTCTACCTAGCCCTTAGAATTTATAATAAAGAACTTAATAATTGTTATTTTGCTCTGGTCAAATGAAAATAATGAGTTGTTCAAATTATGACATTACTCCATGTACGATGGATAAGTTATTATAAATCTTAATGGTGAAACACACACACATAATACTGACGCTAAAATGCCATAAGGCAAATGATTTGAATTCCACTTATTTGTGGAACCGCCATTTAGGTCATGTTAGAAAGGAACGCATGAAGGAACTCCATGCAAATGGATTTTTGGAGTCATTTGATTTTTGAATTGTTTGGCGCTTGCAATTTTTTTTTTAAGAGAATGACTAAAATACCATTCATAGGCCAAGAGTTGAACGGGCAACTAACTTAGTGAAAACATACATGATGATATATGTGGTTCACTGGGCATAGTTGTGTGCGGGAGATTCTTCTACTTCATGAAAACTTCCAACAATGAATTGAGTATATATATGTGGATATATTCGATAAGGAAGAAGTTTGAAACATTTGAATGGATTCAAATAAATTTCAGCATGAAGTGGAAATCATCGTAATAGAAAAATCAAATATCTATGATTGGATCATGGTGGAAATATTTGAATTACGAGTTTTAGCGAACATCTAAGAGAGTTATGAAATTGTTCTACAACTCACGTTTCTTGGAGTATCATAGTGATGATGAAGTATCCAAGAGATGTATCCAAACCTTGTTGGGTCAATGATGAGATAAAATATTGATGCCATTATATTTTTGTGGATTATGCTTTAGTGACTACCGCTTTTACACTGAATAGAGCATCATCATGATCCGTTGAAATGACACCATACGAGTTATGGCATGGGTATAAACCCTAATAGTCCTTTCTTTAAATTTTGGTCTAAAAGTTTACAACCAAAATCGGATGAATGTCTTTGTTGGTTATCCCAAAGAATTGATTGGGAATTCTTTCCACTATGAAGTAAAAGACAAAAGTGTTTGTTAATGTTACTTGCTTATTTTCAAGAAATTGTTTTCTAGCGAAGTATTTGAGTGGGAGGACAATAGAACTTGATAAGGTTTATGAACCTGAGCATAATGATCAGAGTAGCGCAGCATCGGAATTGGTTCCGGAAGCGGCCACGACGATCATGGCTCCCATGACTACAAAGTGTTTTAGCCATGGAGATCGAAGTACATATTGAACCTTGTAGGTATGGTTTACTTTGTGATCAAATAAATGATTTGTGGACAAAGGATTGATTTTGAACAATGATAAACCAACTACAAACAAAGAAGTTATGATGGGCCCCGACTCCGTTAAAATGGCTATACGCCATGAAATCCAAGATAGATGAATACTTTTTGAAAGTAAATGGATCTATAAAATTGATGGACTTGGATGAAATATCCTTGAAGAAGCTCGACTTGTCAAAAAGTTGTTTACGACAAAGTTCAAAGAGTTGACTACGATAAGATTAGATCTTCCGTAGCAATGCTTATAGTCTATATGGATTATTCTAGTAATCGCTACATATTTCTTTTATGAGATATGATAGTAGGATGGCAAAATACATTACTTAACAGAAGTGTGTATTAAAGGTGTATACAAGATACAAACCAAGAGTTTTGCTAGTCCGTGGAATACTAGATAGGTATACGAACTTCAATTGGATGAAGTGAGTATCGCGGAGTTGGAATCTTCACCGGATGAAATAGTCAAAGAGTTTTTGATTTCATCAGAAACGATGAAGATGCTTGCATTTGCAAGAAATTAAGTGGGAGCGCTGAGACATATTTATAATACTTTATGTAGATGACATATAGTTGGTTATAAATGATGTAATTATATACTTGATTATAAAAGGTTTCATTGAGAATTAACTTCAATGAAAGGATATGGACTGAAACATATTTAGTGTCAAGATCTATGAAGATAGATTGAAACACATAATAAGTTTAAGTCAAAGTACATAGAATGGATATTGAAGTAGTTCAATATAGAAATATTAAGAAGGTGTTCTTTTCATGTGAAGGTTTAACAAGACTTGAGTGTATTTGACACTCGATGAGTAAAATTACATGAGTGATTTTAGATCACGATTAATATGTACAAAATAGGATGTCCTATGCTCTAAAAGGTTAGGAGCATATACCAGAATGATTCATGTGATGATCATTGGACAAACAGTAAGAATATCCCTGTGTGCTTTAGAAGAACCAAGGATATATATATAGTTTTATATGGGGTAATGACAAACAAATCGCTGTAAGGTGTTGCACCGATATTTGTTTGGTCACATATAAAAATGAAATTCAAATCTCAATTAGGCTAAGTGTTGTTTAAAAGGTAGCACAATGCTAGATTTAGAAGAGTTCTAAATATTGTGACGGATTCTACAAACGAAGGCGAGTGTCATTGTTTTGACAATGACTGAGGATGTTAAGTCAAGAAGTTCTTTAGAACTTGGTGTAGTTCCGATAGTGTCAGAACTTTGAAGCTATATTGTGTGTGACAATATTAGTGACATATTTCAGACCGCGAAATTAAGGTTCCACCAGAAGACCAAACATATTTAATGCCGACTCATTTGGAAAATGAGTGATGCGTGAAGACGCAAATGAATTGCAAAATACATACGTTTCTGAGTGTGTCAGAACCGTTGACTAAAACCTCTCCCGTGAGCAAAACATGATAAAGCACCGGAAGGCCAAGGTGTTATATCTTTACAAATGTAAACTAGATTATTGACTCTAGTGCAAGTGGGAGACTGTTGGAGATATGCCCAAGAGGCAATAATAAAATGGTTATTATAATATATCTTTGTGTTTATGATAATGTTTACATACCATGCTATAATTGTATTAACCGAAACATTGATACATGTGTGTTATGTGAACAACAAGGAGTCCCTAGTAAGCCTCTTGTATAACTAGCTTGTTGATTAATAGATGATCATGGTTTCGTGATCATGAACATTGGATGTTATTAATAACAAGGTTATGTCATTATATGAATGATATAATGGACACACCCAATTAAGCGTAGCATAACATCACGTCATTAAGTTATTTGCTATAAGCTTTCGATACATAGTTACCTACACTAGTAGGAAAAGCCTCATCAGTGGCGCACCAAAAATGGATTCTGTGGCGCATGGGAGGTGCGCCACAGAAACGTCGCCACAAAAATAAGGTTTCTGTGGCGCACCTGCCCATGCGCCACAGAATTAAGGTTTCATCGTATACCAAGGGGGAGATTGTAAGGGTATTTTACCCTTATCCATTATTTTGGTAACAATGACACCGTGCTAGTGTATTTGGACTAATACATGGCTACAAGATGATTCCCAGGTATTAGCCAAAGAGGTATAAAGGTGTATCAATGGAAGAAGAAGGCAATGGAGACCCCCCCAATTCGACGAAAGAATCAACAGGATTTTCTTGTGTCTGGCCGGTCACTGGCCTGGTCGGACCGGCCCTGGCACCGGCCAGCCCGGTCAGGACCGGCTCCGGCGCTTGTGCCATCCGGGCAGGATCCAGTAAAGGAGGAAGTCCTCCGGTCGTCGCCCGGTCTCCAGCCCGGTTAGGACCGGCGTATCCGGTCACCGCCCGGTCGGACCGGGCTCCCCGGCTGCCCGGCGCCAGCCGGTTTCGCGCTTGTGCCATCGGGCGCATTCCAGTATGAAGCTCCTCCGGTCTAGTTCCGGTCCCAGCTCCGGTTGAAACCGGCCGGCCCGGTTGAGAGCCCGGTTTGACCGGCCTGTGGACCGGCCGGCCAGCGCCAAACCCGGTCAGCGGTTCCTCGAAGAAAATCTGATGTGGCAAGTTGACCAACGGCCATTTTTCGAAGAACACTATAAATAGGCCTTCTCCTACCTCTGAACAGTTAGGCACTACTACAAGCTGTTCTTGAGCTCTCTCTCTCTCTTACTCCATTGCTAGAAACACCAAAAGCCTCAGATCTCTCTCCTCCTCCACCCAAACTCAAATCCCTCCGGGGAATCATTAGAGGAGGACCCGATCTACCGTTCTACCAAGCCAAATCTCATTCCCCCTTGTATTCATTGAGAAGCTTGCTTCCTAGGGTTCCTTGGAAACCCTAGGTGGGCAAGAGGAGTCCGGAAGCATCCGGGCTGTGGATTTGCTCCGGGCAAGATTGTGAAGGTTTGGAGGCTACCTCAAAGTCTACCACAAGTGAGTGAGCTATTCCTTCGTGGGATAGGCTCCGGAGAATAGGGTGAGCCTTCGTGGCGTGGGGAATCCTTCGTGGGACCTCCACCCCTCCAAACGTGACGTACCTTGTTGCAAAGCAAGGGAACACGGGAATACATCCTCGTCTCCGCGTGCTATCGGTTATCTCTAACCGAACTCCTTACTTGTGATTTAAACTGCCTGAGAGAGCCTTCGTGCTCGAGATAGTTGTATCTTCATATAGGTTGCTTCACCTAGTTTGCATTAGGCTCATCTTTATATTCCGCAAAGCCTAATATTGCAAAGAAAGAATTAAAATTTGTAGAAACCTATTCACCCCCTCTAGGTTTACCATCTCTATACTTTCAATTGGTATCAGAGCCTGGACTCTTATTAAGGGCTTCACCGCCTTAAGAGTGAGATGGATAAACTCTTCGAGGGTCTAGATGAAGACTCTAACCTTTCGGTTAAAGAGATGAAATCTAGATTCTTGGCATATGATGCCGAGAAGAAGAAAAAGGAGGATGAACTACAAAGCCAAATGGCAGAAATGACTGCCATGCTTAAGAACCTAACTGTGAGTACGTGGAACTCCTAGTGGGGCTTCGGCCTCTAAGGAAACCTACCATGATGTTAACCATGACTATCCCAGAAACACTTCACCCATGCCTCATATAAACCATAGTGGGACCGTTCCCCATTACGATGGAACTCACTTTCCACATTGGAAATCTGCTATGGAATCTCATATTCGCAGCTGCAGTGTGGAGCTATGGGAGCTCATTGTTCATGGACATCGGGAGCCACAAGATCCTACTCGGTTGACCTCCACCGAGTTCTACAACCGTCAACTCAATGCATCCGCACGTGACAAGATTAGAAGTGGCATCAACCGCAAGCTTCTTGATCAAGTCGATGACATTGTCTCCGCTAAAGAGTTGTGGGATCGGATCGTAGTACTCCAAGAGGGAACCGATTTGATCCAATCAGCTCTTTATGAGACCGCAAAGCAAGAGGCCCACCAGTTCATGATTCGAGATGGAGAATCCGTATCCGATGCCTATGCTAGGCTTGGTGCTCTGAAAGTAAGGGTCAAGGGACTTGGTGCTGAGAAGTACAATGACGGCTTCGAGATGAACGAAGCCTTCATAAAATCCAAGGTCATTGCTATGATTGCCGTCAAACAAGAAGACACCAACCTTGCACTCAACTTGCAAATCATGACCAAGAGTGCCGATCTCAACTCCGATGATCTAGTCTCCTATGTGGCCGCCAATGAAAGCATGGCCAAAGCCGGAAAGAGGCTCAAGGCAATGAACCGTGTTGATGAAGCCTCACACAACCATGAAGCGTCACACAACCTTGCTCTCAAAGCTAGAGCCGACCATGAAAGCAAAGAAGACTATGAGATTGAAGAAGATGAAGAGATGACTTCAACTAGTGACATTGCTACCGACTTTGCTTTCTTTGCCAAGAAGTACAAGGCAAAGTTCCCTATGCTCCTCAATGACAAGAAGAAGAAGAGAACTTGCTACAATTGTGATGAAGATAGCCACTTTGCAAATGAGTGCCCTTATGAGAAAAGGGTGGACAAGCCAAGATTCATCAAAGGGGTCAAGCCAAGATTGAAGCCAAACCCAATCAATGACCGATACAAGAAGAACAAGGGAAGAGCCTTTGTTGGGGCCGAGTACTTGTCCGATGATGAAGAGGAAGATGAGGAGAAGGAGGCCGGGGTGGCCGGTTTGGCTTTCTCTAAGCCCGGGTCACTCTTCACATATGACTACTCCAAGGACTACTCCACGGAGAATGATGTTGGATCCTCCTTCATGGCAAGGATAACTCAAGATGATGACTCCGATGACTCTACCTCATCTACAACCATTGGCTCTTGTCTTATGGCAAGGGAAACCAAGGTAATGGAACCTCCACCTTCCCTATCTAGTGTTCTAGATGATGAGAACGAAAATCAAGATGAATTAATTGTGCTTAAGGAACTCTATGATGTTAGATGCACCCTTCGTGGTGAAGCTCTTGTCAAGTTTGATTTCTTGATGGACTCACTCAAAGAAAAGGATGAGTCCATTGAGGAATTAGAATATCAATTGAATGAGAAGGAACGGAGATTCAATCTCCTAAGACAAGAGCTAAAAACCGAAAGGTGCATATCTCAAGGCCTTAAGCAACAAATTGAAACTTATGAACTTGATAAAGTTAAGGACCTAGAAACTATTGATAGGGCTCAATTATTGACCCAAGAGCTCAATGCCTCAAAGGAGGAGCTTGAAGTTGCTCATGCTTCTCTCACTAGGGATCTTGACCACCTTGAAAGAGCTAACAAGCTTGTCAAGGATGAGCTCAAGAAACTTGGAGAGAACCATGATCTACTTCAAGAATCCTACAAAAAGGCTCTTGGATCAATGAAGGATCCCATTGATGTTGAAAAGCTTGCTTGTTCCTCCATTTCCTTTACTAGTGAGCATGCTAAACTTGTTGAGGAACATATTCGTTTACAAGAGGAACTTTCTTTGCATGTTGAGACCAATGCATATCTTGAGTCCTTGGTGACCAAATATGGTCTTGACTATCATCCTAATGAATCTTCTTGTGAGCAAGCATCTATTCTTGAGGAAAATGTTAGGCTAACAAAGGAACTTGCAAAGTTCACCACCGCCAAGAACAAGATGGGATTGGATGACCTCTTGAGTAAGCAAAGGTCAAACAATCAAAAGTATGGACTTGGATATGTTCCCAAGTCCCACAAGAAGAACAACTACAAGAAGGAGAAACCCGCTCAAGATAAGAACAAGAAGGTCACTAACAATGGCAAAGCCTCAAAGGGCAAAGCCACTAGTGGTGACCGCACGGGGCCAAACGATCACTATGCATTATTTGTTGATTATTATGGTGATGTCTATGCTAACTATGTTGGCCCTCCTAATGGCTATGCTTATAGAGAGTACTCAATTTGGGTACCAAAAGATATTGTTGCCATTGCAAAGGAACCCATTAATCGATGGGTTCCTAAATCCTCTACTTGATTTTGTAGGGGTATTCCTCCGGTGGTCCAAAATGGGTGTTTGATAGTGGATGCACCAATCATATGACCGGAGGAAGAGGTGTGCTTGACCAATTCATTGAAGATATCAACAAGAAGTCAAGCATTACCTTTGGTGACAACTCAAAGGGAAAGGTACTTGGGTATGGCAAGGTAGCAATCTCTAAGGACTTGTGCCTTGAGACGGTTATGCTTGTTGAACACCTTGGCTATAACTTACTTTCTATATATCATCTTGCCGATGCCGGTTACAATTCATATTTCACTAAATATTATGTGCAAGTCTTTAGGAGTGACAATCTCAAATTGGTCCTTGTTGGATATGTGGAGAACAACCTTTACGTGGTTGACCTCTCGAAAGAGAGCCCCTCCTTCTCCACATGTCTAATGGCGGCCAAGCATGACGAAGGATGGTTGTGGCATCGCCGCCTTGGTCATGTTAACATGAGGAATCTTAAACAACTCCTAAAGGGTGAGCATATTGTGGGACTAACCGGCGTTTCTTTTGAGAAAGATCGTGTTTGTAGTGCATGTGTAGCCGGAAAGCAACTCAAGAAGAAGCATCCCATCAAGAGTATTGTTACCACATCTAGGCCTTTGGAGCTCCTTCATTTGGACCTCTTTGGGCCATCACATTATGATACTCTTGGTGGGAGCAAGTATGGACTTGTCATTGTTGATGATTACTCAAGATACTCTTGGGTCTTTCTCCTTAAGTCTAAGGATGAGACCCATAGGGAGTTCATCACCTTCGCCAAGAAAGCTCAACGTATGTATGAATCCGAGATCAAGGCAATTAGGACCGACAATGGCACCGAGTTCAAGAACTACACTATGCAAGAGTTTGTTGATGATGAGGGCATCAAGCATGAGTTTTCGGCGCCATACACCCCTCAACAAAACGGTGTTGTTGAAAGGAAGAACCGGACTATCATTGAGATGGCAAGAACCATGTTGAGTGAATTCAACTCACCCCACAACTTTTGGGGAGAAGCCATCTCTACGGCCGTCCACTACTCCAACCGGCTCTTCCTCCGTCCCCTCCACAACAAAACCCCATACGAGCTCCTTACCGGTAACAAGCCTAATGTCATGTATATTCGTGTCTTTGGATGCAAATGCCTTGTTAAGAACAACAAAGGAAAGCTCGGTAAATTTGAAACTAGAACCATAGAGGGTATATTTGTTGGATATGCGGAGAACTCTCACGCCTATAGATACTACAACCGGTCCTCCGGGACTATTGAAGCCTTGTGACGTGGTGTTCTTGGCAGGGCGTGCCACCTGACCTATACCTGGTCAGGAAGGTGTGGATGATGCCTCGCTTAGTTTTCTGCAGGGCACACACGTAAACGTTAAATACGAGCCTCGATCGGCTCTCAGGTTATCCTGTGAATCGGCTCAAAGAGCCGATCCACCCATGATTCGTGAGGTGTCCGAATATATGGTGGTCCTGCTTGATCAAGATAAAGCTAATATGATCTACGACGATTTAGGGTTTTCACCGCATAATCGGATCATCCTACTCACGATTGGGCCTCGCGCTCGCGTACGGTGATCGTAAGCCGATCCTAGACGGGGCCTAAAAACCAACACGAGGTTGATCCTCGGAACGTCCTGTCTAGGGCTAGCAAACTACACCCTACACGCCGCTGGATCCTCCAACCCTTTGTAAGGCCTAACTATTGCAGATATTAAACTAATCCTTGAAGAATCAAGGAGCAACCGTAACGGATCGAATCTACTAAACCATGATCAAGCGGGGTGCCGCCCCTACACCTAAGATAGGTGTAAGGGCGGCTAGACATGCAAGGGTCGCACTACGATAGCATATGATATGAAGAACAATGCTAACCCTAACATATCTAAGATAACTACGTTGCTCGCCATCAAAAAGGCTTCAGTACGAGCAACGCATGAACAACGGGGATAGGCATTACGCTGCCTAGATCGCAAGATGCGATCTAGGCAGCATGGTGCTTACCGGTAGAAACCCTCGAGACGAAGGAGTTGGCGATGCGCCGAGATTTGTTTGTGGTGAACGTTGGTTGTTGTTTATTCCATAAACCCTAGATACATATTTATAGTCCAGGGGACTTTCTAATGTGGGCGTGCACCAAACCATGCACGGGTAAAACTCTAACTCCTAACCGACACGTAATCTAATATGTTACATGATACAAGGGCAAACTAGCCCAAACTTTGCATATAAGGCTGATTCACGTATTTCTTCTATATATAATCTTCAAGTCCATCTTGATCGCAGCCCACCTCTGACTCGGTCAAATTCTGGTGATAACACATGCCCCCCTGGTTTTGGAAATGACATTTCCAAAATCATTACGCCTTTCTTTCATCGGGTCATGTCGTGGCAGAGGCCGTCGCAGTATCCGTCATCATGATGCCTTGCCCCTTCCGCTTCCCGCGACCTTTTTTTTTTAGGCACCACTTCCTCGGAAACTGCTGTGGCATTGAATTTCCACTATATCCCCTTTTATTTAATGAGCCGATAGCAACGCATCGGTCCTTTAAAATTCACCCTTCCATTCTTCAACTGATGATTTTGAAATCTGGTGGATAATGTAGAATCTTCAGGGAAGCCTTTGAATTCTTCCAACCAAACCTAATGGTCTTCTTTAACACTCATCATTTGTGAAGAAGGTTGCGACGAAAGACCAGCCGATGGTACCCCAATCGGCTCTTAAACAGAGCATCCACCAGGCCTGCTGCCCCCCGAGTCTTACCAAGGCGAGAATGTCAGAGAGAGGATTGCCAAAGCCGGACCTGGGCTTGATTACGTCTGAGGGAGTGATACGTCCAAAACGTATCTACTTTCCCGAACACTTTTGCTATTGTTTGACCTATAATTTGTGTATTTTGGATGCAACTAACACGGACTAACGCTGTTTTCAGCAGAACTGCTCTGGTGTCTCGTTTTTGTGCAGAAATCCAACTTTCGGGAAAAACCTCGAATTTATGCAGAAGGCCCTATTTTCCCAGGAAACTAACGGAGCCAGAAGGGCACTTGAAGTGGAGGCCCGAGGGCCCCACACCACCAGGCGGCGCGGCCCAGGGGGGCCCGCGCGGCCAGGTGGTGTGGCCCCCTCGGCCGGCCTCCGACGCCCCCCTTCGGACTACTTATTCGTTTCGACCTAAAAACACACGGGGAGAAGTCGAAGTCGCCAGAAACCCTCCAGAACGCCGCCACATCGCGAAACTCCGTCGCGGGAGCCAGAAGTCTCCGTTCCGGCACTCACGGACGGGGATTGGAGGAGATCATCACCGCCATCACCGCCAACGCCTCTCCATCAACCAGCAATGTTTCCCCCATCCATGTGTGAGTAATTCCCCCGCTGTAGGCGAAGGGGATGGTAGGGATTGGATGAGATTGGTCATGTAATAGCATAAGATTGTTAGGGCATAGTGCCTAGTGTCCGTAGATGGTACTTTTATGATATTGTTGCAACTTGTTATGCTTAATGCTTGTCACTAGGGCCCGAGTGCCATGATCTCAGATCTGAACATGTTATTATTTCATCATGATATTCATTGTTTATGGTCTTACCTGCAAGTTGTATACACATGTCGCTGTCCGGAACCAATGGCCCCGAAGTGACAGAAATCGGGACAACCGGAGGGAATGGTAGCGATGTGAGGATCACATGTGTTCACGGAGTGTTAATGCTTTGCTCCGGTACTCTATTAAAAGGAGTACCTTAATATCCAGTAGTTTCCCTTGAGGCCCGGCTGCCACCGGCTGGTAGGACAAAAGATGTTGTGCAAGTTTCTCATCGAGCACGTACGACTATAATTGGAACACATGCCTATTGATTGATTACTTGGACACCGTTTTATTATTATCTGCAAATGCCCTGCTATGATTGTTACATGAGTTTCTCTCATCCATGCAACGCCCGTCATCCGTCCCGTGCCTACGTATTTTAATCCTGCTGTTTACTAAAATCACTACGCTATCTTTGTTACTCGTGTTTTCACTACGCAATTGCTATAAAATTACTACGATAAACTCTTGCGAGCAAGTCTGTTTCCAGGTGCAACTGAATTGACAACTCCGTTGTTAAGGCTTCCAAGTGTTCTTTGTCTCCCCTTGTGTCGAATCAATAAATTGGGTAATACTTCCCTCGAAGACTGTTGCGATCCCCTATACTTGTGGGTCATCAAGACTATTTTCTGGCGCCGTTGCCGGGGAGCATAGCTTTATTTGGAAGTTCACTTGGATTGATATTGTCCGCTGCAATTCTCCATCATGGGTAAATCTCGCGATACTAAGATCGCCATATTACCATCCACTACAAGAAAAGGTACAATTCTGAGTACCTCCGCTACACTTGATTCACCATCTGTGATTGATAAACTTGTTTCACCGCCACATGCTTCGCATGCGGGTACATCTGCTGAATCTGAACACTCTCATAATATTGATAATGTTTCTGCTGTGCTTGATGATAGTGGTTCATTGGGATCTTTTCTAGATGCTACAATTGCTAAATCTAGACAAATTGAAAATACTGAAACTCCTAATGCTACTACACCTGTTAATTCACCTGAACTTGAATACTCTAGTGATGATTTTGATGAAGATTATGTGGAGCTTGATGATGATTTTATTGAAAAATGCCATGCTACTACTGATGGAAGAAAAATTAAAAAGTTGCTTGCAGAACATACTGTTAGATATAAACTGTCTCCTGATCCTAAATTTGCCACATCTCCTATAAACATTAGGGATAAAGATTATGATTTTTCTATTGATCTATCTCATATAGCTATTGTTGAGAAAACACCTTTTTGTGGTACTGAAAAAGAAAGTGTTGTTGAACACATGACTGAGTTATCCACTTTGAGTAGCTTGTTTTCTGATGATGTTAAGAAGCGTACTTACTTTGTTGCTAAAATATTTCCATTCTCATTGAAGGATGACGCTAAAACTTGGTATAATAATTTGCCACCTAATTCTATTAAAAGTCCGAAAGAATTGCTTGAGGTTTTCTTCCGCAAATACTTTCCTGCTAGTGCTCAACATGCTGCTTTGCAGAGAGTTTATAATTTTGATCAGGGAGATGAGGAGAAATTGCCTGAGGCTTGGGCGAGATTTTGCTCTCTTATTAGAGCTTTGCCTGACCATGATTTAGAAAAGCATGATTTACTTGATATATTTTATAGTGGACTAACCATTGAGTCTAGGGCATACCTGGATAGTTGTGCTGGTTGTGTTTTCAGGAAAAGAACTCCAGACGACGCTGAAGAATTATTGGCTAAAATAGGCCGGAATTATGATGATTGGAATACGCCTGAACCAACTCCAACACCAATAGTGAAGAAGAGGGGTTTAATTAAATTGAATGATGAAGATATGAGGGAAGCCAAGAAGTCTCTCAAGGAGAAAGGTATTAAATCTGAAGATGTGAAGAATCTACCTCCTATAGAAGATATATGTGAGATAATTCCCCCTTCATCCATGATTGAGGTAAACTCCCTTCAACGCTTTACTAGGGAAGATATTCCGTATTCAAAACCTCCTGCGCAATGCTTAGATGAGTTTGATAATTATATTGTTAAGCAAGAAAATTTTAATATGAGAGTAGAGAATCATTTAATGGAAAATTCTCAAGCTATTAGTCAATTGCATGATATTGTGGAGAGAACCTCCAATGATGTTAAGATGCTTGTCAAACATTTTCAAATGATTCAAACTCAAATTGATCAACTCACTAAAGTGCAAAATGACTTGTTAGGAAATAATTCTAAAGAGAAACATGCTTATGAAGTAACAACTAGAGGTGGTGTCTCTACCCAGGATCCTCTATATCCTGAAGGGCATCCCAAAAGAATTGAACAAGATTCTCAACGCATTGAACCTAGTGCTCATTCTAAGAAGAAAAAGAAGAAGAAACATAAAAATGTTGTAGAATCCTCTGAACCTGTTAATGATCCTAATAGTATTTCTATTTCTGATGCTGAAACTGAAAGTGGTAATGAACATGATAATAGTGAAGATAATGATAAGAATGATACTCCTGATAAAGAAGAGGTTGAAGAAGAACCTGAAAAGCATGCTAAAAATAAAAAGTATACTAAAGAAGATTTTATTGCTGAGAAACATGGTAATGAAAGAGAACCTTGGGTGCAAAAGCCAATGCCTTTTCCTGCTAAGAAACTAAAATCAAAGGAAGAAGAACACTATAATAAATTCTGTGATTGGATGAAACCTTTATTCTTGCAAATCCCTTTGACTGATGCTATTAAATTGCCTCCTTATTCAAAGTATATGAAAGATATTGTTACTAACAAAAGGAAAATCCCCAATGAGGAAATTTCTACTATGCTTGCTAATTACTCTTTCAATGGCAAAATTCCAAAGAAGTTGGGCGACCCAGGTATACCTACTATTCCTTGTTCTATTAAGAATAATTATGTTAAAACTGCTCTATGTGACTTGGGAGCCGGTGTTAGTGTTATGCCCTTTTCTCTTTATAAGAGACTTTACTTAGATAAGTTGATACCTACTGATATATCTTTGCAAATGGCTGATAAATCTACTGCTATTCCTGTTGGTATATGTGAGAATGTCCCTGTTCAAGTTACTACTAACTGCTTGATATTAACTGATTTTGTTGTATTGGAAATGCCTGAAGATGATAATATGTCTATTATTCTTGGGAGACCTTTTCTTAACACCGCAGGGGCTGTTATTGATTGCAATAAAGGAAAGGTTACTTTCAATGTTGATGATAAGGAACACACCGTTTATTTCCCCAAGAGGATTGAGAAAGCGTGTGGAGTTAATACTATTTCTCATGTGAGAACTATCAAAGTGGGATCCATCGATTGTCCTATATATGAGCCTAAAGAAGAATATCAAACTCTTGTGATTGGATCCATATCAATACAATTCAAGGTAACATGATTGATTTGAGGTTTATTTCTTCATATGCTATGTAAAATTTATTTGGTGGCAAGACTTGATCAACCTTGTTAACAAATACCTTTTATATGCATAGAGGAGGTAAACAACATCTCTTTCTTTCTCCACTTGCTTTAGTTGCTGTAGCACTTTTAATTTGCAAAGTTTCTTAGTTGATTTGAGATTTCAAAAATTTTCCTGGCCAGTAATAATAAACTTAATACCCAGAAAATGTGCATTTTTCAAAGTTCTCAAAAATTCGCGAAAATTACACCGTTGGTCCTATTTTTCGACGAGGCACCTGGGAGCACCAGAGGATGACCTGTGGGGCACCAGAGGGCGCCAAACCACAGGCCGGCGCGGCCAAGGAGGTGGCCGCGCCACCATGTGGTGTGGGCCCCTCCTTGCCCCACTTTGTCATCTCTTTCTCCCAGCACCTTCTCTCTCCCGAAAAAACTCGTACCAAGTTCATCTCTCTCGCGTTTTTGCTCCAGAGCTCCAGATTTCTCGATCTCTTTGCTCAGCCCAGATTTCTGTCTGAAATTTGGCACATTTGCTCTTCGGTATGTGACTCCTCCACCCATCCAAGTAGAATTTTGTTTGGTTGAGTATATCTTGAATATTTTGCTGCTGTAGGTAACATGTTTAGTGAGCTTGCATGCTTGTTCTAAGTGGTAGAAACTAGTTTTGATGCATGTTTAGTACTCTAGCAAGTTCCTATAGTAGTTTCCCTCAATTATATGTCACCAAATCAAGTTTTATATTGTTTGTTGAAAATTTCAGAAAATGAAGAAGTTCAAATTTGGAGAGTTGTTCAAGAAGGGGACAACCAGCACCGGGAGGCCTTCTAGGGCCGCCACCCGGATTAGGCAATCATACAATGAAGACATCCTCGCGCCTAGCTTCGCGCCTGAAGAGGACAACGGTCCTCCTAATGCTTCTACTTTTCCATGCTATGATTTTCTAAGGAATGCAGGGATACTGGAGGATTTCTTGACCCTTGTCAACAGGGCAGGGTTAACTACCTATATGGGAGATGAAAGGGAGCAGTATTATATGCTCACAAAAATTTTCGTCGAGAGTTTCCAGTTTGACAATAAACAATATGAGCCAACGGTTGCATTCAGGATTTATGGTAATCCTGTTACTATGCAATTGAAGGATTTTTGTCTTGCTTTGGATATTGACCCTGCAGGTACAGCAAGTAGGATTGATGACAACCCTCGGGACTTGTTGGAGCTCTACCGAGGGATCACAAATGATGACTGTCGCACCATTCAGCGGGGCAAGATAAGGAACATTCAACTCCCCGCCATTAAATATTTTGCATACTACATTGCTACTAGCATTCTTGGTAGGGAGAACACTAGTAATATTTCTAGCTACCATCTTGCTTTCCTGAACATTGCACTTACTGGTCAAACATCTTATCACCTTGGTGCTCTTATTGCTCGTCGCCTGTCTACCAGGGGACCTATTTTTGGAGGAACTATTGCACTGCGTGTTTTAACATATCTAGATCTTCCTATTGATCCTAATGATGTGCCATTGGCCCCTAGGAGACTTGATATTGCTGCCATGAAGAGTCATCATTTTGTTACCACTGAGTCTACTTTGGATAATATGGCCTATAGAATGTTGTTTGCTGACGGGGATGAGAAAGAAATCCCTCTTCCCCAGCCAGGCTTGTTTGATATTGACAGGCAACCATGGTCGCGCACTAAGGAGGAGGTGGAGGAACATATGAAGATACAAGAGTTCCACCAGCAACATGACTCCGAGGACGTCGGGACCTCCTACGACCACACCGTCACATATCCGGGTGCTTCTTCTAGCACATACCCGGAATACGACCCATCTTCATATTACGGAGATACTACTTCATGGGATCGATGGGATTGAACTCCACTTAGGCCAAAAGCCTAAGCTTGGGGGGAGGTATACCGGCATCACTCATTCTTTGCATATTATGATTGCTGGATACTTGTACATACTTGTTTAGTCTCTTTGAGTGGTTTTCTAATGAGAGGGAGATGATATTTGGGGAAGTGCTGCCTGAAAACAGATTCTGGGCTGTTACCGTAAAAATTCGTGCGCACAGCCAGAACGTTATTTTGAGTTGAAAATTTTTGTGCAGGTTCCCCAGGTTGTTATATAACTTTCATTAGTTTAACACTTTTTGAACTGAGCAACGTAAGATTTTTGTAAAAATCGATTTCTGTACTGCTGTCAAGTTTTGGCAGATTTCTGCCATCTTGCTTTTCTGTGTTTCTTTTAGTTTGCTATTTCTTGTTTCCACTTTGTTTCTTTCCCAAAACACAAAAAGACCAAAAATATTTCTGTTGTTTCTCTTCATCATTTGTTTATCTTGGTTTCTTGCATTTGTTTCGCTTTATTTGCTATTGCTAGTTTGCTATAAGAAAACCCAAAAAGATTTTGCTTTGTTTGCTTGTTTCCTCTTGTTCTTATTTGCAATTTGAAAACACCAAAAATATTTGCTGTTCTTCTTTGGTTTGTAAAGTTCATCATGAGTTCAATGGTCTTCGGTGGCTGGAGCGTGGTTTTCATTTCATATTATCCAAGCTACACAAGTGAAAAGGCAATAATGACGATCTACGACAATCTGATTGTGGTGAGAGGCTGGTATGAACTCTATTTGTTTTCATTTTTGTACATATACTCATCCATGTGAGCATGCTTAGTTGTTTCATGTGAGGTATATGTTATTTGAGAAAGTCTAGTAGTTTATGATCTCTCATGTTTTGCTCCAATCTATTAATATGAGTAGCATGTCATGGATGTTTGCTTGCATTGTTTTATTCATAAGTAAGTATGGCATTGTGGTATCCTCCTCTGAATAATTCATTTATATCGACTTGGCACATGCTCACGCATGCATATGACTGAACAAAAAGTCAATTAAGCCTCGATGATCTATATTGCTTCAGAGTTCTTGTATCACTTTTATGCCTCCGGTAATTTATTTTGCCGCAAGCATGATTATGACAGTTACTGCTCTCTTGATTTGTCGCTCCCTAGTCTTTTGCTAGCCTACACTTGTACTGAGCGGGAACGCTGCTCGTGCCTCCCAACACATGAAAACCAAGTTATTCCAGAGTGTCCACCATAAATACCTATGCATGGCATTTCAAACCATTCCAAGTAAATTCTCATGCGCTACCTTTAAAACATTCAAAATGCTTCTTAATTTGTGTTAATGTTTCATAGCTCATGAGGAAGTATGTGGTGTTTAGCTTTCAACCTTGTCATTTGCTTTTGACGGACTCTCATATGGCCTAGTGGCACATCCGCTTATCCAATAATTTTGCAAAAAGAGCTGGCAATGGGATTCCCAGTCCCGAATTAATTAAACTTAAATAGACACTCCTCCATGGTTTGTGATTGTTGGACGGCACCCGAAGGATTCGGTTAGCCATGGCTTGTGTAAGCAAAGGTTGGGGGAGTGTCATCATCATAATAAAACTAAAATAAAAAAGCACTCCTTCATGGTATGAGATTGTTGGCAGGCACCCGAGGATTCGGTTAGCCATGGTTTGTGTAAGAAAGGTTGGAAGGAGTGCCACATAAATATGCACAATTCATGGGAGCCGCTCTTGAAAGTCCGGTTGGCGAGGTAGTTAGTGTACCCATTACCATTCGTTGACAACAACAAACACCTCTCAAAATAATTTTACTCTTGTTTTAAAAATGAAAAGCTCTAGCGCATGTTAATCCCTGCTTCCCTCTGCGAAGGGTCAATCTTTTACTTTTATGTTGTGTCTCCATCCTTTCTTTGAGCACTTTCTTGAGAGCACAACTGTCATTCTTAGTATAATATGCTTGTCTCAAAATATGATTGATTGTGGTATAACTTTGATGCTTTTATCTTTGACAATCACTACTTCTAGTCTTTCTATGAACTCCAGAGGTGCCTGGGCATTTATGTTTTGCCAATCAAATACAGGCAAGCGAGATACCACTTTATCATACTCTCTTATGAACATTGCAATCCTGCTTATATACATGATTCATGATGCTTATTATTAATTGTTGGTACCTCTTCATGATTGATATAGCTATTAGATGATCTTATTTGCATGTACCTTGTTATGAACTGCTCAAGTATTAGCCATGTCATGAGAATATATACATCATATGAGCAAATGTGTTCGTGAAAGTTCTTTTATCGCTCAGTTGTTAACTGAATTTCTTGAGGACAAGCAATAAGCTGCTTGGGGGAGTTGATACGTCCAAAACGTATCTACTTTCCCGAACACTTTTGCTATTGTTTGGCCTATAATTTGTGTATTTTGGATGCAACTAACACGGACTAACGCTGAATCGCTCTGGTGTCTCGTTTTTGTGCAGAAATCCAACTTTCGGGAAAACCTCGGAATTTATGCAGAAGGCCCTATTTTCCCAGGAAACTAACGGAGCCAGAAGGGCACTTGAAGTGGAGGCCGAGGGCCCCACACCACCAGCGGCGCGGCCCAGGGGGGGCCCGCGCGGCCAGGTGGTGTGGCCTCGCCGGCCTCCGACGCCCCCTTCGGACTACTTATTCGTTTCGACCTAAAAACACACGGGGAGAAGTCGAAGTCGCCAGAAACCCTCCAGAACGCCGCCACATCGCGAATCGTCGGGAGCCAGAAGTCTCCGTTCGGCACTCCGGGGACGGGAATGGAGGAGATCATCACCGCCATCACCGCCAACGCCTCATCAACCAGCAATGTTTCCCCCATCCATGTGTGAGTAATCCCCTGTAGGCGAAGGGGATGGTAGGGATTGGTCATGTAATAGCATAAGATTGTTAGGGCATAGTACCTAGTGTCCGTAGATGGTACTTTTATGATATTGTTGCAACTTGTTATGCTTAATGCTTGTCACTAGGGCCCGAGTGCCATGATCTCAGATCTGAACATGTTATTATTTCATCATGATATTCATTGTTTATGGTCTTACCTGCAAGTTGTATACACATGTCGCTGTCCGGAACCAATGGCCCCGAAGTGACAGAAATCGGGACAACCGGAGGGAATGGTAGCGATGTGAGGATCACATGTGTTCACGAGTGTTAATGCTTTGCTCCGGTACTCTATTAAAAGGAGTACCTTAATATCCAAGAGGCCCGGCTGCCACCGGCTGGTAGGACAAAAGATGTTGTGCAAGTTTCTCATCGCGAGCACGCACGACTATAATTGGAACACATGCCTATTGATTGATTAGTACTTGGACACCGTTTTATTATTATCTGCAAATGCCCTGCTATGATTGTTACATGAGTTTCTCTCATCCATGCAACGCCCGTCATCCGTCCCCGTGCCTACAGTATTTTAATCTCTTGTTTACTAAAATCACTACTGCTGTCTTTGTTACTCTCTCGTTATTTCACTCGCAATTGCTATAAACTGCCTTGATAAACTCTTGCGAGCAAGTCTGCTTTCCAGGTGCAATCGAATTGACAACTCCGTTGTTAAGGCTTCCAAGTGTTCTTTGTCTCCCTTGTGTCGAATCAATAAATTGGGTAATACTTCCCTCGAAGACGTTGCGATCCCCTATACTTGTGGGTCATCGGGAGTTCTCTTGCGAGCCACCGATTTGAACTAAATCGGCTCCCGTAGGAGGAGGACCTTCGGGGTGAGTTCCCCCCGAGTTTCTTCAGTCCAATTCTCGCACCTTGCTGGTCAGATCGGCTCCTTTCTTTTGGCGGATCTAATGCAATCCATCCTTGACCTGATCTGCACGTCCAGGCTGCTCTTGAACAGAGATCCAGCCCTTCGAGTATTCCGTTGATCAGTGCTTAAAATTTAAAATTTTTACTACGTTTCTATTGTCGGCTCTGCTCAATACCCATCCAAGATTATCTTGAACTGCTGGGTATAGGAAGACGCTTCTCTGCATATCCTCGTGTTTTGTCCAGGTGCCCAGCCGATTCTGCCGGGTGTGCTGAAATCGGCTCTATGATTAGCCAAGGCACTCTATGTGAACGTCGGCTCTGCTAGGACCAGCGTGGCCTTCCTCCAGCTCATCAGCCGATGTAAATCCATCGCCTATTAGATTGGCGTTGAACCAAGGTAGGACGGATGGCGAGGATAATTTTGGCCGATTGCTGGAATCGGCCTCCACTTGCTTTGCTTGTAATGTTCCTCCATAAATCTTTGGGGCCGATCTCCGGATCGCATCGCATACTTGCTCATTGGTTTGTTCTTGCTACTTGGTCAGGCCGGTGGATAAGACCAGCCCAATCTCCGACTTTATCATGTTGGTGCGCTTGCTGGTCCACCTTGAGTGCATCGTGTAACCGTGGAGCACTAAGCTTCGTCGGAAGGACGAGCACCATGTTTGTGCCCCGATGTTTCATCATCGGCTTTCCTTTGCTTGGGGCGCCACTCTTTCTTTGTGGACGACCCTCTCCATCCAGGGTTCGCTGAACTTTCGCAGCCAGATCAGGTCGTGCCTTCCTTAGCGTATGCAAGTATAACCTTTCGGCTTCCTCCAGGCCGCGCAATCGCTGAACCCTGCTTTTTGGGAACGACCGAGTCCATCGGGGCACCACCTTGTCTGGTACCTGTCTTCTTCTTCCCCTCGTCTTCCGAATCCTCGAGATCTTCCAACCGAGGGGACTCAGCGCGTTTGCTTTGTGGCGGGAGAGGCCCTAAGCGCTGAACACAGACACGTTGGCTGCCTCCTTCTTCTTCTGCATTCTGGGCAATTGCCGATTGTGGGCAATCGGCTCATTCCTGAATCCTGCCAGTGTAAAGAAAGGGTCCTGCATGTCCACATCGTCCGCTCCCTGACTTCTCCTTGGCATGGCGCTCGCTCCTCCTCATCGTCATGCCGACGATGTCTTCTGGCTTCTCTAGCCAGACGATCTCTTTCATCATCATCGATCGTCGGCGTTGGTC
The DNA here is from genome assembly GCA_030979885.1 of Lolium multiflorum. Lineage (NCBI taxonomy): Eukaryota > Viridiplantae > Streptophyta > Magnoliopsida > Poales > Poaceae > Lolium > Lolium multiflorum. The sequence goes on along the minus strand of CM061753.1, from coordinate 213,463,479 downwards.
GTATTGACTCACATACTTGTTGAGGAGGTGATCAGAGAGAGGTCGCTGATATCTGTTTTTCACTTCTCCCTCTGTGATGTAGCGCTTGCCATCATGGCGGAGCCGATCACGTGGAGCGGCCTCCTCTGTATCCTTGCTATGAGAGCAGCTGCCCTCATCTTCGTCCTTACCAGAGTGGTGCCCAGGTCCTACCATGTTGATATTGCTCGAGAAATCTGGCTGGCACCCTCATGGCAAGTATACTCCACCATGTTAACGGCGGGAAAGGGTGTGTGTCGACCTTCATGGCGTACTGGTTAAAAATTAGCCGTCCTTTTTCTATCGCCATTTGGATCTGCTGACGCCACACCCTGCAGTCGTTGGTGGTGTGGGAGAACGTGTTATGCCATTTGCAGTATGGCTTTCCGTTCAGCTCTTGCACCGTGGGGATCTTGTGGCCTTCGGGTACCTTTATATGCTTCTCCGCGAGCAAGAGGTCGAAAATCTGCTCAGCTTTGGTCACGTCGAATCGAACCCTTTTGGAGGAACTTGTGGCTTCACCCACTTACAGGATATGGGGCTTGTCGTCCGAGTCCATTCGGCCACTTCTACCTCCTGATCTCCCATAGCACCTTCATCCTCGTCTGCCTCAACCAGGGCCACCGCACGCTTGAATTTGTCCTGGTAAACATCTGGGTGGCGCTGTTCATATGCTGACAGCTTCTGCACCATGTGCGCCAATGAAGGGTAGTCTGCTTGGGAGGCCACGTCTTTGATAGATGATGAGACCGCCAACTCGACTGCTTCTTTTTCACTTACGTGAACCGAATAGCATCGGTTCCTAATGGTCCTGAAGCGCTGGATGTATGTTTGTTTCCCCGCGCTTCTCGTACTTGTGCAAGATCGGCAATACCAGCCTCTAAGCTTCGAGTGATACTGAAGGTGTTCTTCCAACTGCTTCCAAGTCCGGACCGAGTTCGGTGGCAGCATGTGTACCACCCGAAAGCTGATCCTGTGAGGGACTGTGGAAGAACCTCACACGCAACTCGTCTCGATGCTGAGATAGTGCCCAATCGTGCCAAATATCGGCTCACATGCTCGATGGAGCTGGAACCATCCGATCCACTAAACTTTGTAAAGTCAGGGAGCCGATATTTGGGTGGTAGCGGAATCAATTCGTACTCGTTGGGGTACGGCTTGGTATAGCCGATTGCCTCCTTTTCGGCATCATGCCGAACTGGTCTTTTAGGATCGTACAAATCTCATCCGCGGTGATGGCCGAAGGCGATGGACCCTGAAGATTCGCAGGGGTGGCATACTTGGCCAGCCATGCTTGCTTTTCGGTTCTGAGCCAACTGCAGAGCTGGGCTCTGGAGGTTCGTCGGAGTGGCGTACTTAGCTAGCCACGTCTCGCTTCTCAAGATCTGCTCCTGACGTTCCTCCTGCTGCTCTGAGGCCCCGCTGTCGCAGCCTGGTTCGAGAGTGCCTGGTGCTGCCATCTGGTATGTATGCGCACGCGTATCCGTGCGGGATCTCCTTGCGCCTCAGGTAGGAATTGGTAGTCACTAGGATCACCACCAATTTTGTAGACGACGTATGACGATGAGTTCGGCACTTCTGGTGCTGCCCATGCGAGCGGCAGCGGTGGATGGGACTGGAGTGCCATCTCTCCCTTGTAAGTCCCCAGAGCTGGTCCCGACGGAGAATACCGGTGGCTCATGATTTCCTGGACCACGCGCAGAGCGACACGCTCCAAAGTGTTCACCAGGCTCTCAGAGTGGCGATGCAGCGAATGAGCCACCATGTAGTTGATCTCCTGACGCAGCGACCTGGTCGTTCTTCGACGGAGCGGATAGGTCTACTCCATCGAGTGCGCTTCAGTGAGATCCCCTTCCACCGACGCCATGGGAGCGGGTTCGTGGAAAGAGCCGATGAGTTCGGCTTCGAGGACTGCCTTGATCTCGTCATGCTTTCTTCTTGAGTTCATCAGGCAGATCCTCGTACTTGACCGGAGTGCTTTCCGCCATCTCGGATGTAGATGGCGATGCGGTGGATGTCGAAGATGGTCCCACCGCGTGCCAGAATGTGTTGGCGTCAGAAACCACCGTCGGAGCAACGACCGGCAACACAGGAGCGGAACAACTAGGGCTGCCGGCGGCAGTCCTCCGAGTGACGGCCCGCAAAGCCTTCTCACGCGCCCGATGCTGTCGCAAGGGCGTGCCACCTCCTATACCCGGTCAGGAAGGTGTGGATGATGCCTCGCTTAGTTTTCTGCAGGGCACACACGTAAACGTTAAATACGAGCCTCGATCGGCTCTCAGGTTATCTGTGAATCGGCTCAAAGAGCCGATCCACCCATGATTCGAACGAGGTGTCCGAATATATGGTGGTCCTGCTTGATCAAGATAAAGCTGATATGATCTACGACGATTTAGGGTTTTCACCGCATAATCGGATCATCCTACTCACGATTGGGCCTCGCGCTCGCGTACGGTGATCGTAAGCCGATCCTAGACAGGGCCTAAAAACCAACACGAGGTTGATCCTCGGAACGTCCCATCTGGGAGCTAATTACACCCTACACGCTGGATCCTCCAACCCTTTGTAAGGCCTAACTATTGCAGATATTAAACTATCCTTGAAGAATCAAGGAGCAACCGTCGGATCGAATCTACTAAACCATGATCAAGCGGGGTGCCGCCCTACACCTAAGATAGGTGTAAGGGCGGCTAGACATGCAAGGGTTGCACTACGATAGCATATGATACGAAGAACAATGCTAACCCTAACATATCTAAGATAACTACGTTGCTCGCCATCAAAAAGGCTTCAGCACGAGCAACGCATGAACAACGTATATTGTGCTGCCTAGATCGCAAGATGCGATCTAGGCAGCATGGTGCTTACCGGTAGAAACCCTCGAGACGAAGGAGTTGGCGATGCGCCGAGATTTGTTTGTGGTGAACGTTGGTTGTTGTTTATTCCATAAACCCTAGATACATATTTATAGTCCAGGGGACTTTCTAATGTGGGCGTGCACCAAACCGGTACGGGTAAAACTCTAACTCCTAACCGACACGTAATCTAATATGTTACATGATACAAGGCAAACTAGCCCTAACAAGCCTAATGTCATGTACATTCGTGTCTTTGGATGCAAATGTCTTGTTAAGAACAACAAAGGAAAGCTCGGTAAATTTGAAACTAGAACCATAGAGGGTATATTTGTTGGATATGCGGAGAACTCTCACGCCTATAGATACTACAACCGGTCCTCCGGGACTATTGAAGTATCTTGTGACGTGGTGTTCTTGGAGGATAATGGCTCCCAAGTGGAGCAAGTTGTTCCATGTGTTGCAGGTAATGATGATGATCCATCTAGTGCCATCAAGCATATGGGCATTGGACACATCCGGCCCATGGAGGTTCATAATGATGATCAAGATGATGGAGTAGATGTTTCAAGCACGCCACAAGTGGAGCCTAGCTCAACTCAAGCCGAACCATCAAGTGCAACTCAAGAACCATCCTCTACTCAAGATGAGTCTCAATCCGAAGAACAAGAAGAAGATCCTCATTCCATGGAGCAAGATCATGATGACGATCAAGAAACATCCTCAACTCATGATCAAGCTCAAGTGGTCCCTCATGATCAAGTACTAGCAAGAGATGAATTCATTGATCATGAAGGAACCGTTCGGAAGATCAAGGCCGCTACAAGGGCAAGTGACATGAAAGTGGATCAAGTCCTTGGTAGCATCTCAAGAGGAGTGGTAACTCGTAGACACCATGCATTACTTATCACCTATTGTCAACATCATGCTTTTGTGTCTAGTTTTGAACCACTTAAGGTACATGAAGCCTTGGTTGATCCGGATTGGGTAATTGCCATGCAAGAAGAATTGGAGTGTTTCACTCGTAATGAAGTATGGTCTCTAGTTGAGAGACCCAAGGATCATCGCATCAATGTCATTGGGACCAAATGGGTATTCAAGAACAAGCAAGATGAGAATGGCATTGTTATACGAAACAAAGCAAGGTTAGTGGCGCAAGGGTTTGCCCAAATAGAAGGTATGGATTTTGAGGATACCTTTGCGCCGGTAGCCCGTCTTGAAGCTATTCGTCTTTTGCTTGCATTTGCATCTTTCCACAATTTCAAATTATATCAAATGGATGTGAAAAGTGCATTTTTGAATGGTCCCCTAAAAGAAACCGCATATGTGGCTCAACCCCCGGGTTTCGAAGACCCATGCCGACCCAACCACGTGTATTTACTCCATAAGGCACTCTACGGTCTCAAGCAAGCTCCACGTGCTTGGTATGAGTTCCTTAGGGATTTCTTACTACATGATGGGTTTTGCATGGGTACGGTCGATTCCACCCTTTTCACCAAGCGGGTTAAAGGGGGTGGCCTCTTTATATGTCAAATATATGTTGATGATATTATCTTTGGTGGAACTAACCCCAATCATAACAAAGCTTTTGAGCAATTGATGACTAGGAAATTTGAGATGTCCATGATGGGAGAGTTGAAGTTCTTTCTAGGCTTCCAAGTGAGGCAACTTGCAAAAGGCACCTTCATCTCTCAAGAAAAATATGTGAAGGACATGCTCAAGAAATTCAACATGACCAATGCGAGTCCAATGAAGACACCCATGCCCGTAAAGGGGCAACTTGGTTCATGTGACGGTGAGAAGGATGTGGACATAAAGGTATACCGCTCCATGATAGGATCCTTGCTCTACCTTTGTGCCTCTAGGCCGGATATCATGCTAAGTGTAGGGATGTGTGCTCGTTTTCAATCCGCTCCCAAGGAGAGCCATTTAGTGGCGGTCAAACGGATACTAAGATACCTTGTTCTCACTCCTACTCTCGGGCTATGGTATCCAAAGGGGTCAACCTTTGAACTCATTGGCTATTCGGATTCCGATTGGGCCGGTGATAAGGTTGATCGGAAGTCTACCTCCGGGGCTTGCCAATTTATTGGCCGGTCATTGGTGAGTTGGTCATCCAAGAAACAAAACTCCACCGCCCTATCCACCGCCAAAGCCGAATACATATCCGCGGCATCTTGTTGCACTCAATTGTTATGGATGAAGCAAACCTTGAAAGACTATGGTGTGTCTCTTGGTACGGTGCCTCTTCTTTGTGACAATGAAAGTGCAATAAAGATCGCCAACAACCCGGTTCAACATTGTCGCACCAAACATATTGACATTCGCCATCACTTCCTACGTGATCATGTTGCCAATAAGGATATTGATCTCACTCATGTGGGAACAACCTACCAATTGGCGGATATTTTCACTAAGCCTTTGGATGAAGCCCGCTTTGTTAACTTGAGAGGAGAACTTGGTATTCTTGATCCTAAAAACTTGGATTGATTAACTTCTTGCACTATATTCTTGCATTTATCTTGCTATCTAGCTTAGAGGCATAGCACATATGGGGATAGTCATCTTACCATGTCTTGGTATGATGCATACCTATGTGTGCAACATAAATAGACCCAATGTCATTATATGGACCCAAGCACGTCTCTTCGCGGTCACATGACATTTGCGCTTTCACATAGGGGGAGTAATCCCCCGCCCCTCATTGAGCCTTCATTACAACTTGATTTGACTATATAAGGCCAAATGATCTTATTGCAAAACTTATTTCAAAATGCTTTTATGATTCTTGATATACTTCGAATCATGCCCATTGTAGCTATTTGTATCTTGTTTGCATTTTCACTCCAATGGGTATGCCTAGAGAACTTTGTGTTTTCCAACCCCATGTCTATGCTCATCTCATCATCATCTATCTATCTATATGTACATGTCATCATCTGAGCATTCATACACATTTACACAAAGAATAGGGGCAAAAAGAGGCAACTAGACAAAACTGGGCAACAAATGCCCTGGCCGGTCTCTGGCCCGGTTGGACCGGCCTTTGCGCCGGGCCGGCAGCTCCCCCGATCGGCCGCGCCCACACAGCAAGGCCTGATATGTGTTTGAGGGGGTTACCCCTTGGGGTCATCTTCCTCATTCTTCCCCAACTCCCACACCACCATGGCCGGCGCCCTCAGCACCCCCACCAAGATCTAGGCACTTCCCACCACAAGAACTTCCCCAAACTCCACCACACCATAGATCGGGGCCCTTGGAACATCTCCACCGAAGGATTTGGTCCCTCTCCAACTAGTTTGGGAATTTTTGGAGTTCTTGGTTTTCAAGCCCTACCTCGTGTTCTTCTTGCTCCCTTGATCAAGGAGAACAATGTCTTCGGGTAATGTACTCTCCTTTTCTCCCTAACCTCTAGTCCTCCTCACACATTGCAAGTTCTTGCCAAAATTTGAGGAAATCTTAGGGTTAGGGTTAGGGTTTGCAAGTCCTCATGCCTTTAGAGTGTCTCTCAACACTAAGCACATACTCCACTCTATTGCTATAGCATGTACTCAAGTTTTTCGAGTTTTTGCATGAATTTGTGGTAGAAAATCTGGGCAAACATCACAAATCATCACCACCCGGTTCATAGCCCGGTCAACCGGCCATTCAACCGGCCGGTCCGGCGTGCGGCCCGGTCGTCCGGATTTTCGACCGGCTCGCCCGGTCTGAAGTCCGGTCGGACCGGCCTGTGCGCCGGCCTGCCCAGTTTTTCGCACAATTCGTCAAACACTTGGATATATGCTATGCTTTTGGCTTCTCCCTCATTGATGACATGTACACTTACCTCTTTGCTATCCTCGCTCTATTTTGCTGATTCACAGGAAGTTGGAGCGGTGAGGATCGTGGCACTACCGCCAAGAGAGGAAGGCTTGCAAGGGCCGTGCAGCTCCGACTACTGGTGGCAGCTCAGCTAGGGGACGCAACAAGACATCTGCCAAGAAGAGGAAAGATAAGCACGCTGTACAAGGAGATGATGAGGAATTGCCAGACTTCAATGTTGGCGATGTCCATATTGGTGCATGGAAAAGGCTTCGAGAAACCAATCACTATCGCTTTGAGGCTCCCACTTACACCGGGGGCGACAAGTTCTTCTGGACCCAGAGTCAGCAGAGGATGTGGCTTGAGTACTATGACTCCCGTGAGCACATGAAGAATGGCACCATTGTTATGCCCAAGGCTGTCAAGGATGTTATTGAGATGCATGCAGCCACCACACATCGGTTTGTGGTTGAGACTTTGAAGAACATGGGGCTGTATGAGCTTGTATGTCTGACGCCTTCTGATGGATGCTATTGCCCACTCTTGGTAAGGCAATTCCACTGCACTGTGTACTTCCATGATGATCCAGCCCGTACCATGACATGGATGACAGGCAAAGAGAAGTACTCCTGCAACTATCTTGACTTCTGTGATGCCCTTGGGTTTGGTGGAGGTCGTGCTCACGGTTTCAAGCTTTACTCTCAGCAGAAGTTCAACAAAGGAGACATTGCTTTCTGCTATCCTCGGGAGCCCACCGCTCGTCCTCCCACCATATCTGGCATGTTCTACTCCTATCTCCTGCTTGCCAAGTTATTCAGAGAGTCTCTCATTAGCAAGTCAGACGATACAAGTGAATGCCGAGGATATCACTTGAACTTGATGTACTACTGCAACCCTGAGCACCGGCGACGCATTGATGGATGTGATCTCATCTACTCTGAGCTGAGGAGATGTGTTCGCGACAGGATGACCCCGAACTATGCTCAATACATCCAGCTCCTCATCAACAAGGTTGTGCCTGCTCCTCTCAATACCCATGGTCAACGGGTCAAGATGGAAGCATTCAAGGTTCCTGTCCAAGGTGATAGACCGGATGTCCCCGACATGACACCTCCTGAGCGCCGGTCCAAGGAAAGCCATGACCCTACTAGCTCCCGCTTCACTCGGCGCCCGCAGCATGGTATCTCTAGGTTCTTCTCCTCCATGTGGCAGATGTGCAAGAATTCTAATGATGTTGCACATCAAAGCCTTGCTATGACCCAAGAGACGAGAAGGCGCCAGAATGAGTACATGGCCACTCGGAATATCACTTTTCCTCCTCCTGGCCCTGAGTTGGAGCCTGTTCATGCACCTAACTGGGAGATGCCTCCTCTCACTGATCAGATGTTCCAGAACTTTGATCCTACATGGTACGGCTTTGGCGGTCCTCCTCCTCAGCCGCTCGTGTCCCTACCGATGATCGGGGCGGAGCTAGCAGTATGGCGAGTTTGGCGGCCGCCATACCTAAAATTTTGCGTTAATACTAGGTATATATATGCGTTAGGTTCACCCGTTCAGGTTTTGTGTTGTTCACGCTTGTCTACAGACTACAGAAACAGAAGGATCGATGGGCATCTCCGTGTTGGGCCTTGGTGCATTGTGATTGTTGGGCCCTGCCTGGTAGCCATCGGTATAGCACTGGGGCAAGGGGCATCACGATTCACGACACGGAAACAATACAGGAGCCTGTGCCGATCGATCGGCAACTTCCGTGCTTGGCGAAACCCTCGCCTGTCGCCTCGCCGAGTCGCCAAGTCGTGATTGTACCGATCGAGCGCAAGAACCGCGGCCGCCGGCGCCGGCAAAGGAGAGGATCCTAGGCCACGACCTGCAAGGCTGCTAGGAGGACTAGGAGAATAAGGATATGGCGTCGAAGAAGAACCCCAAATTCAGAACGCAAGGTATTCGATTTTGGAACTGAAACTGCACTTCAAATTCTGAAACTAATCTGTTTGTTGACTGGAATAAATAAGTGCGAGTGTATAAAGTACGTACTGCTCTGTAGTCTGAATGATTAATTGATTGATTAGTTGCCTGGTTTTCTCAATGATGAATTGATTGATTTTCTGTTGGCTCCCGTAATTTTGTTGAATTGATGTACAGATATAAAGAGCCTCTTTGCCAAAGCATCTCGCACTAGCAGCTCTAACCCAGCTCCGCATCCTGATGTTGTTCCTGGACAAGCAGGAGAAGAATATCCCCAAGACCAAGAAGATGTGCAGATTGATGTGCCTGTGCAAGAGGCAGACAATGAAGTGGAAATTCTTGTTGATGATATTATAGCTGATCAAGGGGAAGATGATCTCATTGAAGAGTGGAACTCAGACCACATTGAGCCTGATCCAGGGATTCGTATTCCAATTGACAAATTTCACCCCAATATTAGAGATGAAGTTAGATTGGCATATGTGGCGAGGGGTCCAACTCGACCAGTTGGTCATGTTTATCTCCGAGATCATTTTGATAGGACCTTTTGTGAAGCATGGTATACCAAACATACTTGGTTGGAATATAGTGTGGAGAAGAATGCAGCTTATTGCTTCTATTGCTTTCTTTTTAGAAAAGATCCGGTGGATGAAAAATTTGGTCACACTACCTTCACCAAAGAGGGCTTTACTACTTGGAAAAATGCATACAGAGCATTCCCTCTTCATGTTGGTGGCGCAAATAGCATACATAATCAAGCAAGGACAGCATATGAGGATTACAAAAATCAACGCTCAAGTGTGAAACATAAGGTTACAACCTATACCAAAGAATCACTAGTCAAGTATGAGACCCGTTTAGAAACATCTTTGGGCATTGTAAGTTATCTTGCATTGCAAGGTGAACCATTCCGTGGACATGATGAGTCTGTACTTTCCTTAAATAAGGGTAATTTTCTCGAGATGCTTGATTGGTACAAAGAAAGAAAGGAGGAAGTGAGGATTGCATTTGATGAGCTATGTCCTAAAAATGCCCAGATGATTTCTCCAACAATTCAGAAGGATCTTGCAAAAAGTTGTGCAGAGGGGGTCTGTAAAGCAATAAAGCAAGAGATGGGAGATGGCCTCTTTTCAGTTCTTATCGATGAATCTCGTGATATATCAATCAAAGAACAAATGGCCGTTGTTGTGAGGTATGTCATTGTCTAGTTTGTTATTTGTTTAATTGTTTGTTTGAGAATTATAATTGTTCTAATTAACTAATTGTACATCTTTTCTACTTTCTGCAGGTATGTAAAGAAGGAGAGGTCATTGAAAGATTTCTATGTATCAAGCATGTCACCGAAACAACAGCCGAAGCATTAAAAAAAGCATTGTGTGAGGTGCTTGGTAAGCATGGGCTACTTATTGCAAATTTACGAGGGGGGGGTATGACGGGGCTTCGAATATGAGAGGAGAATTCAATGGTGTTCAAAAACTTGTCCGTGATGAGAACCCATATGCTTTCTATGCATTGTTTTGCTCACCGTTGCAATTAGTAGTTGTTCTTTGTCTCAAGATGTTGTTCATCTTTTGAGGATTTCTTCGAATATGTGTCATTGATTGTTAGCACATAGTGCATCTTGCAAGAGGAAAGATATATTGCTTGACAAACAACGTAGAATTCTCTTGGCTAAATTGGAGAGTGGAGATATTTTCTGGGAAGAGGCAAAAATCAGGAAACATCATTGGCAAGACCGGGAGATACAAGATGGGGATCTCATTACACAACTTTAGCTCGTATTGAATCAATGTGGGAGGCAGTAATAGAAGTACTTGGTATTGTGCACAAGGATGGCGTAATCCTTCTAAATGGAGGTTTGGTGCATATAATGGAGTCTTTTACTTTTGTGTTCATCATGAAGTTGATGTTGAAAATCCTTCGCATAACAAATGAGTTGTCACTTATCTTGCAAAAGAAGGATCAAAATATTGTTGAAGCAATGTCTTTGGTCACCGATGTGCGATCATGCTTGATAGACATGAGGAACCATGGTTGGGAACCACACGTTTGAAGAAGTGAAAACCTTTTGCAATGAAAATGATATCCCATTGCCAAATATGGATGAAGCTGTACCAAGATTTGGTCAATCAAGAAAGGGGGAGAAACAACATCACTCAAGATCATTTTTTTCGTGTTGATATCTTCTATGCATCTATAGATGCCATCACCACGAGTTGGATCATCGCTTTAGTGATACAACTTCAGAATTGCTAAGTGGCTTTGCTTGTCTTGATCCAAGAGACTCATTTGCTAAGTTTGATGTGAAAAAATTGCTAATCTTACGAATATATGATGCTGATTTCTCCTCTGATGATCGTAAGAGTATAACAGTTGACCTCCAGTTATTTATCACCCATATGAGAAGACATGATCAATTTAGAGTTTGTTATGATCTTGCAAGCCTAGCAAAGCAGATGTTTGAACTTGAAAGGCATATCATGTTTCCTTTGGTTTATCGCCTTATTGAGTTGGCGCTCCTACTACCGTAGCAACGACATCTGTCGGGGCATTCTCAAACATGAAGATTATCAAGACCGAGTTGCGCAATAAAAATGTCGACGGTTGGCTTAATGACTTGATGGTGTGCTACATCGAAAGGGAATATTTAAAGGACTTGATCTTGCAGAAATAAAGAAAGACTTCCAAGCGAAAGGTAGAAGAATGCCACTGCCAAGCAAATAAAAGTTCATTATGGGTACGTATTTATCTTCCCTGAATAACATGCCTTTCTTTCCTAATATAACTCTACTATTTATTAATTTATTTTTTTGTTGTTTCTATGTTTCTAATTTTCTATGCAGATCATCCGTTGTTGAATTAGCTAAAATTGTTGATCGCTCGTTCAAATTATTTTCGTTTAGTCAGGTATTTTAGAAAACTATTTATTTTAAGATTATGCAGTACATCTGTACCCGTGAACACATAGTAATATTTATCTTGTGGAGTCTTGCATTTTTTCCTTTATAAACTCCGCCACACCATAAATTTATTCCTGCCTCCGCCACTGCTGATGATGATGATGAAGAAGATGAAGGTGCTACTGATACGCGTGATGATGGCGAGAGCTCATACTCCACTGGGCATGAGATCTTTTGATGGGTGCGCTAGCATCTCTCCTCTTTTTCTTCGCCTTTTTGGTGTTCCGATGCCAAAGGGGGAGAAGAGAGTAGAGTCTAGGATTCACGGGGTGTTGCCACAAGCCATGGGAGTTGCTTTATTTGGATTTTATATGGCTTGTGCTTGTTTACTTTGAGTTTTTCAAGAACCATTTGCTATTTCCAATAATTCGTGTATGGATGTGTATGGACGACTATTATGTGTGCTACTCTATGTTAGGATGATTATGTGTGCTATGCTTATATATCTTGATATGCACATCTCCATACCATGCTTGTTTCCTAAAGATATTGGGGGAGCTTCTCATATTTCACAAATGGTGCACTTTGCATTCAAACGCAAATTCTCCAAGTGCACACATTATGGGGGAGCTTTCGTAATATCTTATATGGAATCAAGGTTTAGAGCTTATCATAATATCTATTTGTGACTCTAGCTCGGTTTGTCATCGTATACCAAAAAGGGGGAGATTGTAAGGGTATTTTACCCTTATCCATTATTTTGGTAACAATGACACCGTGCTAGTGTATTTGGACTAATACATGGCTACAAGATGATTCCCAGGTATTAGCCAAAGAGGTATAAAGGTGTATCAATGGAAGAAGAAGGCAATGGAGACCCCCCCAATTCGACGAAAGAATCAACAGGATTTTCCTGTGTCTGGCCGGTCTCTGGCCCGGTCGGACCGGCCCTGGCACCGGCCAGCCCGGTCAGAACCGGCTCCGGCGCTTGTGCCATCCGGGCAGGATCCAGTAAAGGAGGGAAGCCCTCCAGTCGTCGCCCGGTCTCCAGCCCGGTTTGGACCGGCGTATCCGGTCACGGGCCCGGTCGGACCGGGCTACCGACCGGCTGCCCCGGCACCAACCGGATTCCGCGCTTGTGCCATCCGGGCGCATTCCAGTAAGCCAAGAAGCTCCTCCGGTCAAGCTCCGGTCCCTGCTCCGGTTGAAACCGGCCGGCCCGGTCGAGAGCCCGGTCTGACCGGCCTGTGCGCCGGCCGGCCCGGCGCCAAACCCGGTCAACCGGCTTCCTCGAAGAAAATCTGATGTGGCAAGTTGACCAACGGCCATATTTCGAAGAACACTATAAATAGGCCTTCTCCTACCTCTGAACAGTTAGGCACTACACTACAAGCTGTTCTTGAGCTCTCTCTCTCTTACTCCATTGCTAGAAACACCAAAAGCCTCAGATCTCTCTCCTCCTCCACCCAAACTCAAATCCCTCCGGGGAATCATTAGAGGAGGACCCGATCTACCGTTCTACCAAGCCAAATCTCATTCCCCCTTGTATTCATTGAGAAGCTTGCTTCCTAGGGTTCCTTGGAAACCCTAGGTGGGCAAGAGGAGTCCGGAAGCATCCGGGCTGTGGATTTGCTCCGGGCAAGATTGTGAAGGTTTGGAGGCTACCTCAAAGTCTACCACAAGTGAGTGAGCTATTCCTTCGTGGGATAGGCTCCGGAGAATAGGGTGAGCCTTCGTGGCGCGGGGAATCCTTCGTGGGACCTCCACCCCTCCAAACGTGACGTACCTTGTTGCAAAGCAAGGGAACACGGGAATACATCCTCGTCTCCGCGTGCTATCGGTTATCTCTAACCGAACTCCTTACTTGTGATTTAAACTGCCTGAGAGAGCCTTCGTGCTCGAGATAGTTGTATCTTCATATAGGTTGCTTCACCTAGTTTGCATTAGGCTCATCTTTATATTCCGCAAAGCCTAATATTGCAAAGAAAGAATTAAAATTTGTAGAAACCTATTCACCCCCCCCTCTAGGTTTACCATCTCTATACTTTCAGCGCCACAGAAAAGCGTGCGCCACAGAATTGGTTTTCAGTGCGCCACAGAATTTGCTTGTATTATACACGATTTTGTGCTGCCTGCTATACACATGCAGTTTATAGACAGCAATATACAGATATACATGTTATATACAGCAACATTCAGATATAATATAAATATCATGTACATTGCACAGATATAACATAGACATCATCATCACATTACTTAGAGCCCGATCGAGATACATATATAGTGGCAAGTGTCAAATGTTTTGCATACAACTCTTAATTCATACAAAATTCACAATTTCGAGATACAAAGTAGTCTTCATCCGGTTCCTCCTTTGCTCCCTCATCTCTACCCACCAGGCTCGCTTGCATCGGGGTCCTTCATCCAGTTCCTACTATGATGAAAATGGAAGAAAGTGAGACCAACAAGTCCGATGCACAAGAGAAATGGAATAAATGCCTCATACATTGTTGGTCAACACAAATATTAACATTCAGGGACGGCGTAAGTGAGACCAAGTCCGATGCACAAGAGATTGATATTTGTGCTATCTTACCAGGCTCACTTACGCCACCCCCGAGTGTACGGTGACCAAACATTTTAATCATCGGCATTTTGAAAATCTCAAAGCAAATGGAATGACAAAATGGAATAAGTGCCTCATACATTGTTGGTCAACACAAATACTATGGTCAGAAACCATAGTTGCAGTATACACCGCAGTATACTTTGCAGAAGGGCCCCCTTTCCCCGCCGCTCCGTGAACGGGTGCTTGACGACACAACGACGCCGATCTGCCTCTCCGGCGCAGAACCACGGCAGTCCCTCGCCGTCCAGTGAACGAGTCCTTGATGCAAAGACCGTGCCGGCCTGCCCAGCATTATGCCGGGCCGTGTTGCCGCGCTTCAGGCCGTGTGTCCCGCGCCCTGCACTGTTCGCCTTCTTGCCCGGTGAACCAATAGACTGATCGTTGGAATAAGGAAACCGATGACGGCCGGTCGCAAGATTAGATTGCGATCGGCCGTCATCGGCTTCCTTATTCCAACGATTAGTCTATTGTTCACCGGGCAAAAAGGCGAAGAGTGCAGGCGCCTGAGACACGGCCACAAGCAGGCAACAGGTCGGCATGATGCTAGGGAGGCTGACACCGTCTTTGCATTAAGGACTCGTTCACGTACTGGACGGCGAGAGAAGAAAAGTGGTGATGCACCGGAGAGGCAGGTCGGCGTTGTTGTCTCGTCAAAGACTCGTTCACGGAACGACAGCCGGGGAAAGGGGGGCCGTCTACAAAGTATATTGCAGCGTATAGGTGACCAAACATTCTAATCATCGGCACTAAAATGGAAGAAAGGCCAATGCAATTAAGAAGTAGCTAGTATGAACTAAATGGAATGCCTCATACTTTGTTGGTCGAAACAAATATGAACATCCCGGGATGGCGTTAGTGAGGCCAAGTAGGATGCACAAGAGATTGATATTTGTGCCATCACACCAGGCTCACTAGTCACCCCGGAGTGTACAAGTGACCAACATTCTAATCATCGGCACTAAAATGGAAGAAAGAGCCAAGTGGTATCAACTAAATAGCATATGCCTCATACTTTGTTGGTCGAAACAAATATTAACATCCAGGGATGGAGTAAGTGAGGCCAGGTAGGATGCACAAGATATTGATATTTGTGCCATCACACCAGGCTCACTTGCTCCACCCCCGAGTGTACGAGTGATATCGACCAACCATCTAATCATCGGCAAGTACAAAAACACCACCAAACCAGCAACCATGGTGACATAAGTCAAGATGCTCAAACACACATAGCATGCATGGAGCAGATGCTCCAAAGGGATTATTCATCACTTGGTATATAGACCAAGTGATGCTGGCAAAAGAGAGGCCAATCAAGAACCAGTAAATCCAGTAAGTGATAGATATGCCTAAACAAGCAACAACACATAGCATATCCCAGCTAACCAGATGAGACAAGTCTTGGTAGCCAACTTAATCACCTAGCACCACCTAGCCTTTTAAAACCATCAGAAACAGTCCTTTTTCTTCAAAGGATACCACAGTGGCATTCATTTACATGATCCCCTACTGTGGATATCTCTATTTTCATCAAAGCCAACAAGAAATAGATCATAAGGCATCAATTAAGGAGGCAACCAGGGACAAAGGCATCAATTGGGGTAATGTTAAAATGTTTGTCTCCATATTTGGGAGACATTTTTAATATTGGAGTCTAGCTAATGGAAATCAAGAACTAGTCTTGATCTCCAAATGGTGATTAGAGGGAATTTATTCATCTTAAGCAACATTAGGGACAAATGGGATCATGCAAGGGACTTGGGTCATTTGGATCATAAGGCATCAATTAAGGAGGCAACCAGGGACAAAGGGAAACATTTGATGATCCATTATCATAGGCAACAAAGCAGCAACTTTTTCCCCTCTAATCTAGCTAGAGTCCTTAAAAGAAATCCATCATAAGCATGGTCAAATACACATATATAGCATGGGGCAGATGCTCCAAAGGGATTATATATTCATCACTTGGTAATTTGGAGAGCAAACAAGCAGTAGCCATAACACTCAATCCAATAATATAGTAATTTGGATCATAAGGCATCAATTAAGGAGGCAACCAGGGACAAAGGGAAACATTTGATGATCCAGTAAGTGCATGACACTTTGAGCTACCAAGAATAAAGGCCAACAGTGGATAAACATCTGCTCAACCATTTCTTGCACTAGAGGAAAAGTAACCAACATTGAAACTTGAACAGTCAAGTGACACTACAAGCAGCTCACACACACATGCAAACACATGTGTTGACAGTAACTAAACAGCAGAAGAACACCACCAGATATTCATGGGTACTTAGGATCAGTAGGGAATTGATAAAGTACAGTGAGGAGCAAGCATACCATCAGAAACTGTCCATTTGAGAGAAATAACATTGGGGTAATGTTAAAATGTTTGTCTCCATATTTGGGAGACATTTTTAATATTGGAGTCTAGCTAATGGATATCAAGAACTAGTCTTGATCTCCAAATGGTGATTAGAGGGAATTTATTCATCTTAAGCAACATTAGGGACAAATGGGATCATGCAAGGGACTTGGATCATTTGGATCATAAGGCATCAATTAAGGAGGCAACCAGGGACAAAGGGAAACATTTGATGATCCATTATCATAGGCAACAAACCAGCAATCTTTTTCCCCTCTAATCTAGCTAGAGTCCTTAAAAGAAATTCTACTTAAAATGAAGTAGCTCTCTGTTGGTATTGGTTACCAACAGGAACTCAAGCCACTACTTGATCTTACTAATTCAAAGCAGGACCAATGCAGGACCAGTGCTGATGTTGCCATCATCTCTGCCCCCAAGAACTCTCTCATGCTCTCTCTCACATGCCATGCCAGCTGCTTGCTCCAAACTTACAACAACACAAACACAAGCATCACAGGCAGAGCATAGAAATAATATATAGCTAACAGCACAGTAAAACAAAAAGAATGTTGGACTGTTTTTATTCATGATGACCACAACAGCAGCACAACAGCATCCAGATCGAGCACAACATCATCCTCTCTGTAATTTTGTCCAGAGCAGCATCAACATCCAGAGAACAACAGCAGCACAAGAGCATCCAGATCGAGCACAACATCCAGAGCACAACATCAACACATCCAGAGCAGGGGTAGAGGAAGAGGGAGGGGAGGGGAGAGGTGGAGCTCACCGACGATAGGGGTGGAGGAGGAGGTTGACGACGACGGCAGGGGTGGAGGAGGAGGAAGACGCGGCGGCTCCTCCTCCTTGACGCGGAGCCGGCCCCTCCTCCTCCATGCGGCGGCCCCTCCTCCTCCACGCCGCAGCGGCTTGTGCTGCTGGTGGCGGGGATGGGTGGAGCGTGGCGGCATGCGGCCCTCGCGGAGGAAGGAGGCGGCGACGGCGACGACCATGGCGGCGGCGGCGGGGGAGAGGGGAGAGGGCGGGGAACGTACGGGCGTGGGGAGGAGGGGAGGGCACGGGGATGATATAACTTACCCTATTTCTGTGGCGCACCAGCACAAGTGCGCCATAATCAACTACTTCGCGCACAGGGCTTTGCGCCACAAAAATAGTTATTTCGGCGAAAGCATTGTGCGCCACAGAAATACCTACCCTAATAATTGGTGGTGGCAGAATGTGGGCCCCACATAATTTCTGTGGCGCACGGTTCATCCGTGCGCCACAAAATAAGCTATTTTTGTGGCGCACACTTCCTGGTGCGCCACAAAATAATCTTTCTGTGGCGCATTTTTGTGGGTGCGCCACAGAACTAAGCTCCACCTATAAGCCTTTTCCTACTAGTGCTAGTCCTTTCGACCATGAGATCATGTAAATCACTTATACCGGAAAGGTACTTTGATTACATCAAACGCCACTGCGTAAATGGGTGGTTATAAAGGTGGGATTAAGTATTCGGAAAGTATGAGTTGAGGCATATGGATCAACAGTGGGATTTGTCCATCCCGATGACTGGATAGATATACTCTGGGCCCTCTCGGTGGAATGTCGTCTAATTAGCTTGCAAGCATATGAAAGGTTCATAAGAGACCACATACCACGGTACGAGTAAAGATTACTTGTCATAAGACGAGGTTGAACGAGGTATAGAGATACCGATGATCAAACCTCGGACAAGTAGAATATCGCGTGACAAAGGGAATCGGTATCGTATGTGAATGGTTCATTCGATCACTAAGTCATCGTTGAATATGTGGGAGCCATTATGGATCTCCAGATCCCGCTATTGGTTATTGGTCGGAGAGAGGTCTCAACCATGTCTACATAGTTCGCGAACCGTAGGGTGACACACTTAAGGTTTGATGTCGTTTAAGTAGATATGGAATATGGAATGGAGTTCGAAGTTTTGTTCGGAGTCTCGGATAGGATCCAGGACATCACGAGGAGTTCCGGAATGGTCCGGAGAATAAGATTCATATATAGGAAGTCATTTTACAATTTTGGAAATGATCCGGTGAATTTATGGAAGGTGGTTTCTAGAATTATCCGGAATAAATCACTATGGAAGGAGGAGTCCCGAAGGGACTCCACAAACCCTAACCAGCCAACCAAGTGGGAGGGTGGAGTCCATGGTGGACTCCACCTCCTTGGCCGGCCAAGTAAAAGGGGGAAGGGGAGAGTCCATGTCCCTCTAGGTTTCGTCCATAAGGCAGTTTTTCTGTTGGGGTCTTATTCGAAGATTTTGGGCAAACCCTTGGGGTTCCACCTATATAATGAGGAGGAGAGGGAGGGGGCAGCCCATGGCTTGGCCGCACCACCCCTGCCCCCTTGAGGCCGGCGCCCATAGCCCCCTCTCCCCAAACCCTAGCCTCCCCTCCTCCACATACAAACTCCCGCAGCGCATAGGCGAAGCCCTGCCGGAGTTCTCCACCACAACGCCACCACGCCGTCGTGCTGCCGGGATTCGAGGAGGATCTACTACTTCCACTGCCCGCTGGAACGGGGAGAAGGACATCGTCTTCATCAACACCGAACGTGTGACCGAGTACGGAGGTGCTGCCCGATTGTGGCACCGTCAAGATCTTCTACGCGCTTTTGAAAGCGGCAAGTGATCGTCTACCGCAGCAACGAGAGCCTCCTCTTGTAGGCTTTGGTATCTTCAAGGGTTAGTCTCGTTCATCCCCTCGTTTCTCCCATCTTCTAGATTGCATCTTGGCTTGGATTGCGTTCTCGCGGTAGGAAATTTTTTGTTTTCTATGCTACGAATCCCTACAACAGACACCCGTAAAGCCACTTATGCAATACAAGTTGCATGTCGAGCATGGAATAAGTCTCATGAATGCGGTCATGTAAAGTTAGCCCGGGCCGCTTCATCCCACCATCCCGCAAGATGCAAAGTACACTAACTAAAAACAACAAAAGCATCAACGCCCACAAATCCATTGTGTTCTACTCGTGCAACCAATCTATGCATAGACACGGCTCTGATACCACTGATGGGATTCGTAGCATAGAAAACAAAAAAATTCCTATCGCAAGAATGAATAACAAGCCAAGATCCAATCTAGAAGATGGTAGCAATGAGAAGATCATGAGACTAACCCTCGAAGATTCCAAAGCCTACGAGATTAGATCTCGTTGTTGATGTAGTCGATCACTTGCCGCTTTCAAAAGCGCGTAGAAGATCTTGATGGTGCCACAATGGACAGCACCTCCATACTCGGTCACACGTACGGTGTTGATGACGACATCCTTCTCCCTTCCAGCGGGCAGCGGATGTAGCATATCCTCCTCGGAATCACACCAGCACGATGGCGTGGTGGCGGTGGTGGTGGAGATCTCCGATAGGGCTTCGCCGTAGCCGTGCAAGAGGGAGGAGGAGGAAGGGGCTGCTAGGGTTTGGGAGACGGGGCAAGGGCTGCGACTTGTGGTGCCCTTGGGGTGCCCCTTGGTCCCTTTAAATAGGTGGCCAAGCCCCTTGGGTCGTCCATAAACCTGCCCCCAAGTTTGACTGAGTTCCGACAGGTTTCCGGTTCCAAAAACCTACTCCTACTCGGACTCTTTTGCCAATTCCGAAATTGCATTAAGGAAAGACTCCTTTTCCCTTAAGGCAACGTGGTTGCACCTATTATGGAACCCTCCGGACTTCCTTAGAAAGCCCGGGTCGTCCCGGACACTTCCGGAACCTTCCATAATATTCCGGACTATTCCGGTCCTTCCAAAACCTTCTAGAAGCTCCGGTCAAAACACCGGACTTTTTCCGAACCCCGGAAAATGACTTCCCATATATGAATCTTATTCTCCGGACCATTCGAACCTCCTCGTGATGTCTTGGATCCCATCCGAGACTCCGAACAACATTCGAGCTCCATTCCATATTCCATATCTACTTAAAACGACATCAAACCTTAAGTGTGTCACCCTACGGTTCGAGAACTATGCGGACATGATCGAGACTCTTCTCCGATCAATAACTAATAGCGGGACCTGGAGATCCATAATAGCTCCCACATATTCAACGATGACTTTGTGATCGAAAGAACCATTAACATACAATACCAATTCCCTTTGTCACGCGATATTTACTTGTCCGAGGTTCGATCATCGGTATCTCCATACCTAGTTCAACCTCGTTACCGACAAGTACTCTTTACTCGTACCGTGGTATGTCATCTCTTGTGACCTAGTCACATGCTTGCAAGCTAATCGGACGACATTCCACCGAGAGGGCCCAGAGTATATCTATCCGTCATCGGGATGGACAAATCCCACTCTTGATCCATATGCCTCAACTCACACTTTCCGAATACTTAATCCCATCTTTATAACCACTCATTTACGCAGTGGCGTTTGATGTAATCAAAGTACCTTTCGGTATAAGTGATTTACATGATCTCATGGTCGAAGGACTAGGTAACTATGTATCTAAGCTTATAGCAAATTGAACTTAATGACGTGATCTTATGCTACGCTTATTTGCATGTGTGTTCATTATATCATTCAACCAATGACATAACCTTGTTATTAATAACATCCCATGTTCATGATCACGAAACCATGATTATCTATTAATCAACAAGCTAGTTATACAAGAGGCTTACTAGGGACTCCTTGTTGTTTACATAACACACATGTATCAATGTTTTGGTTAATACAATTATAGCATGGTATGCAAACATTTATCATAAACACAAAGATATATAATAACCACTTTATTATTGCCTCTTGGCCATATCTCCAACAGTCTCCCACTTGCACTAGAGTCAATAATCTAGATTACATTGTAAGGTACCTAACACCCATGGCATTCTGGTGTTGGTCATGCTTTGCCCTAGGGAGAGCTTTAGTCAACGGATCCTACTTAAGGCCTATATTTTTTAGAAAGTCAAACTATGTTAAGTTTGACTAAGTTTTTACAAAAAATCGTTAAAATGTGAAATACAAAATTAATATTATTAGATAGATAATGAAATATATTTTCATATGCTATCTACAAAATATCATATTTATTGATAGATTATTCTAAAAATTTGGTCAAACTTTACTTGCTTTGACTTTGCCAAAAAAATATTAGCCTTAAACCTTGAGATGGAGGTAGTATCAGTTTCGCATATTGTTTACAAAAACCCATTGACATTATGAAAACCCACATGGCATAGCATGTCAATGCTTGAGCTACAGACTTTATGCGAGTCCTTTTCTCCATGTGACATGAACCTCTCCGCCCAATTTGTTAGTTTTTTGGTGAATATGTTCATGATCGGCTGGAAGTGTCGCCTTTCATCGGCCTTCAGGCATGGGGACGCTTAGATATATTTTTCGAATGTTGAGCTAGACACATTGACGATTATCTTTATCTCAGTTTGCCTTGTTCGCGGGGCATGCCTTGCTGACTCCCTATTGATTGAACCAAGTGCTGCAATGCATGATTTGAATCATGTGATGCTACATTGCTGATCGCCCTTATGATTTGCGAAAGAAATTCTATAAGGGCTTCCTAACTGGAATGGTAAAATTTTCTTAAAACAGACCGTTGCTGACTTGCTGGTAGTGGTTCTGAGTTATGAGAAAATGTGCAAACATTGTCAAAGGGCTCGGACCGAAAAAGAACAGAAGGAATCCGTTCAAAGATGGGTCAAGGAGTGGTGAGACTGAATTTGTTGTGCGGTCCTTTTTTGCAGTCCTGTTCATATTTCTTTTGTCCTTTTAATGAAGGGATTTCTATTTCTGTGCCCTCGGGTCCTTAGTTGTGCTCAGTTTTCCCCAGCTCGTTAGTTTTTCCTCAGTTTCCTCCCCCCTCTAGTTTGAAACCCTCGCAGACGCTCAGACGGGAGGGTTGCCGTCAGGTCAGAGGCCCACCGTTACCGTTAATCTGACGGGTGGGGCTGCACAGAGGGCAGTTCCTCTCTGACCCGTCTCGTGCTGACAAATGGGGCCGCTCTATAGGGCTGCCGCAGCCAATGACCAGTGGGGTCATCTATTTTTCAGGAAAAGTCATATATTGCCGCTCGAGGGGCTGTGGCCAATGACCAGTGGGGTCGTCTATTTTTCAGGAAAAGACATATATTTTCCGCTCTGTGGGGATGTCGAAGCCAATGACCAGTGGGGTCGTCTATTTATTTATAGAAAATCATATATTGCCACTCTGTGGGGCCTCCGCAGCCAATGACCGCTGGGGTTGTCTATTTATTTAGAGAATATAATATAGAGCCGCTCTGTGGGGCCGCCTCAGCCCATGGCAGGTGACTATTTTCGTAGCTTAATCTAAAGTGACTCTTATGCTAAACATTGTGCATAATATATAGAAAATAGCTAGATCTCTAAATATATAGAAAATAGCTAGTAGATCTCTAAATCGATGCATATGAAGCTACGTATCTATAATTTCTTATGTTCCATGCTACTTTTATGATGATACTCACATGTTTTATACACATTATATGTCATTATTATGCATTTTCCTGAACTAACCTATTGACGAGATGCCGAAGGGCAGTTGCTGTTTTCTGCTGTTTTTGGTTTCAGAAATCCTAGTAAGAAAATATTCTCGGAATCGGACGAAATCAACGCCCAGCATCTTAGAAAAAACCACGAAGCTTCCAGAACACCCGAGAGCCACCAGAGGGGAGCCCTGGTGGGCCCACACGTGTGGCCGGCGCGACCAAGGGGTAGGGCGCGCCCCCCTAGTGTGTGGTCCCACCAGGACTCCACCGACCTTGCCCTTCCGCCTTAAAGCCTCCGTCGCGAAAACCCTATACGGAAAAGCCGGTACGAGAAACCTTCCGAGCCGCCGCCATCGCGAAGCCAAGATCTCGGGGACAGGAGTCTCTGTTCCGGCACGCCGGGGACGGGGAAGTGCCCAGGAAGGCATCTCCATCGACATCACCGCCATTTTCATCAACGCTGTTGTCTCCCATGAGGAGGGAGTAGTTCTCCATCGAGGCTAAGGGCTGTACCGGTAGCTATGTGGTTAATCTCTCTCCCATGTACTTCAATACAATGATCTCATGAGCTGCCTTACATGATTGAGATCCATATGATGAGTTTGTAATCTAGATGTCATTATGCTATTCAAGTGATTTTACTTATGTGATCTCCGGAGACTCCTTGTCCCACGTGTGTAAAGGTGACAGTGTGTGCACCGTGTGGGTCTCTTAGGCTATATTTCACAGAATACTTATTCACCGAGTTATGATTTGAGTTGGATGTCTCTATGAAATTGTGGTGTGTTAGTACCTCCTATGAATGCTCACAGTGACATCGTGGGGTGTTTATTAGTACATGGGAATACATCTTTAAGGCTTGCCTACATGATGAATTAGTGTTCGTTATCTTGCCAGAGAGTAATTCGGGATAGCATAGTGAAGTGCTTATATTTATATTCAATTATGATTGCAGTGTTGAGAGTGTCCACTAGTGAAAGTATGATCCTGAGGCCTTGTTTCTAAGCATCGAAACTCCGTTTATTTACTGTTCTGTTGCATGTTTACTCACTGCCATATTTTATTCAGATTGCTATTACCACTCATATACGTACATACTACTTGTATTTCACTATCTCTTCGCCGAACTAGTGCACCTATACATCTGACAAGTGTATTAGGTTGTTGAGCCCACAGATTCTTCTTTTATTTGATTGCCTCTTTGTTGTGTTGGATGGATTTCTTTGTTCCATTAACTTCCAGTAGCTTTGAGCAATGTCCAGAAGTGTTAAGAATGATTGTGTCACCTCTGAACATGTGAATTTTTGATTATGCACTAACCCTCTAATGAGATTGTTTTGAGTTTGGTGTGGAGGAAGTTTTCAAGGGTCAAGAGAGAGGATGATATACTATGATCAAGAAGAGTGAAGAGTCTAAGCTTGGGGATGCCCCGTGTTCATCCCTGCATATTTTAAGAAGACTCAGCATCTAAGCTTGGGATTCCCAAGGCATCCCCTTCTTCATTGACAACTTATCAGGTTTCTTCTCTTGAAACTATATTTTTATTCGATCACATCTTATGTACTTTACTTGGAGCGTCTGTTTGTTTTTATTTTTGTTTATGTTTGAATAAATTCATGTTTGTGTGGGAGAGAGACACGCTCCGCTTTTCATATGAACACTAGTGTTCCTCGCTTTACTTTTAATGTTCATGGCGAAGGTTGAAACTGCTTCGTTAATTGCTATTTGGTTGGAAACAGGAAAATGCTTCATGTGGTAATTGGTATAATGTCTTGAATAATTTGATACTTGGCAATTGTTGTGCTCATATAGATCAGGTTTAAGCTCTTGCATCATGTACTTTGCACCTATTAATGAATAACTACATAGAGCTTGTTAAAATTTGGTTTGCATGATTGGTCTCTAGAGTCTAGATATTTTCTGGTTAAGGTGTTTGAACAACAAGGAGACAATGTAAAGTCTTATAATGCTTACAATATGTTTATATGTGAGTCTTGCTGCACCATTTTATACTTGAGTTTGCTTCAAACAACCTTGCTATCCTAGCCTTGTATTGAGAGGAATTCTTCTCATGCATCCAAATCCTTGAGCCAAAAACTATGCCATTTGTGTCCACCATACCTACCTACCACATGGTATTTCTCTGCCATTCCAAGTAAATACTTCATGTGCTACCTTTAAACAATTCAAAAGCTATTATCTCTTATTTGTGTCAATGTTTTATAGCTCATGAGGAAGTATGTGGTGTTTATCTTTCGATCTTGTCATTTACTTCTGAGACTTTCACAATGGACTAGTGGCTTCATCCGCTTATCCAATAATTTTGCAAAAAGAGCTGGCAATGGGGTTCCCAGCCCCGATTAATTAACTTGCATTAATAATTCTCTTCACATGTTTTCTCTGATTTATCAGTAAGCAACTTAATTTTGCAAATAGACACTCCTTCATGGTATGTTAATGTTGGAAGGCACCCGAGGATTCGGTTAGCCATGGCTTGAGAAAGCAAAGGTTGGGAGGAGTGTCATCTATATATAAATGAAACTAAAATACATGTGTAAACAAAAGAGAAGAGGGATGATCTACCTTGCTGGTAGAGATAACGTCCTTCATGGGAGCCGCTCTTGAAAGTCTGGTTGATAAGGTAGTTAGAGTACCTATTACCATTCGTTGACAACAACAAACACCTCTCAAAACTTTATTTGCATGCTCTCTATATGATTTCAAAACTTAAAAGCTCTAGCACATGATTTAATCCTGCTTCCCTCTGCGAAGGGCCTATCTTCTACTTTATTTTTGAGTCGGTTTACATTCTTTCTATCTCAGAAGCAAACACTTGTATCAACTGCGTGCATTGATTCTTACATGTTTACCTATTGCACTTGTTATATTGCTTTATGTTGACAGTTATCCATGAGATATACATGTTGAAGTTGAAAGCAACCGCTGAAACTTATATCTTCCTTTGTGTTGCTTCAATGCCTTTACTAAGAATTTATTGCTTTATGAGTAACTCTTATGCAAGTCTTATTGATGCTTGTCTTGAAAGTACTATTCATGAAAAGTCTTTGCTATATGATTCAGTTGTTTAATCATTGTCTTTACCATTGCTTTGAATCGCTGCATTCATCTCATATGCTTTACAATAGTATGATCAAGATTATGATAGCATGTCACTTCAGAAATTATCCTTGTTATCGTTTACCTACTCGAGGGCGAGTAGGAACTAAGCTTGGGGATGCTTGATACGTCTCAAACGTATCTATAATTTCTTATGTTCCATGCTACTTTTATGATGATACTCACATGTTTTATACACATTATATGTCATTATTATGCATTTTCCGGAACTAACCTATTGACGAGATGCCGAAGGGCCAGTTGTTGTTTTCTGTTGTTTTTGGTTTCAGAAATCCTAGTAAGGAAATATTTTCGGAATCGGACGAAATCCAACGCCTCATAGAAATCCACGAAGCTTCGAACACCCGAGAGCCACCAGAGGGGAGCCCTGGTGGGCCCACACGTGTGGCCGGCGCGGCCCAAGGGTAGGGCGCGCCCCCCTAGTGTGTGGTCCCACCAGGACTCCACTGACCTTGCCATTCCGCCTACTTAAAGCCTCCGTCGCAAAAACCCTATACGAATAAGCCATGGTACGACAAACCTTCCAGAGCCGCCGCCATCGCGAACAAGATCTGGGGGACAGGAGTCTCTGTTCCGGCACGCCGCCGGGACGGGGAAGTGCCCCGGATATCTCCATCAACATCACCGCCATCTTCATCAACGCTGCTGTCTCCCATGAGGAGGAGTAGTTCTCCATCGAGGCTAAGGGCTGTACCGGTAGCTATGTGGTTAATCTCTCTCCCATGTACTTCAATACAATGATCTCATGAGCTGCCTTACATGATTGAGATCCATATGATGATGCTTGTAATCTAGATTTCATTATGCTATTCAAGTGAATTTTACTTATGTGATCTCCGGAGACTCCTTGTCCCACGTGTGTAAAGGTGACAGTGTGTGCACCGTGTGGGTCTCTTAGGCTATATTTCACAGAATACTTATTCACTGAGTTATGATTTGAGTTGGATGTCTCTATGAAATTGTGGTGTGTTAGTACCTCCTATGAATGCTCACAGTGACAGCGTGGGGTGTTTATTAGTACTTGGGAATACATCTTTAAGGTTTGCCTACATGATGAATTAGTGTTCGTTATCTTGCTAGAGAGTAATTCAGAATAGCATAGTGAAGTGCTTATATTTATATTCAATTATGATTGCAGTGTTGAGAGTGTCCACTAGTGAAAGTATGATCCCTAGGCCTTGTTTATAAGCATTGAAACACCGTTTATTTACTGTTCTGTTGCATGTTTACTCGCTGCCATATTTTATTCAGATTGCTATTACCACTCATATACATCCATACTACTTGTATTTCACTATCTCTTCGCCGAACTAGTGCACCTATACATCTGACAAGTGTATTAGGTGTGTTGGGGACACAAGAGACTTCTTGTATCGTGATTGCAGGGTTGCTTGAGAGGGATATCTTTGACCTCTTCCTCCCTGAGTTCGATAAACCTTGGGTGATCCACTTAAGGGAAACTTGCTGCTGTTCTACAAACCTCTGCTCTTGGAGGCCCAACACTATCTACAAGAATAGAAGCACCCGTAGACATCAAAGCTACATATATATTCTTGGTCATAATCCCCTTATCTAAAGGGGATGGATGCATGGCTTCACGTCGTCGTCACTTTCATCATCAGTACCTTCATCGTCCGAGTAGTAGTACTTCCTGCACATTGTTCCGTCGAACACCTTCACTGTGAGCACATCATCGCCTTCATATTTGAAGTGTACGAAGCAGCCGAAATCCACACCGTGCGCGATGGCGAAATTCTCCCAGCCCTTGTCGAGATACATCCAGCCTTGTCCGTCAAATAGGACCTCCACGGTCCAGAGACGAGGACCGCAGTCAGCTGCTCGCAGATACACCTTAGCTGGCTCCTGACCGTCAAGATAGTCCGCAAACTTTTTTGGGAGTGCCTGCAAAGAGATCGAGCGCCGATCGTTTGAAATTAAAGGTTTTTTTAGAACATGCCCATAATTAATCACATGCATCATATATGTGGGAACGCGTACGTACCTTCTTGACCAAAGGGTCTTCATAGATGACGATGAAGAACTCCTCTATGATCAATGGCAGTGTTGACGGTGGTGGTGGCAATGATGATGATCCACCACCCCGGCCGCCCCTTCCCCTTCCCCTTCCCCTTCCCCTTCCGGTCCGCGTCCGAGACGTGGAAGCCATGGCAATGGATGATCAAGTGTATGTGAACGAAGAAGAGAGAGGCAGAACCTATTGACACAAGGGATGGCCGTTGTGGGTGTTTATAAGGGAGAGATGACCATTGTAGGGGTTTACACAATAAATTAAGGAGGAGGTGACCGTTGTGGGGGTTTACACAATAATTTAAGGAGGAGATGACCGTTGTGGGGGTATATATCTCAACAAAAAAGTAATGCAGACTATCTTGACGGAAATGGAACTTCGTGATTTAGTTTATCATTTTACCGTGAAAAGTAATGCCTAAAAGAAATGGTAATTCGTGATAGTTTATCATTTTACCGTAATGGCTACAAGAAATCGGTGATTGTTCATCATTTTTTGCGTGAAAAGTAATGGCTACAACAAATCGGTGATGGTTTATCATTTTTGCGTGGAAAGTAATGGCTACAAGAAATGGGTGATGGTGTATCATTTTTGCGTGAAAAATAATGGCTACAACAAATGGGTGATGGTGTATCATTTTTTGCGTGAAAAGTAATGGCTAAACAAATTGGTGATGGTGTATCATTTTTTGCGTGAAAAGTAATGGCTACAACAAATTGGTGATGGTGTATCATTTTTTGCGTGAAAAGTAATGGCTACAACAAATTGGTGATGGTGTATCATTTTTTGCGTGAAAAGTAATGGCTACAACAAATTGGTGATGGTGTATCATTTTTGCGTGAAAAGTAATGGCTACAACAAATTGATGATGGTTTATCATTTTGGGATTTTTGCGTGCAAAGTAATGGCTACAAGAAATGGTGATGGTGTATCATTTTTTGCGTGAAAAATAATGCCTAAAAGAGTTTATAATTTAGCTTGTGAAAAATAATGCAGAAAACCAAACTTTAGCGTACTGGGTAACCGCCCTTAAGCATACATAGAGGGTGGAAGCTAACCGCCGACAGAGAGAGAGAGGTGGTGGCCCCGACCAGAGAGAGAGATAGGGGTTATCCTGCCCGTTGAATCCTACGATCAACGGTCGGCGGGCACGATCCGTGTGACATCGGCTAGACCAATCAGGGCAATGTTGGGCGTCTGTGAGAATTTGTGAAGGGAGAGGGAAAAACTGAGTAGTATCAAGAAACCAATGGCAAGTGAGTAGTAAACAGACTAAGGGATTCAAATATGAGATTTAAAAAATGGAAAATGCGTGTTTGGTACAATGAAACCCATCTTGGCCTACCTCAAACTATTTGCAATACAAATATACATGAGTGTGAAAATTATGGCCTCATTCAGACAAAGTATGTTTTGGGGAAAGCTGTTTTGGGTAGGGCTTATTGTGGAAAACCATGCACCTTCATAGCTACTAGGTGATTTGAGAAGTGGCAATTTATGGTAAAACTTGATTTATCTATGATTTATCTATGATTTGAGAAGTGGCACTTTGTGCTAAAGACTCCATGAGTAAGTGCCACTCTTTTTCGGAATTTTTTGCACATTAAATAACTCATTTAACTAGTTAATCCCATTTGTTGACTCTATGTTGACCAGCCACTTGAGGGTAAAACTGAGTATATTGCACTAGCCAGTATTAGCACTCAAGGCGAAAACTGAGCACACAAAAAATGCTAGTATATGACTCGAGGGTATACCTGAGTATATCTAAATTTCCAGGGTTAGACTCGAGGACGCGTGTTGCGGTGCAGAAGTGGAAGACGTGCCATTGTTGACGTGTGTCGCGGTGCAGACGTGCAATAGTGGACGCGTAGGACGCGGGTCGCATTTAGGACGCGTAAGCCCCTCTCTCCCTCCCTCTGCACACAGTACGTCTCATTCTCGCTCACGCACGAAACCACCCCTCTCACGTCCCATCAACTTCTCCAAAAAACCCCAACCGCCGTACGAGCGCTCCCCTGCCGGCGATGGAGAAGAAGAATGCGCCGGCGGCCATCGCCCCCGAGCCCGTCGCCTCCGAGCCCGTCGCCTCCGAGCCCGTCGCCGCCGAGCCCGTCGCCTCCGAGGGCGGCGCATCCAAGCGCGGCGCCTCCGTGAACTGGGCCTCTCTCACGGCTGACGGACCACTTCACAAGATCGGCGAATGCTTACTGGCGAATGAGGAGTACGTGGACACCTACTCTGCTATGAGGCAAGTCTGTAGAAATTGGCGCTCAGGTTTACCTGAGCCCGACGTGCACCTGCACGAATGGATCATGGTAGACCACGCCCTTCCACGCGCCGCTGAGTTCACCTTCCTCCAACTCGGCACATCCCGCTACGTCACCATAGATCTATCTGAAGTTCGTGCAAGGTTCAAATTCCTCCATATCTATAGGGTTAATCTATTCTTATTTTCAATCTTAGTGCTGAATGTTATCTTCATCAATATATTTTAGATACTACTTCGTCGGCTTTTGCCGTGGCGTCATCGTGCTTGCCCAGAAGAACCAGCCGCACAAGATACGGCTTCTGAACCCACTCACAAAGACATCGAACACTATGTTTGAGGCGCAGATGCCATCTATTTTTCTGGATTCAGTCGCTGTAATCAACTCCCCGACTATGGTCTTCGCTTGCGGACATTACCCGGAGGAACTTGGTTGGGTCGATGAGAGCACTCCAACTAAGGATATATATGAAGATTGGGGAGAAGGAAGATTTTCGATCGAGAACCATGGTCTGCGTTGCATTACCCCGTTCAATGGTGAACTGTATGCAATAGTTGTGGACAATTTTGAGTCCGGAAGAATAGTGTGCACCAATGTACAGTTGCAGCAGCGTGCGAGCACTGTCAAGATGGAGACACTAATTTCATTTCCAGAACTTGGAAGTGACAAGTTCTACCTTGTGAAGTCGGATGGTGATCTGCTGCTTGTGTTGATGCACAACACGCCATTGGTGTACCGTGTGGACACTCAGAGCCGCTCTCTCCATCCGGTCAGTAACATTGGCATTCATGCCTTCTTCGTGCATTATATCCGGTGTATCTCCGTCGACACCAGAGTGCACCCGACACTTCGACCTGGCTGCATCTACTACGCGGATTTGGGTAGAGAGTATTTTCCTGATACAAAGTCCTGGGATGAGTGTGTGCATAGATTAGGAAGCTACGGTCTGAGAAATGAACACAGGCCATACCGTTTGGAGGATGTATTGGCCGCACACTGCAGACGGCGGGAGTTCAATGAATATTTCCTTGGGATAATGCACGAATGGAGCGACGCAGAAATATATGAGGAATGAATAACAAATTCATTCATCCTGGGGTATCCTAATCTTCTTGTTGGCCATACATTGCGTGTGTCTTGTATTTTTTTCTAGCTTAGTTTGTCGTGAACATTAACAATGTTATTGGCTGCTTTTGGCTGCTGTATGCAGTTTATGTATTATACTTAGTTTTCTGGATTATGCTGCTGTGAATTTATCATATAATAGCTTCTAGATTTGCTACTAGATTTGCTGCCATATTGGGCAAAAAACGAGGGCCAAAAGGCATAAATAATTGAAGAAAGACAGAAATAGAAGCTTCTCTAGATTTGATACTAATTTGGTGAAAAAGACAGAGAGAGAAAGAGGGGAAAATGTGCTCTTAAAAATGCCAATTTGGACCGAGAGAAAAACAGCTCTCACGTACAACCAAACACGGTCTCGTGCTATCCCACGCGGTCCCTTCCACGACGGCCCCCACAGACCCCACGCCCCAAACGTCAACACGGAACGTTCAAATAAACGGATTTCTTCCGTCTGAGCTCTTTCTGGTTTCCGGGGGAAAACTAAAAAACTAGGAGATGGGAAAAACTGAGCACAACTAAGAAACCGAGGGCACGAAAATAGAAATCCCTTTAATGAAATGATGGTCACATTTTACTTAGGATGAATCATGTTGTCTGTTTGAAGCAAGTTTGGTGTGCAATTCCTTACCAAATATTTTGAAGCTTTGGGGTCCAAATTGCAACGAAAGTAACAGATGAACAGTTATGTCAATGCAGCCATTACACACAATTTTAACAGAAATGCAATATCTTAGTCACACTGTCACTGACAATTTAATAGCTGTGAAATTGTTCAAGTGGAAAACCACGGTAACTAAATAATCGGAAGGTAAAATCTGAATACGACTACAGATTACAGAACAACACATCACAGGGTGAACAGACTACTACGTAGTACTAAACTGCAGATGTTTTTAAAAACTAAACTGCAGATGTTTTAAAAAACTAAACTGCAGATGTTAAACACTGGATCCAACTCCAGATCATGTTCTAACTATCCTTTCGCTGATGCACCAATCTTGTGCACTTCCTCAACTCAAACCGTCTTGTGTCATCCGTCAGCCATGATCAGCATTCAGCAGAGACGAGATTCAGAGTTGGCAATCGAATTCCAGAAGAAGTCTGCTCCACCGCACCATGGAGTCGATGCCGCCGTCATCATTGAGCAGCTCCAAGGAGCAGAAGGCTCGCCGCCATCGATCTGGGCAGTCCACTCCAGAATTTCTCGCCCAAGTCGTCGACCTGGACTTGGACCGGCCGATTTGGCGCGGGATCGGAGAGCTCGCCGATGATGCTGTGAGTGCTCGCCCCAGAATTGGTCGTCGCCAAGAAAGGCTCCATCGTCCTCCAGAATTGGTGCCTGCGGAATTAGTGCGGTAGGGGAAGGAAAGAGGAGCTTCCGCCTGACCGGAGATGATTCGTCGGTGGCCTTGATGGACTTGCGCGGACACGCTGGATGCTCGTCGGCCGCCTTCCTTTTGCACTTGCGCGCGGACGCTGATGAAGCCAAAGACTTGGACACGGAATTGAGGAATCGAGGGCTGCGATAGATCTTGCAAAGCACGGTTCTTGGTTCTTCGTCGCCCCCGACGAGTTGCTGATCCAGGCTGAACTCCACCATGAGCCACTCGGGCCGCTTTCAGCTTCCTTGGGCTTAGGCACGTAGGTGAACCTCTCCAGGCGGCCGACGGTGTCGCCCGAGGATGGGTCGACGACCGCTTCCCCCCTCTCGGCTTTCCAGGTACCCTTGCCGCCGCCGACGATCCGGGCTTGCGGCCGTCGCGGGCGATCGGTGGGCTTCACGGCGCAAAAGAAATACCAGTTTTGCTCTCGCCAAGCCGCGCCGGTCCGGACTGGTAGCGGGAGGTGAGCGTCTCGGGGTCGTCGGCGTACACGTCCGCGTTGTGGAAGAAATGCTCGGTGGAGGCGGGGAGCGGAGATGCGGCAAGCTTCGGGAGTAGGTACCGCATCAGGAGGTCGTAGTTCTGCGGGTAGAAGGAGCTTCCAGGCGTGGGCTGGTGGCGAGCAGTCGGCGACGCCATGGGGATTGGGATCGAAGCGCGCGGAGCTGGGCTTGGAGAGTGAGATCCGAGCGTGCGCGTGAACAAGAAGCAGAATCCACGGATTGGGATGAATTGGTGTGGGAGCGGTCAAGATTAGAATTTGGCGGCGGGAGGAAGACAGAGGCGGCTGGAAATCTTCGATTAAAACTGAAGAAGATGGCGCGTTCTTTGGACGCGTTTTCCAGTCAAGGAATGTTTACTGAGATACCTGCAACCCGAGCCGGCCCATCCCATTCGTTTTCCAAAAGAAAACTGCGAATTTCCTTTTCTAAAGCGCATATATAGGAAACTCAGTATTACAAACTTGTTCTCCAGTCTAGATCCGTATTTCATCTCAGAGACCGATCGCCAGTGGGCCTGGCTAACTTAGCAAGAGCATCAGCCACCTTGCTTGCTCTTTTTGATCTTGTGCTCCTCCTTGGTCTTTAGGATTGATTTTGCCTCTTCCATGATCGCCCGCAGTTTTGATCTGTTGCGTTCATCCGATCTCAGGGCATTGACAATGATAGGGCTGTGAGCTCCACAACCTTCTGATGAGGCATGGGATACAGCAATCTGACGATCAAGAAGTGCTGGTGCATTAGATAACAACGATCCGAGTTCGACATTAGAGCACACCTCCAATCGTAATCCGGTAAATAGCGGCGGGATGGGCGTAAATTTCGACTTGGGGTGGTCCATTTTCTCAGCGACAGGCGAGAGAAATCCTGGCAATAGACCCGAATTCAAAGAAACATTAGAAGCTGGGGACATAAACTAAACATAAAAACATGGCGTTCCACATATCGAAATAGCGGTAGAACACCGTGTAGTCGCCATTGTGGCGGAGCCGTCGTCGTCGTTGGGCGGTGCCTGCTGGCTGCTGCTCTAGCCGGGGTCTCCCCAACGGCTCTAACCGTGGCCAGGGTCGCCGAGGCGTGGTGGCGGCAGCCGGTACCACTCGGCGGCGGCGCGGGCGGCGAGTTGACGCGCGGCGGCCAGATCCAGCAGCCGCCGCTGCTGCTCCGCCTCCTCGCGCTCCCAGTCGCGCCTCGACCACTCCAGCGCGGCGTCCTCGGGGAGGGCGTTGTCGGCGGGCACCAGGTCGTTCAGCGACCTCGTGATCGCCTCGCCGGATCGCGGTGTCCTCCGCGGCTGCGGCCTGCTCGTCGCGTGATCGGTGTGCCTGTGACCTCCTCATCGTCTTCGCTTCCGCCCGCGTGATGGAGACGAGGCATGCGCGGATGACGAGGGCGTCGGCGTTGCGTCTTCGGTTTGTCGAGGCGAGCGCGGGCTCCGGCAGCCGGGCGCGGGCCGCTCCTCGCGGCGTCCCCGGCGCCGTCCAGGCGACCTCGTCGGCGGCAGCAGCGCGGAGCCCAATGGCGAACGACGCCATGCGTCGTGGCGTCAGGAGCTCCCATGTCGCGCGACACGGAAGGGACCAGCCTCGGCGGCATCTCCCGACATGGGGTAGTTGCCTCCCTCGATGTGCAGGATAGCCTCCAACGTGCGCCCGGCGCGCCACCAACGGCAGGGGAGCCAGCAGCCTTGTTGCTCGCGGGAGGGGAGGAGAGACGTTGTAGGAGGCCAGCTCCGCTCATAGCTTTCGCGGAAATCTGCGTCACGCCGCGTAGTTCTCCCGAGCGCTCATCAGCAAGCTGCTCCTTCGCTCTTGTTGGCGAGCTCGGACCAGTCTCCGGCACAAGGCGTCGCCGCCTGCGGCGGCGGTGGGATTGGCACGCCTCCCGCGCTCAGCGCCAACCGCCGGGAGAGCGCGGAAGTCCGGCAGAGCCAGGTGGCCGGCCATGTACAACATGCACCCCTCCCCGCGATGGAGGGACCGCCGGCCGAATCCGTTGTTCGTCGCGCCGTCGTCGGGAACCTATTCGCCATTGGAGCCGAGGTTTTTTGGACGAGAGGACAGGGAGAGAGGTGGAACGATGGTGGCGAATGCGAGCAGGCCTGAAGCGCTCCGCGATAAATAGAGGGTGCATGCGTGCATGCGAGAGACGACGTGTGCGCCGTGTGGAAGCTACGTGTCTGGGCGACGAGTCGGCGGAGGCTTTTACAGCTTGGAGGAAGGCGATGTGATGATGACGATGATCTCTCTTCTCGCCAACAGATCGGGGCCACCGGGCGCGTGGAGACTTTCCTCGACGATTACCGCTTTGTTTCCCTCGGACTCCCGAGCGCGCCCCGGGGGGCTGGGATAGACATGGGCTCGCGGATGGATGAAATCCCAAATCCGAATGAAAGCGAGGATCCGGAGCGCGGCTAGGCCATTTTTCGCCGTCGGATGAAAGCGGCTCTTGGAGGCCTTGTCGGGGGAGGCGGTGGAGGTGCTCTTACCATTCCTGTCACGGACGGCGGCACTAGTACCTCCATCGCCATTCACCGTTGAAGGAGCCACCAGTGTTTAGTTTAATCCATCCTAGCTGCCACGGAGTCCTATTGGGGTAAGAGCATATCTTAGCCGCTAGCTCGAGGCCAAAAATCCGCTATTTAGCTGCTGGAGGATGTAAAATTTGCCTTAGGCCCATATTCCCGCAGCTTGAGCCCAGACGCGGTCGATCGCTCAACAATCACAGAACAGCGACGGCAAATTGTCGTGAAGGGGAACTGGCCGCAAGGCAACTGACCAGGATTAACTTGTCAATGCCTACGAGTTGTAGACTAGGGTTTTATGGATGTAGAGGGCAAGTAGATCTCGAAGATTTCAGCCGAAAAGTAATATGAAAACTAGGGTTTGTGAGACAATGATTCGATGTCGATCTTTTCTTTGTCCCTCGACTCCCCTTATATAGGAGGCGGAGCCAAGGGATTTGATACACAAGTTTACAGAGTCCGGGAGGGTTTCTAACCTGTCCCGCAAGATTACAAATAATGCTTCCTATTACAATCCTAGCTTCCTTAATAGCATCTTAAGCCTAATCTTCTTGCCTTCTGTTGCGGCCTTCAATAAACCTGGTACCATCTCTACAGTTCCATTGGGGAGATGCCTATGTCAAGAGCTCTAGATTTTACTTGAATCAAGAATCAAGGCAAATCTCCAGCTTAATCATTCAATAACGCTGCTGAATTTATCACATATCCTTCGACATACAACTATATATCTTCTACAGGATGATGGTATGGGGGCTATTCATCTCGATGGATCAGGTACTAGTTAACTGCTCTAGTGGCAATCCGCAAAAACCTACTTCAAGATCACGTCCCTGGACATGAGGGATACTGGTGTAAACTTCGACAGGTGCCGCTTAAGGTCTTACCATTCTGTCGAGTCCCAGTCATATTTTTTATCGGGTACCTAACGCGCCCGTTAGGATTTTTCTTCGTATCTGCTGATACGGGCAAAGTAGCAAAACTAACGTCAGAGGACGGCGCCACGCCGCCTCGTAACGGATCTGGGGTTCTACTCGCAAATTTGGCTGCATTCGCAGATTATTCGCAACTTTGGGCGCTCTGAGAATATATTGTTGAGTGCTTTTCTGGCTGCTGGAATAGCACATTTTATTGAGTCAACGGATGACTTATTGTCTTCCCGATGGGAGTATATGCAGAGTTATTTGTATAACTCGAAATATACTCATTCTTCTTTCTTTCTTTTTCCTTCTCTTTTTTACCTTCATCGGGCACGCGAACATGCTCTCGATGGGAGTAGTTCTATGGCTACAACCAAGTATCTATGCTTGCTGTAGGCTCAACACTCTAATGCCTCATGTCGCTATATTGTCAATCTTTCTCGAATTTTTTTTATCTATCGGGTGTGTGTAATGTCCCGATGAGTAGCCCCGAGGCTATGAAAAATGCTTATGCTTGGTCATATAGGCTCTCGCCATTTCTATTTTGCCATACTCGAATTTTTCTTTTTTCCAAAGTGCCCCCGAGCATTTGGTCAAAAACTTGTATTTGATCAAAGGCTCTCTAAATAATCAATAATCTTCTCAATGCCACCCTCTTTATTATGAAACTTCATAGCCTAGATTTTCTTTTACCAAAGTGACATTTGTTGATGATACCACTACACCGAATGTTTTA
Source organism: Lolium multiflorum (assembly GCA_030979885.1). Taxonomy (NCBI): domain Eukaryota; kingdom Viridiplantae; phylum Streptophyta; class Magnoliopsida; order Poales; family Poaceae; genus Lolium; species Lolium multiflorum. The sequence goes on along the minus strand of CM061753.1, from coordinate 213,425,822 downwards.
AAAGACATTGTAATTTTTTCACTATACTAAAACCTCTATCAATTTGACACGTCGTGCAAGTGGGGGCACATGTCCTCCGTTTCGCGCACGTCACTGTAACGCTCGTCTGTATGAAATTACTTTTTACCCCTTGTCCACGTGTACACCATCTATCTCACAATTTCTCCATCCAACGGTGCGTCGATTCACCGCACCTCTATTTAAGGTCATCGTCTTCCTCCTTCCACACTTTCGCTCGCGCCGCTCCTCTGCTCTCCTCTGCAAAATCTTCCCTTGCGCTCCACTGCTGCCAAAGCTCTTCTCTTCGCTGCTGCTCGCCATTGCCGTTGTTGATGCCACCGCGCCGCTTAACCAGGCACAACACTCCTGATTCTTCCATGATGGCTTCCTCGCGGATCTCGGGAGCGCTCGGGAGTGGGAGAGATCCAAAATCTCTGCCCAAGACATCAACTTGCTGAAGAAACTTGGGATCAGCAAGAAGCAAGACGCGCTGCGCTTCCCCAGCGAAGAAAGCTATCCAACCCCTCCAATGGAGTATCTGGCCGGGCCATGACCACCTTATCCGCGTCCTTTGCCCCCCATTCACAATTTTCTTTTGGGGGTTGCTTTTCGTGTATGGATTGCAACTTCGCCATCTTACTCCCAACTCTATCCTCCATATTTCCATCTTCATCCTCTTTGCGAATCCTTCCTTGGAGTCCAGCCTAACTGGGCTTTATGGTACCCCTTCGTGACACTTGGTTGAAACATATGCTATGCAATGATAATCCATGTCAATCCAAGCTAATTAGGACAAGGTGCGAGCACTATTGGTATACTATGCATAAGGCTTGCAACTTATAAGATGTCTTATACATAACACATATGCTTTATTACTACCGTTGACAAAATTGTTTCTATGTTTTCAAAATGAAAAGCTCTAGCACAAAAATAGTAATACATGCTTCCCTCTGCGAAGGGCCATTCTTCTACTTTATTGTTGAGTCAGGGTTTACCTATTCTTTCTATCCTAGAAGCAAACACTTGTGTAAATTGTGTGCATTGATTCTTACATGTTTACCTATTGCACTTGTTATATTACTTTGTGTTGACAATTATCCATGAGATAAATATGTTGAAGTTGAAAGCAACCGCTGAAACTTATATCTTCCTTTGTGTTGCTTCAAAGCTTTCTACTAAGAATTTATTGCTTTATGAGTAACTCTTATGCAAGTCTTATTGATGCTTGTCTTGAAAGTATTATTCATGAAAAGTCTTTGCTATATGATTCAGTTGTTTAATCATTGTCTTTACCATTGCTTCGAATCACTGCATTCATCTCATATGCTTTACAATAGTATTGATCAAGATTATGATAGCATGTCACTTCAGAAATTATCCTTGTTATCGCTTACCTACTCGGGAGTGGCTAGCAGTGGAACTAAGCTAGATGCTTGATAATGCCTCAAACGATCTTTATAATTTCTTATGTTCCATGCTACTTTTATAATGATATCACATGTTTTATACACATTATATGTCATATTTATGCATTTTCTCGGAACTAACCTATTAACTAGATGCCGAAGTGCCAGTTCCTCTGTTGTTTTTGGTTTCATAAATCCTAGTAAGGAAATATTCTCGAATTGACCTAAATCAACCTCAAGATCTTTATTTTTCCTACCTAAGCTTCCAACACCGGAGAGAGACCGTAGTGGGAGCTGTGGCCCCACACCTTCTGGGTGGCTGGGCGGGCCAAGGGGTGGGGCGCGCCCCCTATTGTGGGGCCACCCCCTGGCCCCTCCGAGGCTGCCCTTCCGCCTACTTAGTCTCCGCCGCAACCCTAAACGAATGCTTGGTACGAGAAACCTTCCCGTAGCCGTCGCCATCGCTGAAGCCTAGATCCTGGGGACAGAGTCTCTCGGTTTCCAAGACGTTCGCCGGACTGGGGAAGTGCCCCGAAAGGCATTTCCATCGACACCACCGCCATCTTCATCACCGGCCGGCCGTTCTCTTCCTGGTGAGGAGGGCTAGTTCTCCATCGAGGCTCGGGGCTGGACCGGTAGCTATGTGGTTAATCTCTCCATGTACTTCAATACAATGATCTCATGAGTTGCTTTGCATGATTGAGATCCATATGATGAGCTTTGTAATCTAGATGTCGTTATGCTATTCAAGTGGATTTTACTTATGTGATCTCCGGAGACTCCTTGTCCCACGTGTGTAAAGGTGACAATGTGTGTGCACCGTGTGGGTCTCTTAGGCTATATTTCAAAGAATACTTATTCACTGTTATGAATTGATGTCTCTATGAAATTGTGGTGTGTTAGTACCTCCTATGAATGCTCACAAGGATAGCGTGTAGTGTTTATTAGTACTCCCCTCCATATCATAGCTTAAGGCGTAAATTTTACAAAATTTCATAGCTTAAGGCGTATGGTCCTGGGTATCACTAGGATCCCTCTTACCCCCGTGTCCCGTTCCCCCTCCTCAAAACTGGTCGTAGTTATTCCTCCTAAGGGTTGTGCTTCACTTCGTCAGTTCAACATCCCCGCCCTCCAACGGCCTCTATGTCCACCCGCGCTCAGCTCCACTTCCGGTGCGAAAATTCTACGTCGGAAAGGCAACACCATGTCCACGTCCGATGCAAAGACCATGTCCATGACCAACAAGGACTACATGTCCAGACTCTCAACGAATGGAGAACCACCGCAAGAACCATCGTTGCTCGACCGCCAAAGAACACACGGCCACGACCGTTCGGGCCGGTGGTCGATCGCGATTTAACAGGGCCACGGCTACGTCCGCTGATGCTCGACTCGCTCCTGGCGCATGCCCTCCGCTCCACCTGCGGCAGCTCAGACTTCGGGGCGCTCTGGGTGAGGCCGAGCGTCTGCCTCGTCGCCATCATGAGGAGCCGAGCCGAATTAAAGTGCATGTGTTGGGAGAGAAAGTACGGAGAGGAGACAAGAAGCTATGTCTTATGGCTCCTGGGAGAAAGGAAGAGTCCAGAATCGCACGCATTGGAATTATGATAATTACTGCTGTGCATGGTAGGCAAAAGTGAAAGGGCCCGATTCTTTCTCCCGAGTAACCTCTCCTTAATAACCGCGCCTGCTTTTTACGCCCTAAGCTGTGAGAAGGAGGGAGTACTTGGGAATACACATCTTTAAGGTTTGCCTACATGATGAATTAGTGTTCGTTATCTTGCCAAAGAGTAATTCAGAATAGCATAGTGAAGTGCTTATTTATATTCCTTTATGATTGCAATGTTGAGAGTGTCCACTAGTGAAAGTATGATCCCTAGGCCTTGTTTCCACACACAAAGAATTGCTTCCCACGCCAGCAAGCTATTTTCTGGCACCGCTTGTTTACTGTTTTACTGCATCTTTACTTCCTGCAATATTACCACCATCTATACCACTTGTGTTTTACTATCTCTTCGCCGAACTAGTGCACCTATATCTGACAAGTGTATTAGGTGTGTTGGGACACAAGAGACTTCTTGTATCGTGATTGCAGGGTTGCTTGAGAGGACTATCTTTGACCTCTACCTCCCTGAGTTCGATAAACCTTGGGTGGTTCACTTAAGGGAAACTTGCTGTTGTTCTACAAACCTCTGCTCTTGGAGGCCCAACACTGTCTACAAGAATAGAAGCGTGAGTAGACATCAAGCTATTTTCTGGATCATCATAGGGCTGCACGACGAAGTGGGGTATGGCCTGATTGTCCTGCTGTCCAAGCTGGGCGACTTTTTTTGCTTCTTTGCTCGCTCTATAGGACTGTCCAAGAGAGCGGTCATAATCAGATCTCAGCTCAGGTCTCTTCATTCTCGTCTCGGCAAAGTGCTTCATTGTATGTGCAATAAACATCTTCTTCGGCGCAAGAAACGCCTTTTGCTCATCAGTCTGCTCATGTGGTAACAACTCTGGAGTCTGTGCCCTCATCGGAGTTGATGATCTCTTCGGAGCTGTAGGAGGTGCCGCGGTTAGCTTCCTCTTTTGCTTAGGTGGAGGCGGCGGAGTCTCCTGACGAGGAGGAGGAGGCGGCGCCGGAGTGTTTTCACGCGGAGGAGACTGCTCATGCACAGGGGAATCATCATCGCGCATAGGAGAATCATCACGCGGAGGAGACTGCACAGGTGGCGGAGGAGGCGGACGAGGTGGCCTGCTTGGTGGCTTCTCACCTGGAAACACAATGTTCTCCTTCCGCCATTGCACGGTGGTTCTACGGGCTTCTCCCAGTTCTTTGATTTCCCCATCTTCACCTGCAGGGTGCTCAAGCACCAACCCCTCATAATCTCTCAACACTTCATCCACCATCACAACAGCAAAGTCATCTTGGACCGGACGGCAATGGTAAGACCTTGTAGGTAAGAGGATGCCGACCGCCGCCTTGAAGGATAGGTTGAAAACTTTAACATGCAGCTCACAAGGACGGCTCTCAGTGAGATCATCCACGGGGGGTAGCGAGGAGGCTCGACCACCTGGTCATCATCATTATCCACCTGCTGAGAGGAAGCCACGCTGCTTTTCCGGTGTTGAGATTGCAGCGGGACGATAGCATCGAGCAATGCAGGATCTACAGCCTGCCCCTGAGCCTCTGGGATGTAAGTACTTGGGTTACCATGGTTAATTGGGCTTGCATGGTGGTAAAACCCTCCTCTAAGGACGCTATGCGGTCTGTTTCCCTTGCCTTTCTCCTCTCATGGCTTTTATCAGGAAATCTCTTCCTTTCCGCAGGAAAGCCATACTTCCACGGAACGGAGCCTTCTGTGCCTCGTGTTCGTCCGCCGTGTTCTTTGTTCCCAAGGGCGCGTGTCAGCTCATCGTTCTCTCTTTCGGGCTGGAACCTCCCCTCCTCCACGTCCTTATGTGCTTTTTCCAGGGCTTCAATGGGAAACTTCAGATGAGCTTTCTTATAGATGCACTTCCCTGTTTCTGGATCCAACGTTCCCCCAATCCCGTAGAACCACTCCTTGCACCGTTCGATCCAACCGTGTGTCCCTAATCTGATCCCTTTCCTGGTCAGTTCCGCCTCAGCTGCCTGCCACTTAGGACGGTTAGCCCTGTATCCACCTGGACCCAGAATTTGGTGATATTTCTTCAACGCAGCATTTGCCTTATTTGTTTCCGACCTTTTCTTAAATTCTTCTGACTCCGTGCTGTACTTCACGAATTCGTCCCAGTGATTTTTTACCTTCTCACTGTCCGGAGTCTTGTCTTTCTTGATAAAGCCGCGCAATCTTTTCTTGTGGTTCTTGAATAGTTCGGCCATCTTCTTCTTGGCAAAGTCGCGGAGGGCTGCCTTCTCCATCTTTGCCTTTTCATCGGCATCCCCCTCTGGAGGTACTATGTTGAAATGTGCCATGAGCTTGGTCAGAATGCTGTCTTTGGCTACATCATCGATATAAAGACCTTGAGCTTCTTCCTCTGCAGACAGCACTAGTCCCTTCGGCTTGTTCCATTCTCGAACGGTGATCGGGACGTGGTCCCTAACAAGCACTCCGCATTGAGCTATAAATGACTTTGCACTTTTCTCTGGAGCAATCGGTTTACCATCCTTAGCGATATGGGTGATGTCGTGCCTAACACCGTCGTCCAACTTTTTGGCCGGGCCTCGCTTCTTCGACTTTACAGAAGAAGTGCTCGATCCGGAGGGCTAAAAAAGAAATAATTCATAGTCAGTACAATTTAATTAGTTAATGCATCTAGTCGATCAACAACGGCTTAATTAATTTATATACCTGGGTGATAACTACGGTTCCGGAGCCATTATGATGATCTTCTTCCTCAATATTCTCCGCTCCCTCACCGGAGTCATTCAAAAAAGTTGCGGTGACATCGTCACCGCCATCATCTGGAATAACGTCGTCGTCGCGATCATCCAGAGTACCGTTTGCTATGAGGTTCTCCATGAAATTTTCTTGAGCTTTCATCTCCTGTGTCCCACCATGCTTTCTACAACCGACTTGCAAGTTATATATAGGAACCATCATATGATCAAATTAAGGATAATGCAGAAAACTGAAAATGGAGTTACATATGTAGTTCTTAACTAAGGATCGATAATATAGTGCTGAAAGCAGATAGTGCAGTTACATGCATACATAGATCGGGTTCATGTTTA